>JASMQC010000027.1:0-681302 GCA_031305395.1 Phytophthora citrophthora
CCCTAAACCCTAAACCCTAAACCCTAAACCCTAAACCCTAAACCCTAAACCCTAAACCCTAAACCCTAAACCCTAAACCCTAAACCCTAAACCCTAAACCCTAAACCCTAAACCCTAAACCCTAAACCCTAAACCCTAAACCCTAAACCCTAAACCCTAAACCCTAAACCCTAAACCCTAAACCCTAAACCCTAAACCCTAAACCCTAAACCCTAAACCCTAAACCCTAAACCTTAAACCTTAAACCCTAAACCCTAAACCCTAAACCCTAAACCCTAAACCCTAAACCCTAAACCCTAAACCCTACACACTAAATCTTACACACTAAATCCTACACACTACACACTACGCACTACACCTTACACACTACTTTACCACGCTCAACTCTCCAACGCTTTACTCTCTACTTTCCAACAATTTACTTTCTACACATTACTTCTTACTCTCTATTTTTTACGATCTACTTTTCATACTCTGTTTCCTACAATTTATTTCCTACAATTTACTTCTACACGCCATTTCGTTTTATCCACTATCTTCATAATTTTTTTACTTACTCTTTTTTTTCTACATCCTACTTTACATTACTTACATCACACACACTATATTTCTGCATCCCGATCATCCTAAACTTTACACTCTCCTATTACTCTACTATTCTTTACACTTTCTTACCCCTCTCAAATTCTACCATAATCCTTTCCACTTCCTTATTCTTTCACCTCTTCTGTATGTTCACGTATTTACTCTTATCTTTCTTTTACGCTCTCACTTCTTCATTCCGTCCCACCCTTACTTCGTTTTTTTCCCGCATTTGATTATTCCCGCACTTCCGGTTTCCTTCCTACCATCACTTCTATATTTCTTTTTTTCCTATCCGCATTCATATATAACATTCATTTACTCCCTCGTTTCTACGCTATTTCCCATTTTTCGCTGATCTATTCCATCATTTCTTTACTCCCTCGTTAGTTAAACTATTTCCTACTTTCATGTATACATCCATTTATCATTTAATCTCTTCAGTTATATATATATATTTCATACATTACATCATCCGTTCACTTCTTTACACCTTCACTTTCTTCTCTTCTATAATCTATACTATATAGCATCCGAGCGGAGTGGCGTCCGAGCGAGCGGCGCTTGTGTACCTTCGAGACGGCGCTGTGGGCTCAAAAGTTGACGTTAGCGAGCAACTCGCAGTGCAAAACACATCTACATATCTACACATCTACAGATCGAGGCGTATCGATCGGTACTGGTGGCAGGTCCCCTAACCGCAACAACCCGTCGTCCCGTCTATGTAAAGGTTGTGGATCGACACCCAGGCGCGAGCAAGAAGATGGGAGCACGTGGCGAGCTACTATTCCCTTGAATCCAGTATAGTACACATCTGCATGCCCATTGGTCACTTTCCATATGGTGGTGTCATCGTACAACCATATAGACACTTGTCACTTCGTCGCATATAGGCGCATACATCGTTCCACTCGTAAGGTAGGCTTTACCAGCATTCTGAGTTATAAAGATCTCTGATTGGCTATAATGTGATGCTAAAACAGATGTATATACTCTCGAATAAAGGCAATGCGGCCAAAAGTGCACCCTTGCAAAATTTCAGGTCCACCAGAGCACGATGTGGTGAGATATGGCTATCGATAAATGGCCATGCACAAATGTCCTTTTTATACACATTAGACTGCTACACGCATGCTACATACAAATCACTGATGTGTGTCTTTTTTTTTTTTGTTGGAAACAACGACTTTTGGCTTCGCTACAGGCCGAAATGTGTGTATGCTTGCATCGGACCAGGGCGCCGAAATGTGTGTATGCTTGCATCGGACCAGGGCGCGGAAACGCCCAAAGTTAATTTCCAGAGGTACCGAATATTAAGTTTGGGTTTTCTGGACCCTTCGATAGAGGGAAAAGTGGACCCGCGATGCCTAAACTAAGGGGCGGAAATGCGCCCGAAAACCCTGGCGATAGATATCTATCGCCGAGATCATATATATAGCTATGTACAGATAATATACATACATGGGTAGAAGGTCACGCCCTGATAGATGTCGCGAGCTCCTTTCCACTTGTAATAGCTACAGTACATTTGTTCATGCTAATTGGCCACATTCCATATGATTTGGCGTGATGCAGCAAGATAGAAAACCTGGTAACTATTCGCCTAACACGTGTACTCGTCTTCCGTTCTGATATCTTTAGCGCCGACCAACCCTCCCATCCATTTTGACAAAATAACCGCACGAGGTTTTTTAACGTGGATTTCCTCGATGAAGAAAAAGAATGGCGATTTTCATAGCTTTTCTACATACGCAGGCCATCGTTCGGCCTTCTACAACCTTTTTCAGGACTACTATTGCGTCATGTCAGCGGTCCTAGAGCGGGAAATGAGCTCTCACTTCAAGGGGCTTCAACATCAAGTCGCAGCGGCCATTAGCCAGGGTCACGGACACATCAAAGTGGAGAAAGATCCGATGTCATTTGGATTATACAAGCAAGTCGCAATGGCGATGTTACAGAACACGTCACGCGAAATGATCTTCGCAAGGACTTTTATGATTTTATCGTGGAATTTGATGTATAGAGCCGCGAATACTGTTTCGATTTGTTATGGTCACTTGGAGAAGTTCGATGATGCGTTATGTGTTTATTTCGCCCACATGAAGAATGACCAGCGTGGAACACGTCCACGGGACCCGCGTCACGTGTATGCGAATCCTATTTCCCCAGAAATTTGTCCTATACTAGCTCTTGGTAAGGTGTTCTCCTTTGTGATATCATCTCGTTTTCTTTGTTGTTGCTAACAGATGCTATTTTCTACACAGGAATCTTTTGGGCTACGTATGGATTTGATTCCAGCGATGTACATCTATTCCCTGGAAATGATGAATATGAGCGTTTTAGAAAGTTCTTAGCAGAGTTTTAAAGGGATCCGAAGTGGCACCAGAGCTCGAGCGCCGTGGAAATACTGCTGGTAATCGTGGAACCCATTCGATGCGCAAAGGAACATCAACATACTGTTCATATGGTTCGACGGCTTGTCCTCCATCTGTAGCGGTTCATCTTCGTGCTGGGTGGTCTATGGGAGGCGTTCAAGACCGTTATCTGCGTCACGACGCAGCTGGAGATATGTTCGTTGGGCGTACTGTGAGTGGTCTTCCTATACTACAACCTGACTTTGCAGCTCTACCTCCTCGGTTTACTACCAGTGATGCCGAAGTCCAAAGAGCAAAAGATATTTGTTTCCCAGGTTTACCCCAGAGCATTGGATTTGTGGCTGAATTTGCTTTAGCCTCTCTGATTTGCCATTTTGATTTTCTCCGTGACAACCTACCGGACGCACATCCTCTGTTCCAATCTCCACTATTTACCGACGCTGAGTTAATATCCCGCCTACGATTATGTGTACAACCCGAATCTACCGATGATGAAATGCAGCCAACCGGTGCGCCACCGCACGTAAAAATATTAAGTGAACTTCAATCTGTCTGCAGTGAACGCAAAGAGGCCATTAAATTTCGGAGCGCTGTCTTACAAAAAATTACAGAGTCGCAAAATGTGATGTATGATCGGTTGACGTCTGGTGTTACAACTATTCTTGAGGAAAGAGCAATTCAAACTGGCGTTCCTACTTGTGACACTATGACAGCTTCCACTATGAAGCATCACGAAGCGGTGGGTGTTCTCCAGCTCCTACGTCCGCGTGACGAATACACGAGTGATGGTCATAATAGTCCAGACCTTGACGCCAATATATGTGGTAACGAGGAGGATATGCAAGACCAGACTACAACCATCTCAATTCATAATTGGGGAGGAGCTATCCACCGCTTCCCGAAGGGAATAAAGCTTCCAAGTGGAACCCTTGAACAAGCATGGGCCTTTTGGTGCTGTGGAGATTCAGCTAAAAATCTACCACCATTCTGTATGATGCGCACTAGTGACTTGGGCAGTGGAAACCAACGCAAAAGGCTCAGCGATCTCAAGTCTCTGATGGGTAAAATTGAACGAGCTGCGAAAGAACTCCACCTTACGATTTCAAACGTGTCTTCTTCTCAAGCTATGGCTGTCTTCCAGCAATGTAAATCCGCAATCGAATTTCCATCTGAGACAGCGAAGAACCGGAAACGACGCCGTGGACAATTTGTTTGGACATCAGTAGCAACAATCCTGCGACAAAAGAAACAAAAGGTTTAGTAACGAAGACAGGTGGCCAATTTTTGAATGTCGATAGCACGCACAACATCAGATAGAATTGTGGATCATTCTGCATCGTGTAGATACAGCTTCATGTGACCGGTGGTGGGCCTTTAGAAGCGACTAGCGACTTCTTGGTCTCAATATGATCCTCTCAAGTGTGTGCACCCAGGTACTCTAAATTGTTATACTATCCTGTGACAATTTATCGTTCTAAAAAAGACTACACCCGTCCTGTAAATTCCGCCCAGTAGTAAACCATTAACCCTGAACCTAATAGGGTTCTGATCCTATTTTAAACCCTAATTCATACTTAGACGAGTATTTTTGATAGTTTGTATTTATTCAGCTCCCAAATTTTACCTTTGGAAAATTATTAAATTTAAAGTTTTAAAGTTGATACAATGTACTCAAGATTTGTTTTTAAATGTTTAATTTTGAATATTGGTCAAAATCATTATTGAATGGGATAATAAAAATGTAAATACCAATATATTCGAAAAATAAAAATAATATACCAAATACTTCCAATAACGTGGAATCAGTCAACTGTGCACTGACGGGTATTCGCAGTCTTCCGATCCTGGACTATCTAAAAGAGATTGAACGTTATTTGGCAAGCAAGTGGTTGGAGAACACGAAAAAGGCGGATACCTTGGGTGAGTTGACAAGTTACGCGTCGCGCAGGGCAGACAAGGTACATGAAGACACCGTCAGCGGTTTCATCGAAGCAAACTCCTCCAAAACTTTTGTTGTGGAAATCAAGCATGGGGTCGGAGGTATCCCTCTCAAGTTTGCACTTCAACTATGTGCCGGCGTGGTAATATGCTTGTGCTTAGATTTCGAGGACGCTGGTGCTCCTTGTGTTCACGCTCTAATCGCGCCCAAGTACGCCGGTAGACAGAAGGAGATGACAAGATTCTATTTTGGTTCCTGGAAAACGCCAGTCTTCCGAGAAGCCTACGTGGAGCGAGCACGCACTACCATTCTGCCTCTAGTGCTCAAGGATGAGCTTACTCGCGGTGAATGCAGGCCCCCCGGAATTCCAAAAAAACGTGGTCGCCCAAAGAAGCGCATTCCGTCACAGCAGGCAACAGAATCTCTGAGAAAGCAAATTCGCCGGTGCGGTACATGCAAGCAAGTTGGCCACAACCGGAAGAACTGCAGCCGTCAGCCGTCCTAAACGCCCTTGCTGACCAGCATTTGCATGATGCATGAAGAGGTTTTTCTCCCAAATTGGGTGTTCCTTCCTAAAAGAAATACACAAAACTGCTTAGTATATTATTTTTATTTTGTATGTATTTGGTATATTATTTTATTTTTCGAATATATTGGTATATCTATTTTTATTATCCCTTACTTCTCTGGTCCACAGTAAAATAGCCACGGTAGAGTGCAAGATGTAGAAATTGTGTTTCAACGAGTTAGCCAATGGGGAGCATACCAATGGAAAGAGGCACGTCAGCTCTTTAAAGCGATAGTTTAAGTGAACAGCGGCTAGAAATGAAAATATCACAGGTTTTCGATGGGGGCACAGAAGGCAAATGAGGTTAAATTTCGTAATTCTGTCAATTTTTAGCGATATTAAATCGCGGTTTTACATGAGCTTCTGGCCAACATTAACGATGTGTCTATGCATTGAAAGCACCCGTAAACACGTCCTAAAGCCGAAGATTGCGAGCCACAACATAAGGTTTTATCTCAACTTCACATCACTTTTTAAAATCTAGAAATGCTAATTTAGCCAATCATAATTCAGTACGAAATTAGGCTAAGCGTAAGACGTTCGGAAACTAAAAATTAGAAGGCTTGTTGTGATTGGCTTAAATGACAGAAACCAGCTTCAACAACCGCAGCTTCAACAGGTAGTGACGTTGGAGAGATACCGTTGCGCAAGTGGAACTTGTGAACACGTGGAAGACTGTAGTCATTGCCTCCCTTGCAAGCAATAATGGTACATAACACTTACTGTATTGTTAAGAAACATTTGTCTCGAGTATTTGGCCTTACCGTAGCGAACGTAGATTCTACAGCAGCGATCAAGCCGTCAGTGTTGAACGTCGGCGTCTGGTACTGCAACGATTGTAGCGAGTTGAAAAAGCCAAGGTCCAGCACGTTCATATCGGGGGAACGTGCTGGCTGGCATACCATCTTGATGTTCCACCCTTCCTGTTGACCTGCCTTCGCAACGTTAGCATTATCCTCTTGTACATGGGGGCCGGCATTGTCCTGCTGTACTTTAATAGTCCTCGACTTTCGTCCTGCAACAATTGAGCAACATATGAGCAACTTTATATCTTTTGAGCAACTTTCAGCAACATGACCGCAACATAAACACTTACCAGGCCATTTCTCTCTAATGGCAGGAAAGACTTTCTCAGAGCATCTTGGTATAGACTTGTTGTGTCATAGATATGTTCTTGGTAATTGGAGAGCCTTTTGAACGGTTCTTTGAGCCGCGTTGAGCGACCGTCTGTTCAACAATAGGCCATATGTCGATCTTTCCGTCAAAGTAGGATTTCTTACCAAAATCATAGCGGCTGCCGCCAGAAACATCACTTCCCCAATGTAGCGCTTGTTTGGGGACGACCTGTATGGCAAGGCTTCGTCCTTCGCTAGGTAAAACTCAGTGTTGGTCTTGTAGAGATTAAACCATTTTTTCATCGAGATGCACAGTATCAAACATATCACGAACACGATACGATTTCAATCCTGAAAAAAAATTACAATAACATATTTAGTGCCATCGATACAAATTGAAATAACAATAAAACTTGTGTACCTATCCTCCGGTTGACGTGTGTTAAGGCCTACGACAGCCTTCGGATCTTGTGCGAGGATGTGAGCGTTGGCTTCACACGCAAGATTCGTCGTTTGAATGATGCTTCGCTTCAAGTAGCGCATCAACGTGGTCTTGGGGATGCATGTCGCCATCGAGAGCGACCGCAAGCTCTGACGCTGGCAGAGTGGCGTGCTGCGGACCCTTTTCATGATTTCATCATCGTTGAGGCGGCATGGAGGGGGTGGGCGTGGCGTCCGCGCTTGCAGGAGCGCCACAGCGTCGCCTCGCTGTCGCCATACCTTGCTGACGGTGTGACGGTGTGACGGTGCAACGTGAAGCCCTTGGCAGCATCAGCAAACGCGCCGACTGGAAGGCTACCACTGAGTGAACGCTCAACAAGGTACAGAGCAAGGGTCACCTTGACATGTGGCGGCACGTCTCACTAGCAGGGGCCCCGAGGCATCAGACTGGTGGTCATGTAGGTCGTGTGTAGAATGAAGAGTGAGAAAATGCCGGCTGCGCGCGCTAGTGCAGTGAATGGTAGTGGTGAAAGAGCGCGAAAAGTTTATGCCCAGTAGCTCTACGATTTAGGCGCCAAACTGTACACCTACACCTTCTTAATTTTGACGAATTAAGTGAATTCATTTTTATTGTGTGGTCCACCGAAAAACCTCATGGGCCATTTTAAGGTGGACCAGAGAAGTATTGAATTGTGATCTTAATTCCATTATTGGGCATTTTTGAAGCGTGTATTTGAGTGTGCATTATGACGTGTTTTTTCTTACTTTGAAGATGTCTTGATTCCAATATCAGATTTAAACAAATGTGATGTAACTGTTGACCGTAAGAAAATATCAATTCTGAAAGTATTCATTCCGCGACAGTGGTCTATGCAGTGATCCTTATTTCCAATTTATACTTCACGATTTCTTAGCTAATGCGCTCATTTAATTTTTGCTTTTATCCAGCTAATATTTATGTTGTATCACTTGTACGTACGTCTATTCAGTGCGTATTGACTTGTACTAACTTGGTAATTTCTCCAAATTAACAAAAACTTTTATATCAGTCTTAGTAATAAGTTATACAGAATGACATCTAACCTTACACTCTTTCTGGTATAACATCAGCTATCCTTGACCGTTGGTAACGCTACTTAGAAGTCCCTAACGTGACCGTTCACGCACTACTCGATTGTACTTGATAGTTCTCCCAAATCTTATTTTTGACAAAGTTATTAAATGTTAAAGTGAATTTTCAAAATTTCACCTTTGACTGACCATAACTCCACTTAAACTTGCACTCTTCTCGTTCTACTTAGATGGATTGAATGTAGAATTTGACGCGCTACACGATAGTGCTAAGAAGCTTTGCCATGTGTTAAGGCTTCGCTACGTTATTCAAGTTTGAAGACAAACTCACTTAAACTTACTATATGGTATAATCACCAAAAACACCGACTGACCACATCATAAGTTTGGCTATACTTGCGCTCTATCAAATCTTCTTAGATGGATTTAGCGTACTTTTATGCCCTTTCCTATGGTACCTCGTGTGTCTGCCAGAACTTATATCTTAAGTCAGATCAGCCTTGCAGGAATGTCTGCCGAGTCCCGTAGAGCCACGTGCCGATAATCACTTCTTCGGTTCGTTGTATGCTCTTAGGTTCCAACAGCGACCCGCCGCGGGTGTCTTGTTCCCGGTCGGGATCCATCGTACCTACTTCTGATTCGCCTCAGATCTTGGTATTACAGGTCGTCCCTGTCGCTTGTCCCGGCTCTCTTCGGCTTCGTGGCTGCGACCGCCTTTCCGGGAAATCTTCTTATTCGCTTCACCACATCCGCCCTCAGCATGCAAGTTGAGCTGACGTAGCTCACTTCGAGCTCACTTCCAGATTCGCCGCTTCAGACGCAAGGCATCCAAGCAGCTTTTCTTCCAGCGATGTCCAATCCGCCACCGTCTAGTCTTCCTGGTGCTCGCCCGTCGCGCGGGGGGTTCTCCACCCCGTACGCCACCTCGTTCACCCTCGACGCCGCGGACTCCCTCGAGCGAGCATTCGTTCCAATCGGCCCGGTCTGTCCCCTCGCGTTTCTCCACTCCCAGCCCGAGCCTTGAGTTGGTCACTTTACGGGCGAAACTGGTTCACAGTCAGCGGATGCGCGAGACCCTAGGTCGCGACCAGGACCGCTTGGATGAGACCGTCCGCTAGTTGCGATCCGAGAACGAGGCCATGGAACACTTCCGAGACGGCCAAGCGGAGGAGATCCTGAGTCTCAATGCTGATATCGCCAGCCTGCGCTCGGGAATGGGAACCGCCTCCGGCGGAACCGCGATCGCCATTCTCCAAGGTCAGCAAAGCCAGCACACCGCCGAGCACTGGGATTCCAGACAGCAATTGGCTCGAATCCAGGCGCGGTTAGACGCAGCGCTCGATGATCGTGACAACCGGCTGACCGAGCTTCGTGAGGCGGGGGAGGCCGAGATCGAGCTCCAACAGAAACTCCACGACCGGGAGCGTGAACTGGTCGAGGTGCGTCATGACTTGATGTTTGCTCAGAACAGTCTCGTTCGTTGGCAGAGAGCCGATCCGCCCCAGGTTCGTCGGTTGCGGCATCGGCGCAAGACAATCTGGCTCCAGCTTCTACGGAGGAAGCCCTCTTGAGGCTAGACCTGACCAGGGCCCAGGGAGAGCTGCTCACCGCCAATGCCGAGATCGCCTATCTATAGCGCGAGGCGGAAGATCGAGGCGGAAGATCGTAAGGCCGAGCTGGCTCGGGTGCTTCTTGCCCAGGAGGATGCGCCCGCACCGGATTCGTCCGTTCCTGTCCCGGATGCTGCCGCCGACGCCGCTACGATCTCCAGCCTGGAGCAAGATCTGGCGGACGCCCTGGGGAACCTCGAAATCGTTCTGCATGACCGGGATCAACTCTCCGTTAAGTGCCGTGCGGCGGTCGCCCAGCGTGATCAGGCGATCATGACATGATGCTATTTCCGTTTTTCGAGCGACAGGTGGATATTACGTTACGATGTGATTGGTTATATTATGGGTTATGAGCGAGAGGCCGCACCCGTGCGACATCTGTGGAAGATTGTGGATAAACCTTCGCCTGACTGTAAAGGGGGTCAATGGACCAGAGGTGTACTTCAGAGTGTGCACAACTCTGAAGATCAAATACACTCTGTCTGGTCACCGGACTTTCCCCGGCGATGAGTGCCTAATTCCTGGCGGAAAGTCTCTCAGAAGAACGTATCTCTGAGAGACCTCATCCCGTTACCGTCCAGCGCGACGATTGATGGTTCAAGGATCTACACTACTTACCCGCAGAGACCAAGTATCGCGCGCTGGATGCCCCGCACCCGCACAACCCCTCAAGAACTTCGTGTACGTTGAGCACTAACGCTCCGTACTCTGATATCCTACTCAAGACTCTGGTATCCCCACTCTAAATGATCAAGACTCTGACGACCAAGTGTTCTCAGACTCTGATATCAACGAAGATTCAAGACCGTACTGAAACCAAGTTCAAGTCACGCAATCAAGTGATGCCTGACCTGCACATCCCCCGTAATGACGTCTCTACCTGTCAACCCATCGAGATCTGCTGCACTGACTACATACTAAAATCCAGTCAAGATACCTGATACAAATGAAAACCAAGTGTACCTGAGATACGAAGACTGACTGCATGAAGAACGCCAAGGAAGACAAGAAGAAGAGAGATGCCAGAAAGATAAATTCAATTTGCTTGCTACTGCACAAGTCCGCTTGAGAGGTATCCAAGCCACTGCGTCGAGGACGTACGCCGTGTGATCTCCACCCTTTCAGTCCCCTTAGGTGGAGATCAGGTAACGTAGAGACCTGAGAGGACCCGCCTATTCCATACCCTAGTTGGGTCGTTTGTCTTGTCTCTAGCGGTAGCCCATTTCATATTGCTCGTTTGAACAGGCTCTGGAAACTAGGATACCGCAAGGTACCACACGCCCACCTAAGTTGTACGGCTCTGATATTCTTTCAGTAGTCGTACTTCAGGGTTCACTGTACGCCACCTGCTCCGCGACCAAAGTTTCACCGACTTCGCGACATATTGTCGTTTCCCGAAAAGGTTATCAACTCAAAGTAAAATGGGCATGCTGTTTCCACACTCTCCTCCAGAGTATTTTTTTAGCATTGTACTGTTTATCCGACAATCCAAATCCTGTTTGCGAATCCATTTTCTGTCTGGATTTCTAGGGTTTAGGGTTCTTGTACACTTTGAAATGTGATGTCCATCTTCTTTGTCAAATTTCGTGTGTCCCATTTAATCGAGTACTTGGCTGGGATCAGTTGGTCCTGGTCTGCATAGAACTGAATGCAAGACTTGTAGATGAAATCGGTAATTAAATCATGTCCAGAGAGTTTCGTCATCGTGTTTCCGAAACCAACAGGCTTTTCATCGGCTGTTTTTCACAATGACATTGAAGATCTCAGGCAGTTTCACCCATTCGACAACAACTCGGTCGTATGACCACCCCCACTTCCATTCTGTTATTGTTTTTTTTTTCATTTGCCCATTTGCATAATGTTGTAACTGCAGGGCATGTACACGTCGGATGTGTTCATTCGTAGCGCTTTAGGAGGTGTAAACCATACCGTACCTAGTGTAGCCGTACGAGGGCTCTAACGGTGAGGACTCAGCAGTGAAGGTGCGGCGTACAAGGACTCCGACAACAAGGGCTCAGCAGTGGTGGAGGTGGCATAGCTGAAATGGATGAATAGGAACTAATTTTTCGGACGTTTCAAAGTTCCCATATTCAAAAACTGATTTCAAAAATGTAACAACTCATTTCCAAAAAAACCAGCGAAAAATGGTTACGTTGAAACCCCCTAATGTCTGATATTAGGTCGAAAAACTTAACCAAAACCACACTGGTAATACTCTAAACAAAATTTGTTTTTGACACCAATAATGTGTCAACATTCGAACATGCTGGCTTTAGATAGTTATAGTTTAACATAGACGATATGATTGGTTAAATTACGGTCTAATTTAAAAAAAAAGCTGGCGGATGTGGACCTGCGCAGAGTTAGGCTCAAAAAGAAATCGCTCCAGAAAAAGAAGTCACAAAAATAAATTCTTCCTTTAGGACGTTGAGAGGACTCTTTCGCAGATTTTTCAGGACCATTTTTCTGATGGAGGACTTGTTTTCTGAATGCATTAACCTATCTCCTCAGAATCAGTCGCTCCGATTCAAAGTCTAAGGGTTATTGTCTTGAGTGCTGCTGCTTTTACCTTTACTGCGACGACAAGCAACAGTTCTCTTGGGAGTTGTTGATTCGGTTGGTGGATTACATTCTTGGCCAACCGCCATCTTCTCTTACTTCGTTGACTAGCGGGATGTGCTACCTTGTCCTCAGTCTCACACAAGTTGCACACTAGCGTGGACACTTTGTAGAGAAGATACGCTCGTAGCTTTTCATCTAGGGGTGTTGCCCCTTTCTCGAGTCTATTAGAAATTGTGATCATCACGTTTCTCTTTTGTGATAGTGCTATTCAAGTCCCTCAATTTGCGCTTCCAGATCTTCTCGCGCAGGTTCGTAAAATTTACATCACTCGGCTTGCTCTTTGTAATTGTCTCTGAATTGTCGACCACAACAATCTCCGTGTACGCTTCATCATTGTGCCGGTAATGAGGTGTCGTGCGTTCATTTAGTAAGTTTCTGCTCCGAGTTGGCAATGACCTGCAGGCTAGGATGTCGCGGAAGATCAGCATTCGTACTAGTACGTTGTAGCGATGTAGTTTTACTCATTGACGGCCATGCTGACGTCGCTCTTAATTTGGCGCTTGCGTTCGCAACTTGCAGGAATCTGCACGAATACCGTATAGTGGGTAGCACACGACAGCATCGAAAAAGCACTTACAGTGCTTGGTGAGAGACGACATGTGATTATCTTCGCGCATAAGCTCCAGGAGTGGGAGGCCGTACTGCTTGAAATTGGTGGTAACGTTGACACGGTCCCTGCCATCCGATTTCTCTTCGGTTGGAACAACCCCCACTCCAATAACGCCTAATAGCACCCGAATGTTAATGTCCGTACCGTAGCAAATGGCGCCATGGGTTCCGCATGGGGACAAGACGCTGCCAGTTCCAATAAACGGGTCGGTCACCAGGTTTCACGGTTGCACCAACACCATGTTGCTCATGAGCAGCGCCATCTCCAACTCCATCAATGTTGGGCCAATGTACGCTCTATTCAATGTCAGTTGGTCGACAAGGTCCCGTGCCTCCTCTGTTTTTCTCGCTGCCAGAAAATTCGTGAAGGAGTGTTTGGGCTTCGTGTCTGGGCGTAAGTCTTGATTCAGTCCTAGTTCCTCCAGCACCAAAAAGGTTTCATCCGGGTCTTCATCTGCACAGGTCCCACAAAAGGCACAGCGTCCCTAAATATTTCACGGCGTCCGTGCTGCCCATTCATGTTGATCTTCTTGTCAAACACGGTACGTGCACAGTGTGCAGCTTGTACGTGTGCAGTGCACGGCGAATTCTCAGGCTCTGACAGTTTTTCAGTGTCTGGGTAACAGTAAAAATACAAGGAGATAGTTATTTCGTCACATTCTACGATGTTTTTGGGCAAAGTGAATTTTGGCCAATTGGTGTCCCCATTTATCAGAACTCGAAGATCAACTTGATTTCAGTATGTGACACTGAACCCTAGATGAGCTTAGGGCTATTGGTACAAAAGGTCGTCGGGAGGGGAGCCTGAAGAAAAACCGAAATCATTCAGCTTTTTTCCGGGAGGGGAACAGGTGCAAGAGGAAGAGACCCTTCTATTTACGTTCTTAAATACAGGCGACTATGCAGCAAGAGCGTGAAAGTGCAGAGCTATGTTTGAACGGATGTGGTTTCTTCGGAGCGCCTGGAAGCGGAGGCATGTGCAGCGTTTGCTGGAAGAAGACCATGTCCGACCGCCAGGCAGCTGCGGTTTCCCCTCGTGCTGCTGAACCGAAGATTGACGGAATAACAAAAATGGATACAACTACGCCAGCTACAGTCGACGCGGTGAGCAACAACAGCTGTGTAATGGAAGAGGTGGTCGAGAAACCTGTCGAGAAGGCTATCCAGAAGAACAAGAAGCGCTGCTGGGAGTGTAAGAAGAAGGTCGGGCTCACGGCAATTGAGTGCCGCTGTGGCTACGTGTTCTGCAGCTCGCATCGGTTTGAAGACCAGCACAACTGCACGTTCGATTTTAAGACATCAGACCGCGCTGAACTGGCGCGCCGCAATCCAGGAGGTGGTGCGTTCAGCAAGCTGGAGAAGCTGTAGGGAGGTGGAACAAATCGACTACCCATTTGGCGACAAGCAGCAAACGATCAGTGGTATATTACACATATGTGGAAGTTAGTACAGTGTACTGTAGCTTCAAGCGTGTGGAATATACGGCTTCGTATAGCTTATTTTGAATACATTTGAAGATTTTAGGCACATGCCTCATTTCGCTTCTTCCCGCTTTGACAGGGTTTTGCTTGTATTTTAACGTAAACGACAACAGTGGACTACGAGTTGCAGAAGTTCGATTTGAATCCCTGTAGAACAAGATTAAATTTTCGTCCCTGCACAATAAGATTTAAATTTTCGGTTGAAGTGGTTTTCTTTCACTGTGAGCAACCGATGCCGGGGAGCACCACAGCACCCACCAGTACCAGCTCCAGGAGCTTTAAGAGTGGCCGTCTAGAGCGGCGGCGGGGATCTAGCGCTGCAGCTGCCCTGCAGGCGGAGACTACTCGTCTGGGTGTCCCCAATGGCGTTCTGAAGCGCGGCTTCCTCGTCAAGAAGGGTCACGTAATGCCCACACGCAAAGAGCGGTACTTTGTGCTGGGACAACACTCACTAAGCTACTATAAGCCTACAAAGGATGGGGACGTGAAACTTAAAGGTGTGCTGAAGCTAAAAGCGTCGGACGTCATTTCACCGCTGCCGCACTCGGACGTTTGGATGCGGATCCGACAGAGCGAGGGGCCTGCAAGGAAAAGTTACAAGATAGATCTAAAAGGTCTGCTGGTTGACTTCATGTATGTCGAAGGGGGAATTAATGAACACAATTGTTGTTGAAATGGTAGCTTCAAACGCGCAGGAGAGACGGGAATGGATCGAGGCGCTGCGCAAGGCTTGTCGGGTGTGTAGCACGTGGTTTATTGAATACCGCTAGGAATGACTTGCTTACCCTGGATTACTTTGTGCACAGGGCGAGTCGTTGTTGCGGCAACGGGCTATTCAGAGCGATATGCGTTTGCTACAAGTACGTTCGAGTCGGCGAGGGCAGAATTCGAAAGCAATGGCCGAGTTGCTATCGTCCCCCATGTCGCTTGATGATGCAAACACTCCTCGCGTCGATCTACGAGCTTCATTTCAGATTTTCCACGAGATGCTGTTGCTGAAAAATCTTATTGATACGATTAAGAAAACGTGGGGTGAGCCTTCTCAATGGTCAATGGCTCAGTATCAAGAACTTGTTCAAGGCATCAGTCTCGCTTTAGAAAAGTCAGGAAGCTCCGAGTTTGAGCCAGACAGCATTCTGGCTGAAGCTTTCAAGTTACGCTATCAGTTTGAGGAAATTCCAGAGAATCAACGAAAACTTTCGCGCGACGACGATGCTTCACAGACCCCGGCTGCAGGAAAATTAAAGCAAGCCAATCTTGACTCTCCCGTTGCTGCAGCTCCGATGTCTCCACGGATTCGGTGTCCCTCGTTTCATAGCTACTACGCAACATTTGAAGAGTTATCGGGGCGTGTTGGAGAGAAGGTGGCTGCAAAAAATAAGGACGATGGTGGTATGACACCTCGAGGTGCGACACTGGCTAAGTATGCTCACTTGTACCTGCTGGACGACATTCGAGCGAAACAGCCATGGAGTCTGGATCGTTCCGATGATGACGATCTTATGGAACACGGAGGTAGCATAGATTCCCGTGCTGACTTGGAGGCAAGTGTGGTTGAAACGTTGGTGAATCGTTTTGACAGTGACCGCATCTACACATATATCAACCACCACACCATGGTTGTAATGAACCCGTACCGATTATTGCAGACTGCCAGGTTCACGTCAATTTACGATGAGCAGGTCGTGCTTACATACGCAGACACAACCAATGCTGAGACTGCGCTTGCTCCCCACCCATTTGCAATCGCCAAACAAAGCCTCATTCGACTCTTTTTCGACCGTAACCGCAAGGTGGGCAACTCCCTGTTGTCGTCGACTGAATCTAACAAGCGAACCGTGTCTTCAACCGGCAACCAGTCACTCTTTCTTTGCGGTGAAAGCGGTAGTGGTAAGACGGAGCTTGCGAAGGACTTACTGAAGTACCTGGTACTTGTGGCACAGCCTGCTATTTCTCGAATGTCGGAGGGGGGTGGCAAAGTGAGCAGAACTAGTCATCAACCGAAGATTACGCTGTTTACTAGCTCCACTAAAAGTACCATTCAGATGCGAACAGAGGAGGCGCGGACAATTGCTCTCCTCGAAGCGAAGGGCGTGGATAAATACGAAATTGTGCTCCTGGATTTGAATCCTGAGCGGTGGGACGAAATGATGTCAGTAAGTCGAAGCAAGCGTCTCCCTCAAGTGCATGTGGACGGACTTTTCTTCGGATTTTACGACAAACTAGAGCGTCTGGAGGATGAAGAGCAATTACGGATGTATTTCAAAAATCCGCATGCGGCCAAGAAGTTAAGCACAGTGCTGGATTCGAATATTCTTCTAGAAGCGTTTGGGCATGCCACCACATCGATGAACCTCAACTCGTCAAGATTTGGGAAGGTGACAACGTTACAAGTCTCGTTTGGGCTTCATCCGTGGGAATTTCAGATTTGTGGATGTCATATCTCGCCGTTTCTGTTGGAGAAGTCGCGCGTCACCAATCGTCAAGTGGGGGATCAGGGTGATATGAACTTTCACATTTTTTACGCGATGGTGGCTGGTGTAAACGCCTTACCTTTTATGAATTCTTTGGCAGTGGAGTTGCGCCTCGATGGCGTGGACTGTTCCGCGTTTACATATCTCGGATGTAGTGATCACAAGCTTGCAGAATTCGTGAGCAAAGAGGACACATGGAAAAAGGATGTTGAGAGGTGGCAACAAGTTGTTGCTGGGCTTGATGAACTGAGCCTTTCACCAGAGCAACAGACAGCGATATTCAAGGCATTGAGTGCTGCACTGTGGCTGGGGAACGTTGAAATTACTTTCAATGCAGCGTCGGAGAAATTAATGATGTCTTCCACGGGAAAGTTTAATGCTCCACAGAGGGTAGTAGAGCTATTGGAATTGGAATCTGTGGAGAATCTGGAGCGAATGTTGGTGACAAAAGTTGTGACGTTGCAGTCAACGGGCGAGACATTTGAAGTGACGTTGGAAAAGGGTCAAGTGAGCCACGTCCGTGATGCACTCGCACGCTTGTTATATCAGTTCGTGTTTGAGCTTATTGTTGTTGCTATGAACGAGACAACAAAACTGGATGGCTTGAGTAATGAAGAACTGTCGGTGGGTTCAGATGCAGTGCTTCCTCAAGAAGTACCACTGCTGAAGATTATTGACGTATTTGGCTTTGAAGACCTTACGCATAACTCTCTGGATCAGTTGTGTATAAACTATTTGAGCGAGAAGCTATATGCCAGGGAGGAACAAGTCGTCGCGGCTGCCTACAGCAGCCAAACAACAGAGGAATCTACCCATCGGCTTCAGGAGGAGGACAAGGGCGTTCTTTTCATTTATGAGCATCCACTAGGGTTGTTTGCATCCCTAGATGAGCTGACTGTTCTCCACCAGAGTGAAAATGAAAATCAGCAACAAGAAGAGAAGAGAAACAAGCTTTTCGTTCGCAACATCTACGAGCGCAATCCACTGCTACCTGTGCCTCCACGCGTCGTAAACAACGGAAGGCGAAAATCAATTACTTCGTCGCTGAATGTGCTACCTTTTGTGATCCCGCACGCGCGCGGGAACGTCATCTACGATGCCAGCGACTTTGTCAAGAAGAATTCGGACTTCGTGTACGCAAATTTGCTGTCAGGCCTCAAGGCATCGCGTAATGTTCACTTCTGCCAAATGCTGCAGAAAAGTGGGAAATTGGATAGCGTGTCACGTAAAGCTAGCGGCACATCTGGAAGCAAAAGCTTCGTCGGGCAATTTCGGTCTCACGTAAATGCACTAACGAGCAAAGATAGCAAGAATATGCCGTTCTACTTCCATTGCATACGGCCCAACTCGAAGAAGCAACCGTCGGTGGTAAACAGGGACCTTGTTGAGCAGCAATGTCGATCACAGCGTCTGATCCAGCACGTAAATATTTGCAAGAATCCGTCGTCTGAGTACTCAGCAATCGATGTCACGATAGAGGCCGTTTTGGCGCGATATAGCAGTTTGATCCGGGAACCTTATAGCTTGAGTGAAATGGCTGGTAATCACGAGAAGCTACTGGAGTGGATCAATGATCTTACATGTGGTGACGCTTTTTCGACTTCAAAGGTCAGCATTTCCGGCTCATCAATGGTTCAGTTTAAGTCTATCTCTCTCGTGGAGAAGTTAGAGTTGCTACTTGAGGACCGAGAAGCTGAGGCCGCTGCACGGATCCAGTCACTATTTCGTATGGTCATGTGGCGACACCGGTATCTCTCCAAAAAGCGCGAGAGGCGGGGTTTATCGAAGGAGCTTCTGGCTTGGTATGGGCCTGACAAAATAGGCACTGTCCAGAAGCTGCTGAAAAAGTACAATGGACGTGAGGACGAGCTTCGATCAAAGTTAGAGGTCAAGAAGAAGTCAAGATCTCGGGAAGAGAAATCAATGCAGCAATTAGCAAATGACCTGCTGTCGCTCTGTCTAGGCAGCAATGGAGGCCTCGATGCAAATGCTGTCAATGACATTTTGAACGACGACGACATGCGCGGGCTGCTTCAGAGCAATGAGAAAATCGTGTTGGCATTGAGAGATATGAGCTTAAACCCGGACATCCTTGAGAGTCAGCTGGCTGATCAAGAGTTGCGAGGATTTTACCAGAAGTTGGTTGCCTTCTTGCGATCGAAAAAAGGGGATGTTGCTAAATTGGGCACAACCAACCCCACGACCGATGGCCAGCCACAGGGTTCATTAGAAACCCGCATCCTTGCTGCTGCTTCGGAGGAGAATCGTGCGTTGTGGATGCGAGTTGTGGAAAAGGAAGATTGGACATCCCAGCGCGATGCGTTAGTTGAGGTTGGGGAGGATCCGGAGATGTTACTTTTCCATTCCGAGGACGACGCATTTGTCACTACCCTGGAGAGATTTTTGAAGGCGCTGGCACTCGAAAAGCAATGTGAAGAAGAACAGAAGGCACTGGCAGCTATGACAGATTTGATTCAGCCATCGACAGTGGACGAAGAAGTGGTGTTTGAAACTCGGAGCTCAGGTGGTGCCAATGACGAACATGCTGAGCTGCAAGAATTGCTCTTAAGTGTCCAGTTTGGCCCGTCACTGATGGCCGCCATGAATGAAGACCCATACTTTGTGCAGGCACTGCAAAACCCTGTTCTCATGAACAGCATGCAACAGGTACAGGCGAGTTGTTTTTTTTTTTTGGCGCTGTCAACTCATTTGATGGTATTCTACTATAGCTTATGGTCAATCCGAGAGATTTCGCCATTTCAGCGGCACTTCAACAGCCAGCAGTGCAAGAGTTTTTCCTGAAGCTGATTGCTCTTTCCTGTAAGTCATTGTAGAGCAAGTTGTTTAGGGAATCATGCTTACACTGATATTTTCTGAATGATGCAGTTGCGGTGGAAGAGCAGAGTGGCGAGGAGTGAAGCGTCTTGCATGCTTGATTGCCTACAGAATAAAGGCTCTGTATATCCAAGGAGGCATTCCATCGTATGTGTCCATTTCATTCTTTTTGTTTGGTCGCCACCTTAACTTCTGCACTCAACATCGCCGCCCTCCACGCTCGTACGCGTGCAGGAAGACGTCTAGTAGCGGAAGTAGAGGCCCGTGTCCTCACGCTCCTCGCCCTTCTGCGGAAGGCCGGTCTCGCCCACATCCCGCAGGATCTCAAAGCGTTCCGTATCAGCCTCGTACTCCTCAAAGGTCTTGGCGCATTCCTCAGCGTGCTGTTCCGCCAGTTGCGTGTACTCGGCCGAGCACTGCTGCATGAACTGCATCTCCTCGGCCGTGAGGTCGCGCAGGTAGCGAGCAGGAACGCCCGACCAGAGCTGGCCCGAAGGCACCTGCTTTCCCATGGTGACAATAGATCCAGCCGTGACAATGGACTTGGCTCCGATCACGACGCCGTCGAGAACCTGTGCGCCCGTGCCGATAATGCAGTGGTCCTGAATGGTGCAAGCATGCACAATGGCGTTGGGTCCCACAGTCACGTTGTTACCGATCTTGGTGGGGATGTCCTTGTGGATTTTGGCCACATGCACCACGGCCTGGTCCTGAATGTTTGTGTTCTCACCAATGGTGATGTGGTTGACGTCGCCGCGCACAGTAGCGTTGTACCAGATAGAGCTGCCCTTGCCCACCTTGACGTCACCGATCACAGACGCGTTGGGCGCCACGAACACGCTCTCCTCGAACTTAGGTGAACGTCCCAGGTTCTTTACAGCTCGCGTCGAAGGGTTCACTGCGGTCGACAATTGAATAACAATGAGAAGTTAGTTAAACCAGATCTCTCGGATTCCACGATAAAATTCCACAGCAACAATAGTAAAGGAAATCCGCTTCTCCAAACTTACAGTGCTCCGTGTACGTGAACCTTCCCTCGAGCGAGACACCGACGCGGTCGATCGTCTGCCCCAGGGACCGGATGGCCTTGCCTGCCTGTTTCGCCCACATGCCTTTCGAGTCGCTTTGAGTTCCGCTGGTGCTGGCCTCCCGTTCGTGCGGTCTAGGGGGCGGCACCTCCACAAATCATAAACACATTGTGATTGGTTGATACAAAACCTCTTTCAGCGCATATTGTTGATGTGCGGCACAAAAGAATCGCCAAGATGGACACCAAGACCGAAGTGCTGCGCGACTTTGACAATTCAGTGCGAGTGAACTTGGCCAACAGCTCGCTATGTGGAGACCGACAGCGGTCAGTAGTGCTTAAACTGCGTCTAGAAGAGTCTGATGGATCTGAACGACAGGTTGGTGGGAGCTGCATCTCAACTGTTAAACATTGACTGACGGAGTATCTTTTCGTTAGGTTATGCTGGAACTCAATAAAGAGCAGCTCGATCACCTTCTCAAGGACTTTGGACGCATCCACCAAGAACTGCAGAAACACCCACAATAAAAATCCAAAGCACGAGAACGTGCCCATGTATATTATCTACTTTCTCCACCTCCTGACACACCAGCCAGTTCGGATCTCTTCACAGTACATGAGGGTTCTCCTGCTACACAGGACGCCACCGCTGTCTCGAGCTATCCACTCGTATGTTGACGGACTTCGACTGCTTTTATCACGTTGGTCCGCGCGCTGACGCCCTCCTATACGTCTATAGCTTAGTCGTCCATGAAGAAGAAGTTGCCCGTGCTCTTTTGCTCGACATCCTTCACGGAGCCGTACTTGTTGATACGCGGACGGAAGTTCGTCGGGTCCCGTCGGAATGTGATTTCCAGCTGATTCAGGAACTGGTTCATACCCGTCAGCAGGCTCTGCGGGGAGTGGGCGGTACACTCGATACCCGGCTGGCCGTCGTAGACGACCACACGGTCGGCCAGATATGTGGCCATGATGAAATCGTGCTCCACGACGAACGCAGTCTTCTTGGCGTGCAGAATGAAACGCTTGATAACCTTGGCAGCCAGAATACGCTGCTCGGAATCCAGGTAGGCGGACGGCTCATCGATAAGATAGATATCAGCGGGCTTACCCAGACACAGGATAATGGCTACACGCTGAAGTTCACCACCGGACAAGTGAGGCACAGCCTGGTCAATAATGTTGTCGAGGGCAAGAGGCTTCGTCACGTCCGTCGCGAACTGGGGGTGCACAATAGCCTCGCGAATACGACGGTGCAGGAGCTCACGCACTGTGCCCTGGAACTTGGGCGCGATCTTCTGCGGCTTGTAACTGATCGTAGAAGTATCGTAACGAAGAGCGCAGTCTGACATAGCCTGGTCGTCGCCAGCCTTCTCAGCGGCCTCCATCTCGTCGGACTTAAGCAGACCAGCAAGCATACGGATGAACGTCGTCTTACCAGTACCGTTCTCACCAAGCATACAGATAATCTCAGAGTTCGTAAAGTCACCAGCCTCAACGTGCAGCTTGAAAGCAGTGTCCTTCTTCTTCTTGTACATGGTCTTGGTCATAGCCGGGTAGTTGAACGAGTTGGCATCGCCCTCGCCCGTTCCAAACTCATCGGCATTCTGCGAGACCTTGAACGTAAGCTCCTCCGTACGGAAACGCAGGTTCTCCGTGGGGACGAAACCGGCAAGGAAGATGTTGATACCTTCACGCACACTGAAGGGCATTGTGACCACACCGTAGGCAGACGGAGTGCCGTACAGCACGCAGATAAAGTCGGACAGGTAGTCCAGCACACTCAAATCGTGTTCAACGCAGATGACGTACGAGCGAGCGTTGTCGTCCACCATGGAGCGGATCACCAGAGCAGCCTTAAGACGCTGACGCACATCCAGGTATGAGGACGGTTCATCGAACATGTAGATGTCGGCCTTCTGCACAGCAACGACGGCGATGGCGAAACGCTGCAGTTCTCCACCCGACAGGTTCTCGATCTCACGGTCCTGCACGTGGGACAGATCCAACTCACTGAGGAAGTGGTCCAGCTTCTCCTTCTTCTCGCAACGCGCTGAAAGGATGTCGACTACCGTGCCCTTCACAGCCTTAGGAATCTTGTCGACGTACTGGGGCTTGGTGATAGCCTTCAGGTTGTCCTCAAGGATGCGAGTGAAGTAGTTCTGCAGCTCTGAGCCACGGAAGTGAGTCAGGATCTCCTGCCACTCGGGCGGGGCGTCAAACTTGCCAAGGTTAGGCTTGAGTTTACCAGCCAGGATCCGCAGGGCCGTGGACTTGCCAATACCGTTCGTTCCGACCAGACCGAGCACCTGTCCGGGGCGAGGCATGGGTAGACGGTGGAGCTTGAAGGTATTAGCACCGTAGCGATGCGTCGTGTTGTTCTCCAGGTCCTTAGGCAGGTTAATGATGTTGATAGCCTCGAACGGGCACTTCTTGACGCAGATACCACAACCAATACAGAGCTGCTCCGAGATGAAGGCCACCTTGTTCTTGGGCGTCACCTCAATACAGAGCTTCCCCATACGCACGACGGGGCACGACTTCTTGCACTCCTGACGGCATTTCTTGGGCTTGCACTTGTCTGTGCTCACGATAGCGATACGCGTCAGCTTGTCGGACATCTTTGACCTAAGCTTAGGGCTTCCGTTCCGTGGGTCCTGTCCTGTACTGAAGCGGCTCCCCCTTTCGTTTTTGGCTGGCTCAGTCGTAACGCCTAACCCCGTCAAAATCCGATTAAGTGCGATTCGTAGGCTCCAGACTGATGGCAGCGGTGGCTTTGCCAGTGCAGCTCAAGGCAACACTTTGCTGCTTAGAAACGATGCCGCTGCGTTTTTGACCGTACGAAGTCACCAATTCAATCCAGGTAACCACGCTAGACGAACTAGAAGCAGGCTAGCAAAGTCGATCTTCAAAATAGCCCCAGTCTCTTCATGAACAAAACAAAATGCATTGAAAAATAAGACCCACTCGGAGCTTAACTTTACTGATCTAAGACCATGGAGGATGGCGCCTCTGTGGCTGCCGCGTCCTTCTGCTTGGAGGCTGACACGTTGAGCTGTGCCTGGTCCTTGAGTGCCGCCGCAGCAGGCTCGATGAGCGTAATATTCTGCTCCAGTTCGCGCAAGTCGCGTGCCTTGGCCTTGGCCTTGCTGTCCTTCATGCGGTTCTTGTAGAAAGCTGCCTCACGCTTCTCCTTAATCTGCGTCACGCGCTCAATGGCGTGAATAGTAGCACCCATAAGCTCGCGGTCGTACTTGACAGCACGGTGGCGCTGTTTGTCGAAGTCGAACGTCGTGTCCAGAGCCATTTCCTTGCCTGCAGATTTCCGGAAGGCCTTGGTCCATTTTACCTTGCGCGGGTTGCGCTTGCGGTTGAAGTTCTTGTGGCACTTGGAGCGGCAGAATCGGAAAATCTTGCTGTCATTGCGCACGAACGTGATGCCGTGGCCGGGGTACACTGGGCTGGAGCAGAAGTAGCACGTGTGAATACGCATTGTTACTGGAAGCTGCTTCCGGTCACTGCTGCTGTTGCTCTACTACTGCCGGAAGAAGCCCTGGTTCAGTTGTCCGTCTGCGGATCAAAACGCTGTTGACGATTGGATGGTTGGCGACGACCAGCAGATAAATTCGGACAGGTCTAGTGTGTACCACACAATATGTCAATGTAGTACCGCAAGTTTCGAATTGATTGTCGAAAACATTCTTGAAGGAGTTTGTACTCGATGATCAAGACGAACCAATATTCACCGCGTCTGGATACATTAACCTTTAGCTTATGAGAATGTACGCGCTTTTTAATACGCGTTAGCTATCAGTGCCTTAAGTTTGTTTCCCTTCTATGGAAAATAGTCCGCTGACGAAGCAACTTGATATGCGAACGTCTGCTGCTGCCGAAACCCGTCTTGGCAAATTAATCTACACAACTGTCGCCACTCCAGCGTATAGCTTGGAACTTGCTCCTCCTTATTACCGCACCCGTGATGCAAGGAGGTCGCTCAGCTCCATTGGGCCCTTCGCTTCGGACTCACGCAGATCATCTGCAGTTAGTACATCTCGCTTGCTGCTCATCTGAGCAGCCGCCTCCATCTCGGCGTTTTCACGATGTTGCTTGATTCGCACAGACACGGCCGTAAGGTTCAGATCTGTAACATCGGACCTGGAAGTTTCGTCAAAGTTGGGTCGACGTGCCGCACCAACGACGCCACCCGTTCTCGGGCCGGTAGAGTCCACCTCATCCTCCATGATATCGTTAAACATGATCTGCCCAGGAGGAGCGCTGGTCTGATCATACGGAGAAAGCTTGGGAGCGATAACCTTGGGTGTGTCGTCCAAGCCCAGGTAGTTGCCACGGCCAGTACCTGGAGTCTCGATGGGGATGCTTTGCGGAGTGATGTCTCCGGCGCTGAGGCTGTCATCATCAAGAGCGCCCTTGCGATCCATGCTTTGGCCACACATCGGTCCAGCAAATTGGATCGGACTGCCGTTCTTCTTTGGCGGTGCAGCACTGCTGCGTCGTCCACGGTTAAGAGCACTGAGGTAGGTGCTACCGCGCTTCTGGCGCATAGTGGCCTCATGCATGCTGAGCATAGCAAATTCTTCAGCCTCCCCGTCACTCACAACTGCAACACCACCTGCCGAATTCATTCCGGTGCTTGAAAACCCAAACAAGCCTCGCCCCTTCTTAGAATTGTTTTTGTTGGAATTGGCCTCGGGGTTGCGGTCGATCTTGGAGCGTAGCGTCACGAAGCCGATGACTGCCAGAGCCACGACGACAATGCCGCCAATAATGAGCACACAGATGACTTCGGTTGACATACCTGAGCTGCCTGAATTTACTGTCGACTCTGCGTAAGGTGTTGCAGTAGTATCCGTGGTTGTGGCGCTTGTCCGTGAAAGAACCTTCACCTTCAGGAACACAGCGTAGTCGTACCGCTTAGAGGTGAAGGTGCTGCTGGGTAAGATTAAGTGTGCCAGCAGTGTGTAGTCTCCTGGATGGTCAAATGACAGCTCGGACGAGTCGAATGCAGCTAGTCCGTCCGTAAAGTTGAGAGGGATGTTCGTGGTATTCTCGGTCAGCTGTGATCCCGTCGTCACAGGATTACAGTCCACGCCAAAAGTGCACGTCCGGAGGCGAGAAGCCGTGATCTGGTAGTAGTTTTTCGAGATTCGATCTAGTCCAGCTGCCAGCTCTGTCACGCCAAGTTTATTGGTCTCCAGTGATCCACTCGACGCTACCCGCTCAGTGGCATTCCACGAGATATCAACCGAGTCGTACACGTACACGTCGTCTGTAGGGAAGGTGATAGACAGTTCCAACGGACAGCCATCGCCCTGCGCGCTCACCATGTTCACTGAAGAGCCGTCCACGGTGTTGGAGTAGATGGACGTGTCTACCGCCCAGCAATAAGTTGTGGCTCCGTCCATAATGTAATCGGACGACGAAGACGCCGCTGAGGCTGCTCCAGCTACATTGACTAGCATCACAGTAGCCACAACAGTGGGGAGCCAACTCCATCCGCTCCTGCTCACTGTTCTCCTGCCAATAGCCTGAGTCTGAGACCTGTACATCGTGTTCTCCTTCATTCCCTGCTGCCTGTCACGCTCCTGCATGAGGTCGGAACACCGGTTCTGTGTGTGACCCGATGGTGTCCGCTGCACTTCCTCGGTTCCCGAGACCGATTGGTATGTGCTACTAGCGCCGCCTATCTGCCAAACCTCGCTTTGCTTTCGCTTCTGGGCGTCTGGCTTGAGATTGATCGCTCGGTCGACAGGCCAGTAGTCTCTGTTCCAGGCAACGGTACTGTACTCTACACGCCGCCGAGCTCACCGAAGGTGCTCAGTCGCTCCGGCTTTAGGTTTGTGGTTGATATTTTCAGCTGCTTTTGATTGGCGGAACCCACAATAAAATTCCATAAGCTATAAATAAAATTCATCGATTGGCTAAAAGGGCTCATAAGAACTGGAGTGCGTTGCCAAGTTACACATGGTAAATATCGCCATCTGGTGGAGGCAGCGATGCTATGCTTCCCTCGTCAGGATAATTTATCGCGACTCGCTTCGGTGGAGACCACGCTGGAGTTGAATACATGAACGCCAAAAAAAATGGTTCACCGCGACTTAAAGAGTTCATTTTTTGGTTTGGCTTTTGACGGCGTACTTGCTCAGTTCACGCTGGAGTTTGTCAAAAACTTCACCACCGTCAGCTTGACTCGCAGGATTACACGGAGGCTCGGACGCAAAAGTTTCAGGGCGGACGATTGTGTCACAGACGCTCACAAAAGGGGCGAGCTTTGCTACACTTGGCTTGACCAGCATTGTGTCTGTAGCACTGAAGGCTAGCCAGACCGCGCAAATCAAAGACGCCAGTGGAATGGGCAGATAGCTCGTCGAGCCGGCAAGCCTTGCCGACGGCAAGTTGCCGTGCGAGGTACCGTTCTCAAGATGACATGCGACCGAGCACCACAGGTTCGGAGGAAACCCAAATGTCGCTCTGCTTCATTTCATTCCTTAGCTACAAGCGGCGTCCCATCTTGGTGATTTTATGATGGACACTACGGCCTGTGGTACAGCACATGTATTCGGCCCCGAATTTCGGGGTCGTAGCCGCCGTCGTCACGTAGGTTACTCGAAATTAGAGTTACATCCGCAATCGTCGACAAGAAGGTCAGGCACATGTGCGTGTACTACAGTTCAAGACGACGTCACTGCTCTTCGAAGTATTCCAGGAGAACAAGGATCATGACGCCTGCTAAATATTATCAACTTCAACAGCAACATTAAATTATAAGGTGGTGACCTTACCACAAACTTGTTCTTGAAGTAGACTGCATCCTGCTTGTCGCCATTATTTGCTAATGGTTGTTACACCATCGAAGCTCCAGGATACAAGTAGATGAACGCATTTCATTTCCAGTCGATTTTGCGTTTAAAAAGCTCTTCGAGTTTGTCAAAACACAAGTGGGGTACATTATTGTTGTAAACTTAATTGCCAACTCAGTAGAACTGCAAACACGCTATTCTCGCTAAATCGGTGCTAAACAAAGGCATCGAGAGCCTACAGCTCCACGTCACTGTCCGTTCGCCGTGGTCGCTGAATATCCGTGTCAACTGGACGGTACCCTGTGCTGTAAGAAGTGTATCCATCGGAGGTTGGGCGAGAGCCACGTGACCCGTTTGAGCCGTTTGTGCCGTCCAGACTGCGGGCTGGAATACTGTTTGCTGGAATGCTCCATGACCCCGTAACTCGTGCGGTGCCTGCTTCCGATCCAGCCCTGTCCTCCTTTGGGCCCAACGAATAGAGTTCCGATGCTGCATCATAGGGTGGTGGAGGGGGGTAACTGTAGTTGCTCATATCGACGTTGTTATTGTTCCCCTGACGCCTCCACGCAACGACGGCGACCACAACAAGCGCCACCACCACCACAACGCCACCTACAATGATTCCAATAATGGCAGCATTCGAGATACCCCCACTGTCCTCGTTTGTAGTGTTCGTCGTAGGGGCTTCCGTTGTATTTGGCTCTTCTTCCTTCGCTTCCGTCACCGTGAGTTTCACATACACAGCGTAGGCAAACTGCTTAGACGAGTTGGTGTCCGGCATAATGATGTGTGCGAGCACAGACAACGGGCCAACCTCGCTAAATTGCACAGAGTCTTTGAAGTCGGCGGCGTTGTCGGTGAGGTTAGCGATTTGGTTGGAAGTTTTGTCCTTGAGCCCGTCGCCGTCGTAGAATGGGTCACAGCCCGATTGGAATCCACATGAGTGCACGTTGGAGTGCACAATCTGCGCTGTTTGACCGCCGGTGTCCTGGCCATAGGCGAGCTTCGTCATGTTCACGAGGTTGGAGCCGCTGAAGTCGGCGTCGACTGTCCAGGTCACGTTCACAAGTTTGTTCACTTCGACAGTACTGGCATCCAACGACACGGTCATTGCGATGGGGCAGCCATTAACGCCCGAGTACTCCTGCGTACGGTCCAACTCACTGAGCTTGGCATTTGAAGCAGGCTCGTCGATATGCCAGCAGTAAGTCGTCTTGCCATCGTGGGAGTAGCCTGCAGCAGCAATGTCAGGTGACAATATTAGAGTGAGTGGTTGACTCTACGTACTTGTTCCTAGAGCGATCGCTGTCGACCAGAGCGCCGCAGACGCGGTGGCGAATTGCAGGAAGCGCGACATCAAGTCTTTATTGTGTCGGACGGAAAGTGCTGTTTAACGGAACCAGGCCAGGGGAGAGGTCTTTATCGAAAGAACACCCATGACCGTCAATAGGTACACTTTCTTTGACTTGAGTCCAATATTGGTGAATCACAGCTGACTCAACCAACGAAAAACTTCAAGTCCGCTCTGAATTTGCTGTCATAAATTGAGAGCGGATAAAGTACTGCTCTCAGTAGAGGTGGTCTGCCATCCGTGCCATCGTTTTGCCTGTCGCCGAGCGCAGCGTCTCGCTTATCCCATCTGGTCGTTGTAACTACGCGGGCGTCTGCACGAAGAGCCGAAGCGCAGCAGCAGAAGCAGCAACCAGTCTCCATCCTGCCACCCACCACCAGACCGACAAGATGGCTGCGCGTATGAGTGAGATCGGCATGTCGGCCGTGCGGGCCAGCGAGATCGGCATGCGTCACAGTGCTGCCAGTACGTTGCTTTCAGTACTGTACATATAGCTATACACATCCTCCCGCCACTGCCGCCTTGCAATGCTGACGTAGCTTTACCTACTTGTGTCTCTTTGATTCCAGATCTGCAGATGATGGTTGGGACGGTCGCCAATAAGGCGCACGGTATCGCCACCATTATCACCCGCAACACCAGTCGAGGTCGCAAGCCACAGACACTCAAGACTGTCCCCACCACCAAGGCGGAGGACGAACTGTCACCCATGTCGAAGCTTGATGAGCTACCGGAACCGGAGGCAGAAGTTCCGGAAGCTGAAAAACCGGAGAAGCCCCAACAGGAGGAGGAGGAGGAAAAGCAGAAGGAGCTGCCACCGTTGTTCCCTTGGGAGGTCCGCACGGAAGACGGTGAGACGAGGGAGAACTTCACGGTAAAGGAGAAAATCCTGGAGCTCGCCATCTATCGACGGACGTTCGTGGAGCCTGCAGACGGAGAAGAAGAATATGTATTCAGCTATGCCACGCTCAAGGACGTGGCGAGGGAGTTGCTGCTGAGCAACCCTAACTTGCGCGAGAAGCGAGAGACGCTGGTGGAGTCCGTTCCTGCTCCTGTGGTCTCTGAAGAGATTTTCTGGCGCAATTTTTTCCTGCGTTGCAATGCTATTCGCGTGGCAGAAGGCATGCCGTCGTATTTACCAGAAGTGGAGCAGTCTCCAATGCCAAGTGGCCCCTTAGCTAGGCTTCGACGTGGACTGTTCGGCAAGAAGAAGTCCATCACTAACGTAAGTAAGTCACGCCGTGGATTTTTACCCGTTGGACGAACTGGTTCTTCGGAGAGCAGTAAAACAGCGTTTAGCGAAGACGATCTAAGCGATCTGGAGCTTGATGTGGACGGCGAAATCGAGAAGGAGCTGGTCAAGCGCCGCCCGTCCCGAGCTGTCGAGATGCGCCTTCACCCGATTCCCCCGGCTCAGACTGATGATGCTGAAACTACTGAGTCAGTCGAAGCAGATGAGAATGAGAAGTCGGAACGTGTCGATGATGTCAAGAAAGCTAAAGAGCCCGAAGAAACTCCTGATGCAAACACCCCCAGCAATACCAAGGAACCGGAGCAGCAAGCCCCTATCCTGGTGTAGAGGAATTAAATGTGTAGTCAAACCGCTCGTAGGTATCGTTGTGTGGTGTCATGTGTGATTAAATAAACGAGCTAGTTGCTGTAGTACATGACATGGAACTAATCTGGACGTGGACGAATTTCTGGAAGACTTTAGCGTCGATGGCGGGTTCGATAAGATTCGGGAGATGCTCAGTCCGAGTCGACGTAGTTGGAATTGACACGTCCAGCTTCGTCCAGCTGGAGTTGGGCTAGCCACTGCACAGGCTTGGCACAGTCAGTGGGGATCTGAACTTCGACAGCTGGACCCCCACCGTAGACGTTCTGGTAGTAATCCCAGCTCTTTTTGTTGATCATCCGAAAATCCTTCTTGATGACGAGTCCGGACTTGATCTGGAATGTGCCGTTCATCAGGTCGTCTGAAATGAGGGGCATGTTGTCTACCTTTCCTGGGCTGTGCACCTCTTCGCCCTTGTACTTGGACACGAAAAGCAGCCACGCACGGATCCAGTCCGCGTTAACAGCGAACCACGTCTCACCAGGTCGGGGCTTGGTCTGGTGGAAACTCTGCAACTTCCGCACTTCAGCGCGGATATCATGCACCACCAAAGATTTGGAACTGCGCCCGAACTCGTCCTCATGGGTCACGAGCGTATTCACCATGTTAGATACACGACCGTCAGTCATAACAGTGTAGCTGGACGGCACGCCGTAGCCATTGAATCGCACCAGGAGCTTGCCGGGTTTACGGTTGCTCGGTCCTTCTAAAGCCTCTCGACGGGTCATCTCCTCCGTCGGTTGTAGGTGGAACTCCTGCTCGTGCGGGGGTTGCTGTGGACAAAATACACGTCAGTCACGAATATCAATGCCTCTGGGTTGGTCATCGTACACTTACCATCTTGAGCTCCATGATCTCTCGCAACGACAACATCAGTTGCCCCATGTCCTTCTTAACAAGACCGAACTTCTCAACGTGCCGCACAGTGAAGAGTACACCCACAACTCTATCGGTGTCCACGTCTCCAAAGTCCACGTCGAATTTCCACATGGGGTTGAGTGAGCTCTTGATCACTCTGGACTTGAAAGGCTTCGTGGCTGCAGCATGATGGTGGCCACCGGCAGGCAGTGACGACGTACTGTTTCTATGGGAACGCGGTTGTATTCCTGGCGGTGCCTTAAGATCATTGCCCATGTCCCAGCCGACGCTGCGCTGGAACTGGCCGTCGTCGTGCACCAACGAGACTTCCACCATGGGGCTGCTCGTGATTCCTTTGTGCATGGGCCGCAGGTCGATGGCGGACACAACGCGCACAGACACGACGCAGGGCGCGGCCATGGCGTCCAGTGCAGCGGAGCCCGGCACCAACAGCGGCTCGTCGCGACGGGGTGTGAGCTCCACAGCCCCGAAGCGGTCGGACGCCGTCGTGGACATCATAGCGTTCGCACAGTGAGAGCTGCTACTAGGGGTCGGACCACACGGCAGGAGAGTAAGTGCACACACAGCAGGCAGCAAGCGAGTACACGGCGACAAGGCGTTAATGGCCGGTGGCGAAGAGACTGCGACTATGAACAGAGAATTTCCGACTCTATCGTTTTACTGTTTCAACCACAAGCTTTATGGAGAGACACTTTCATGTATAAATAGAGGGGAATAAGAAAGAGAAGCTGGATCACAATACAAAAACTCGATTTTGCAAGTGGATGAATCATCTTATTATACAACTTATGTGTTTTCAGCGGTGTACCTACTAGAAAAAAACGGCGAGGGTTCACTAAACCTGGGTTCGCTTGAAAACCAGGCGGGACGTCGCAGCGAAGGCAACTGCATGAACTAAGCTTGCCCTTCCACAGCATTGTCTTCTTCTCGCTGGCGTGCTGTCTCAATCCAACGAGACGCTCACATGGACGGCGATGGTGAAAAGTCTCCTGTCAACAATTCGACGGCGCCAATATGTCGCTCTAAAAATACACGACGAGGTTTAGGGCTCTTCCTATCAAGATCTTCAAGGGGCACAATGGGATTGCTACCAGCAGGCGGACATCTCGTAGCTACCTTTTGGTCATGAATCGAGCCGAGATGAAGCCTGGCCGACCGAATAGCGCAGTGCAGAGAGTGGCGTCTCCTTCCTCCTCAATGTCATCCACTGCGTCGATGTCTCCTGTCGCATCCCCGCGTCTTCGCCGTCCGATGACCACCACAACGGACGAAATGATCTACGCGAAACCTGCGAGTGTTCATTTCGGCGGCTTCGTACTCGATAAAACGGTACAGCAGCGCATTCGTGTACATAATAACAGTGCGAAGGCGGTGCGACTGCGTTACCTTTTCCCTGCGGGGAAGAAAGGATTCCGAGCGACATTTGCCAGCTCTGACAGGCCTTCCTTTGTCTCGGCGGGATTGAGTGAGGAGATTATTGTATCATTCACCCCACCTGCAGGTTTTCAGTATTACTACGACTGTATCCAAGTGCAGAGCGAAGAGGTGGCGTACGGCTCAAGCACCGACGTAGTTCGAGGTGGAGCCACGTTGATTCCGTTGCACGCGTACCCAACGGTAAATGAAGTCACCTTTCCAACACGGATGGACTTTGGCAATGTATCACGTGGTTCCTGCGCCAGTAAACGCGTAGATATCACGTGTTCTGTACCGGTGGAGTTCGAGTACGAGTTGCGAGTGACGAAAGCACATCCAGCGTTCACAATTTTTCCTTTAACGGGCACTATCCCGCCCAGAGGCGAAGCGCGTATTGAATTGGAGTTCCGGCCTGTGGTCTACGCGACTGCAAGCGCTGAACTAGAGTTGCATGTCTCCCAACTGGGTTTTACTCCTCGAATCTGCACACTCGCCGGTTCGTCTTCAAGCACTGCAGTCGACACTGCCTCAGCAGCCGAAGTTAAAGCGAGAAAAGCCGATTCTACAGCGTCTCCTACGTTGGAACGATGTCGATCTGAAGCGCAAAGCAAAGCAAGTAAACCTAGGACACCTTCAAGTCAGACCAAGTCGTCACGTAAGAGATACGAGCAGGAAGAGCCCCAGTATGAAGGCGTCGACGATGACGAAGTGGAACTGGAAAAGGTGCGTGGTATTGAAATCCCCCACGACTTGAACTCCGTCGCAGGAATTACCTTTGTGTTGAACCAAGAACCGGGTAAACTGAAGCCAAAGGATTTAAAGAAAGCCATCAAAGCGAATCGGGCGCTACGGCAACAGCAACGGGAGGAGCAGGCTAAGCTGAACACGGGGAATGATTCCAGTGAAGAAAATGAAGACGCCATAACTTTGAGCTTTCAAACTCTAGTACGGGAAGAGCAAGGGTTTTTGGATCGGGTGCGTGTCAGCAAGCAAGTCAAGGATATGTTCTTTCAGCAGGAATTACGAGAAGTTCAAGATGCCGAGAAGGCACTCGAGTTTCGAAGCCACAAAGTGCATCTTGGACAGCGATTGCTCTCTCCGGAACAAGTTTCACATCTCGTAGCTCTCCGAGAGCTGAACTTCCAGGCTCTGACTCGCCAGCAGCGGGAGCAACTTCGCACAATGTTTATCAACGTGTATTACGATCCACCGATTGTTTCTGATCGCCAGCGACCGCTTAACGGTGATAACCAGCCTCTGCTGCTTGGAGAACTGAAAACAGCGGTGCTCCCAGCAAAGTTCGTACCAGCTTATGCACCAGACTTCAAACTGTACAAGAATGATCTGTGGGCACGACGTCAACGTGTGCTTCGACGTTTAGTTCGTGCTGTATCAACGTGTATTTTGCGTCTCCGAGCCCAGAAGCGACTTGTTCGTATTCGAGCATGGATTGGTGATGCCAAAACTCGAATGCAGGTTCGAGAGAAAGTTACTTTAGACTGGCAATCGAGTGATCAGTCGGGTGGTGAGAGTACTGCTATTACGAAGACGGAGAAAAATGCAGCATTGACCCAGACTCCGGAGGATACCCTTGACTCTGTATCGACTAATGTCCAAGGGCGATACTACTTGTCCAGTTTCCCTTTGGTCGAAGAGAGCACTACACAAAAACATCGCGAAATTATCGAGGTACCAGCGGATTGGGAGCTAAAGTTTAACTCTTTCACTTTCATGGAGCTCAAACCTCGCAATGAAGCACTTTTGATGGGCCATGAGCAACTGTTACTGCCGGCACTTCCAACGCACGTGCCTCTGGAGTATGCTCGGGTACTTCGCCAGGGTGCTGAGGGCGAGTGCGGAGTAGCCGCCTCATTACTTCCACCTGCAGCTTCAGCAGCGACAGACACTGGGCAATCTCTAGCAGTAAAAACGCCGTCGCTGCTGGAAATGATGCCGCCGGATGCATTCTTGCGTCCACAAGCTAGCGTCCGGCCGCTTATGAAGTTACAACGACCTCGCGAGACTGAACCAGGCTACACATTACGGCCTCGTCGGGTATTCCGGACGTCACCTTCAAGTTTTTCAGCTTGGCAGAACTCGCAGATCGGGCTTCAGTCTGTTGTTGGGTCCCATGATGGAGCAAGCCTCAATCTGTCGGACATATTCGTCAACTCCGTGGACAGGAAGCTCGTGGAGCCAATTTTCCCAACTCCTGTCGGCTCTACAACAAACGAAAATCGATCGATCTTTGGAGACGTGTGGGATATGTCGAAGACGACAGTTCCCCCCCTAGCTGAGCGAGCGGAAGATGTTCCAAGCCTTTCGGACAGTGAAAGTGATGACGAGGGTGAGAGTTCTGGTGCTGGCATATCATGGAAACATGCGCGTGACTTGTTCGACGAATTTACGGCTGAGCAAGAAGATGGCGGGTCTAATGCTTACGAAGACGGCGAGCTTCTGGGACACGATAAGGGCGTCTACAGTTTCGAACGATATCGACATTTGATTCGGCAGGAACGCTCGTACGATAGTCATCGACAAGAATTGCTGGAGCGGCTACCCAAGGTAGGGCATCTCTATGATTCCACGTAGTTCTGTAGAGGTATCTAACGTTTTGATGATATGCTGCCGATAGCTTCTTGATGGTGTGGCAGTTCAAATTGACCACCCGGACTACAAGCTGGTGGTACAAGGCCATGGACCAGAGCGGCCACTTCATCATCACAAATTTCGAAAGAACGTGAGTGAAGCTGTTCATCATGTTTAACGCAACAGGCTTTTGCATTTCTGTCCAGGCTCAAGTATTTTCATTAGCGCTTTTAACACCTACAAGATGTTTCCTCTACTCAATACGCTTAGTACACCTCCAGCACGTAGCGACCCTCCTCGCGCATGCGCTCAATCGTGGCGTTCGCTTGACGACGGTCCAGCCCACCAACTTGGATGAACGAGCTCACCAGCGCCTCACGCACATCCGCCACTGGCCACGTCGGTCCGCACAGGTAGAAGTGACCATTCTGGCGCAGGAGCAAGTCTGCCAAGATCTCCTTGTCCTCCGCGATCTTGTCCTGGATGTATACCTTGTGCTCCTGGTCACGCGAGAATGCACAACGCAGGTACGTCACCAAACCATCCGCCTCGTACGCGTCCAGCTCGTCGCCGTATAGGTACTCCTTCGCCTTGTGACGGCTGCCGAAGTATAGTGCCACAGGACCCACCTTCACGCCCTGCGAGCGCAGGAACGCACGCTCCTGGATGAATGCACGGAACGGAGCCATTCCCGTACCCAGACCCGCCATCACGATCGGATCCTCCGGGTTCGTCGGCAACTTCATCACCGACGAGCACACAGACACCGACAGCTTTTGGCCAACCTTGACACCCGACAGGAAACGCGTTGCCTGGCCGATACAGTACTTACCACTGGGCGTAGTCCAGTCGTGCACCACGATCAACAGGTGCACGCTCGTCGGGTTCATCTTCATGCTGGATGCAATAGAGTAGTGACGCGGCTTAATACGTGGCACCAACGTCAGCAAGTCCGCCAGCGACGGACGCGCCGACGGGAACTCCTCCAGTACCTCAGCAAACGTCACCGTTTCATCCACACGACGCTTGTACTCGTCCTTGCCCTCAGCATCCAGCAGAGCTGTCAGCGTCGTCTTCTCCTTCTCGTCTGTCGCACGCTCAAGCAGAGCCTGGTAGAATTTCTTCGACGGGCGACCGAAGATGTCAAGCACGTGCGAGAAGAGCTGGAAGTACGTCAAAGTCTCTTCACTCGGGCCAGTAGCAGCCTCGCCCTTCATCTTCTTGTGTGCCACAGGCAGCGCCACTAAATCCTCCGGATCCACATTGTACGTCTGCAAGAACTTGACTACCGCCTTATCATCGTTGTGCGCGAACACAGCCAAAGCCTCGCCGATGCGGTACTTGATCGCCGTGTTCGTCGTGTCCATCTCGATGTGGAACACGTTACGCGAGTAGTCCTCAGGTGTCAGGCGCTCCCATTTTGTCACGGTGACCAAGTCGGTCACGTGGTCACGCACGCCGTGACGAGCGTCGAACGCGCTGGGGAACATCAGCTGCCACGCCGTCTTGGTCTCGCGTGACACCTCAGCGAACGATCGACGCTTGCCATTGGTTTTCGAAGCAATTGCTGACTCAGCACTGCTAGCAAACGGGACCTTGCTCGTGGCCACGCTAGTAAACTCCAGTAACGGTTTAGCAGCAGCAGCCTCCTCGTCAACGTCCGTAGCATTCAGCCACTCATCCTTAGAATACGTGAGTGCTAATACATCGCCCCACACTGCCGACACGAAGGAACGCAGAGTAGCATGCTTCTCGCCCGAAAATTGAGCCTCCAGCAGAGCCAACACCACGTTCTCGTCGTACAAACCCGATGCCTTGAAGAAAGCGGCCTGAAGACCAACAGCAGCAACATCGTCGTCCTCCACTCGAGAGGCCAGCTCGTTGGCATCCACCACCAGAAGCTGAACGTCGCGCGCTGCAACCTGCTTCTTGAACGCAGCACGCTCATCGACATCGTCGGACGTCTTCCAACCCGCCAGCACGAGCAGCTTACCGCCCTGCTTCGCACTGCGAGCCACGTCGTAGTGAGCCAATAGCTCAGGGCGGGTAACGACAACTACATCAGCTTGTTCGACAGGCTCAGACGTCGCCGGGCTGTTGCCTCCGTCGAGAGCAACGCGCACCTCCAGCGTAGATACTGGGCGTTCAGCTGCCTCTTCTCCGGCACTGTGAGTCACCACTGCGTTCACGCGCGTGGCCGGGTTCTTGTTCAATTGACCCAAAATCGACTCAAACAACTTGCTGGTCTCGGCACCGGCACGAGCTGCGTCTGCCTCCACATCGTCGAAACCATAAAACAGGAACTGCTTCGTGTAAGCGGCTGATCCTTCAAGCTCCAGTGAATCACCGAACACGACGTCGAACTTGGTCGCTTGGCTGCTCTCCGACGCTGCATTCACCAATGCGGCATCGTACAGCTCCTCACTCTTAGCGACCACAAAGGCACGGCGAGACGAAGCCGTCGCCAAGTGACGCAGCAGAGCACGACCCATACCCACCGAGAAGACAGAGTTGCGGAAGACACCGCCGTACACACCCGTCACCACCACTGGTGCAGTCTCCACTGTCGGTTGCCAGTGCGTTGACTGGAAGAACACTTGCAGATTCTGGGTCAGCAAGCCGCGCTGGAAAGTAAGTGCGCTAGGAGCCACGTTCTCCAGAGCCACCACGCGTTTGACCGTCGTTGGAAGCGCCTGCGCGAACAACTTGTGCGACCACGGCAGGAGCAGACGGACTTGAACAACGCCAACCTTGCCGCCCAGCATCTGCTCGTACGCTGCCGCCTGCTTCAACGCAGCAGCAGCTTCACCCACGACAACCACAACGTACTCGGCATTTTCAGCGCCAAAGTACTCGTAGACGCGGTACTGACGTTGCAGCACGTGGAACAGATCGTTCATCACAACCTGCACTTGTTCCACCACGTCCCCAGTCTGCGGTCCAGCTGAAGGCAGCGCTGCGAGAGTCTCGAGTGACTCCTCCGTTAGCGTCTCCACCTTGGCCAGCTCACGTGCAACACGTGCACCATCATAGAAGTGGACCAACAGCTTGTGCAGGCGTTGGGCGGCCACGTACGCGATAACTGCCATATCATGGCACTCTTGAGGGGAGGCAGAGTTCAGTAGAAGCGCACCCGAGTGTTGCAGCGCGTACAATGGCTCGTACGAGCTGGCAACAGCCATATCACGGCGAATGGCCTCGCACGCCACGTGAAACACGGCGGGCGCCGACGTCGCGGCGTTCTGAGCCAGTTGGAACAGACTGGGAAGGAACAGCGGCAGTGTTTGCGACGGGATAAGCACTGCAGAGGACGCACCTACAGCCAATGCACCACGTACAGCATCAGCTGCTCCAGTGCGAATCTCGAGCGTCACGACGCGCGCACGGGCGTTGCGCTTGGTCTCCTGCGTCTGTGCACTCTCGGCGACGGGCAGCAACGGGTAGTCGAACACGTTGGCACTCACGTGACCAGCCACGTGCAGAACAGCATCGCCACCTGAGCAAAAGCGGTCCGAGCGGGGGAATTCGCGACCACTGAGCTCCGACCGGGCAGCGCGCAGCTTGTGCAACGGCGTCAGCACCAGCGACGCCGTGGACGTGTCGCTGGCGTTCTCGTCCAGCACGTCCACGGCCAATTGGGCCTTGAGATCGGCGTTCCCGGCCGATGTAGACACGAAGCCGTCCTCAACCTGGTAGCTGGTGGCGGTCGACATGGTGCGATGGATCTGGTGGAGCCTTCAACGCCGTCGAATGGATTGTGGACCTGTTGGTGATCATTGCGCCGCTACAGCAGAGACAGGGCGACTGAGCGGATTTGGACGTGTCAAGCTTTGGCGGATTTGATTCGGAGACGCTCGAGCCAATTACAAGGGAGGAGACCGTCGTGTCAAATTCGGCCGGGATGGACACTTCCGGCTGTAAGCAAGCCGATTACGCTGGGCAACTGGCGAAAGTGGCTCGCAAGCGACTGGACGCGAGAGCAAATGCAGTTTAGCAGGATTCGATATCCGGAAGTACACAGGATACGAATCTAAGAACATGACATGTACTTCGATCCTGGCGCATGTTGTAGTCTACAACTTGTACACCTTTTCCCGGGCAAAGTGGCACATTTTCCAAGCAAAGTGGTTTTTAATCACTCGTGCAACTTAATATTTTCTCTAGTAAGTACGATTTTCAAGCAAAGTGGCTAAGTACGATTTGTTTTTCAAGCAAAATGGCGTGAAGCAGCTTCAGCCACCAACTTCACTGGTTTCAGGGGCTCATACCGGACCTCATTTCCCCCATTGCGCTCCAGCCCACACATGACTGACCCCACCACGCCTTCTCCTTCTACCGAAGCCAAGGAGTACGAGCGCAATAGCGCCAAAAAGCGAGTCCTGGATTCCTTTTTAGACGGTCAAGACTGGAAAAACACCGCCCGCTTCAACAAAGTGTCCATGACTACTGCTCGTCGAGTCATTTCGAAGGGTAGTATCGAGAAGCAGGCACGCGGTGGCGTTCGGCCGTCTTGTGTGAAGATGACAGTGGAGGTGGTGTCGAAGTTGGAGGAATATTTAGACGAGCAGGCGGACATGAAGCTCGTGGTCATGAAAGATCGGCTACTCAGCGACATGGACGTCAACGTAAGCGTCACTTCAATTCACCGTGCGCTCCACGGTATGCTCTACACGATCAAGGCTTTGCGTATCGAGAAATCTACGATGAATAGCAGCGAGAACAAGGCTAAGCGCATGGCGTTCGCCAAGGCGCTGAACTTGCACGTTACAGAAGGTAACATGATCATCTATCATGACGAAACTAACTTTAACGTCTACCTAACACGCACGCAAGGCTGGGCCAAGAAAGGGGAGCGCGCAGTCATCCAGATGCCGCCGTCCAAGGGAAAGAACTTGCACGTCCAGTGCGGTGTGTCTCCAGGCAGCGGGTTGGTGCTCATGCGCACCCACGACGGCGGCATACACATGGACGAGAATGCGAGGTTTGTTGCCGATTTGTTCGTCGAGGCGCTAAACACGGACGAGTACAAGGAGAGCTACGGCGGCAAGAAGGTGGTCATTGTCACCGACAATGCACCGGCACACAGCCATGTGGAAACGCTAGCCCGGGAAAAGCTCGTTGCTGATGGCATTGTCAACAGCAACAAGCTAGTTATTCTTCGTTTAGCGCCATATAGTCCTATGTGTAACGCAATCGAGGGCTGTTTTAGTGTGCTGAAGGCACACATGAAAGGACATCTTGCTACAAAGCGACGAGAGTTTTTGGTGCGCGGTGAGTATGATTCCCTCACAGCACACAGGACAGCGCTCCTGAAAGAGGCGGTCGAAGAGAGCAAGCATGTTCTAACGCAGCGTTTGGTGTGGCGCATGGAGAGACACTGCTTGAAGAATATCTTTTTAGCGGAGAGAGGCGAAGACATGTCGTTAGGTCAGTAGGAGTTCCACTTTGGTTGGGAAAAGAATCGTACTTAGCCACATTGCCTGAAAAAACTTATTATCCGATTTTCGATTTTTTGAAAAAAAACCACTTTGCTTGGAAAATGTGCCACTTTGCCCGGGAAAAGGTGTAGACTCTACAATGTAGAGTAAATCGCCCTGGAGAGTCTCAACTTGGGGTCATCTCACTCTCTGGTTATGATAGCAGTGTTGTAGCGGTGAACACGTACTGTGCTATAATGTTTCCTCAAGTAAGCGATCTAATACAATCCAGCGCAGTTTTTAAAGCGAGAATGTGATCCTGGTTCCAAGTTGGAACAGCTATAGTCATCCAGCGAGTCGTGATGACATCCTCAATGCTCTGAACTTCTTGCACCGACTCCTTCCTCTACCTTCCCCAAACGTTTTTGCTCGCGAAGAGGCACTTGTGTCCAGGACAAGCAAATGCGTAGAAGAAAATGAATGCAGCGCCAACGTGACGAGCGCTTTCGCACTTTCATTCTTCACGCACTTTCATTCTTCACGAACCTCCACCTCCCAAGCAGCACGGCGCGCGGGTACGATGCGATTGAAGCAGCTAGCAACGATAGCCACAATGCTTGTCCAAAGTACATCCATTCACGCTAAAAGTGAGCTCAATTCCGTCGCAGTGGACCTCCCGTTAAACGTCCCCGGCCAAGTGCACATCGGCATGTACAAAGAGATCGGTGATGGCCTGTTCATTCGAGACCTCCCTAGGGTGAACGTCTACTTTTCGCTGCAGCTTGAGCCAACCGACTCGGTAGTTGATCCATTGAGGAAATGGCAATTCCGCGGATACGAGTGTAATCCGAGCACGGTTGGAGAAGACCGGGATTGCTCCAAGTTTATTGTTGCAACACTGGAAAGTGATCGAGACAAAGAACAGACGAGCCTCAGCCAAATGCCTCACATTATTGATCGCCAAATTCCACTGGCTAATGAAGAGCGTCGACTCCAATTCGGAGACCTTGGTACTGTCGCCCCACCGGCCTTCCCTACCCGAACCGCGTACTACAACTGTGGATATTCTGACGGTAATAGTAACTGGTGTTGTGCGCAATCGAGTCAAGGATCGGGCGGGCCATACTGCTGGAGCACGTCCAAGTGCAGCGAAGAATGGTCAGGCTGGAACCAGCAAAATATCATTTGTTGCACGGCAAGCGCAGGTGACTGTGTGGTCACGTACAAACCTCCCATGCCCAGCACAGCCCCAGCTACTACGGCACCTGCTCCGACACCAGCAACGTCAGCTCCATCAACGGAAGACCCGTTTAATGACATTCCGATCCTTATTGATACGATTCCCCCTGCAACTCCAGCACCAACAACAAGACCGCCCGCCACCACAGCACCACCCACTCCAGCACCAACGACAAGGCCACCTGCCACCACAGCACCACCCACTCCAGCACCAACGACAAGGCCGCCTGCTACCACAGCGCCAGCAACAGAAGATCCTTTTAGTGATATCCCAATCCTCGCCGACACACCTCTTCCTGTAACGTCATCGCCCGTAACCACACCACCAACAACTTCAGCGCCAGTGACATCGGCTCCAGTAACATCGGCTCCAGTAACATCGGCTCCAGTGACATCGGCTCCAGTAACTTCAGCGCCAGTGACTTCAGCGCCAGTGACATCGGCTCCAGTAACATCGGCTCCAGTAACTTCAGCACCTGTGACTTCAGCGCCAGTAACTTCAGCACCAGTTACATCTGCACCAGCAACAGAGGATCCTTTCAGCGATATCCCAATCCTCGCCGACACACCTCTTCCTGTAACGTCATCGCCCGTAACCACACCACCAACAACTTCAGCGCCAGTGACATCGGCTCCAGTAACATCGGCTCCAGTAACATCGGCTCCAGTAACATCGGCTCCAGTAACTTCAGCACCTGTGACTTCAGCGCCAGCGACATCGGCTCCAGTAACATCGGCTCCAGTAACATCGGCTCCAGTAACTTCAGCACCTGTGACTTCAGCGCCAGTGACATCGGCTCCAGTAACATCGGCTCCAGTAACTTCAGCACCTGTGACTTCAGCACCAGTTACATCTGCACCAGCAACAGAGGATCCTTTCAGCGATATCCCAATCCTCGCCGACACACCTCTTCCTGTAACGTCATCGCCCGTAACCACACCACCAACAACTTCAGCGCCAGTGACATCGGCTCCAGTAACATCGGCTCCAGTAACATCGGCTCCAGTGACATCGGCTCCAGTAACTTCAGCGCCAGTGACATCGGCTCCAGTAACTTCAGCGCCTGTAACTTCAGCACCAGTTACATCTGCACCAGCAACAGAGGATCCTTTCAGCGATATCCCAATCCTCGCCGACACACCTCTTCCTGTAACGTCATCGCCCGTAACCACACCACCAACAACTTCAGCGCCAGTGACATCGGCTCCAGTAACTTCAGCGCCAGTGACATCGGCTCCAGTAACTTCAGCGCCAGTGACATCGGCTCCAGTAACTTCAGCGCCTGTAACTTCAGCACCAGTTACATCTGCACCAGCAACAGAGGATCCTTTCAGCGATATCCCAATCCTCGCCGACACACCTCTTCCTGTAACGTCATCGCCCGTAACCACACCACCAACAACTTCAGCGCCAGTGACATCGGCTCCAGTAACTTCAGCGCCAGTGACATCGGCTCCAGTGACATCGGCTCCAGTAACTTCAGCGCCAGTGACATCGGCTCCAGTAACTTCAGCGCCTGTAACTTCAGCACCAGTTACATCTGCACCAGCAACAGAGGATCCTTTCAGCGATATCCCAATCCTCGCCGACACACCTCTTCCTGTAACGTCATCGCCCGTAACCACACCACCAACAACTTCAGCGCCAGTGACATCGGCTCCAGTAACTTCAGCGCCAGTGACATCGGCTCCAGTAACTTCAGCGCCTGTAACTTCAGCACCAGTTACATCTGCACCAGCAACAGAGGATCCTTTCAGCGATATCCCAATCCTCGCCGACACACCTCTTCCTGTAACGTCATCGCCCGTAACCACACCACCAACAACTTCAGCGCCAGTGACATCGGCTCCAGTAACTTCAGCGCCAGTGACATCGGCTCCAGTAACTTCAGCACCTGTGACTTCAGCGCCAGTAACTTCAGCACCAGTTACATCTGCACCAGCAACAGAGGATCCTTTCAGCGATATCCCAATCCTCGCCGACACACCTCTTCCTGTAACGTCATCGCCCGTAACCACACCACCAACAACTTCAGCGCCAGTGACATCGGCTCCAGTAACTTCAGCACCTGTGACTTCAGCGCCAGTAACAGAGGATCCTTTCAGCGATATCCCAATCCTCGCCGACACTACTACCCCTCCTGCGACTTCAGCACCCATCACTTCAGCACCTGTCTCTTCCGCTCCAGTGACTTCGGCTCCAACCACGTCAGTACCCGCCACCACGGCTCCAGTAACGTCGGCTCCAATAACGTCGGCTCCAGTAACCTCGGTCCCTGTAACTTCAACTCCGGTATCTTCAGCTCCCGTAACTTCTGTTCCAATTACTTCAGCACCAGCGACTGAGGATCCCTTTGACAGTGACATTCCGATCCTTGCTGATACACCGATGCCAGACATTTCGTCACCAACAACTTCAGCACCGGCAACTTCAACACCTGTGACCTTGACACCAGTCACCACGATCCCTGTAACTTCCACGCCTGTAACTTCAGCCCCAATAACCATGACACCGGTAACCCAAACACCTGGTACCGCTGCTCCGGTTACTTCTGTTCCAGCGACTGAAGATCCTTTTGGCAGTGATATCCCTATTCTTGCTGATACCACAGCTCCAACCACTTCAGAGCCTGTGACTTCATTACCAGTATCTTCAACGCCTTCGACCCCCGTAACTCCATCTCCGGCAACTTCGGCCCCGGAACCTTTGCCACCTACGACTCCAGGTCCTGACACTGTGGCTCCAGTCACTTCAGTTCCAGCGACAGAGGACCCTTTCAGCAGTGAAATCCCGATCCTCGCTGATACTCCAACTCCTGCGACTGCGACGCCCGTATCCTCAGCACCTGTGACTTCTGCTCCAGTAACATCATCGCCTGTATCTTCGACGCCTGTGACTTCGACACCGGTAACTCCTGCGACTTCACCGCCTGTGACTCCGGTACCCGGCACCATGGTTGTAGCAACAGTTGCACCGGCAACGGAGGATCCTTTTGGTGGCGATATCCCGATCCTCGCTGATACTCCAATGCCAGCGACTCCAGTGCCAGCAACTCAATTACCAACAGCCTCAGTCCCACCTACTACAGACGCACCAGCAACGGCAAGTCCCGTCACTGATATCCCTATTCTCGCGGATCCAACGAGCCCTCCGGATAGTTCGGCACCCACGACCCAGCCATCGACAAGCTCCCCAGCAACGGATCAACCATCGGCAGCGCCATCCACGTCAAGTCCAACACTGCAGCCTTCAACAACATCGACGCCGACATCCACAACGACTCCAGTGACTTCAATGCCGGACACATCTCAGCCAGCGACTACAGTAGCCCCAACGCCAACTACTGGTAGTGCAGATTTTCCAAGTGACGTGCCAATTCTTGCAGATGATCCCACGACAACCCCGACAGCTACAGATACGGCGAGCACAACGACTCCGACTGCGTCTCCAGATACGACATCCACGACGACTCCAGTGACTTCAATGCCGGACACATCTCAGCCAGCGACTACAGTAGCCCCAACGCCAACTACCGGTAGTGCAGATTTTCCAAGTGACGTGCCAATTCTTGCAGATGATCCCACGACAACCCCGACAGCTACAGATACGGCGAGCACAACGACTCCAGTGACTTCAATGCCGGACACATCTCCGCCAACTACTGAAACGTTGCAGCCATCAGAAACAGCCACTCCAGTTACAGCAACCCCAGCGACGGTGGCCCCAACGACGACAGGGTCTCCAGCAACATCGACACCTTCAACGGTTGATCCTCTGACTGATATACCGATCCTGGCAGACCCCCCATCGTCGACGACCTCGGCTACACCTTCATCGACGGATACCGAAAACCCAGTTTCCACTGTCGGGCCCCCGATGTCAACGGCTGGTGCAGTTCCTGGATCAACCCCCGAGACTCCGTTATCCACACCAACTGCCCCTGCTGATACTCCAACAGTAGAATCTCCCATGGCCACACTACCTATACTCGCTGACACGCCAACGACCATGGCGACGAATCCGGTCCCATCCGCACAAACACCAACGGCGACAACTGCGGCAAGTGCAACACCCGAAAATACTGCAAGTGCGCCGTCACCAACTCCACCGGTTGCCACTGCATTGGACTCCACGTCCTCTCCTATCTCAAGTGATCCCCAGACAAACACGCCGTCTACCGCAACGAGACCAACAAGTGATTTAGCGTCAAGCGCAGCTTCTACCAGTCCAGCGCTAGCAGAAGGCCGTGGAACACAACCAGTGACGTCTAGAACGTCATCCAACCCATCCAACCCGACTAGTAGTGCAGGTTCGCGTTCAGCTAGCCCATCGCCTGTTTTGGACACACCGGCTGAAGATTCCACACTAAGTAGCTCTGGAGCTGTGTCCTCACCGGATAATTCTGAAGTCAGCACTAAATCCTCGTCCGGATCGGCAGGTTCTTCCGGTGTGTCAATCTCAGAGGGATCAAACTCACTGGCCTCCCTTAAATCAGCACATCCTACGGCGGCTCGAGTGGCTTCGCCAAGTGGAGGACCCCAAGGCTCTTCCAGAGGAGGTTCACTCATGAACCCTGCAGCAAGCGAACAGGCATCCTCTGGAAACCCGGCAAATGCTATCGTCGGCGGCGAAGATCCTGCTACAACCTCCAGTGCGCAAGATGAAAACAGTACGCGATCAGATGATGAGGAATTCCACCGGGCGATCATCAATCTCACCAACTCACTTGGCCCTGCTCGTGACGTAGCCAGCAACTCTGCAAACATCCTGATAGCAACCGCTGTCACCGCGAACGTTGTGAGTGCCGTGGTCAGTATTGCAACTAGTAGCACGTTAGCTGTATCGAACGCTGTCACTGCCGTAAGTGTGTCTCATGGGGTACTAGACGCTGTCGGAGGAGCTACTGCCACTGCCAGCCTGGGGCGAGCAGCTCCTGCTGTGGACCTCACGGAGCTATTCATGATGCTCAACTATCTGCAGTTCATCTCATCAAGCAGCCACCTCAGTCTCCCCAACGCCCCCGACTTTTTCTTCCACTTCACGGATTCATTGGGCTGGTGCAACTTACAGCCGACCAATCCAACGGAAACTCCTGCTCACGAGAAACTTTCCAGTGAAAACGCCTCTGACTTCGCGGTCGCCGATGGCGACATTATATCGGGAGTGCTTGCATACGCGGAGAGAATTAATGTCAAGCCGGAAGAGCTGTTCACCAAAACTGCAATCGTGTTCGTGAGTGTAGTTGGAGGTGTAGCAGCAGCTGTGGCCACACTGTATTCGTTGCTACGGCTCCTGCTTCGGCGGAAACTGGAGCTCATGATCCAGCGCTTGGACGACTTGCCTCGAGCCAAACTCTTGATGCGTCTGCTGATCCAGTCGTGCTTGTCAATCTGCCTCTTGAGTGAGTACGCTCTCAGTATGACCAGCTCGTTCCAGATGCGCTACAACGAGCAGGAGCAACAACACAATAGCCATAGCGCTTTTGCTTTTGCGACGGTGGCTCTCATCTTCGTTTGTTGCGGACTGATTGTGCTGGGCGTTGTCAAGATCTGGAACAAAAGCGAAGAAGAGCTGTCAAATCCGGACTTCAAATTCGCGTGGGGGGCGTACTACAAGTACTACCACTTCGAAAATCGCTACTTCTTCGTGGCCAAAATGGGAGCTGAAATCCTCTCCGGGGTAATTATCGGGCTTGTAAGCGATGTGCCGTCCCAATTGACGCTGCTGATGTCTCTGCAGCTTGCCATGTTCATTTACACTATTGAAAGTGAACCGTACTCCATGGAATTCCAGACAGTGTGCTCTTCGATTGCATTCGTGATGAAGATGGTCACGTATGCGCTCATCAGCTCATTTCTCACGCCCTCAACAGAGGTTGGTCTGCAAAATTTCGTCGGCACACTTGTAATAGTGCTGCAAGTTACGCTCCTGGTGCTTTTCAACTCCCGACAGCTCTATATCCTGTACAAACAGATGAAGTATCTCTGGGAACTACGGCAAGCTCGCCTACAACGCAACAAGGAAGTGCAGGACGACAACCACAATGCAATGATCATTAGAAACTCCATTTTGATGCTCGATCCTGTACCTTCCACTGAAGCACGAGCAAGCAAGCGCAAGTCACGCAATTCGCGCAAATTGATGGCTGCAGCATCGCGTCAGTTTCCTGTGGCCGCTTGCTAATCATTGGCTTTCAGCAACGAGGACAAATACCTAGCGGCTTGCGGATGAAGCGAGCAATTTAGCCATGCGGTCGTCGAGTTGCTGGATATTGGATTGGAAAATTTGCACATTTTCAGCCAAACTCGCTTCCATCTGATACAAAAACAGTAGCAAGAGTAAGAACACCGTAATAAATGCATCAGCATTTCAAACACTTACGTTGGCAAGCAAGGTGGCATCCGAGTCGAGCAGATCGGTTAGAGATGTTTGCGTTTGCTCCATTTTTTCCACTCGTGCTGTCACATTGAGCGCCTCGTCGTGCACTGATTTAAGCGTGACAAGTCGGTCCACGATAGTTGGCACTGAAGCCGCTACGGCGTCAAGGCTGCTGAGCTGGTCGTAAATCTTCTGTATCTGCTCGCGATCACTCTGGGAGTTTAACGCACCCTGCACACTTGGCGACTGTTTGAGCTTGCTGAGTAGCGTAAATTCATGAACCAGGGCTGTCGTGCGCGTCTTGACCGCATCCAAATTCTTTTCGCTCATCAACGCGACTTGTTGCTCTAATTGTGCCACAACCGAAGTCAGATCCGCAGTTGACGAGCCAGTCAGCGAGCTCAAACCATCCAGCCTCAGCCCTTGACCTTGGAAGCTCCCAATAGCTCTTTCCAGCGTTGAGATTCGCGCTTCCAGTGTAGCCACCCGTGTTTTAGCGTCCCGGTCGACTGCATTCAGCTCTCCGTTGCTGTAGATCTCGTAAACAATTGGTGCGCCATCCGACGAGACTGCCGTTTGACCCTGTTGCTGCCTCTTTAGTGTATCGATTTGCTTGAAGAATCTAGCTGTAAGGTCTTTCTGCAGACTCAACGCTGCATCGGCGCTAGAACTTGCGACGCCACTGCCTCCGGAACGCAAGAAAGGTTGAAAGGCAGCGTTTTTCTCCAGAGCCGACAGATTTAGCTGCAACGTACTGAGACCCTGCATGACCTCGCTAATTTCCGCCTCTTGGCCAGCGTCCACCACCACCTTGTGCTTCTTGTGCTCGGCGTCGGCCGCCAGCAGCGTCAGATCCGCTTCCAACTCCTTCAACTCCAACGAAAGTCGCGTGAAACGGGCCAAAGGAGACTCCAACGTCGCCTTACCGCTGCTCTTGCTAGCTGAGGACTCGTACTCCGTCTGCTTGGGCAGTGTAGGCTCTACAACAATGAATAATTAATTATTGAGACCTTCTCGGCTAATACTTGAGCGATTCTCACGTACTGTAAACTTTGCCCATAAACACTTCGAATGCCTGTGTAGCTGGAAGTTCCTGCTCATCCAGTTCCATCGAGTTCTAGGTCGCATAATAATATAATGGTTAAGAATATTATAATTTTCGGGAGATCTTCTCCAAAAATGCGGAAAACTCGCGCTACCTTGTCGTGGAAGTGGCCCTCGGACTCCGGACCTACGCCAGCACCTGTACGAGTCTGTCGGGCAGACGCATTGGCTGGCGCGTAAGGCTGGAAGGCCACCTCTGGCTCTGGTGTCTCGAAGACTTCGGTACTCATCACCTTCCTGCGCTTGATCCCCTCTTTATGTGTTGAATAGTCCATGGCTGCCAAAAATATGTTGCACAATCCAGACTATAATTTTTTTGAGTATCACAAAATGTTTAGATGTTTCCATGATATAAAAGGGTTTGAGGTAGAAACTAACGTTAAATACAATGCACAAGCTACGCCTGCGTGATAGTCACTCCAGTTGCGACGGAAAACACGACCGAAGCCAATGCCAGCAGTGCCAAAAGCACATTCAAGATGGACACCTCAAATCCATAGATCTCGGGGCGTTTGGTCTTGGCGTTCAACACGATGTGCTCTCCCAGGTCGATCTCTGGTAGGCACGACAGTGGCGCATACGAGATTGTGTACTTGGGAGTGCTTTCAGGTTCGACGTCAACGTCCTTCACTGCATCGTAATTCTTGAGGTAGGTCAGCGCATTGACCACGTTTCCAAGCACAAGTGTTCCAGGTGGGTCGATGTTGCGACGGCGGACCTCGGCGGCGATTTCGCCAAGAGTACTGCGTACTGTTGCCGCGTCGCTGGTGGTGGCAGCGTGAATAACTGCTGCGGGCATATCACTGGGGTAACCTCGTTCGTCTTGCAAGGCCTGGGTTAATCCTTCAATGCGGCCAATTGCCATGAGGAAGATCGTGGTGCGGTGGTCGCAGTACTCAGGTAAATCGGGGAAGCGATCCTTCTTGCCGTGGCCAGTGCACACTAGCACTTGGTCGGCTACATCGCGCATTGTAGCAGGAATACCAGCACTTGCAGGCGCAGAAAGCGAGCTGGAAATGCCTGGAATCACCTCCACATCGAAGCCTGCCTCGGAGTAGATCACTGCTTCTTCACCTCCGCGGCCGTACATGAATGGATCTCCGTTTTTGAGACGCACCACTTGCTTGCCTTGTGCAAGTGCTTCGAGACCCCAAGCGTCCAATTCCGCTTGAGCAAAGTCCGCCTTGCCACAGCGTTTGCGAGCCACGCGCACCTCGCATTTGGCAATATCCAGCACTTCAGTGGGCACAAGGCGATCTGCCAGCACGAGGTCAGCCTGCTGCAGCGCGCGGAAAGCCTTGAGCGTCAGCAGTTCCGGGTCGCCCGGTCCTGCGCCAACTAGCAGCATCTTGCCCTTGGTTGTGGTCATTGTAGCTGCGCTGGTCTTCACTCTGCACGCGCTGTAGCGGCAGGAGGCGCAATGAGGAATGGCAAGCAGGCATTCGTTGCACCCTAATGTGCACGGTGGAGAGATGGGCGTTAAAAACATAAACTATCCGCTGCAGCCAATCGGATGACGCTGCAGAGCCTATGTGGTCCACGCAGGTGTTCAAAACAGGTGAGTTGCGGTGGTTCACACAACCGTGTCCAATACTGAAAGTAAGGAATTGCGCGACTACGAAAATGGACGCTAAATTGTCCGCGCGCTGTGCGCACTTTGTCAGTCGCGCATAAGAAACTTCAAGGTCAGCTCGCTTGCTCACTTTTGCATTGGAGACGTGCTGCTCGCAGCGCAAACGCGGCGATTACCATTTTACCAGCAGCAATGTCCGTAGACGAATTTTCGTCCAATCTACCTGATCACGCTTGCAGCAGCACAGCCAGCCAAAAGCTTCCAGTTGCACCAAAGTGACGCATTTGGTGACCCCGTAAAAACGACTGTCCATGCTATTCGATATAGCAGGGAAACCGTTTGTCTAAATGCGTCGATCAAATGACGCGCGACGATTGGACCTTTGAAGCGACGCGATCCCGTACTATATTCTGATTGGCTCCATTATCTACATAGCCGGGCAATCATTGAGCGAAGATCCCCGCGAGAGTGACCATAACTGAGACTCAAACGTCAACGCAATCTTGAACGGTTCGGGTGGTGTGGCACTCGCCATTCCGCACTCCCCAGCGCAAGTCTCGCCTGGATAGAAGCAAATACAATGCCGCAGCACGTCGCCGCTGTGGAGGAGGCCGTGAGCCACGTGGCCTACGCGCTCAGCGACTTCTCGTACCTAGTGCAGCCTGTGCCTTTCGGTTCCGCGCTCGAGAAGTACATTGTCAGTGCGAGACGAAATGTGTTCGACCAGGTCGGCAAAGTTGAGGAAGGCGCTGCTGGCCAGGAACTCATTGAGCGTGCTTACGCTGCTGCTGCACGTGGCCAATTCGTGACGCTGTTCGCGTCATCACCCTCGTCGCTACTGCACATGGTGCCAACGATGTACAAGCTCAGCAGTGCGCAGCTTCCGGCCGTTGTCCATGTTGTCGCTCGTGAGCACTCGGATCTGATGGCTGTGCGTCAGACTGGATTCGTCATTCTTAACTCCCTCAACGCCGTTGAAACGGAGGACATGGCGCTGCTGGCTCACGTGGCTTCGCTACGTGCCAACGTGCCGTTTCTGCACGTCTACGACGGAGAAATGGCTCACAACGACCTGGAACAGCAAGTAGCTGCCTCCTCGAGCAAGTTCAACAATGCTCTTGTGGACTACCAGTACCTGGCGAACCTCATCGGCCTGAAGAACGCATCGGAGGCTCCCGAGTTCCGCCAGCTTGTGCTCAACAAATCCGGCGTAGCAGACAATGCAGATGACGCTGAACTTTACTTCCAGGTGTCTCCTGAGTGCATCGCTAAGTACAACGCCGTCCCCGAAGTTGTGGAGGACGTCATCAAGCAGGTATTTGCCAAGAAAGGGTATCAGCTTTTTGAATACTTTGGCCACCCTGAGGCTGAGCAGGTGCTTGTGGTTATGGGCACAGCGTCAACCGTTGTTAAGGACGCGGTCGAGTCCCTCTACACGAACTGGAAGGCCAAGGTCGGTGTTATTTCTGTTCGTCTCTTCCGTCCGTGGTCGACCCAGGCCTTCCTGAGTGTTGCGCCTGCTACGGCTACCAAATTTGCCGTTCTTGATCGTATGGATGATTCTACCAACGTCGGCGAGCCTTTGTATATGGATGTGCTCGGCTCTTTCCAGTCTGAAGAGTGGCAGAACAAGCCTGTTCCTGTGGTTATTGGCGGGAAGTACGCTTTTAACGTTAGCGAGTCCGTCTTTGATGTTGTAACTGCTCGCACTCTGGTCGAGGAACTCGCCGCTGACAAATTACAGAGTGGCTTCATCGTTGCATCACCTGCAGCTACTGAGGAGTTCAACGCCAAGAAGTCGATCACGAAACAACTTGTGAACTCGTTTGTCTCGTCCAAGGATGGCTTCGAGACTCCTTACGTGAAGATGTTGTTGCAATTGTTCGAGAAGCGGGCTGTTATTGCTAATCTCGTTCGTTCGGAGACGGTGTGGAATGCGCAGGACAAGACTTCGAGTGACAACGTTTCTCTGGAAAGTGGAGAGTTCGGCTTTGGTGTCCACCTCGGCATCCTGGCGAAGCGTCAAGAGCTGAAGGACAAGGTGAAGGCGCTTGTGTCTGGCGAGCATGCCAAAACGATCGTGTCGCAGCGTCTGCTCGAGTGCCTTGTGCAGTGGTCCGACAAGCAGCCTAAGCACGATGAGCTTGCGAACGAGATCAACATTCTTCTGGAGAATGAGCAGCACCAGGGTGGTGTCCTCGCCGAGATTTACGCTTTGAAAAAGTACTTCGTACCGCTAAGCCAGTGGATTCTTGGCAGTGAAGAGTTCTCGCGTGACGTTGGTGCGTCAGGAGTTCACCAGGTGCTTGCCAGCGGTGAAAACGTAAACCTTCTGATTCTTGACACGGAGCCGATGAATGCGGTATCCAAGACCAACCGCAAGCGTGATCTTGGTCTGTATGCGATGCAGTACGGCAACGCTTACGTTGCTTCGGTTGCGCTCTACGACTCCTACTCTCAGGTGCTGCGTGCATTGAACGAGGCCGATTCGTTTGACGGTCCTTCTATCGTGCTTGCGTATGCACCTAGCGCTGCCAACATGGAACAGGAGACCAAGGAGGCTGTCACCAGCGGCTACTGGCCGTTGTACCGCTACAATCCTAATCTGGAGGATGTTGAGGGTGAGAAGGCTTTCTCGCTAGAGTCTCCAAGCATCAAGAAGGAGTTGCTGACGTTCCTCCAGCGCAACAATCAGCTGAGCTTATTTGCCAAACAGGCATTGACCGGACCTTCGGCTGCCTCGGTCACAGAGAAGTACGAACAGATCGGCCAGCACGCCTTGAAGACGAGCTTCGAAGCTCTTCTGAATGGATTCGGCGGTCAGCAAGCGGAGCCGTGGCAGGTTGACACGAAGCTATGGCTTCTTGTCGCTTCGGACAACGGCCACGCTGACGAGTTCGCTTCAAAGCTTGAGGAGGATGCCCTGAACTTTGGCTTGAAGAACGTCGAGAAGATGGACATGAACGAGATGACCATCGACCAGCTGCTGGATGAAGCCAACGACGAGAACGCTTACGTCGTGTTCGTGTGCTCGACTGCCGGCCAGGGTGAGTTTCCTAGCAATAGTAAGGAGTTCTGGGGTGAGCTGTCGGGATTTAGTTCGACGCTTCCACTGCAGTACGCGGTGTTCGGCATGGGCGATAGCCTGTACTGGCCCCGTGAGGATGAGAAGCACTACTTCTGCAAAGCCCCTACGGACCTTGACGCGAAGCTAAGCGAGCTTGGAGCTAAGCGCATCGTGGATCTCGCCAAGGGTGATGACCAGGATGAGGATGGCCCGATGACTCAGTTCGAGCTGTGGAAGCCTCAGCTGTGGGAACAGATTGGCATTCCGTCGGATGTGGTGAGTCTGCACCAGGGCACGAAGAAGAAACAGCGAACGAACGAAGAGATCAAGCAGCAGAGTAATTACTTGCGCGGAACGTTGGCCGAGGGTCTTGAAGACCGCACGACTAAGGCTCTTGCTGCTGACGATACGCAGTTGACCAAATTCCACGGCATCTACCAGCAGGACGACCGCGATCTGCGTGAGCAAATGCGTCTGGAGAAGAAGGAGAAGGCTTTCTCCTTTATGATCCGTGTACGTGTTCCCGGTGGTGTATCGACGGCTGAGCAGTACCTGATGGTTGACCAGCTTGCCGACTCGCACGCTAATGGCAACATCAAGTTGTCCACTCGCCAGGCCTACCAGCTTCAGGGTATCCTTAAGTGGAACCTGAAACCTGTGGTTCAGGGCATTAACCGCGTTCTGATGGACTCGCTTGCTGCTTGTGGCGATGTGAACCGTAACGTGATGGCCACCGTCAACCCGTCGTGCTCTGTGGAGACCCACCAAGAGATTCTCGGCATTGCGCGTGACATCTCTGCTCACCTGACTCCCAAGACGAGTGCTTACCACGAGATCTGGCTTGACAAGAAGATGGTTGCTGGTGGTGAGGTGAAGGACTTCGAACCATTCTACGGTGAAGCGTACTTGCCGCGTAAGTTTAAGATCGCTATTGCCATTCCGCCGGCCAACGACGTGGATGTGTTTGCCAACTGCCTGGGTTTCATCGCCATCCTTGAGAAGGACAAGCTGATTGGCTTCAACGTGTGCGTGGGTGGTGGCATGGGTATGACCCACAACAACACCAAGACGTACCCGCGTCTTGCTGACGTCATGGCTTTCTGCACACCTGACCAGTGCAAGGATGTGGCTGAGAAGGTCATGATTCTGCAGCGTGACTTCGGTGACCGTGTGAACCGTAAGCACGCCCGCTTCAAATATACCGTGGAGGACCACGGCCTGGAGTGGATTCGCACTGAAACTGAGAAGCGTCTGGGCTACAAGCTGGAGGAACCGCGCAAATACAAGCTGCTCTCGAACGGTGACCGCTTCGGCTGGATCAAGAACTCGCAAGGCAAGTACCACTACGGCATGTTCGTCGAGGGCGGTCGTATCAAGGACACCAAGGAGACTGGCATTCGTACGGGTCTGCGCGAGCTAGCAAAGACGTTCCCGCATGTTGAGTTCCACCTGACGGGCAACCAGAATTTGAGCCTCGGCAACATTTCCGAGAAGGAGATTCCGCAGATCAAGGCTTTGATGGAGAAGTACAAGTTTGGCAACGATAACTACTCCGGAATGCGCCTGAACTCGATTGCCTGCGCTGCGCTGCCGATGTGCGGTCTTGCCTTCGCAGAGGCCGAGCGTTACCTGCCGTCACTTATCACCAAGATTGAAGACATGCTGGAGGCCAACGGTCTGCGAGACGACGCGATCGTGATCCGTATGACTGGTTGCCCCAACGGCTGTGGCCGCCCCTACCTGGGCGAGATTGGCTTTGTGGGTCGCTCCCCTGGAATCTACAACTTGTATCTCGGTGCAGGGTTCTCGGGTGACCGTCTCAACAAGCTCTACAAGGAGGCTGTGGACGAAGCACAGATTTTGGTCGAGCTTGAGCCCATCATCAAGGACTACGCAGAGAACCGCGATCAGGGCGAGAAATTCGGCGACTTCGTGATTCGTGCTGGCTACGTGAAGGCCTGCCTGGCCGCACCACTCGTCGAGAACCGCGCACCAGGAGAGGATTTCCACGCGTAAATGAGCTTGTCGTAGATGTAACAAACATATATCCATATTCAAATAAATACCTCAACCAAAGTACCCGTGCCTCGTTGCTGCTTCCATCGGGCAACAGATGGTACGTGTGTGAATTAATTTCGAGACAACAATGGTATTGAACATGCACTCCAGCTACCATTACTGTTGAGACTTGAGATTCTATCTATCTATCTATCGCCGCTTACAGTAGGTATTTTTTCGGGGATTGTGTAAAGGAATGGAGGTCTACATGTAACTTGCTCTAACGTTCGTGTTTGCGAAGTTTGTTTGAGAGCTCCCCAGCTAAAGGTTTCTCAATCGTGAACAAGGCGACTTGGACACTGCATGCGTCCCGCTCCTCTCCTTTGCCATTGTCCAAGTCGCTCTCAGTCGTTCACATGCGTTTCTCTGTCTGTGTCTTCTTCATCTGTGCCGTTGCAGTGGTGACTGCAGTGCATGATTACGATCCGCTGCGTCAGCCAACCGTGTACCAGTCCGACTGCGCCAAGCAGTGGAGCAAACTCAGCGACGGTAGCTCCTCGGACGCGGACGATCGCTCGACAATTACGAGCAGGACCGGCGAGTTGAGCATCAATTTGGCCGTGAAAGTCGCTCGATTCACGAGTGACTACGTGGATTTCAACACTCGAGCGTACAACGGTCACGTCCCGGCACCGACGATCAAAGTTTGTCCAGGAGACCGGTTGGTTATCACCCTCACGAATTCACTGGAAGCTGGTACAAACAACAATACGAATCTGCATTTGCACGGGGTGCATGTGCCGCCTGTGGGGGATGCGGATAATGTGATGCCCATTGTGGAGCCGGGAGGACAGCGCAGATACTCGTACGAGATTCGCCCCGACCACCCAGCAGGAACGTTCTGGTATCATCCACACGCACATGGCAACGTGAACTCGCAGCTGAATGGGATGATGGCTGGAGCTTTGATTATCGTGGATCGACCAGCAGATTTCCCGGCCGAATTGGCAGCGATGGATGACCAAGTCATGCTCCTGCAGTCGATCTGTGTCGAGAACTGCTTCAACATATACGACAACTTGGAGGACGCGATCGAGAACAAGTACAATGGTATGAACAAAAAAGACGAAGAGAAGGTTGCGTGGTTAACGGACCTTGAGATCGTCGAGGACGACGCAGATGTACCGCTGAACGACACTTCATTGCCCACAGTTTACGTGAACGGACAGTATCTTCCAACTCTGGACCTCGCTGTAGGAGAATACAAGCGTCTGCGGTTCGTGAATGCAATTGCGAACAATGTGGCGGAGCTTGTGACGAGTCATGGTAGCGGTTGCTCGTTGGAAGTTCTCGCTATGGATGGGATTTACTTTAAGAAACCCAAAGCGAAGGAAGTGGTTGTTATCCCTCCTGGTGGTCGTGCGGATGTAGCGCTCATGTGTCCCGAGATCGGAGAGTTTTACCTCGAGACGGACTGTGCGAGCTCACGCAACAAGTTATTAGGTCTTGTCAATCAGCATCGAGTGCCATCTCAGTCAATTGTGAAGCTAAAAGTCAGCAAGGGCGAGGACGCAGATGATGACGATGATGTTGGAGAAGAAGAATCTCGCAACTTCATGCGTCTCCCTTCAACACTACCCAAGCGACCTGCGTATATGGAAGATACTCTTGGAACGCCTGACTCCCGTCCAATTATCGAAGAGGGCAACAAATATGACTTTGAGTTCTCCGTGTGGATGGACAAAGGGATAAAATACGGTGTCAACCGCGAGGAATTGGACGTATCCGACGTCAATTACTCGATGTCAGTGAATGAGATGCAGCAATGGGAACTCTCGGTCAAAGACTACAGGAAACCAGTGATATGGGACTGCGACTTGGACGATGAAAGCTCCAGTGTCGAACGTCAGCTGAAGAAGAAAAATAAATCAAGCAGTTGCCGCACAATGAGTCACCCGTTCCACATGCACGCGACGCATTTCCAGATCTCGGACATGGACGACATCACTGACCCTGAAGGTGTGATGTTTGACGTGGGCGAATGGCGTGATACGTTGCCTCTTTTCCGTGGAGGAGTACAGATCCGCTTTACGCCGCGCGAATACATGGTGGGGAGTATCTTGCTTGACCAAGTCAGTACAGGTTTCCCCTCCTTTACGTGGCCGAAAAAAATATCTCTAGATAAAGGCAAATATCTCAAGTGTGTATCAACAATGGATGTAGATGGAGTACATGTGTATCGACTTGGATGATCAACACCAATGCTCAAGGTGACCTTCACCTCATTCGGATTCCCGGTGGTGGTCTTGAAATTAATTCGCACAGACAACTGAACTTCGACGTACCAGCTGTTGCCCGATCACATGATGGCGACTTGGACACTGCATGCGTCCCGCTCCTCTCCTTTGCCATTGTCCAAGTCGCTCTCAGTCGTTCACATGCGTTTCTCTGTCTGTGTCTTCTTCATCTGTGCCGTTGCAGTGGTGACTGCAGTGCATGATTACGATCCGCTGCGTCAGCCAACCGTGTACCAGTCCGACTGCGCCAAGCAGTGGAGCAAACTCAGCGACGGTAGCTCCTCGGACGCGGACGATCGCTCGACAATTACGAGCAGGACCGGCGAGTTGAGCATCAATTTGGCCGTGAAAGTCGCTCGATTCACGAGTGACTACGTGGATTTCAACACTCGAGCGTACAACGGTCACGTCCCGGCACCGACGATCAAAGTTTGTCCAGGAGACCGGTTGGTTATCACCCTCACGAATTCACTGGAAGCTGGTACAAACAACAATACGAATCTGCATTTGCACGGGGTGCATGTGCCGCCTGTGGGGGATGCGGATAATGTGATGCCCATTGTGGAGCCGGGAGGACAGCGCAGATACTCGTACGAGATTCGCCCCGACCACCCAGCAGGAACGTTCTGGTATCATCCACACGCACATGGCAACGTGAACTCGCAGCTGAATGGGATGATGGCTGGAGCTTTGATTATCGTGGATCGACCAGCAGATTTCCCGGCCGAATTGGCAGCGATGGATGACCAAGTCATGCTCCTGCAGTCGATCTGTGTCGAGAACTGCTTCAACATATACGACAACTTGGAGGACGCGATCGAGAACAAGTACAATGGTATGAACAAAAAAGACGAAGAGAAGGTTGCGTGGTTAACGGACCTTGAGATCGTCGAGGACGACGCAGATGTACCGCTGAACGACACTTCATTGCCCACAGTTTACGTGAACGGACAGTATCTTCCAACTCTGGACCTCGCTGTAGGAGAATACAAGCGTCTGCGGTTCGTGAATGCAATTGCGAACAATGTGGCGGAGCTTGTGACGAGTCATGGTAGCGGTTGCTCGTTGGAAGTTCTCGCTATGGATGGGATTTACTTTAAGAAACCCAAAGCGAAGGAAGTGGTTGTTATCCCTCCTGGTGGTCGTGCGGATGTAGCGCTCATGTGTCCCGAGATCGGAGAGTTTTACCTCGAGACGGACTGTGCGAGCTCACGCAACAAGTTATTAGGTCTTGTCAATCAGCATCGAGTGCCATCTCAGTCAATTGTGAAGCTAAAAGTCAGCAAGGGCGAGGACGCAGATGATGACGATGATGTTGGAGAAGAAGAATCTCGCAACTTCATGCGTCTCCCTTCAACACTACCCAAGCGACCTGCGTATATGGAAGATACTCTTGGAACGCCTGACTCCCGTCCAATTATCGAAGAGGGCAACAAATATGACTTTGAGTTCTCCGTGTGGATGGACAAAGGGATAAAATACGGTGTCAACCGCGAGGAATTGGACGTATCCGACGTCAATTACTCGATGTCAGTGAATGAGATGCAGCAATGGGAACTCTCGGTCAAAGACTACAGGAAACCAGTGATATGGGACTGCGACTTGGACGATGAAAGCTCCAGTGTCGAACGTCAGCTGAAGAAGAAAAATAAATCAAGCAGTTGCCGCACAATGAGTCACCCGTTCCACATGCACGCGACGCATTTCCAGATCTCGGACATGGACGACATCACTGACCCTGAAGGTGTGATGTTTGACGTGGGCGAATGGCGTGATACGTTGCCTCTTTTCCGTGGAGGAGTACAGATCCGCTTTACGCCGCGCGAATACATGGTGGGGAGCATCTTCGCTCATTGCCACATCGCCTCCCATGTCGACGCTGGTATGGCACAGCTTATCAATGTGTACGATTCCGACACTCGTTCGGATGGAGACGAAGAAATAGAAAGCTCATCAGGTGGTAGTGATACTGAAGATGATGAAGAAGAGGAAAGTGAGGCAGATGACGTAGTGGAGAAGCGATAAACTAGAAGAATGAATATTTATTGTTTTTGCGTTAGTTATTTGGAACACGTACACTTCAACATCAATTGCAAACAGCTCACAACTTGGTAGACATCACTTCTTCCAACGGCTTAGCGTAACTCGAGTTCCAGTTTCTTGCAAACACTTGTTCAAGTGCTTTTCGTGTCGATTCGTGGTTCGTGTTGACACTTACCCCCGCTGTCGTGTAGAAATATCCCCACTCCATGTTGCTCGTGCCCACATTTGCACGGGTATCCGTGACGATGTACTTGGCATGATTCACACGAGTGTACGAAGGCCAGGACGCTTTGGCTCCAGCGGTGGATGTCGTGTTCTGCCAGCCAGGTACGCGGAAAATTTTGATCTCAAGTCTACCAGAGCATCGAGCACGCGTATGCTGACACAGATCCGCCTGCTTCTTCAGCGTGACAAGTGCCTCCAGCATTTGAGGGCTGGTGTGCTGCCACTGGCTGATCAGCAGACGCACATGCAGTCCTGGCTTACTGTATACTCCGGCTAGCAGTGCATCAGTCAGCGCTGGCCAGTGCAGCGGCCCTGGTGTGTACATGGAGAACGGCGTAAAGTCCATCACACTGAGACTGACGAAAGACTTGGCCGATCGGATCGTATATACCAGCGCATCCTCATCAAATGCTCTTGAATGTGCCGCCGTCGCTTCCAATGGAGCAGCCGCAACAAACATCTTCGCAGCAGTTGACTCCATCTCACCCGTGCCATTTCCAGTACTAAACGGTGCTTCTAACTGATGTGAAATATCCCCCAGTGCCGATAATCCAGCCTTCACAAATGGATCCTCGCTCCTCTTATCCTCCGGCAGATACAGCGACCATTTCGGGACTTGCAGTTCATGTTGAAAGCTCTCTGAAAAGTAGGTATTAGTTCTGGCCGGTAGCAACTCTGACGACGCGAACATCCACCAGGTCTCAAACAATTTCTGAATATCCTGAATAACCACCGACGAAGGGGACAAATTCTCCATTATCACACCCACCTCCATCACCTGAGCCAGCGACTTCCAGTCCATGTTGGCACTCCCAACATACACATTTTGCGCATCAAAGACCCAAATTTTCTGGTGCAGAATGCCACTGCCGTACCACTCAGGTCCACCCCAGCATCTTACTTGAACATTTTCCCTTCCAGCTTCCATCAGCGTCTGCACTTCAGTCGGCAGAGTGCTACACGACGTTGCAGATTTATCCAGGATTTCGTCCATTTCATCTTCTTTAGGACTCTGCTTCGCCGTTAAAACACGGATTTCCACCCCACGAGCAGCGGCTTGTTGTAGCGCTGAAAGCAGGTTTTTACCTCTTTCAGCACCGAATTTCTCCATTTCGGCGTCGGAATAAACTTTTCGGTCTTCTTCACCCAATAGGTTCCAATACATGGCGCTGAGGTCGATGGAGGTCTTTGCAGCTTGTACATGGCGTGTAAGAGCCTCAAATGTCTGCGGAACTGCTGAATGAAGGTCAAAATCTCCGACAGGCAGCGATTCCACCAGCGATAATGTCGCTCTACCGGTTAAAACACCGTTAGAAACGGAATCAGATGTCCATTTTGGATCAAACACGCGCGGCTTGGAAGCAACAGAGGGAGTCGAGATGGAGCCATCACGTGGGGAGAACCGTAGAGCTACTAAGAACACACACGAGGCCGCCCATAGCAGCCCGAACAATGCGGCACCATCGCCACGACGCAGTCGGCGAGCCATCAGCTCTGGGAGATCTGCTTGAAGAATACTCTTCAAGTTACAAGGGTTAAATGGAATTTCTAACCTGTTGCTTACCTTCAGACGACATTCAATATTTTAAACCTATTTCTATTTGACTGGCGCACATCTCAATACATTGGTGGACTATGGCTGGGAAGCTCCCACAGTCCCGGAAGGCCAAGCGCAAGCAGCAGCGCGAGGACAAGAAGCGTCAGAAGAACAAGCGACAGCGGAAGGAGGTGGAAGCTCCAATTGCCAATGGAAACGCCAAGTCTCGCAGCAAGAAACCGGTTAAAACCCATCGCCCCAGTAGTTCCAGTGGTAATTCCAGTGGACTCACCAACAAGTTCCACGAGTTTCTAGCGGAGGCAGCGAGCGCCAATGGTGAGAAATGTTCAATTTAGTATTGAATTAATTTTATAAAGTACTAATCCGTTTGAAATGCAGGTGAACCACAGTCACTGAGTGCTGAGGACAAGGAGATCAAAGCTCTCGAGTCCAAATTAGGGTTGGGCTCGTCATCGTCCAGTAAATCTGGGTCTGCACTGAAGAAGCTTCAGAAGTAAGGAGCAGTATTGTATTTGCTAGTTAAATGTTGTGCTTTTGCTAACGTTAGGCTGTTTATTCTCTAGGGAGTACTCGAAGGACGGTCTTGGAGATGATTTCGCAGAGTTTTTGTCGGAACTTGACCATATTTCAGAGTACGACAGCAGATTGTCTTTGGATAAGCTACAGGATTATGTATTGACGTGTTTTTTCTACTGTGATGTAGAGTGGTGAAGGGCCGACCGAAGGTGACCAAGACGAAACAGGCGAATGCTCACGATGCTGATGTGGAAAGTGACGGAGAAGAGAGTGAAATGGACGAAGATGAAGGATCAGAGCCTGGTAGTGACTTCGGGGATGACATGGAGATGGACGAAGAGACTCGGCGGGAGATGGAGCTGCTACAGGCTGAAGACGCAGAGTTTCTCAAGGGCATGGACGAACTACCGACTGATGAGTCAGAGTCCGAATCGGAAGATCTTGCACAGTTTTATTCAGATGAAGAGGAGGAAGATGAAGACGATGAGGAAGCACGAGCAAACACCATGAAAAACCAACAATTGGCTGCAGAAGAGGAGAGCGACGATGACGACGACGAGGAAGAGCAGAATGATGCTGATGGTGGAAGTGATGACGAGGATAAGCTCGAGGAGGAAGAAGAGAGCGACGACGGAAATGATGAAGAGAGCGAGGAAGAGGAGGAGTCAGAGAAAGAAAAAGAACCAGAAAAGGAGAACGTTGTCGTGGAAGAAGATATCTACGGTCGACCAGTTATCAAGTCAAGTGACGGAACCAAGAAGCCATCAGCATACTTGCCCCCTCACCTTCGACGAAAGCTTCAAGCCGAGGCTGAAGCTGCTGCAGCTGCAGCGGCAACTGAAAAAGTGAAACCTTCCCAGATGGATGAGCAGGCAATGCGCGAGCTGACACGTCGTATTAACGGCCAACTCAACCGTATCTCCGAGTCCAATATGGAGTGAGTTTCTGTCCGCTGCTCAACTACGAAAACTTTCGATGCGAGATAACTAACTGTTTTGTCCGTTAACAACTAGGTCAATCGCGTTGGAAATGGAGAAGATTTACCGTAGCAACGGCCGATCTCTTGTTAATGAAATCCTGCTGGAGAAGCTCCTCCAGACGGCGTGCCACTCGCGACAGGTGATGGCGCCGCTCATCAAGGTCGGTGGCGCTCTAGTGGCTGCTCTGTATCACAGCGTTGGGAGTGAAGTCGGAGGTTTCTTCGTTGAGAAGCTGGTACGTAAACTCACGGATAGTGTGGAGGAGGAAAAGAAGCAGCTCAGTGAGTCTGCAGATACACAACACGACGAGGATGACGATTCAGGTAGAACTTCCAAGGTCCCCATCAACTTGCTGCTGTTCGTGATGATGCTGTACAACTTTGGTGTCGTGCACTGCACCCTCGTGTACGACTTGTTCCGTTCGTTCGTGGACAGTTTCTCGTCCACTGACATTGAACTGATCCACCAACTTCTGAAAATCGGTGGTGCTCAACTCCGTGCGGATGACGCTGACGCTTTACGTCAGATGGTGGCCGCTGTGCAGCAAAAGGTAGGCGAGGCACAGCAGGCAAACGGCGGGAAGCAACCGGAGGAACGTGTTCGCTTCATTTTGGACCTCATTTACAACCTCAAGAAATCGTCCAAGGGCAAGCGCCACGCAGGGAACGGTAGTGCTGGAGGTGCATTTGACGTTTCTTCGCTGAAGAAGTGGCTCGGCCGCGTGAAAACTCGATGTGGCAATGCTAACAACCCGCTGCGTGTGTCGCTGCACGAGCTTCTCAACGCCGACGAGGACGGTCGTTGGTGGGTTGTTGGTGGCACGTGGGTCGGCTATCAGCAGCCGAAGGCTGGTGACGAGGCAGCAAACGATGAAGCATCGAACGAGGCGGAAATGGAGAAGGACCGACTGCTGAAACTGGCGGAAAAGCAGCATATGAACACGGACGTCCGCAAGAAAATTTTCGTGGCTCTCATGGGTGCGACGGACTGCTTTGACGCCTACGAGCGGCTACTACAGCTGCATCTAAAGGAGAAACAGGAACGGGAGATCGTCCGTGTGCTGTTGCACTGCTGCGGCCAAGAGAACAAGTTTAACAAGTACTATCTGGTACTGGCGGAGAAGCTGTGCGAGATGGATCCGCGGTACAAATTCACATTCCAGCTCGCGTTCTGGGATATTTTCAAGCAGATGGAGTCACTCAAGCCTCGAAGACTGTACAACCAGGCTCAGATGCTGGCCGGTCTGGTTCTAAGCGGCAGTTTATCGTTCTCGGTGCTGAAGGTGCTTGACTTCACGCAATTGGAGGAGAAAAGCATCTTGTTCCTACGGGTTCTGATGGAGGAGATCCTGAAGGTCGACAGTGAGCTGGAGATGGCGCAGGTATTCCAACGTTTATTACAGACAAAGAAGGCTCAGCTCACAATCGACGGCCTTGCAGTGTTTTTCCACCAACACTTGACCAGCTTCCGAGGTGAACCGGATTTAAAGACACGAGCACTGCTGAAGAAGCGAGCCAAGAGCGTCAAAAGTTTACTGGATCAACTAGCCAAGTCTGCAGCTACAGCTGACAAGGAGGCTAGCTTTATGTAGATAGATACACTCTGCATACGAAATAGATCACCAAAAAACGGTTCTTCTGCCGAAACATCAAGTAAACGTTTCTGAGTAGCATCCAGAACTTACTCCTCTTCAATCTTCTTAATGAATTTGGCTGGGTTACCAGCGTACACACACATGGGAGGTACATTTTTGGTCACAACACTACCAGCTCCAATGACAGCTCCACGTCCAATAGTGACTCCAGGCACCACCGTGACGTTGCCTCCGATCCAGACGTCGTCCTCAATGGTGATCGGTTTGCCCAGTTCGTACCCGGAAGCTCGAGCTTTGGGTCCCAACGGGTGCGTCGCAGTGTACAGCTGCACATTGGGGGCGAACATGACTCGGTCCCCTATGGTGATCTCGCACACATCCAGCAACACACAGTTGAAGTTCATGTAGACGTTGTCCCCCAGTTTAATGTTGGACCCATAGTCGCAACGGAAGGGCATTTCCACGAAGCATTCCTTCCCTTTGGAGCCAAGGAGTTTGGTCAGGATTTCCTGCGCTTCGGGGGTCTCAGCACCGTCCAACTCGTTGTATCTTTTCACCAACTTGCGGGTCTCCTGACGTTCCGTGAACAGATCCTGATCCATGGAGAAGTAGAGTTCTCCACGCAGCATCTTAATCCGTTCGGTCTCCATTGGGGGAAGAGTGGTTGTAGCAGGGAAGCTTGTGACGCTTGGGGGAGAAATGAGAAGTGATCTCACCACGGGGAGAACGCAACGACATCCACAATGCAGCTCATATACGACAGCTCATGACACGTGGCAAACTGGCAACATTTTCCATAAGGGTTATTGATTCCGGCTATCCTTGCCACGAACCATCCAAGTGCCACTCAGTGGTGACGCCCTAACGCTCCACGTGATAACACGATACGATCTACAGTTGGGGGTAATGGTCAATTGATGGCGTGGTGGAATTGCCACGCTATCATTGATCACGATCCTCAAGTTGTCAAAATGAGTGTCATCCGCTCAAAGCAGTGTTGTCAATTTTGTTTTCACATTTTTACATCTTTTTGTAAAAAGAATTTTACACGGCATTAAAAACATTTTTGCAAAGCCTTTTCACATTGTTGACGTAAAAAAGATTTGTGTTTAAGCTACGCTACATCGCTGCTGCTGCATCTGTGAAGTGATCTACAACGCTCACATGGATCTACTGCCTGGATTGCAGGATGCGCCAGGCCTGGCCAAGCGTGGATGCCCTCCAAGTGCCCTCAGCACAAACTTTTACCGTTTAAACGAGCGGTGCAACAAGACCATGTGGTGAACAGTGTGTAAATACTGCTACGCGGCTCATGTTCAAGACCGAGCGACGATACCGTTCTCGACACATGTCCATGGACGCAAAGAAGCCTGGCAAAGGCACTTGTCATACTGCTCATACTATTCAGGGGCCACTGGGAACATGTTTCAAGGAGAGGAGAGTACTAACAGGAATCAGCACGGTGGTACCAACAAACAACAGTGCACGTCGCCACCGGAATTTACTGCTGCTGAAAAAATGATGTTTTGGCGTTTGTTGCTGGAATATCAAGCCGAAGCCTTGCTGCCTGACTCATTTGTGGAACTGATGTCATTGAGACGTTTGTTAGTGTTTTTGAATGTTCGTTGTGGAGGTATCGGAGCTATTCCGCACCGCCACGCCTTGAGCGGTAGAGTGCTAAACGAATACGCCGAGATGCATTCGATGGAACAACGTGACAGGGTTCGAACAATTCAGAATCGAAGTGGCGGAAGGGTTAATTTCTTGTTGGATGTGTGGGAAACGATCGCGAAGTTACACGTCCTGGGATGTGTAATTTCATTGTTTGGACGAATTTTGACTTACGATTTAAGGGCTACTGACGATCGACATGATGGTTTTGCAATTGCTGAGCAGATGGAGGGAGTTATTAATGAGCTTTTGGCATCGGAGTGGAACGTAGGTGCCGTGGTAACTGACGGTGCCGGTCAATGCAGCCGGGCACGTCGTATTTTGGCTCCTCGCTTCCCAAATATTGTCTTCATCCATTGCTTCGCACACGATGTAAACAATTCGGTGAAAGCCGTTTTAAAAACAGTGTTTAAAAAGGTTTCCGAAGATGCTGCAGGAGTTGCAACTTTTCTGAACACTTCTACATCTAAATGGTTGGTTCGGGCTGCTAAAGCAATGGTGAAGCGTTTTGACGATAGTTTTGCCGTTTTTACGCTATGTGAAACTAGGTGGAACTCAATGCAAGTCTGCATTGCATCGTTGCTTCGTGTGCGCGGAGCCTTAGAAGATATGGCCTTCACGTATCAGAGCAGCCCCAATCTCACGGACAAGATTCGTGTTTTAGGGGATGTTGATTTCTGGACGAAGTTGGAGACGGCGGAAAAAATTGTTCTGCCCTTGTGTTCGGCTTCTTTCCGTCTCCAAAGGGACGAAAATACAGTGGCCGATGTGGTTATCTCATTCATGGATATCTATCGTGGGTTTGCGTCTACAGAGTTGGGTGACTCTCTCACTGACTTAGTTGAAACACGATGGAATGCCTGTGAACAACCTCTATTCATTATTGGGTTATTTCTTCATCCTGAGTATATCGTAAACGCCAGAAGTCTACCACCAACTGTGATTACCGAGCTGGATGACGTTTGTCAATTTGCGCAATACTACTATCGTCGCTTTGTAAATGAAAATGACAGCGGGCTACGTGGTGAAATGTTCGCTTGGATACAAGGGATTTTTACGACTTCACGCTTTGTCGACTTCAACTGCGATGCTGTGTCAATGTTTTGGGAATACGAGAAGAATACGAAAATGAATTCCAAACTTCCGCTACTTGCTCTCACAATCTTGTCCATTGCCGTTAACACGGCAACATGCGAGCGTTTGTTCAGCGAGCTCGCGCTGATCCAGACCCCAAGACGCAATCGAATGGCAATCGAAAAAACCATGAAGCACCAGATAATGCGCCAGTACGTTCGCAATAAAAACCGCCTGGAAAGACCAATACCAACAAGCTCCAAAAAGCTGCTTCGAACGGTTGATCCTCGAGAACGGCAGAGCGTTGCCACACCGGTAAACTCCACTCGTACAACACCGGCAAACCCGACACCTATCGCAAATCGAACTCCTGGACTGGTATCTGCTGTAGCGCGAACGCCTGCTCGTGAGCTCCAAGATGCGAACGGATCTCCTCACTCACGGCTTCCAGCCCAAGATCAGTCTCCGCCGTTAGTGCGCGTGCTGTTTCCTGATTTAAACGGAGTAGAAGCAATTTCTGCTGACAACATTAGCCAACGTCCCCCCACAACACCATCACGCCATACCGCACCGCTAACGCATTCTTCACCAGCTCCACCCACTGTTGAGCACGTAAACGGTATTATTCGACAAAATACGGCTCCTGTTGACGATAATACCGTCGGTAATTTGACCGCGGAACTCGATACAGATGCTCTAAGCAACACCCTTCTCGAAGAGTACCTTGAACACTTCGACTGGGAGGAGATTGGTGAGTATGGCGACGAAGCCACAGTCGGTATATGGGACCGCATTTTAAATGCCCCAAGAGTCTTCACTTCTTCCAACACCAACGGAGACACTGGCTACAATTCTAGTGCCAATATGGGAGACGATACCGATGAAAACGCCAGAAATGAAGGTGCCACCGAACCATTTACAACGACAAGGATCGGGTCTCATGCTGATCCTATTCCAGCTCCTAACCGACAGCCTTTTCCCCAGAACAATGACACGAACTTTCTCCAGAAGAAGAGGTTGTCAGGAATTCGATCCCGAAAGACTAGCCTGGCGTCGCTCATGATTGAAGGCTAAATCCAGAAACTGATGCCAAAACTCGTTGCCAGTTCAGGTAGCGCTGCGCGTGAACCTATGTCCTTGATCAATACATATTCCACAGTACATTCTCTACGGTTCATACTTGCAGAGTTAAATTGAAACCCGTAGCAAAACTGGATCGGTAGTACCAGCCGAAATTGAGGTCTGTTGTGCTCGAATCACACTTGAGTATTGAATTGTGACATTACCAGAGCTGCCAAGTATGTTCCAGCACTCATTCACCGGCCTCCGTTGGCTACTGAACTTGCCCACTACCGCGTCCCGATAAAATACCAATAGTTGGCAGTAAAAGCAAACCATGCCGTACAGCCACGACAACTTTGGCACCGCGCAGTACGTTCACACTAAACCGCAGGAGCAATTATACTCCACCATCCTTAAGCCCAAGCTTAAGCGATCGTGCCAGTTCTGCAGTCTGCAGTTGGCTTTAATCCACCACCTGTACAGTCACAACCAGCCATTGAACTGTTAATTCTTAGTATACCACGAAGTAAAAGATTGTATGGGTTTGCCTCAACCGTAGAATGCACATGCCTAGGATAGTGGAGCTTTTGAGCTTCGCGTCGTCCGGAAGTAGCACTGACCGGTAACCCTGGCGTGTACCGACTCAAAGTGGCGGCATGGTGCCGAATGACATTGACACTAGTATGATTGTGGAGCCTTTGGGCACGTTTGAAAACCTGAAAGGCCGAGAGCAACTTCACAGACCAGAGGATGACGAGCTGCTGCATCCTGCCACAGTTGTGCGAGCCGCTGGGCGGCTATGACGGCTGCGGCCACGATATCTAACCCTTAGCCGACCGGACTGAACTTGTGGAAGGGATCTACTGGCCATCACGACTTCCTGTTAGCGCCTATTATCCTTTTTGTTAGAGCAGTCGATTAGTACACTCGAAGTCACACACGTACCCGAGTGTGCTCTCTTTCCCTGAGGGATGCAGCGCAGATTGACAAGCTTCACGGCAGGCGAGAGCGTCGCTGTAGCTTCCAGTGGCATTAGTCGGCCTGAGATATCGTACGTAATTCCACGTTTTTAAACCTTTTTTTTTTACATTTTTACAAGGGTTTCCACTTAAATAAAGTAAAAAGGCACGTAAAATGACAACACTGCTCAAAGTCCTGCCTGTCTTGTGACGACAGCCTCCTTCGCTCGATTCGGAGCGAATCGCTCACATCTGCAGCTGCGGCGGTGTCAGCAATACTGACTCAGCATTACGAAAGGCATCAGCGTCGCATACTCGGTATCGGTACGATGTTCATGGTTAATTTCGTTCCTCGGGTCACTTGTTAAAGCCACCAGTGTATAGTGTCGAAAGGTATCCTGACGTCAAGATTATTCACGTCTTCTTTCCGGATACTTGCAATGAGTACACGCTCGAATACGAAGGCATCGTGGAGCCTCGCACTGTACGCTGTGCTTAAGCGAAGCAGCGCATGTCGATCCATTGGAATGCGCCTCCTACAAGATCCTCCGCAAAACAACCTTCAATTGGATCGTTAACCTCCTTAAGAGTTTAAATGGAAGTTATTTTCTGCTTTGTTGTCTAGACCGGACGACTAGTACGTAGGTTCCAGGGAACAGGTTGAACTGAGGCCGAAGATCTCGCTTGAACAGCTAGAAGCGCTTCACCACTTGAAAGTCGCGAAACATGGTGAGGTCGAGTACTTTATCCGCTTTAGGAGGTGCAGAAGTAGGGTGTTTATCATTCGCCAACTCCACAGGACACTTGCCACGTCGGAAGAGTCTGCAATAGGTTTCAACGTCATGTAGAAGCGTCCGCGACGGTAAATGATGCCAAGAAGAGCGTCGTGGACGATCCCTTTCCACACCAGCAAGGCCAACGAGTGACCGTCACTCTCTTGAGCCAATTCCAGCTCGAAAGCGGATTCCGAGCCATTTTCAACCTCCAACCAGCGCCAAATGAGTAGCGATGAGTGAATATCCACCACTAGCAGCTGGAACTTCCTTCATGAACGCACGAACCCATGTCTGCGCTCCAACAAGCAGATCCAGAGGAACTGACCTAATTTCTTCCTGGAATCGAACGTGAACAGCAGCAAATGACTGAGGAACTAAGTGTCGGTAGCAACCGACTAAATCCGGCTGGCTCAACTCTTGCGGGTCCTTCCGTATTTTTCTGTAAGTCCAATTGTAATTATTGAGATAGTGAAAGAAACTTTTGATCTTGAACCAATCCTCCCATTCATGGCCAATGCCAGTACCGCCTCCTTTAAACTTCATGTGCATATTCAGCAGATCATGACTTCCAATTCCAAGAAATCCCAAAAAGTACTCACTTGATTGCCACAGTCGTAGACGGTGCATGAAGTTACTGGTCAGGTCTTCATTCTTAAACATCATGTCCAATTCATCAATAGCAAGCCACAGACGTGTCTTACGACGCAAAAACATCGTTTCAAACTCATCTGACGACTTCGTCTTTTCGCCAACGAGTTTCCCAAGTGCCAGCCAAAACGATTCCACTGTTTCGACCATTGGGATTAACGAGGCATAGATGACTAGAATGGACGGATCTTCTTTTAAGCGAAGCCGTAAGTCGATGAGCAATGGTCGTCTTTCCAAATTGACGAGGCCCATAAAGCAGGCATATCGAAGCCAGTTCAAGCGAAAACGCCATCTCCAGCTTTTGATACGCCCCAATCGTTTCCATTGGAACTGAGTAGAACTCCTTGGGGACTGGGCCTTGATAGGCAACCTCTATTTTCGCAAACTTGACTCGTTTTGCAAGTGGCAAGTCCTCATCTCGCGCCCTGTCGCGATGTAGGAATCTGCTGACGACTATTGCGATAACGTCCCGTCCAAGGTGGGATGCCTTGGACGTGGAGCACCTGGAGCTGGGCTCCAAGGTAGATCTTCGCGGCGCTAGCTTAGGAAGCTGCGCGAGTCTCAGTCCGGGACTGAGACGGGTGTATCTGCAGAGCAGACACCGAGTGTCGAGACGTTGAACGTCTTGACACGTACTGGTACTGGGTTGCAGTACCAGAGGATGCGGTTGGAGAGCCCGCCAACGTGTGCATCGGCGTTGACCGCACTTCCGGCCATGAGCTGGAAGCGCTTCGCGCGGGACTTGTTCGATGGACGCATCGAACAAATTTGCATTCTCTCGGATGTCGAGAGAGTGGATCGTGAAGCCGAAGAGCTGAAGCAGCTCGTCGTCGATGGCATCACTGAGGGCGATGACCCCCTCAGTGCGAAGACCAAGAAGCAGCGCTTCGAGGAGCAGAGTTGGGACTCGTTGAGGTCGAGTCCCTATTACGAGATTCTGCGGGGGTACAAGGATGTACTCCCGGACGAGATTCCTTCGGAGCTTCCGAAGGATAAGGGCGTACAGCACGAGATTGATCTCGTGCCGGGCACGTAGTACTGTGTTACGCGGCAGTGGCCACTGCCGCGTGAACAAGTGCAAGTGATCGACGACTTCTTTGAAAGTCGTCGTTTTGCAGGTCAAGTGCGGGAATCGAAGTCCCCGCACAGTGCCCCAACGTTCTGTGTTAAGAAACCACAGCGCGGCTGGCGCATCGTTCATGCGTACAACAAGTTGAACGATGCGACGATACCGGCGCAGACGCCGATACCGCGAAAAGATGTTATCATCGATTCTTGAACACTATCTTCAGTGCTTTAGATAGGCGAGATGGATTCTATCAGATCCTCATGCGTGAGAGGGACATCCCTCTCACAGCGGTTAGCACTCCAAGCGGTATGCTTTAATAATGGCTCGTCATGCCACAGGGGCTTAAGAATTCCCCCTGCGACGTTCAATAGATGCGTGACACATCTATTGCGCTCGGTGCGCGACTTCGCACCGAGCTACTTCGACGACGTGTTCGTCCACAGCCGGGCTGTGAACGGAAAGACGGACATCGAGATGCACAAGGTGCATCTCCGGAAGCTGCTAGAGCTTATGAGGAAACATAAGCTCTTTGCGAACCTGAAGAAGTGTATCTTTGGGTCCAGCGATATACCTGTGCTGGGGTGTCTCGTGGGGAAAGACGGCGTGCGCCCTGACCCAGAGAAGGTCAGAGTGATCAATGAGTGGTCCACGCCATCCAATGTGAAGGAACTGAGGCAGTTCCTTGGGCTTGCCACGTACTTGTGCAAGTACGTGGAGAACTATGCGGGCAAGATTCGCCCGTTGTCACAACTTCTTAAGAAAGAACCTGAGTGAATTTGGACGAGGAGGCATTCGGTGCAGTCAAGCAGGGCTTGACTGAAGCGCCGATCTTGGTCCGCCACGGCCAAGATCGTCCATTCCACGTAGTGTACGATGCATCCGACTTTGCGATCGGATGTGCATTGATGCAGCACGATCACGAAGGGAGTGATCGTGTGGTCTACTATCAATCGCGTCAGCTGAAGCCAGCTGAGCGTAACTATCCCGTACATGATAAGGAGCTCCTTGCCACGAAGTATGCACTCGCAAAGTTCCGAGTGTATCTACTTGGGAGTAGACCGTTCGTGGTTTATACAGACCACGCATCATTGCGGACGGCGATTAAATCGCCGCGCATCTCGCAACGTATGGCGAGATGGTTGTCTTTCTTCGCGGAGTACAACTTCCGGGTGGAGTACAAACCCGGAAGACTCAATGTAGTGGCCGACGCGTTATTGCGTCGATCTGACTATGCGGAGACGGTCGACGCCAACTGCGTTGGCGCCGTGAGGACAAGTGTGCCGTCGTCAACGTTGATTGACGACGTGAAGAACGCGTATGCAAGGGATGCAGACGCGAAGGGGCTGCTGGGGTTCCTCTCAGCACCTTCTGACATGGTACATCGGAAGCTAACCCCTCATCGTCGAGCTCGTTTACACCGCTATCGTGTACACGAAGGCCTACTGTTGTACAGTGCAGTAGACGACAATGCGGATCGCATTGTCGTTTCGAATGATCATGACCTCCGGTTGAGGATCATGTTCGAGTATCACGATTTCCCCTACGGCAGGGCATCCGGGTCGTGAGAAGACATACACTCTTCTCACGCGTGATTTCTACTGGCACCACCAGTACAAGTGGGTGCGCAAGTACGAACGTGCTTGCGAGGTTTGTCAACGCGTGAAGCGTGCGCGGTTCTCGCAGGCTCCTCTTCAATCACTTCCGACTCCGTCGGAGTGTTGGCAGTCCATGTCCATGGACTTTGTCTTCGGTCTTCCGCCTGACAGCAAGCGGAGGACGGGAATCGTTGTCTTTGTGGACCGATTCAGCAAGATGGTCCATCTTGCTGCCGTCCCGGCGACTGTTGGTTGACATGGTGTTCAAACACCATGGCATGCCGCTCGACATTGTGCCGGACCGTGATCCACGCTTCACAGCGCGGTTCTGGCAAGAAGTGTTTACACTTCTTGGTTCACAGTTGTCAATGTCGACTGCGGATCATCCGCAGACGGACGGACAGATCGAACGCGTCAACCGCGTACTGGGTGACGCGCTGAAGAGCTACGCTCACTCGTTCCCGCATTCGAGTGAGTGCTTGCCGATGGCAGAGTTTGCCATCAACAACTCGGTGCATGCCTCGACTGGGCATACACCGTTCTACGTGAATGCCATGCGGCATCCACGATTGCCGAGCATGCTCGGTGGGGTAGCTTCCTCCTTAAGTGGGGGAGGATCTACGGTTGCGTCCGAACAACCGCAGGATACGGCTGATAGCAGCACACTATCAGCTGCGGTGACGCTTGCGACGTCTCGTTCGAGCTGGAACGAGCGCACGATGTCTGTGCCGGGCACAGACATGAGAAATGATAGCGAGCAGGCAGGGCCTGCTGCTGACAAAGGCGACAAGCTGAAAGGATTCAGCTCGGGTGCGCTAGACTTTGTCCAGCGAAGACAAGCCGTAATACGGTTTGTCCAGGATGCTATCGCAGCTTCTGTCGATCGACAGAAGCTGAACGCTGATAATGTTGGTAGAGGCAACATCAATGAATTCGAGAAGGGTTCATTAGTTTTGTTACCTACACAAAACCTACCTAGACATGCAGTGTCTGACTTTGGAGCAAGCAAGCTTGCTCCAAGATTCATTGGGTCGTTCTAAGTACTTGAACGGGACGGAAACGCGTACCGGCTGGACATACCGTCCAGCATGAGGCTCCATCCGACATTCTACGTCGGGCGGTTGAAGCCGTACGTGCAGCACGGATTACCTAGGGTTGGTAATCCGACAGAGGAGTGCGAGAAGCCTGGAAGGCCTTCTCAAGACCGTCAACACGATCGGTCAGCCGGTTCACCCTCGTCCCAAAACCAGAGGAGAGGTTCGAGGCAGTCTGAGCTGACTGGCCAACCTCAGCACGGAGGACACGGACCTCCTGCTTCAGAGCCGCTATCTCAGCGCTCTGTGACTGCTCCAACGCAGCAACTCGATCGTGCAGGGCACGATCGTCATGGTCATAGCGTTGACCATACGGAGGGAGTGTTTCCGCTCCCTCCGCCGCCGTTGCGTGACGCGCGTGGAGCGATCCGCTGGATTGTGGAGCGGATCGTGGCTCATAAGAGAACGAACTCTCAAGGGGTTCGTTTTCGTATTCGTTGGAGAGGATTTCCTCCCCAGCGAGATACGTGGGAGCCGCGGAACGTCCTGATGGAGGACGTTCCGGAAATGGTGAGGGCGTACGAAGCCCACCATAACTTGCAGGATTAAGTCCTGCACGAGGAGTGCTGCGGTCAACCACAGCACTCGGAGCTTCGCGTGGCTCGAGACGAGCACGGAGCTCCTTGATGTGATCGGGTACACGGGTGAGCGTGTACCCCGTAAGATCACTTTCAGAGAGACGTGCTGCCCCGGGCGGGCGGCACGGGCAGAATGTGCCGAAGGGAACGGCACATGGGATCCCCGCTTCCATGGATTGATCATGGAGGCGTTCACACTTACCACGGCTGGTGTAAGTGTAGAAGCGACCGCGAGTTGCGACAACGCGCTCGCGATATGCCTTCGGGTCTTTGTTGAAATTGTCAACAAAGGCGTTCCACGACTGACAAAGTGCCTGCCACTCTGGCACTTTGCTTTGCGCGAAGTCTTCTTCGCTGCATAATATCGGAGCTCATGGAAGAGTCCGATATAGTAGTCACTTCTTTGAGTCTCCGACTCAAAGTTAACCTTCTTGGCGACATTGTCGTCGTTGATACTGTTGCATGAGTACAACAGTATCGTGTTCGGTGGAGAACTAGCACCGAACCGGTCATGGATCTGTGCCTCAGTAGGCATCCATGGTGCGCGCACTGGCGGATCAGTGCGCGGAGCAGTGAGCGCCCTCAACATGGGGGACGCTTCTTCATCACTGCGCGGACGCTTCGAGCTGGAAGCGTCCGGGATCTCATCACGAGGTCGTCGAGACCCCAAGGGTGGGTCTGGCGTGTCTTCGGATGAAAACACGGGAGCAGGAGTCTTGCCCTCAAGCTCTCCCTCCTCGACATCGTCATAGTCGACGATGGCTTCTTCGAAGTCCTTTCCAAAGCGTTCTTTGAGAGAGACAGCAGGGTGTTTGATCCCTGCTAGGGAAGAAGACTTCTTCTTCGCATGCTTCTCCTTGTGGAGAGCATGGTACTTGGTGACAGAGAGCATCTCTGTCGAACCGCTAGAAACAGCAGTGCTAGTGAGCACTGCTGAGGTTGTTGTTCCTGCTGCAGAGGCAGCAGGTGAGGCTTGCGCGTCCACAAGAGCGGACGGAGACGTGGGCGTTGGCGAGTTCATCGTAGAATGAACTCGAGTTTCTCTCGGGAACTTGACGGTCTTGTCAAGTTCTGTTGATAGACGTATCGGGACCGATACGTCCAATCTTAACGGGGGGATGGTGTAACGGGGTTACACGTACAACTGGCTACACCACTTGTAACTCTAACAGTTGCGATAACTGTTAGAGGTTGGAAATGGACCTCAGACCTTGGTGTGCTGTACACACAAATGGCTACATGGGCGAACCACATCATTGAATGGTTCGCGTGCATTTGTGCATGTTATTGGTAGAAAGTAACGGATTTCTACCAATCAATGCTCTACACGGAAGCAGAGATTCTACCAACCACACGTTGACTGATCCTTTAGAAATAGATTAAACAGTTTTACGAGGTTCCATAATTGGCTTCGTGCCAAATTCAATAACAGTTCTCATTTTACGGCATTTTGCAGTTTAATTACTTATATTTGATTTAAATATACTTATTGGAATAAGTATGTTAAAATTAAGTCTATCTTAATTGCACGCTTCCTCATACACGTAAGCGCGCGTGTACGCCACCTAGTGTGTCTAAGTAGACCTATTACATCTGGTAGCACTTTTGTAGTCCGTCCCACGACCGACTGCAGTTCGTTCGTATGGAGTCATACGAACGTGGGGTAGAGAACTCCCCAATGGATAAAGCATCCACTGGGACCCCACACATGTCCGTGACGCGCACGGACTGTGCCCACCTGTCAGACCCAGAGTGGGAGGCTCTCCAAAGACTCTCGCGAGTCATTGGAAAGGCGGCGGTAGCGACAAATCTTCGTACGCTATCGCCGACAGAGCAACACGGTGTTGCTCTGGGGTACATTGTTAAGGAGCAACGAGATGTTGCTGCCTCGGTGGCTTCCCCAAAGGCACGCGTGGAGTCGTTGAAACTCCACATGAGTACCTACACGGGGAAGGAGGACGAGACCCTCCTTCGTTGGCTGGTCGAACTCGACACAGCCGTTGCGGCTCGACGTATCGTCGATCCGATGTCGAAGGTCGCGTTCGCCATGTCATGTCTTGGCGGACGTGCGAGGAGTTGGGCCTATGGGCGCCGACTCTCGGATCCTACGTGCTTCAGCACGTACGAAGTGTTCAAGGAGGAACCCAAGCTCGCGTTTGAGCCTCCGAAGAACGAATTCAGATCGAGAGCGGAGTTTCTCGATCTGCAGCGGCGCAAGGATAATGTTCACACATTTGCCCAGCGTGCTCGATACTTGGTATCGAACATAGTGGCCAACCCGATCGACGAGGCGACTAAGGTCGTCAGGTAATGAAGGGACTGAGAGATGGTCCCGTCAAGACGTACCTCTTCCGAGAGTATCCGAATACTCTCGCAGAGGCGATCAGCCTTGCGATGCAAGAGGAGTTTAGCCGGTGTCATGCTAAGCTCCATATGAACGCGCCGAAGTCGGTTCGTCCTGTTGTCAAGACGGGAGGTCCAGAGCCTATGGACCTCTCGAGTGCTACGACTGCTGGTCAACAGCAACGTAGGAACAGCAAGGTTCGATGTTACAAGTGTAGTAACATCGGTCACTGTGCACGCGAGTGAACAGCGGGCGGGCGTTCAAAAAACGCCAAGGACCAGTAGGCGCGGGGCGTCCTACTGGTGATGCAGTCTCGCGTGTCGAACTTGGACACGCGACGTTGAGGACTGCTGCCCCCAGCGAGAAGGTTTCTCGCTGCGAGATGCAAGATGACAAGCCAAACCTTGTCATCCTGAACGTGATATCGAAGGGAGTTAACTCTCTTCGTGCCCTAGTGGACTCGGGCACGTCGAACAACTTTGTTCGACGGGAAGGTCTTCGAAGCCTTGACTTCGAAGAGGCCGACACGCCTCGCGGCGTGTTGGATGTGCGGTTGGCAACAGGTGCCACCGTGAGGACTGAGCAGCGCGTAGTCCGTGTGCGCTTCTCTTACAAACGAAGGACGTTTGTGGAGGACCTTATCGTCTTGGATCTAGACGATAAGGTCGCCTTGGTATTAGGCATGCCGTGGCTTGCACGGCATGACCGGGTAATCAACTGGGAGAAGCGTACGCTCGTATGCTTCAACAACATACGCGCGACAGAGAGCGATGGCCCTGTCAGTGCCACACATGCACCGGGCGGTGCATGTGACAGTAGCCCAGAAGAACACAACCTTGATAATCTTCGAGAGTGGTGCGTTTGAGCGAGAGAAGAAGCTCCCTGCGCGCACGCTCTTTTCCAGCCTGCATCCGGTTCTGTTGCAGCGCCAGCGTTTACCGTCTTGCACCCTGGCGACACCACACTTGTAGCAGTCAAGCCTTGGTGCAAGAAGGCCAACGCGCATGGCCCACTTCATACCACTCTTTTCAGTGGAGCACGCCAGGACCACGGCGTTGAACGTGTACACGTCTGCGTCGGTGCTAATGTCGTACTCGCAGGACATCAACAGGGAGAATCTTTGGTAAAGAAAGAGCAGTGACTAGTGACCACACGTCCAGCATTTACTAAAACTAAGTTTAAAAAAATGGGTACAGATTGTATACCATTTTTATATGTATATTCGGTTGTATACATATGCGGGCTCAATTACCCTTGTGCCGCGACTCTCAACAAGACTCCTGCCGTGTGTTCTCCAGTCGCATGGAGAGGATTGGCAGTGGTGGCAGTATTGTTGTTCCTGTTCCATGGGGAAGATCGCTGGTGTGTTTTGGTCTGACTATTTTGCGCCTCCTACTATGGCACAAAGAATTGCGTTGCGTTGCGTTTTAGTGAGCAGAGCGTTGTTTTACCTCTGCTTGGCTCTGCTTGTAGTCAATTTCTATTGGTTATAAATAGGAAATACGATCATTCTACTGGCTACCCGTAGTGACAAATAATTGCGAATATCATTTCAAAGGGTTAACTTGTATGGTTCACCTGTTGAATACCTGATTTTTACTTGTGTATTGATTTGACGCTTTCAAGATAATTCACATAAATTTCTGAGACACCTTCCATATGTTATCACATCATCCACACAAAATGGTAATATCATTTTGCATCATTTTTGGTGGTAACAACACGGGCTAACCCCATGACTAGAAGAATTTCATCCTCTCAATAACTTGTCAGAATTACACCGATGCAGTTCTCTACTGGATAGACGTCTTCTTTGCCTCGATCTTCTTGATGAACTTGGCTGGGTTACCCGCGTACACGCACATGGGAGGTACGTCCTTAGTGACGACGCTACCTGCACCGATCACTGCACCACGACCGATAGTAACGCCAGGTACTACCGTCGCGTTTCCGCCGATCCAGACATCATCCTCGATCGTGATAGGTTTTCCGATCTCAAGGCCGGAAGAGCGTTCCTCCGGGTCAAGAGGGTGGCTGGCAGTGTAGAGCTGCACGTTTGGTGCCAGCATCACTCGGTCACCAATAGTGATGGGACAGCCGTCCAGGAAGACACAGTCGAAATTCATTTGCACATTGTCTCCGATCCGGATGTTGTAGCCGTAGTCGCACCGGAACGGCATCTCAATGAGGCAGTTCTCTCCGATAGACCCTAGCAACTGTTTCATCACACTTTTCGCCTCGGAACTCTCGGCTTGAGTGATGTCGTTGAACCTTTTGGTCAACTCGCGAGCTACACGTCGGTCCTCCGCCAATTCCGGATCGGCTGCGACGTAAAGTTCACCCCGAATCATCTTGGCCTTTTCGGTGTCCATCTTGAAGAATACTTGATGTCGTGGCTTGCTCTTTTCAACGAAAATGTGAAAGTGAGCAGAGGATTAGAGCAGTTGCGCACGCGATCATAGTGACACGCGTCATGAAACGAGCAATACATATCCCCCACAAAGGCGAGACGAATTCATTTTTCAAAGAAGAAAGAATAAGCAGCGGAGTTGATTACAGTTGAAATGTTCAGCTTACCTGAAGTAATCGTGGGCAGCTCCACCAAATCGCCATTTTCTTCTTCGTCAATACTCTTTGAGTAACTTTATGATTCTTCCTCAATCTTCTTGATGAATTTGGCCGGATTACCAGCGAACACACACATCGGAGGGACGTCCTTGGTGACAACGCTGCCTGCTCCAATGACTGCACCGCGGCCAATTGTAACTCCAGGTACGATAACCACATTTCCTCCGATCCAGGCATCGTCCTCAATAGTGATAGGTTTGCCGATCTCCAGCTTGGCAGCTCTCTTCTTAGGGTCGAGAGGGTGACTGGCAGTGTAAAGCTGCACGTTCGGTGCCAGCAGCACGCGATTCCCAATTGTGATCGGACACACATCCAAGAGAACGCAGCCAACGTTCATGTAGACGTCGTCCCCGAGTCGGATATTGTAGCCGTAGTCACAATGAAATGGTGCCTCAATGAAGCACTTTTGTCCTTTGGCGCCCAGAAGACGCGCAAGCAGCGCGTCAGCTTCAGTATATTCGCCCGGTAGCAAGTCGTTGTACTGCCTCGTCAGCAACCGAGCAGCGCGTCGGTCATCAGCTAGCGCTGGGTCCATTTGGTTGTGCATTTCCCCACGGATCATCTTGTCTTTCTCGGCTTCCATCTTGAACGGGTTCTTGTCTATCCAGCAAATAGGGAAATGAGTCAGAATGAGTCGAACCAAAGGGGAAAAACATCAAAGAGGTGTGGATTTCGCCCTTGAACTGCTTTGTCAGAGCAAGCGCGATTGGTTCTCGTGCAAGTTGCACTGTGCAACAGATGCTTCAATCGTGCAAGCTGATCCAAGATCGACTGCATCTTCAATTTCATGATTCTTTCAACAATTATACACTTCACAACGTGCATTCCAACATCCAACAAAGACTCAACTTCCAACCTGCGCACAGATATCCACTTGGTCAGCATTCCATTCGTGCTGAAACCGTGCGTGTTCTCACATTTCCCAACTCATGAAACTCGTTCTTCCTGTACACTAATCGGTTCAATGTGAAATGCAACCGACTCGGCCGGTTCTTTCTCCTTGTCAATCAATTCTTCGTTCAGTGCCCGCCAAGCCGATAACCGCAACAGATCCCTTGGAGACCGTCTCGGTATCCGCAACAACCGTCGTCGTCGAATCTCCAAATCTTTTAACCACAACACGAAAGTCAGTATGGACCAAAAACTATCACTTTGGTAACTAAAACACTTACATTTTAGACGAATAAAGTAATGTACCACAAGTAGCACGATGAAGGCTGGCACACTCAACAACCAATACAAGTTCATCAAGCTGTTCGAAGTGCGGTTGACAATGATCGACGGACTCGTAGTATACGCTCTCCAGGATGTACTTGAGTCTGAATCCCCCGAGTTCGAAGCGGATTCAGAGTCATCACACAACGACACTGTTCTCAACTCCCACACTGTCGGTTCGCAGCTCAATACACAGACACAACCGGACTTCCCAATACAGTATTTCGTCGTTCTGGCCAGGAAGTTATTCTGCATGGAATAATTCAGTGCAATGGAATAGCACTCGCGACACGCAGGGTCTGTAGCTTCACAGTACGTCGTGTTAACCGATGAGTATTGGTGATAGAGTCCCCCACTGAAGTTGTACGGACTGCCACTATCTGCATTTGGTCCTGTAGTCACTCGGTAGTCCAAACTGTAGTCGTAGAACACCATAGACTCGCAATAGCCGAATTGAGAGATGACGCAGCCCTCCGGATTGTTGACAACCGGCACATTGAGGCAGTCGTAGCAGCTGCGGCGGGTGAAGCACGATTCGTTCGGTTCCAGGCCGTAATATGCGCAAGTATCCGCGATTGAATTGGTGCGATTGGACCTGGAAGGAACCGCCACCTCTGAGGCGTCCGAAGAGGAATTTGACATGGTAAACGCGTTGGCAATTGGGAAGTAACCGGACAAAAGGAGATCAAATCGCTGGCGTCGACTGCATCTGATCGCACTCTTCCAGGCCAGTTGCGAAAATTGATGTACAAGGAGTTGAAGTGATATTATTGGTTTAAAATCTGAATAAAAATAGTTGATTGGATGAAATGAAGTTGAAGCGGCACTGAAAGTGACTTGCTTAGAGCAACCATAATCGATCGAACCGGACCTCCTTGGCTGCGTCATGCTTCAACACTATGCGAGTCATAGGTTGTGGTAGTGTAGTTAAATGTACGTGACACCCTTTGTACTTTCATTAAGTTATAGATCATCTAACGTTGACTGTGACATTGCGTACACCAAAATTGTTTTCGACTACGAAGAGGAAGACGCGCTCGAGAGTTTTCATCCTCTAGACAGCGTCGCGTCGAGCCTCAAGCATCGCAACGGTAGATGATGTACGTTCAGCTCTCGTGACGCCGGTCCCTGTTATCCTCTCCTCATAAGACCCTTCGACGACGACAACGTCGCTGCCAACACTTGCCGCTTCCTGAGCACTGTTGTTCCGCTGTCGGTTAATACCTGCAGTCTCTGTCTCGTCCAGAACTTGAGTGTACGAGGCTCGAGCGGAATCATCATTCCGAGTGGAGATCTGGGAAGGCAGAGGTTGTGCCGGGGTGTTACTTTCTTCAGTCGGTACAGTTGCGCCTTCTACTCGAGGTGAAGCCATGTACTGCGGATGCTGAATGGCGCGTTGCTTCTTCTCGCGCTCGATCAATGTGTCTTGCATTTTCTTCCAACCTGACAGTCGCAGTCGATTTGACGGCGACGTAATTGCGTTCACGTTATTGTACGGTCCTTCCGGTCGAGGTGGGTGACGTCGCGCTGCCATCCTCCTACAGAGTCCCCGTTTGTACATGAAAACTCCCAATAGCGCAACTTGCAGCACCAGGTAGAAAATCAACATGGTGCTGTAGCTCGTAGCGTCTGTTGAAACCTTGTGGCTGTCCCCGGAGGAGCTACCATTATCGTCGCACTCCGCAGGCATATTCGACTCCCAGTTGTCCGTCTCGCAGGCCATGATACAGACGCAACCGCCCGTTCCAAGACAGAACTGCCGCTCTACTTCAGTAGACACGTTAGTTCCCCCTGCACCACTCAAGCTGCCATTGTTCACCAGTTCGTCGCATAATTCGCAGGCTTCATCATCCGGTTCGCAGTACGTAGTGTTAATCGACGGGAAGTAGTTGTACCACCCTGTAAGACTCAGATCCTCGCCTGACGTGTTGCGACGGTAGTCCAAATTCGGTTCATAGCTCGTCATGTCCTCGCAGAAGCCCGAAGGTGCCAACAGACAACCGTTGCTCACCCCAGCCACGTCCGAATTCAGACATTCGTAACATGTTCGAGGTTTGCGGCAGGACTCTCCTTCCTCCACTGCGTGATACGAACACGTGTCACCGTCAGAATTTCCTACTCGATATGGTCCGCTGATAGTCGCAGAGCCGACGGAGCCGTCTAAGGACGAGGAAGAGCTACTGGTAGAGCGTGTGTCATTGTGGTGTTCAGTGCTGCCGTTCATGCTGATGCTGGGACGCGAGTGGAACGACGACATGGCGTCCGACACCCGCGGATTCTACGAGAGTGAAGAGCTGCGAATGCGTGTGACTCGCTCGCTGCAGCGTTAGAAGCGTGGAGCGGATGCCGTGCAGCTCCGAACGGTGCTCCACACTGACTCGTCTCTCGAGTGATTGGTCCGATCCCCCAATCGTCAATCGTTTCACCCAACATTTCTACGCTCGAAAGTGGATCCTTTTTATTTATTTTCGAAAAAAACTTTTATTAAATTGAGTATCTAGCTCATAACGACTATATTACCCACACTTTTTGGGGGGTTCTTTTAGGTGGAATCCAATCACCCAGTGAAGCCAGATGGCTAGCACGTCAGATGATTGTGGCAATTTATATATATTAAAATGGATACACTCACGACTCTTGACTTTGGCTCGTGCTGGAGACACATTGGTACGAGGACAGCACGGAGAAGAGACCTCCATCATTCTTGCGTCTCTTGTTGGTTGTCTTGCCAGTCGTTGAAGCTCCACGTTTTGCTGCTTTTGCACCACTCCAGCTCTTGCTCTTGCTTAGTTCCGGGTGGTCTTCTTGGTTGGGTGCAGCACTGTCGTCCTCTGCCTTGTCAGAGCTGAATGAAGTGAACACGAAACCTTTAGATGATGCAGCACCACCTCCGTTCTGTAAAGATACAAACACTGGTGAGTGAGTTTCAAATTGGCAGCAGTATAAGCAGACAAAACAGTGAACGTACCGAGTTAGCGCTGAACAACTTGCAGTGACCAATCACTCGGCTGAACGATGACGAACTTCGTGTGATGCCGCCGTACGAGTTAAACCGTCCAAGTTTGGGGCGTGGTCGGTCACTTCTTGACTTCTTCTGAGAGCTGCTGATACTTGACTGGCTGTTCGGGGTTGAGTCGACATCCGTTCGGTTCATCATGTGCATGAGCTCCTGCGAGTCTTCATCCTCTTCAAGCAGCACGTTCGGCATAGCTTTGCTCTTGGCATTCGGATCAGCTTCGTTGTTCTCCAGTGCAATCTGACGCTGCAAGTCCTTCATACGCTGCATGCGACGGTTGATACGCGCCCGCTCGGAGAAAAGCTTCATCTGCTGACGTTCGCGCTCCTCGTCGGACTCAACCTCGTCTCCGTCAGGACCATTGTCCTTCTTAGCTTCAGTCTCTTCCTCATCATCACTGCCAGACTCAGAGGAAGTCACGTAGATCTTTGGCTGGTTTCTGAAACGATCACGCAGCATACGCTCCATTTCAGCCTCCTCATCTTCTTCTTCGTCTTCTTCTCCTTCTACTTCTTCTCCATCAGCGTTCACCTTTTTCTTCTTCTTGCCATTCTCTTCATCGCTGAGTTCCTCGTCAGACTCAAGAAGACCCAAACGCGCGGCCTCAAACTTGTTACCGTCGGCAGCCACAAGCTCGTCGAGATTGAAGCGACCACGAGCCTCCGAGCCAGAGTTCAAGCCTGAGAATGCACGGCGGTTGCGACCGTAACCTTCCTTCACGTTGCGTATGACTTCCTTCACCTGCTGGCGATCCTGGTCTTCCTGTTCGCGGCGGAACATCTCCTCCAGATCCTGCTCTTGCGCACGTTCATCGTCTGAGAGATCGTCGACAATGTGGTCGAAGTCATCCTCACGAAGCTTGAGAGCATTACGCTCTTCTTCCGCTTCCTTGGACTCCTGCGTCTTGGCTTGTGGCACACCAAAACCGAAATCACCAAGACCACTGATCTTCAGGACATCTTCCTCGTCCTCCTCAGCTTCTGACTCCACAAAGTTGTCAGCGCCACGACCCTTAACCAGGCGCTTGCGCTTACGGTTCTGCAGTGCTTCAGCACGCAGCATGTTACGGTACCCAGCGGCCTTGTCTTTCGGCGTCACTGACTTCGTAGTCTCCGAATCATCATTGTTTTCGTCTTCCTCCTGCGGATCCTTCGTAGCCTCTACAGCATCCGTCGCATCGTCCATATCCACATATGCGTCATCTCCCTGTTCGTCCTGTTCGCTGTCAGCTTCATTGCCATCTTCCTCCACCGCATCAACACCTTCCTGGATCTTGTTGCGGCGTCGCACCACTTTGACAGTCTCCTGCTCCTGCTCCTGCTCCTGCTCGAAACTCTCAGGTTTTTTAGGACTAGCAACCTCCTCAACACTAACAGCCTCCTCTAGACTATCCGATTTTGTCTGAGAATTAGCAGTAGCATTCTTCGTAGGAGTTGCAGTCGTCATCGACGCATCCGTCTCCATAGCTGTCTCAACTTGTTCTGCATCCTCCATAGCAGCCTCAGCCCCTTCTTTCTCTTCATGAACCTCTGCTACATCTCCCTCCACACTTGCATCAACATCAATTTTCTCTTCTTCCTCCTTCTTCAGAATCTTCATTTCCATCTCATTCAGAGCCTCCACCTGCTGCTCGTAGCTCTTGTAGCCGAAGAACTTGGCCAAACTCTGTCCTCCCTGTCGCACAGCCTGTGTCTTCAACTGGGCTAACATATCCTGCTTCTTCCTGGACGCTGCAGTGGCAGTCGCAGCCACTGGCAGCTTCAGCGCATGACCTCTGGCCTTCCGAGGCGAGAACAGGTCACCCTTATTAGCTACAGGCTGTACAGGCATCTGCAGCTGCTTCTGCGCTCCATAACGACGCTGGTTAAGTCGCTGCTGCTGCGCCTTATTCGCCTCTTTCTTCTTGCGCAACTTGGCCAGTAACGCGCTCTTGGCGGCCTCAAACTCGGACTCAACGGGCGGCGCCCTGGCATCTTCCAAGACGCTCTCCACGGCCGCGTGCTGCGTGATGTTGGTCACCTGCTGCAGCAGCAGTTGCGTCTCCAGCGCCAATTCTTCACCGCTCATAGTGGCAATTAGACTCGGAAGGAAGCGGAAGCGATTGTGATAGGTATTTTTACGCGGGTTTATTTTCCCGCCACTTTTTGGGAGAGCGGCGATACAAATGTTAAGATAAATCGAAGTGGTTAACTCATTTAAAAAAAAACTACGGACTAAAGTGTTCCATTAGCCGAGCGAGCATCGCCATATCCTCTGGTGTGGCTTCAGATTGGTTGTTCGGTACTAAATGAACTCTTGGGTCATAGCACCAGCTCATTTGCAAAGTGAGAGACGATCGATTAAGCGGACATGGTAGTGGTATTTCCATTGCCCCCATTTGCAATCCGGAGTTCGATAGTGTAGTCATCGCCCCGAGTCTTCGCTTCGCTTCAGCAGTTAGCACCCCCTTCTTCATAAAATGATCGGTCCATTCATCGTTGAACAACTGTGCGAGAACATACGCCGTATTGTTAAGTGGGTGTTCCCGGAAAGGTAAAACCAACAAATTGTCCAGTCCTAACACCTTCAGCATATCCACCATATCGATCATAGGAATTGGCGCTGGTGGCAAGTCACTTATGAACCCAAGCGCTGAATCAATGACGTAATTGAGCAGTCCTTGAAATTCCTCTTTGCCAAGGTCAATGACCGACAACCCACACACTTGGGTTGGCCAGTTCATGCTGTATCCATAGTGCATACAGTTGCCAAACATTGAGCATCGACGAGCAAGGTCGTGGAAGTCATCCGGTAGGAAATAGTCGACTATGTTTGACCACGAGATGGAATCGGGTCGCATTCTTGCAATACGCGTCAATAGTTGCTGGTTCACGTGGTCATTTACAGCTTCGCCACGAACTGCTTTCAAGACGCCGTAATGCACCTCAATCCTCAATTGGTTTCTCTGCATCAGTCCACGAAGACGATTCAGATTCTTCAAAATGTGGATAAGGAAGAGATCCACCACCGACAGTCCACTTGTCGAACGTTTATCTTTCTTCTCTCGTTGGATGAAGTCTTCCAGTAAGATACAGAAATCGACTGTGTTGAACGCAATGTCGTCGTTCAGTGGAGGAGACCCAGCAGGAACATTAAACATAGTTAAATTCCCAACTAGAGACGTAGGTGTTGCAGGTTCACTCTTCGTAGTAGTTTTCTTCTTTTTCTTTCGGTCACGCTTCTTCTTGGATTTCGTTCGAACATCCACCGCACCAGGTCGTTCTTTCTCCACAAGTTTCAAGACATCCACAGATGCTCGAATCTCACCACTCAACATGTACTCAGTGAGGTCCAACCGGTCGATCTGTCGATGGAAGCTGCACAGTGAGCCTAATGCTGCTTTGTTGTGCTTCACCAAATCCCCCCAGAACGCACAGTGAGCTTCAGCTGCAGAAACTGGTTCCGCGGTTACCCAGTGGCGTACATATGCCAGCACTGTTGAGTTCTCATGTTGTTCATTCATCGATTCCAGTACTGCATCCACACACTCTCGAAAGTCCTTCAACGTGGTATCAGACCACGTAGTCGACAGCCAGACCTCCATCACACTCGAAACGGAGATAGTCGGAGACTTCAACATCTTTGCCACCACTTTACCTTTTGCAACGGCAAACTCACTCATATCAAACCCAACGTATCGCAAGGGACCATTCGTACTCGGTTTCTCACAGAGCGTGGCTGCAAGTAAACTGCTGAAGTCGCAGAACCCGATAGCAACGTGAGTTGATCCAAAGTAGTAGACCTCTGGACGGCTCGGATTATTGGCGAAGCTGGCTCGCGTGTGAGCCTCATATCGCGGCTGGTAATCGCCTCGTGCTTCACGTCCATCGACAATATCCCCGAGCCGCACACCTCCTCTTGCTCGCATAATTTCCAAAGCTCCAGTTCCATGCCATCGCTTCATCATGTCAGCAGCAGTTATACCTTGGAAAAATGATCCATCACGCATCCTGTGAGCATCGATCCAGGGTCTAACACAGGCCTCTAAGTAGGCACGATGCAGTACTTTCAGAGCAAAATCCGACGTCACGCCGTCTGGCCAGGCACGAAGTTTCGGAAAATCGATGTGAATTTCAGGAGGAGGATTCGTCAGGAACATTTTCAACTCGGGTGGAAGCTGGTAAATTCGGGAGTTGGAGCCTGTCAAAGCAAAGGCGAACCGTGTTCTACTCACAAAACCCTCCATTTGAGCGATGTACTCGTCGATACTCTCGGTATCTTCAACAAAAGGAACGCCAAAAGTTGATTCCTCTCGGGCTGGTGCTTCTTGTGAAGATTTGGATGCTGAATGTTTCTGCAAATGTTGCTGGATAGCAGCGTCCAGACAACGTTTCAACTCCGTTAGTCGATCGTTTTGCTGCTCTGATTCAATTGTCATAACACTCGCTTGGACTTCATCTAAGTCCTGAACACACTTTCCATTCGTAAAACCCAAGGCTTGCAAGCAGCGATCCCGGCGAAGCCACGCTTTGTGGTTGAGTGGGTCAATAACACCAGCAACACTGCAGTTCAAAAGACATGCCTCGATACTTGGCATCTTCCCCAACTTACAATCAGTGCCCATTTTTTGAGACCGCACTAAGTGGACAGCGGCGATGTTGTTCAGCACAATAGACACATTCTGGCAGCACGATGTGAGAGCAGCCAATCCCTTCCGGTAACAATCTCCCGCTTCTTGATAGTTTCCCTTCTTGAAATACTCAGATCCTTCTAGACGCCAAACATCCGCAGCTTTCAACTCAGACGAATCTCCTGGAACCACAATTAGTCTGGAGAACGATAAATTCACAGTCCACTGTGCATACGACTCCAACGATGAGTGGTTTCTTGATCTAGCTGAAGTGGCTTTCTTGACGACACACTCTAACAGTCTTTCCTCTCCGGACGACATCGACGGTAACTCAATGCGTGCTTGGGCGATTACTCGTGCTACAACAGAGTCACCATCCCCAGAGCCTCCTTTTTGAGGATCAGCTGCAATTTCAGTCAGAGCCGAAGCGAGACGGTACCAGCCTTTGAAATACGTTGGGTCGAGGTGCACTGCAGCGCCGGAAAACTGGATAGAGGACGCATAGTCCTTCATCTTACATCGACACGTTGCGATGTTGTTGAGCAGAAGAACAAGTGAGTGAACCTCCGATTCAACTGCTTGTAAAGCGCGTTGATAGCACGCGAGAGCCCCATGCCCTTCATTATCAGAGTTCAGCCGACTGAAGAACTCGTTTCCAAGATTCTTCCACGTCGTCAAGTCGGTCGGTTCATCTTGCCACGGGAGAATTTCATTTGCATTGTCCACACGAACCCCCACTGATCCATCCATACGCACTTTGTAGTATGGTTCCAGCACAACAATTGCTCTTCCTTTCGGGAACTTCCTCGACAAAATACGTTGTCGTTCGTGTGGAGGGAGTTCCGTATCCACTAAACCGTAGGCCGCGATCTCCACCATATACCCCGTCACATCCTCCAGAAGAAGCGACGTTGAGGCGATACCGAAGAAGGCATCGTCCACTGCCACCCAACCACAGAGATACCGACCTTTGTGCGTCACCCCAAGTTTCAATTCTTTGCCGATCATAGGCTTGAGATCTCGTAGCGATCTCACTTCAGACTGCGGTCTGGTATCGTCCATAGTCATAACGTGGGCGACCATAGGTCTAGTGAACGTTTGTTCGGCAAAGATGCCTCCAGGGCGGACGAACTTGGCTCGCATCGTCTTGAACCGTTCAATCACCTCTTCCTGTGCACTCAACGGCTCGCCCAGCTCTTCGAATCTGTCTGCATCGCCCGAATCGCTTTCGAACCCTCCACCATATTCGTTCCTGGTCATACCAGACAGGAAAGCCGCTACAGAGGCAGGGTCGCAAGGAAAGAAGAACTCCATGACTGTCGCTCACTCGATGTGTGTTCCTTCCAGTAAAATGCCAACTGAGGTGACAGTAAAATCTAACTGCAGTCGGATTCTATCGAACTGGAAAGGGCAGAGAAACTTTCGTAGACTTCGTCCCAGAAACATTTTGTCGGTCCTTTAACTTGTGGTGATAATATTCGCAGTTGTGAAGACCAATTAATGTGAGCTACCAGGCATTCGGTAGCCAAATTGTGGGATCCGAGGCATACGCCAGTTGCGTGTTGGTGGCTTTCGAGGAACTGGAGTCTCTTCACCTTCGGATGTTGGGCTCACTGGTGGTGTAGCTTTCTCAACGCGTTTCTTCACTGGACGTGCGATGTCTTTAGCAGCCACTTTTACCACTGGTAAGGTTACTGCGACCACCGCAGGAGGTATCACATGCTCAATAATCTCGTCCAGAGGGGTAAGAGGAGCTCGGAACAACGTGAAAAACTCTTCACGTGTAGTTGCTTTATCATCAGCGTGGCGAGTGCACAATTTGTTAGGATCACTGCTGAAACAGACATCCACTTGTAATTTCTGCATCGAAAAACAAGAGAAGTAAGTAATCTATCACCATTCCAGTAGAAAAGTATTAGAACTATACCGGGTTTGCGCGGCTTCTTCGTTGTACGAGTTCGGTTCCTCGATCCACAATGAGTTGCTTGATTCTGTCAGCTTCTTCTTTAGATTCAACGAGAATCGGTCGTGTGTCTGGTACAAGCTGTCCTCGTAGTCTCTGGACCTTTTCGTCGATATCCTCTCGAGATGAACCAGTAACGAACATTACGCAGATCAATTCTTGGGATACGTCCGTTGTGAGCATCATTGACGCCAGATACAACTCCTCCACAGGCACAGGCAGATCTGCTGCTTCTCTATTGGCCTTGGCTAGCAGATCTTCAGCCGTTTGGAACTGGACCTCGAATTTCTCCTCCATCGACTGGAGCTGTAGCTCGATATTCTCCAGCTGGAGCGAGTGGTTCTGCTTAGTGGCCATGAATTTATCCCCGAAAGCTTTCAACTGCTCTTTCGCCACGGCGAGTTCCGTCTCCAGCTGCGGAATCTCCTTTGTAACTCTGGTTTGAGCGTCAGTTAACTGTTTCTCAAGGCGTTTTTTACTCTCATCTGCAGCTTTGAGTCGCTCTTGAGCCACTGTCAGGTCCATTTTGAGCTGTAAAGAGCTGGCTCGAGCCTCGTTCAACTCCTTCTCGAGCTTTTCCTGGGTCAATTCGCCAGTTTTGAGTTGCTGAGTCAGCACTGCGATGGTCGTGTTCGCCTCCACAAGCTGCTGCGTCAACATTGATACCTGGTCCTTCTCTTCCAGCGACGAATTACGCTGTTCTTCGCGGTGCTCAACTTCCATCTTGGTATTTGGAATACTGTACAGTGTGGTTGCTCACGGAGCGTCGAATGTGCAAAGCTCAAAGGAAAAGCCCTACCAATCTCGGTCGTTGGTCGTAGCTCTTGCCTATGGTAAATTCCATGAATGTCACCACGTTTCGAGTCATGACTGGTACATCGATTGTTTGCTTCCTCGGAAGAAGAACTTGTCCATGATGATAAAAAAAAAAAATATCTAACAACTTACAATACCATCCCTAATAAGACAACTACTTGATACAAACTCCATTCACCATCAACGCTTCTACCATAGGGTTTCCACCTGTCTATTACATACACAGACCTCGTGGGGGAGTACGAGGCTCGGGCTGCAAGCCTGGTACATTTGTAGTTCCAGGTACCGGTTACCTGTATTAACTTGTATTACCAATGCAGATAGCATTTACCCACAATAATTGTGCAATTATCCAAAATTCTATTCTCATAAAGCATTTCAAAATGAGCTCCTCGAGTGACATGGTTGTTCCGCCTCCTCCGCTGCACGTCGCCGTGTGGGAGGGCGACATCGAGCGCGTCCGCAGTATCCTTAACGCTGTCTGCCCCGAAGGTGAGGAGTTCCGCGACCCTGTGAAAGTTGATGCGCTGAAAAACCTCTTGGAACTCAAGGACGTTCGAGGGAATTCCGCACTGCACTTGGCTGTGCGTATTGTACAGCCTAGACAGCACGCCATCGTGAAACTGCTATTAGATCGAGATGCTAATGTGGCCTCGCGTAATTCCGACGGCTGGAGCTGTGCACACGACGCAGCGTTGTGTGATGACGAGTTCATGCTGGCTCAGATTTATCTCCGAGGAGAAAAACAGGTTATGAAATCATTGGAAAGTGCTCAAGAAACTTTTATGCAGGCGTTGGAGAAATTACCAGATTTTGAGGCTGAAATATTCATTGAGGCTCATTCGTGGGTCCCTATAGTGTCGAGTGTGTTACCATCCGACACCATTCGGATCTGGAAACGAGGAACTCAATTACGAATTGATTCGGCGTTGAAAGGGCTGGATGGAGTCAAGTGGAAGAAGGGGCCAATGAGTCACGTGTACATTGGAAGAAACGGTGGGGAGAGAGAAGGTCACGCAGTGGTGATGGATCATGACAGCAAGGCGTTCTACGATGTACTGGAAGCCATGCACAACTCGTCCGTGGGGAACATGGACTTGGCTCTGCATATGTCGTTGACCACTGCCATGTCTTCGTCCAGTATGGATGCGACGGAGCTGGAATTTATCAAGCTTAAGGATGTCAAGGCTCAGGGGAAGAGGGATGAAGGCAGGATAGCAGAAGACGAAGAGAAGAAGAGTCGCAGTAGACAGAGAAAGTGTCCGTGGCCAGGAACGACCTACAAGATGCAGAATTTCTCCATGGAGGCGCAGTTCCGACCAGTTGTCAATCCGGATCGAAAGCTCAAGCAACTTCCTATGGGTAAGGACTCACCATTTGAAGAAGTGCAGCAGTTTGTGGACCATTTGCAGTCTTCAGTGCCTAACTCTAAGGATAAGAAGGGGTCGAAACTGAAACACAAGAGCAGCTCTACCAGTGGCAATAATTCAGGACAGACGCTACGTCTTGACAAGGGGCGCAAGGTCGAGATGCACTTGGATGTGATCGCAGGAGACACAGTTCGGTGGGAGTTCTTTTCTAAAAGCAGTGATTTCTGCTTCACAGCTACCTACTTTCACGAAGATCAGCAACAACCAGTTTGCCGCACCGATGGTGTTAAGAACCTGGCGATTGTGGGGGCGTTTGAGGTCGAGCACAACGGCAGCTTCGTGCTCATGTGGCAGAACACACAGAAAGGTTTCACCATTGACCGGAAAGGGATCAAAATCTCGTACAACGTTGTTCACACTCGAGCGGCAGTTGACGAATCTTCGGTACAGCCGGTTCTTCCTGTTTCTGCCAGTCAAGACGAACCAGAATCCTCACCCGAGTCCGCTGAAACCAAGGAAGAGGCTAGTAACGGCTTGCCCAGGCTCACAGACGACCAGAAGTGCGAATTCTTCCGTCAACCGGATCATATCCCCAACCCCATCACTACCACCACATCGTTCGTGGACTACTTCAAGCTTCAGGAGCTTGTGAACGAGTCGAAGGAAACGGTGAAAGACATGCAGCAGGAGCCGAAGAAGAAGTCGTCGTTTTTCAAGATGTTCGAGGACAAGAAACAACACCAGCAACCGTTTTCTGCTGGAAACAACAAGACTGTTTTCGGCATGAAAAATACCTACCGGAGTCTCACCCTACTGCCAGGGACACGTCGAGTACAAAAAGACTTTGAGGCCAAAGTGGTGATGACGGAAAGCTTCCCGTTCCAACTTCGAGACTTTTTACCTGTCATCAAGTTCATTTCCACTACGGGGGACCACGTGAAGAACCTCGAGGAGTTTTTCCAAATGGTAAGTCGTCAATATCTGCTCTTTTTGTAAAACTAAGGGCGTTGACAATGTTGTATCGACTACAGACACTTCCTCCTGGGTTTCCAGTCAAATTTGAGCTGCCCATGATGTTTACCGTTCGAGTCGCATACACTTTTCAAAAGATCACGCTGAATCCGGAGTTGGATCTAAAGATGTTCGAGATCCCAAGTGACTATCACGAAGTCTTCACGCTAGATGAAGTGCGGTCGTAGTTTTAGTAAGCAATTTTGCAATAGATAAGGTAGCTTTTCACTTAAGTTTCTAGTTTGCTTCGATCTGCTTTCCCTCTTGGCGGAACTCGTCGTACGGGTCCAATTCGTCCAACATTGCATCATCCAGCGCGTAGGTTGTTTCGCCTTGAGCTTTCGTCTCATCAGAAGCAAGAATGGCATTTTCAAACGCCGGTGAGTCGTCACCATTAAACACCTCACCAACCTTCGGGTTACTACCGGGTTTTGTCGAACTTCCTCGGAACATTGGGGATGGAGCTCGTACCTTCATCGCCCACGATGACGCGTCCACTGACGAATACAACGCAAGGGAACCGACACCTGCCAGCAGCATCAAACTCAGAGTCATGACGACTCTGGTCCGAGTCGCTCGACGTTGCGCGTAATGTTTGTGCAGAATCGTCGACTCGGACGTTGTGTTCTTGGCTGGCGATTGGTGACACTCGTAGTTGGCGGTTTCCAGTGACCGGAAGAACTCTTCGTCCATGTCGAGATACGCGCTTGAGTTGTAGCCACCGCCCATAATGCTGGATAAAGTCTCCGTTGTAGGTTGGCGAATGATAAAGGCTGCTCTCCTTTTCACCAAAACAAGAAAAGTGCGGTCAGACTTCCATGGTGTCTTGTCCTTTTGCCAAATTAGCTGGGGAATGAGTTTCATGTCCGTTGCAACTTACACACCATTTTTGATCAAAAAGGTGACGTTGGAATCTTTGCAGTGCGTTAGGGAGGTATCAACGCATTCCTTTTTTCCGAAGACGAGCCTCACTTTGATCGGTGCCCTTGGGGTGTTGAAATTGGATTAGCAGTACATGTGTGAGCGTTTACTCATACAATTAGCTGACGTAAAAAAACTGTCAAACATTATCAACTTCAAGGTGGAGCAGTTGTCGAAACTCTTGACATCCACTGCTTGCCCGTCGGAAGTGTGCTTTCACCTCCTAGCATTAATAATGACCACAGTCCAATGCCGATCCGCAGCAAGACCAATTCATTTTCCACGCTCTCGTTGTCGTCAACCAGCAATGCACATCCGAGGATCTATTCCCCCTTTTCCGTTCACTATCGAATTTGCTCTCCCCACCGCAGATCTCCATCAAGCAACCATGGTATCCACGTCCCAAGTCGCCAAGCTCTTCACACCCATGACACTGGGCGGCAAGCAGAACCAGTTGACGCTGCAGCACCGTGTGGTAATGGCTCCATTGACTCGTCTCAAACATGGCGAGGAAGGAGTTCCTCCGGAGCTCACGGCCAAGTACTACGGTCAACGCGCGACCAAGGGTGGTCTCATCATTGCTGAAGCTACCAACATTTCCCCCACTGCTCGCGGCTACGTTGGTTCCCCTGGTATTTTCAACCAGGAGCAGGTTGACGGCTGGAAGCGCGTGACTGACACTGTCAAGTCCAAGGAAGGTCACATGTTCCTGCAGTTGTGGCACACTGGTCGCATGAGTCACCCGCTCAGCCAGCCCAACGGAGAGCTTCCGGTGTCTTCCAGCTCCAACGTGGACATGTCTGGCACTCACATTTACACCCGCGAAGGACCGAAGCCGCACGTATTGCCTCGTGCTTTGGAGACCCACGAGATCCCGCTCATCGTTCAGGACTACAAGAAGGCATCTGAGAACGCACTGAAGGCTGGGTTCGATGGTGTCGAGTTCCACTGCGCCAATGCGTACCTGCAAGAGCAGTTCCTTCAGGACGGCATTAACGACCGCACGGACAAGTACGGCGGATCAATGGAGAACCGCGCACGTTTCCTGTTCGAGGCTCTGGATGCTATTCTGGAGGTGGTGGACTCCAGTCGCGTAGGCATCCGTCTGTCGCCTTACGGTATGAGCTTCGGTCAGTTCGAATCGGATCCTATTGGCATGTACGGCTATGTGATCAAGAGATTGAACGACTACAACTTGGCCTACGTGCACCTTATTGAGCCGCGTGCTTTCGCACTGCACGAAAACCCGAACGCGCCGACGGACGGATCCATGACGCGCACGTTCCGCGAGATCTACGACGGTGTGCTTATGACCTCGTCGGGTTACGACCGTGCATCGGCCATCAAGGCCGTGGACAGTGGCGATGCCGACTTTGTGGTGTTTGGTCGCTACTTCATCTCGAACCCGGATTTGGTGAAGCGTCTGGAGATCGACGCCCCGCTGAATCCGTACAACGCTGCCACGTTCTACGCCCCGGGCGAGTTGGGATACACGGACCAGCCCTATCTGGAGGATGAGGCAGTTAAGTCCGCGTAGAATGCATAACACCAATAATAAAGAGTGAATAAATTGAAGCTCTTCAACAAGTTCTTTAAGTTCTTGTCAAACAATGGAGCTCTTCAACAAGTTCTTGTCAAACAATTCGTCCCATCACCCTGTTGATGCGGTTGATCACGCGCACTTCTTTTTATCCAATTATGTCGACGTACTTAATTAAATTCTCGCCAATCGCCATGGTCTGCAACTCTTCGTCACAAGTTGATTTCAGTATGCGCATACAAAAAACAAGTCTATGCTACCGTAGGAACCTACAGTACAGGGTGTACGTGGTTCAGTCTCAGTTTGACCCTCTACCTCACGATGTCGTCGCCCTCCGCCGCTACCATCAAGCTCCCTCTGAACCCCCGCCCCAAGCGCAATGACTCCAATGACACTATCATTGTCAAGCCCCACCCTCCTCTAGCCAGCTACACGTTTGGTGGAATATCCGCAGTTGGTGCCGTGTTCTTCACACACCCGTTCGACTTATTGAAGATCCACCTGCAGACGTCGAAGAAGGAGAACCTCGGACTAATGACCACTGTTCGCCGCATCCTCAAGCAGCAGGGACTACGTGGACTCTACCAAGGTATCTCCGGTGGAGCTATGAGGGAGGGTACGTACTCTACCATGCGCTTCGCAGTCTACCACTACCTCAAGGACGAGGCAGTACGTCGCAATGATGGTCAACCGATCTCCACAGGCCACAATGTCCTGCTTGGTATGACCGGTGGGGTTATTGGAGGAGCAGTTGGCAACCCTGCAGACATTGTCAACATCCGCATGCAAGCGGACAGTCGATTGCCACCCGAGAAGCGACGTAACTACAAACACGCAGTGGACGGACTCATTCGAGTGGAGAAGGAGGAGGGACTTGCGGCGTTGTTGCGTGGAGTGAGGCCCAATATGATCCGTGCCATGCTGCTGACGACGGGTCAGATTGCAGCCTACGATTTGGCCAAGTCGACGATTCTCGAGAATGAGGTGGTGCCAATGCACGACAATCTCCAGACGCACATTCTGGCCAGTATGGTAGCTGGTCTTGTGGCAACGACGGCTTGTGCACCTGCAGATGTGGTCAAGACAAGACTCATGAACATGCATCACAACGAGTACAAGAGTGCCACTGACTGTTTTGTGAAAGTTGTCAAGCATGAAGGACTCCGCGGATTGTACAAGGGCTGGCTGCCGGCGTACATGCGCTTGGGGCCTCAGACTCTGCTGACGTTTGTGTTCCTCGAACAACTACGCAAACGCCTGTTGTAAATACGAGAGTGATTTATTCCAAACGAGTTCGCTACATTCTTTGTCGACAGCAGTTCATTGCTATTGTCAGCAAGTGTACTTTGATTTTTGAAACTTGTTTAAGCTACGATTTTTTTCTTTCGATGCCTGTGCATGCATTTGGCACAACTACATGTAGTATCTCTTTGTATGCCCAAACGAATTGATGTTGGTCAATACACTGTACTCAGCAAAAATGCCCTAAAGTTGGGGACTAGTGCCACTGAATTTCTACCACAATATTCACTTCGCTTACCACAAAAAGGTAGATACGATCATTCTTTATACGAACTATCTCTTTTTACTGACATCAAGGTAGTACCAAAATGCGCAAATTCCACATGGCATTCCTGTGTCTGTATACAGAGGTTTTTACTGGCATAGAAATGTGAGGTTGTCCTTGCGCCTCCTTGTCTTTGTCTCCTTCCGTTGGTGCTCCCTTGCCGCCCCCAGTGAAGAAAAGAAGCTCCAGGTGCGAAGTTCGTTCCCTCCCTGACTCCTACGCCTACCGCCACCATGCTCGCCCGTCAGACCGTCCGCATTGCCCGCCAGACCCGCGCCTACTCCGGCCTCGTGAACAAGGAGAGCCACATCGCGGCCGACCAGAAGCTGTTCGCCACTGTCAAGCGCCCCACCTACATCAAGCGCTCGTCGGATGGCCCGCTGCTTACCGGCATGTTCCTCGGCCTGGGCATCGGATTCGCCCAGATCATCCGTGGAGAGGTCTGCATGGCCACGGGTACCGGCAAGAAGGAGTAAGCTCCAGTCTACACCTGCACGTGAAGAAATGAGGCAGATGTGAAAGAGAAGAATTGCTCTGGTGGATTCATGAGCAGGAAACACTTTCTCAAGAATTGTAGAAGAATGTGATACTTGCTACAAGTAGTTGATCTTTTTCCTACACTCCAGAATGAATGAACTTATCTGTCTTTTTATCCTAATCTTTCTTCTTCTTTTTATTTAAATTTTCTTCATCATGAGTACAATCATGTGGTCCACACCATAAAAAGGAAGAGACCATCACTCCTTCTTTTTTCAACAAGAGATCAACTGATCATGTCGGTGGCTATGGCTTCTTCTGCTCCACTGCCGGACCGCGTGAGCTACGTAGAGGCGCACCGCCGCTTCATGGCATTGGAGAACCCTAGCACAGCTGTCTCAGACCCTAATTCGCAAGCTTTCCAGGACGAATTGACCCGTGCGCTGCAGTACATGAAGAAGTGCGTCCAGCAGCGTCAACTGGATGGCGTTCTTTCAGTCAATGAGCGCTTCTTCGAGCTGCAAAACACACAGCTCTATGCCTTCTGCGCTGAGTACTACTTGGGCATGCTTACGCCCAAGCAAACGTTTTTCCAGCAGCCACAGCAGAAGCAGGAGGAAGAGCAGAAGAAGCGCTCTGGCCCCACTGATCACACACGCAACGTCGTGTACCGCATTAAGTTCCTGCGTGAAGCTGACGTGTTTCTGACCGAATTCCTGGACAGAGCGGAGAGTGTGGGATTACTGACGGAGAAGAAGAGGCGCGAGCAGTACGAGCGGCTGGAGAACAAGCAGTTTTCGCTCTCCAGGGACGAGAAGATCCAGCGGTTCCAGATGCAGCGCGAGATGGAGAAGAAACTTCAGGAAGTACAGAGAAAACGCGAGGAGAAGGGAGATAGTCACGTCGGCGGGGTGAAGAATGAAGGTGCCGACGATCTGGACGAGGATGAAGACGACATGGAGGATCTGGAACGTGAGCAGCTCCTGACATTTATTCAGCTTTCTGTGGTCAAGTGCATGGAGGAACAGGCTAGTATCAACCAAGAGAAGGACATGCTGGAGAGCATGCTCAAGATGAACGCTGCCACTAAGAAGCAGGATCTGTTCTCGGAGGCGCACCGACCGCCGCCACCACCGCAAGGACAGGGAATCGTAGGGCTGCACAGGAGATACCAGAATATTGATAGATCGATGCTGATGAAAGATTATTTTGCTGTTTGCAGGAAGTGACACGGATCAACCCGCAGATGGAGATGCGGCGCGAGACGATTCGGTCGGGCGTGTTCAAGCCTGGCCACCGACTTCCGACGATGTCGCTGGAGGAATATGCCGATCGCGAAGTGGCTGATGCCATGGAGAGGCAAAAGAGAGAGCAGTATGTTATTGACAATTTGTTCATGAACCAGTATGAAGTTAACTAACACTGGCCGCTACTCACAGGGAGGCGCCGCAAGGACTGCGTCGGTATGATCAGCTAGTAGAAGATGGCGATGAGGACGACGAGAAATTAGTAGAGGAAGCGGCATACAAAGATCGTGCTTGGGACGACTGGAAGGATGCGAACGAGAAGGGTATTGGCAACAAAAAGGGGTCTCAGTTCTAAGCAAGATCGACTCTGGTATGGACAGTAGCATTTTCGTTCAAGAAAGACAACGACCGGGTTTTGCACAATGGTTTGATTGGTTTGGTGACCTTGACCTTATCTGTACATGTACATGTATTACGCGTTGCAGTGACTTCCGGTGGATTATGCAGGTGGGATCTCCTTGGTTGCAAGCAGTTGATTATGCTTATCGGTTCAATCTGAGTGATTTTGCACTGCAACTTCTTGACAGTGGCCCACCTCAACGACCGCACGAGAAGCCGAAGTGCGTTTCTCACTCGAATACTTACCACAAGCAGCAAGAATGGCAAGTGATCGTCGTTGCTGTGTGGTCGGTTGTACCAAACGAGCACAGACTCGAAGGCTTTGCAAGGCTCACGGCGGTGGTGTGCGTTGTCGGGTTACAGGTTGCAGCAAACTCGTACAAACACGAGGGTTATGTGTCGCTCACGGTGGTGGACGTCGCTGTTCGTACGAAGGATGCTTGAAACTTGGGCAGTACACTGGTTTTTGTCTTGCTCATGGAGGAGGCCGACGCTGCCGAGTCTCCACGTGCCAGAAATTCGTACAAATGCAAGGATACTGCAAGCAACACGGAAAGGAATTTCTCTCAAACGATTCAACCTCCCTATCTACTGGAGAAATATCCATCTGCAACCAACATACAACGGGACCATCCAAGTTTTCACTCAACTTCCTCTTGAATCCAATCTGACAAGCAGTCTGTAACGCTAGCATAACCTAAAATGTACTCACATTTACTAAAATCTGAGTGCAAACCCTAAGTTAGATCTTAAGTTGAAGTGACCGCGACCCCTTCAGCTCTCCATGATCTCTTCAGGTCCAAGTGCAGAGCTGGAGAAGCTTCTAGCTGCTGCAGCAGACGCCAGTAATACCCAGACGAGTGCTTATAATGCCGAAACGATGGTGGACGAGCTGTTGAGCAGCTCTTGGGAGTCTATAGATCCACCTTTTGACACGAAAAGCAGTCAAGTTCGCCACGGCTCCTTCGCACAGCAAGAAACGTCTCTAAATGCTCTACAAAATGTACTGAGTGAGTCTATTGACCGACTAGTACAACATCGTCAACTGGTGTCCAACCGCATTGCAGAGCTGGAACGGGATAGCCGACGAGTTAGCAGCAAATTCCAAGAAGGGCTGGTAAAGCCAGACTTGCTACTGAATGTAAGATTCATGTGTACTGCTTTTAGTGAAAACAGTGCACTGATATTTGGGTTTACTGTAGGATATTTGTGAACAGATGGAGGACTTGGAGGAGAGATTTACTAAAGTCAGTTCATCCGCCATATTGATCGGAGATAAACTGGCGACGTTGGATGGCGAGAGATCAAGAGTTTTGGAGACGGACGAGCTCATGGAGGCTCTATTAGCGCTTAATGATCCAAGCAGTAAGTTGACCAAGTCGAGTAACCGACTTGTTAACACTCTGCACGACCCGAATCAACTGCACGAAGCTTCGAGGATTATCAAAAAGATGAGTATCTTCTCCTCTGAGTTGTCATCTCCGGCCATTTCATATGCCGTGGCAGAAATTGGAAGATTGAGTCAGACGACGGAGAACAATTTGCTATCAGAGTTCAGCAACGAGCAGGAGAAGGGCAACTTGGTGGGGATGAGGAAATGCGCTCAATCACTGATTGAGTACAATGACAAGGAGAAAGTGGCTGATCGCTACGTGTGGAATGTCATGTGCGACCGCCTTGCCAAGTACGTACCATACTACCTTCAGAACTCATTGGATATACGCTTTGACGATTGTTTTGTGGTTCAGAGCTGCGGAAGAACCTACGGAATCGTCCTTAGACCCCATTGCGGACCTAGATGCGCTGTATACGAAGATTATTGCTATTTGCACAGAGCAGTTTCCAGTCATTGAGAGCGTTTTTCCGGCTGCTGCGTGTGATTCCATCCGTGAGTTGCTCGTGGAACGATTGTTCAATGATCCGGCCTTTGGGATTTTGTCCTTCCTGGATCAATTTCTTAAAACGAGGCGATACACCGAGCAGGCGAGTCTTGCTACGTCTAACGGGGAAGAAACACCTTCTTCACCCAGCAGAGACTACGTGAAGTTACTGTGCGCAGCATACGAGAGAACGTGTTCAATGGTATCAGAGATCGAGGCCATCGAACGTGCGAATCCGTTTGAAACCCACAAGCAAAAGGTCTCGTCCAACCAAGACCCAACTGAGGATGATCATCCCAGCTTTTCGATTTCTGCTGACGATGAACGGATCCATATTTTCCTCAATCTCCAGCTTCACTCGCTGTTTGGTAACCATCGTGAAAAATATCTACAGACGGAGCTGGATTTGCTACAAGACCAATTCAAGGGTATCGCCTCCGCTGTAACATTCCCCAAGCCGCCAGTTCCCTCGAAAGGAAAGGGTGGAGCATCCAAGGCGAAAGGAGCTGCTGTTACTGTGGCGAACACGTCGACGCCATCTCCATCCGCTTCCTCCACTCAATTGGTGTCGTCAGCGTCAACCACTTCGATATCGTCGTCGAATTTCGAAAAAGACGGAGGTTTGCAAGTGGAGTCATCGCTCGTATTCTTCGAGAGCCTCAGAGGGCTAGCAGAAGATCGAGATTTGCCCAGCATTTACAAGGAAGTAATGGACGAAGCGATTGGCCGTTGTGAGGTGGTTCTGAAGGGATCAGAGCTTCGTGGAGAGCTCGTAACGAAAGTCTTTACGTCTTTTGTTGCTTCATTTGGAGATGAATACCTTGTGGTACGTTTGTGTTTGTACGATGTCAAATATGCAGTACTTTTTGACACAATGTTGCTGCTTATTTTCCAGAAACTTGTTGAATTGAGCAAGGAAATATTGCATGAACAACGGCTAGCGCAAGACTCAGCTTTGCAATTCTTCATTATCACTGAGGTAAAACTGGATGATATTTGATGTTGGTTGTCAGCTAACAATGGCTATCTGCAACATAAGGCTCTACTCAAGCGGATTGACTTTTTGGACGAGCAATTCGAGGATCTGATAGCCCCCCTGCACGTGGATTCACCTACCCAACTCACGTAAGTTCCTGGTTGATCTTCCTTAATCATTTCCTAAAAAATACTGATGTACACTCGGCTATAAGAATCTGTCAAGAGAGCAAACAGAAATGCCTGGACAAACTCGAAGGGTTGATTTCAGCGGGTCTCGTTCAGGTTTTGACTGTGATCGAAAAGGCTGCAGCTCAAATCTTGACCACAAGCCAGAGCAAGGCTGATTTCCTCGGCAGTCAAGCGAGTATGTCGCTCTCATCGTCTAAGGCTTGTCAGAAGTGCACTGAATATTTACAGCCGCTTGTGGACGTGATCTCGCGAGTTTTGGTGCGTGTCATGACGGTAATTTACGCTCATATTTCTCTAACAATCCCTTGCCTGTGCTGTAGATTGAAGAGAATTGCGTCCGTTTCTTGATTTCACTCGCGAGGTCATTCAAGGATCTGTATCTGCAGCATCTTCGCAAATTTCGCTTTGATCCTGACGGTGCCTGCATGCTGCTTCGGGATGTGAGCGAGTTCCGACAAGCATTCCGGTCTCCGTGGCTTCCAACGGCTGTTGACGACATTTTTGATCTTCTTCATGAGGTTGCCAATGTGTTTGCACTCCCGCCTGAAAACTTGGGTGGATTCGTTCGAGAAGGAAAACTCGCAACACTGAGCAAGGAGATGCTGCGTCATATAGTGAAGCGCCGCTGGGATTACAAGACAAATGCAGAGAAAATAGCTGCATCCTTGAAAGACGTAAAGGAGGAAAAAGTGACCTAAAGCGCAACTTATATAGTTGCCAAACAGGAATGCTTGTTGTAATTAAAGTTTAAGTCGTAAAACTGTAGCAACCTTTTACTAAGGTAAACTTAATACCTGTAGCTTTTCCCACCAGCTGCAGGCTAGAAAATGCGAACACGGCTTTGGAATTATTGACTGCATACTGGGAACCAGCTTCAATCTTGCGATAGGCTCGACTGGCGGACACTTGTCAATGCTGGAGGTTGATTGGACACCACCAACACTTTGACAATCCCAAGAACATCTGAAGCCAATTTGTGCATGCCAGTCCGCAAAGAGCCATCGGAGTGAAACATACAAGCTTCCGTCTGACGCAGACTTCTTCACTCCAGTGCTCCACGAAGGGTCATGGGTCTCGTGAATTTGTTGTTGCTAGCAGTCGCCATCATTCTCCTTGGGGATACTGTCACTGCGAGTGCAGACGCTGACAATGCTATTGCTGTCAAACAAGCTCCTTCCTTCGGTGTTAGGGGGGTTAACGGTATCGACACCAATTGGAGATTACTGGGTGGCGATGCAATTGCCTCTAAGAGATCTGAGGATCAAGAGGAGAGAGGAATCGTACCTCAAGCCGCTAAAGACGCGTTGAAAAAACTCAAGAAACCGGATGGCACGAGCACGATTCACACTGGTGGAATTGGAAAGGGACTTGAAACGGGGTTGCACGGGGTCTTGGTGAGGTACTATCGACGAGTCAGGAACAAACTTGATCATCCTTTCCGAACTGCGTACTGGGATGTGCGCTTCTTGATTTGGATGATTAGAAGGAGAACTCCGGAGATGATGTACAACAAGTTGGGAGTTATCCACACCACCGGCCCGGCTGACAAGAATTACCGCATTTACATCAACTTTCTGAGATTCTACGAACATTTCAAGGGGCCAGCGTACAACCCCATCCTTGCTCATGGGCCTAAGTTCAAGACTGACAGAAGATAGATCTACCTTATGTCATTTCCGATATGAAGAAATGAAGGCAAACACAAGAGTGTCCATGACCAATGTCTGGCACGATATCAGTATATCCGCTATTTCACTTTCCTACCAAGTCACATCACCTGTTTATTCTGATTGAATAAAACATCTTTTGTACTTGTTACTTGTAAGGGGGGACATCCAATCCTTTTAAAACGCATAAATACGCCCACCTTTCGAATTTCCAGTGGCTCTCCATCAAGATCTGTCTAGCATATCTGAGTCAGAAAACCATTTAGCAACTCGAGCCCAAGCACCAAAGCAGTTCGCCCCCTAGTACATGGTGGTGGACACTCGCAGCAACAGTCGCAGGACGGAGGCTGCACTCAGTGTCTCCTTATCGCCGCTGCTGCCGAGTTCCGTGGAGGATGAGACGCCGCCTGGCGTGTCCGACCGAGGAGAGGGCAAGCGAGTGCGTTTCCAGCCTGTTTTCCAGCCCACACACACCGTATTCACCCCCAGACTGAGCGAAACCAGCTCTCTACAGTACCGTAAGCCTGGTGACCGTGTAGTGGGCAGCACCAGTCTGGCGCCGCCTTCTTCCGTCTCGTCCATCGCCCAACCCAACTACGACGATTTCCTGCGACGTGTGAGCGTTGTACTGTATCAACATATCCGACGCTGCGAGAAGCGGGATAGAGAGCAACAACGAGGCAATAGCAATAATGGAGGGATTTCCACGGCAATTGCCGCGGCAATGTCAGCTCTCAAGCCATCAGATGAAAGTGAATCTCGATCTCCAACGCCAACAGAGGAAACGGCAACGTTCCATGACAATGTTGCAGAAGAAGATAATTCTGTGTTTGAAGTGGATGAAGCAAAGGAGAAAGATGAAGGAAATACAACGAATCCAAGCAGTATTTCATCCCCGAGACTGATGGACTTGCCGGTGGAAGAAACATTCCGGGAAGAGCATTTCGTCACTCCACAGTACAAATACACTTTTGTACGACTGCCGAGAGTACACCCGTTGACAGTTTATCGGATGGAGAAGATCACGTCCAAGAGACACGTCCCCAGTGTGGACGAGATCTTCCGGTTCTGCAAGAACTTGTTCAATAAGGCACAGCTGAGTGCAGAGTGCACCATTGTGTGCTTGATCTACATTGAGAGACTCATGGAACAGGCCAATGTGCCACTGCTGGCGGCCACGTGGAGACCAATTGTTGTTTGCGGCCTGCTGTTGGCGTCCAAAGTGTGGCAAGATCTGAGCTCGTGGAACGTCGAGATCAGCAATATTTATCCGCAGTTCTCACTGCATTCGATCAACCGTTTGGAGCGGCTCTTCCTGCACCATATTCAGTGGGATCTCTACATTTCAGCGACGGTGTATGCCAAGTACTATTTTGCACTGCGGTCCCTGACCGAGAAGAAAGATTTTCGACGTCGGTATAATTACACGATGCGTGTGGACCCTCCCAACTCGAAGCGGTTGGAAGAACGAAGCGCAGCAGTTAAACACGAGCTGTATTCCAAGAGTCTTTGAGCTTCGAGAAAGGTGTATGACGTGAAAACCATGGAATTTGGAGTAATTTTATTCTTTGAAGTACAAATGCGCTTTCGTTCGTTAAAACAAATGCTAAACATGAAATGAACTTAACGACCGAAGCTCGAGTTTGCACGTGGCTCGAGTTTGCACGTTGAAGAGTCAAAGCTGAACCAACGGTAATGTTTGTCAAAGAATCAGTGCTGTCGGCCCCAAAAAGTACATGTATTCCTAAATACTTCGAAGTATTTTCCTAAATGAACAGCTCAATTTTACAGACGAGTGTTCTTTTACTTCTAGCATGCTTTTGATTCTTACAGCAAACTACACTGAGGTAGACTGTCTCAAGTGGCATTGTCGTCGGTGTCATTCCAATGGAACTTCCATCGACGATGTGAAGATTTTGTTGTGGACTGCGGTGCCAGTGACAGTCAATCATGATATTCCTCGAGACATCCAGGCAAGATCGGTCGGCGATAAAACACGGCCAGGTCCTGCACCGCATTTGCCACTTGTCACGATTTCCATGGCGCTTCAAACTTGGAGATCAACAACTTCTCGGTCTTTCGCAAATTGTGAAAATCGACGTCACAACGAGAGCTTGAAAAAAATTCCAGTGCATTGCAGTCTGCGTTCGTTGAAAAATATCATCTCGCTTGACTGACTATCCACTACTGTACTCTACAAGGTGCACATGCGAGAAAAAACCTTGTCAATTCCGTTACAGTTTTGTCTTCGCTTGTCCTAACGAGTTGCATTTCCTAGTGGTGATATCCACACCATCTTCGCCCCTTATTCGCGGCGATTTTTTAAGTGCTAAATGTCGTCAACCAAATGCACTCAATGCGTAAATTCAATGCAGGACACGTGCTGCCACGGCGATCAATTCCAGTCAGCGCTGGTCACGGGGACAGTCTCCGCTGGTCCCACTCAAATTCGTTCGCAAGTGTAGTTTTTGAGGAGGCAGGTGTTAGAGCAAGTGCGCGCTCGGAGCAAGACCGGAGCACCCGATCGCCGAGTCGCGGTGCTGAGCTGTTAAATGCTGGAGCTCTGGGGCTGACAAACGTGCAGCGATCGCGACAAGCCATCCTCTTGGAGGAGCCCCTCCCGCCAGGATACACCGAGCCAGGTGTCTCAAGGGCGAGCCGTTTCTTACCGGCCTGCTTCAAACACGTGGCGTTCGGATACCTTCGGGTGCCAATCCGCCTCAGCTGGTTTTGCAGCTCGGTGCCGGCGCCAGAATCTCGCCGGTGCGGCTCCTACAGTCGTGTCGTCGCGTGTGAGCTCCAGACTGACGACATTGGTGCAGGGCATGTCAGTGCAGGCAACGCTTTTTAAGTGAGCCGTTGTCGAGACGAGCACGGGTGTCTGATTTTTGTACTTATTAAAATACTTTATGTACGAGCTGCGATTGGTCTGTCGCTAAGTAAAACTCGCGGATTGGTCGATACTGTGCGGCGATCCTTCTTTTTCGAATATTCGAGGGAGAAAAGGGGCGTCCCTAACGGAGGCCAACAAACTTCCCTTCACAAACTAACTGAATTCCTACAGCGGAAGCGAACCGCGAAGAAGAAGGCGGACGAGTGTCTAAAGCGACAGGGGAGGCGACCAGCCTCGGACGGCAACCTACGAACAGGGCTGGGTGTCAGGTTTTTGCAGTGAAGTGGCAATAGCTTTTTGCCTATTGCAAAGTGATAAACAGGAACGCGAATGGGCTCGAACAGCGCCATGGAGGATGAGTTGCACCCAGTTATGGATATGGAGACCGAGGCCACTCGGCGGCCGCTGGGGGAGAGCAAAGGTCTCCGACGAGACCGTTTGGCGTCCATTAGCTCGTCTGGATATTCGGATGCGTCATCCGTAGGCGAAGCAATCGGCTCAGCTTTGGAGCTCCCGCCACACCTTCGCGACCATTTAGTTAGCGTGGCGCATCGCAATTTGCCGCCTGTGGCGTCTTTGGAGGGCGAATTATTGCCTCCTATCGACCACATGCGGCCACCGCCAATGCGTATCCCTCTACTACCGGAAAATATGAAGATGGAGCCGATCCCAGGCATCAACCAGCGCCGCCAGACTAAACGCGTTATTGTGTGTGGCGCTGGCATCATTGGGTTGACTACGTGTTATTATCTGGCAAAACAGGGTCACGAAGTGCTTTGTGTGGAAAAGGAAAGAGGAGTGGGTACGCAAGTGAGTTTCTGCAACGGAGCTTTCTTGGACCCAGCCCTATACGCGAGTTGGTCGGATGTGGCAAATCTGCGCAAAGGGATCAGCTCGGGCCGAAGTCACACCCCCAGTCGAGCGGCGACTATCACAACGGCAGCAGATGGCAACAGTGTAACCGTCGATGGAGGACCTGCCGCAGCTGCTGCATCCAGTTCGTCTACAGATGTAACAGTTGCCGTTCGTCCAGCTCGTGGTGCGCCATCCAAGTGGCCACTGAGGGATAAACCCATGAAAATCGAAATGTCGGCGTTTCGAGACACGAAATTCTGGAAATGGGGTCTGCAGTTCTGGCATAACTCGAAAAAAGGACGCTCCAATGAACACAGTCGCACAATTCGAGAACTCGGCTTCTACAGCATGTTGAAACTTCGAGAACTACAGGCAAACACCAAGAAAGGGGAAATTATCATGGACCAAACGGCACAAGGCACGATCGAGATTTTCCGAGATCATAGCGAGCTGGAAGTGACGATGGAGAGCGATCGAAGTGCACATTTGTCTGAACTGGGTATGGATTTGCAATCGCTTAATGCGATGCAAGCCAAGAACTTGGAACCTGCGTTGCGCTCGGAAATGTACGAGCCAGGAGCAGTTTTATCAGCTTTCGGAACCAGTGGAGACGTGCACAAAATGTGCCAATCACTTTACCGTCTTTGCATGCGGCAAGGTGTGATGTTCCGCTTCAACACCGAAGTGCAGCACATTTTGACGGACAAAACGTCGGTGATTGCGTTGCAGACAAGGAGGGGGTCACTTATCGAAGGTGACGAGTTCGTTTTAGCTCTGGGCAATTCGACTGAACCAGTGGCAAAGCGAGCAGGGGTCAAACTGGCCATTTACCCAGTGAAGGGGTATGTACTGTCGGTTCCAGTGGCTGACGGCTTCCGCGCACCAGTGCACAACATTTATGCTGGTGGACATGCACTGATTGCACCATTAGGGAAATCTCTATTGCGTATTTCGGGTGGAGTGGATTTCGTGAGTCAGAAGAAGACGGGCGAAGTATCTCCAAGAGAACAGAAGAAGCGGTACGACTGGTTATTGTCACAAGCCAAGCTCATGTTCCCAGACGGGTACTTGGATGTGGCAAAGATGCAGCCGCATACGTGTTGGCGTCCAGTGACAGCAGACGACGTGCCCTTGATTGGACGTACCAAGATTCGAAACTTGTACGTGAATGCTGGCCACGGATCTAAAGGATGGACACTTTCATTCGGTGCAGGGGCACTACTTGCAGACGAGATCAGCGGGGTACGACCACAGCTGGATATGAGCAAGTTCGCACCCGACCGCTTCGGCTTTTTCGGTTGAGTTTACAAATGCTCCAACGATTTCGGAGCTAAATGGCTAAGACATAGAGGCTGCAAGCGAAAGGGGAAGCGAGAATGAACGAGCGGGGTTTGACTGATTCGCTCCATTTATTACTAGATGTCAATTGCAATTGGAGTGGAACATCGCTGTGGAGAGCTCGATAGAGAATAGATAGAATTCGGCCTCCCAGTGTCCAGTTCTTCGAGTGGTTGACGTCATGCACAGTGGCGAACCTGTCAGCAAACGCTGGTGGTATTTCTTCTGATCGCTTTTGCGCGTGGCATTAATTAATTTTTCTTTCTTTATTAACGTTACCTGTGCATCATCCCGTGAAGACTGCAAGCTGATCTGTATTTCTGTGATGGTTAATAATTATAAGTTGAGCCAGAGCTGCTCGGCTTCAAGGTCACTTGGCGCGACTGATATCCAGCCGTTGAGAATGAATGGCAAGATGTGATGTCGGAAGAACTCGTGGTCCTCGCGACGTGTGTGCCAGGGTGTGCACGCCTCGTACTGATCTTCGGCCATGAACACCTCGGTCAATTTGTCATTCCAGATGCCCGCGTAGTTCTCAGTTGCAGCTTCTCGATGCTGCAGGCGGGTCCAAAGTCTGTCGGCTGCCAGACGCTCAAAAGTTTCAAGACTTTCTTGAAGTGTGTTTTGCTGATGCTCCAACGTGAATTTGTTCAGTTCGATCAAGTTGTTATCGACGTCTGGAACACCCAGAACAGTTGCGAGATGGCGAAAACGCCGTGCAAGTCTATGTAAGAATTGGTGCTGACGACGTCGCTGATCACACAACACTGTCAATTGATCCACAAAGCTCTCAAATGACAGTGGGTCCTGTTCTTCTTGTTGATCTCCAAGATCAAGATCGTTCCCAAAATGTGAGCTGTTGTCCAAGAGCAATCGAGTATGTTGAAGAAGATGTCGAAGCACATCTGGAGTTTTAGAGTCTGAAGTTTTGTTGCTGTTCGTAGTGAGTGTCGCTGAGAAGCTCCTTGATTCGTGAAGTTGAACGTCGATACGGCGTCGGTGTGGCCAAGGCGAAGGAGCTCCGAGTGTCTTTTGTTTTTCGTTATGCACTTCACGGAAGATCTGACTTGGCGGAAGTAAAACGTAGTCGACCGGAGTCTTGCGCTGGTGTTGCAGACAGGGAGGTTCGTATTGTGTGCTTCGGTTGATCATCTCGCGAACGGAATTCAAAAGGGGAGTGATGACAACTTCGTCGGTTAAAAATGATTTCCCCGCCTCATTTTTGATGGGACTAATAGCTTTAGCATTGGAGTTTTGCGCGGCAGTTGGTGGTAGTTCTGGGCCGAATGGTGCTCGCTCTTCCGTGGTGGATTGATTGGTCCTATTCGCAGTATTCGAAAAGACAGAGAAGCCATGGTCTTTAAAGTTCCCGATATTTTTCTTCCCGACGCCCCCACATTGTTCAGAATCTAGGCAGGGTTTGGAGTGCTTTAGACTTGTGTGCTCGGGTATATCAAGTTTCAGCCCAGCAATTCGCGGCCGACGCTTGCCTTTGGATGAACTGGGTTCTGGCGGTTTTCCAGGACGTGTTGAATCACGAACTTCTACTGTTTTTATGGCAGCAACGGCTTGGTCCAGCTGCCTTTTGAGCGCTGCAACTTGTTCTCGCAACGCGTAAATTTCACGCTGGCTTTCCGAGGCTTGTACAACTGAAACATCATCCACCATGTCATCAGTGACTGCCTCCTCTACATTCTTCTGAGCTTTGTTTTGAATTGAACGTGCTCGATTGGCGTACTGCAGTGTACACAACGTTTCGTTACAATTGGTGATCTCGGGTGAAATACAAGCTCTGTGTGGAATGACAGGCAGCTACAGGTCAGTACTACAGCTCATACGAATGGGAGTTGATTTGACCTACATAAAGAGCGTCACCGAGTTGCCACCAAGAGCGTCACGAAGTAGTCGCGTGAGTTTTGATGACCGGTACGGCACGTGTGCTGGTCCAAGTGAACCCATATCGTCACTACCAGTTACATTGCTTCTTTGGTCACTGATTCCAGTGGTGTTTCGCCGCCGTAAACGTCGGTGTCTTGAGCCCAACGCATTGATCACATTCCCTAAAGCTAGAAGACCAACTGGCCATGCAAACGCTCATTAGATACGCAGAAGCTGAAATATCAACTACCCAGACAACGCGTACTATTGATATGAGAGCCCTCTTTCATTCCCTGACCTTCCATCAGAGTCTTCTTCACACGTTCACTTCCAGCTAAGTCCACAAATGTTAGCTTGGCACGTTTGGTCTCATTCACAAACGCACGTGAAATCTCAAGCGTGTACACCGCGTGGGATCGGCTGGATTGATCGTTGAGAGCGTGGGAACCAATAGTCTGTCGCTGACGTCCGGATCTAAGGAGACTAAGTGCCTCAGCAACATTTTTTACCTTGACTTGCTGAAGACCTTCGACCCTTACGTCATGGTCATCTTCACGAATGGTTAATTTTGGAGCTCGATAACTATTTAGTGAAAGGCTTCGAGGACGTTCTGCTCCATCGACCAGCAGATCTCGAATTTCGTCACAGTAAATCTCGAGAAAGGACACTTTGGCCGTCGTCTTCAAGCTCGCCTCAGTTTTCAATGCATTGAAGAGATCACGTACAAAGTGCAAAATGAGTCCATCGCCAGTATCCGATCGAAGCTGTGAAGTCTCTGCTCCTCCCATGGTGTGCGTTTTACCCGACCCAGTTTGTCCGTATGCGAGCACTGTAACGTTGAAGCCGTGCATTAATGATGCCAGAAGCGGTTGCAGAGCAGTATTGTACACATCTGTCCACAACTTTCATTAGTTCAGGCATCTCAATTGCTGGAAAAAAAAATAAAAACAAACAACAACAACAACAACGTACCAACTTGAGCTGCTTCACTGGAAAAAACGTGATCGAACCGGAACGACTTTTGCGTCGACTCGACCTGGAAATGAATCAAGTTTTCGCTACCATTGGTCGTAGTTTCTAGGTCTTCATCTGAGATGCACAGCGGAGGTGGTTCATCTCCATCACAAGTTTCTGGTGGGCGGACCCGAACTGCAACTTTCACTCGAGCTGCCAAAGGTGGTGGAGGAAGTCGCTTTGGACTCTTGGTGGGGCTCTTCTTGGGCGAAAGAGACTGCGTCATTAGCTCCGCCATGTTGAAGCGAAACAGCCGACTAAGCTGTTGGCTGTTCTTGACACACTGCACTGCAACCATTGACAATTCGGCTTGCTATTTTTTCCTGACCGTTGCATTTCGGCATATTCCTGGACACGTTTGCTCTAAAACTTTTTCATTCGAGCAAATGATCTGTGACAGACACTTGATGGGGCTTATCCTTAGCATTGCCGGTAGCTGCGAAAAAAAAAAATGTGATAAAACTACGTTCAGGTTGCCACTGACACCTTTGATGTGTTTAAACTTTTGCTAAATCTTTCAAATCCGCCAATCAGAATTGTTCCCGCGCTTTTATTGGTCGAAAATCAAAGTTGAACTGCAATTTGCATCCGTTGCGCACTCATTTTATCTTTTGCTGCTTAACTGAAGACCATCACTCTGCATGCACCGCGCGTTGAAGCCTCCACCAGCGCCCGCCTCGGCCTCACAGCGCACTGCGTCTACAGACTCGGACGACGATTCAATGGACGAGTATCGGTCCATCTCCAGCGCCGAGGACGCGCGTGTGCGGCCGCTGGAGACGCCTATGAAGCCCAGAAAGGACGGTAGTGTGCGTGTTGCAGTGCGGATCCGCCCCATGCTGCCTCGAGAGCTAGCGCGTAATGCTGCTACGTGTGTAAACAAATCTAAGGACGCGGAGAATGCTATTGAGCTGCACGACGGGGTTGCCGAACGGAAATTCACGTAATGCTGTATTATTTTTTATTTTTTATTGTACGGAAGCTAATATTTTTCATCGGCAGATTTGATCACGTGTTTCCACAATCTACGAAACAGACAGAGCTGTATAAGGAGGCACTGGAGCCATGGATGGCATCTTTCCTACAGGGATTTAATGTGACGGTGATTGCCTACGGACAGACTGGATCGGGCAAGACGCACACTATGGGAAACAACATGCCGTCTACATCAATGATGGCCAAGAATTTGTTTGCCAGATCGCCATCCAGTGATGATAGCAGTGATGAAGAAGGCGGTGATACATTGGATAACGACGAAGGACTCATCCCGAGGTTCATGCACCATTTGTTCACTACACTTAACGAAAGGGGAACCAACCATCAACTCTCGGTATCATTTCTGGAGATCTATGGAGAAGATATTCACGATTTACTGGAAAACCCGAAATCTAATCGGCATTCGGAGTCTCTGCAGTTGAGAGAGAACAAGAAGAATGGCGTGTGGGTGCAAGGTCTGACTGAGGTGAAGGTGTCAAATACACAGGAAGCCATGGACCAGATGCGACGAGGGTCGCTGCAACGAGTTACTGCTAGCACACAGATGAATGAACGGTCGAGTCGGTCACATGCAGTTTACACTGTCAAGATCGTCCAACGAGTTTCGGAGCAAAACCCCAACAAAGATCCTCCAGCATCCAACAATCACTCGAATGCAAGGCAGACAGCAAAGTTACCTACCAGTGAAAGTGTGGGTCCTGAGGCCTCAGAAACTGACGCGGTGATTGTCTCAAAGCTCACGTTTGTGGATTTGGCTGGCAGTGAGAGGCTAAAGAAGACCCTCGCGGAAGGTGAACGCATGAAGGAGGGAATTCAAATCAATGTTGGTCTTTTCGCGCTTGGCAATGTGATTAATGCACTTGGTGATGAGAAGCGACGGTTAGCTTCGCATGCTCATGTTCCGTACAGATCATCAAAATTAACGCGGTTACTTCAAGATGCACTTGGTGGCAACAGTAGAACACTCTTCATGTAAGTATTTGTGCATTGACTACATTCTAAACTGAACGATGATCGCTAAGTTATTGTATTTGTAATTGTAGTGCATGTGTGTCTCCTGCGGACTCAAATGCGAATGAAACGTTAAATACGCTGCAGTACGCCAACCGAGCCAAAAACATTCAAAATAAGGCCGTGAAGAACATTGATAGCCGATCAGCCGAATTGGTGAACTTGAAGGCTTTTAATCAACTTCTCTGTCGTGAGCTAATCAAGGCCATTTTGGGGGAAGGAGGCTCTGTTGATTCGGATAACCTAACGGAAAGTTGTATGGCGAATCCAAAGGTGGCGACGTACTTGAATAGCATTCAACAATTATCAGTGTCAACAGGATTGGAATCCTCTAGCGACGAGCGCTTGTTCGAGACACGACGTCTGGTGAATGACCTCACGAGATATCTGCAGCAATTGGTGCCGAGTAATGGACACAGGCGTACTTCTTCTTTGGACAGCATTACTGGGGATAACATTGAAAACGTCCAGCCTCAGGATGACAGCTTGGACTTCATAAGCGACAGCGGATCATCTGTTGTTATTTTGGAGGAACAAGGGGTCAATTCCGATGAAGTGCTGGTAACGCCTTATCCACTTGGAAAGCTATGCCGTACTCTGGAGATCATGAACAATGCATTTGAAATGCAAGAGATTCAGCAAGTTGAGAAGCGTCAAAAGGAGATATTCAAAGCCAAAGTTACCAACTTGGAGACTCGGTATCACCGCCAAGAGTTGTTACGAGATGGTATGGCAGACACGATAGAGAGGATGCGGACGTGGCTGTCTTCAATTGAGCAAGAATCAGACTTGAAAGCTACTATCGATCGCAACTTGGCTGGTGCTATGGAGAAATTGGAGCTGGTAGATATTGAGATGGGTGAGATGCAGCGGCAAAAAGCTATGTTGAGTTCTGAGCTGGAGGCAGAGACTGTGCGCTGTCAAAAGGAATGGAAAACAAAGGAGGCCCAGATGAAGCTGCTGAGGGAATCGCCAGAGGAAGCGACGATAAACGCACTAAATGTGCTGACACGGCGGACTGAAATTAAGGTAGTCTGATCATGCGGTGGCTAAATTGTCTTACTTGGCTAATACATTTCGTGTGTGCAGGTTCGCTTTGATGGCTATGAACTAGACAGCATTTCACAGTATCTGAAGGATGAAGAAAAAGAAATGGCAGCCTTCATCGATGAAGACGACGCGGCAATATCGTTCATGTCTCCTTTGTTTTCGAAAGAAGAGTTGTCGTCATCTCAATCTCGAGAAATGTTATCGATGATTCAAGACCAACTTCGAGTAAGTGTGCATAATTACAACCTGGCGCGTTGCGAGGTCATTAATTTTTATGGATTTTTACGGCTATTATAGATTGCGTTCGACAAAGAAGCTCTTGAAGCTTCAATGCACCAAGAACTACGCAAAAGAGCGCGGGTGTTTCAGAATATCACGAGTGGGTTGACCTCATGCAATCGCGGGGAGATGACAGAACGAGAGTTCATGGAGAAGAATGAGCAAGACCTAAAAGCTTGCGAGGACAGCATTTCTCAAATTCGTGATGCGATGCGGGCCAAACGTGATCAACGGGCATCAATGACCGAAATACTCGATTCTATCAAAACCTTGGATGTTGCAAAGGACGTGATTCGAAGGCTCATCGTGGAGATTTACTCGCACTGGCGGATTTACATGGTATTTGATGAAGAAGAAGACATGAGGAGACGTCAAGAAGCAGAAGAGTGTATGAGGCAAAACCTGACAACGATGCAGGTTGACATGGAGAAGAATTTAGATAGACTGGAGGCGAAGTATGAAAAGGATGTGAGCTGCGCTTTGGAGATGGTGAAAAGTTTCAATGACGCTGTTGGTTCAGGTGATCACGTGCACGCTCAGACAGAATCGGCAAACAGAATTGTTGTTCTGGAAGCGCGCGAAAAGACACTTGTTGGTCAGCTAGCAGAAAAGGACAAAGAAATGGAGTCAATGCGCACAGAATTGCAAGGCTTTCAAGCATCTGCGAAAAGTATGGAGATGAAGGAGGAATCCTTTCGATTGATGAACGTAAGTATTTGCTAGTACTTCATTTAGAAATTACGAGCCTGTATTGTTATATGTATGTCTGACGGCTTCGTGGTTTGTGTCACAACAGAGATGCCAAGAAATTTGGAAAGAATTGGGCCTAAACGAAGAAGACCAAGCCAGCAAGTTCCAAGATATTAACGAGCTGTTGGTAAAGAAGTGTTCTCAAGAGCTGGAAGGGCTTGAAGCCGCTCGTGAGAAGCTCCAAGCGCGAATTGATGATGCGTACCATGTTATCACCCGGATGGAATCAGTCCTGTGTGTGGCCGATCGTCTGGACATTAAAGCGCTGCCTACACTGGCTGGGACACCGCTTCTTGAACAAGAGAAATATGTACTAACTCAACGGAAGCGTCTGGTAAACGATCTGTGGCAACGGATAAGCGCATGTATTCGATCTGCTGAAGGGATCCGAGAGTTAGCTGCAGATCTCCAACTAACTTCGATCGACGATTTTCGTCACGTGAGCAAAGAAGAAGTCGGCAACTTTGACATGGATTATGCTCATGCAGTTGGTGCAGATTTGGAAGCTTGGAGACACTTCCACAAGAATAAGAATTCTGCTGATGCTCTTGACCAACTATTGGAGAGCTTAGGCGATGGGGACAGCATATCTGGTCCATCTGTGCAGCGATATGAGCTGCTTCTCAATGGGATGCTAAAAGAGAAGACAAGACGGATTACCGAGCTGGAAGAGACATTGGGGGCTGCCAGAGTGATGGCGCGAAAAGCACAATTATCTCACGATGATATCGAATCGGTGATCAATGCCTTACGTAATGGTGATGGGGATGAAATGGATGTGAGCAGATCGAATGTGTTCGAGGAGCTTTGTGCTCGGATCCTTCAAACGGGTGGTCAGCTTGATGTTAGCAAGAAGGGCATGGAAAGCCTCTCTAAAGTAATGAAGGGTTTGGAGGAAGTTGAAGCAGGTCGATCAAATGCATTAGAGTTCCTTCAGAGAACTCGACAAGAAGCGGCGGCTGTGGTGGAAGAGATAGCTGCTGGAAATGAAGTTGACCCAGAAACGTCAAGGCGATGTTTCGCTATCTCACTACCTCAGACCCCCGAGAACATGCAGGACGACGAAAAGTTTATGGACACTTTAGCAACTGGGAAGGGATTGCTGGTTGGTCTAAGCGAACCTGTGGAGAGATTGCTACGGAGATTGTTTTACTCAATGAATGACGACTTTGCAGCTTTTGGTATTGAGACGGTGGAGCAGCGGATTAGCTTTTTTCTGGGTTCCAAAGATGAGGGACAAGAGGCGAGACGCGCAATTCTAGACAAGTACGCAGTGCTTTCGTTCGATGCATCGGAAAATGGGGAAAAGGAGTGCTCACCAGCGTACACGGCCCCGCAAACTTGCAAGGATTCTTTCTTGTCCAGACTGGATCCAACTTTTAGCGAGTTCGGTTGGGTCTACTCCGTGTCATTCGGCGATCAACAGTTACAGAAGCTTCGCACCTCGATTGCAGACATGGAGGAAGTGAAGCGCACCGTAAACAGCACGCAAAACAGACTTCGATCGCTCCAGAAAATTATGAAGATATTCAACAAGATCAACGAGTTCAAGGCGAAGATTGCTGAATTTGAAACAAGCGCAAGTCAGAAGGAGCGCCTATTTGGCAACTCTCTGAGACTGCTGGAGGAGGAACGATTTCGTAAGATGGCGGCCAAACACTACCCGAACCTTCTCGCATCACTTCGCAAGGAAGTTACGCGTTGGCTCGAGAATGAGGACGGGGAGTTTGATCTCAGCGTACTCGGCGAGGATCTCAAGAACCTGCTGCTGGATATGATGAACACTGACACTGGGCTGATGCATCTGGACTTGGGCACTGTCCGTCGTCCTTCAAAGCAAAACTCTCTGACACCCAACTCAAGCAGCTCGAATCTCCAGGCGACTGCCAGCGGCAGTGGTCAGCGGGTTGCCACTCCTTCTCGTGTTCGCACTCAGTCACTGAATAATCGCACGCACACTCCACACAAAGTATGAGAATCAAGCAAGTGTATGAACGAGAACATCATCATCAACATAGAGACAAGCTGGTCACTGAAGCTAGCTCGATATTTAAACCAAACAGCTGAGTGCATTGCAAAGTTCTTATGATGAGAGATGAGGTCTAACGCACTGCTGCAAGATGCTTTACGTAAGCTTGGCATTCTGCGCCTGGTACTTCTGATACTTGCTGGACAGTTCCCATCCGAGACCGAGGAACACGACAGACACTCCGAGCCACGACATGAGACTGAGCTCGTGTCCGTACCAGACGACCGAGAACAGAATCGTGAAGAACTTGCGCGTGGTGGTGATCGTGGTGCACGTGAGCGCCGAGAACTGCTGGATGGTGAAATAAATGAAGTTCTGGCCCAGCGCGCTGCACACGGAGAAGTAAAAGACCGAGTTGAGGATGGCCGGGTTCTCAATGCAGAAGAAGAAGCCCTGGAACGCCTGGCCAGTGACCAGAGCGCCGATGCCCGTGTAGATCACCGCCCAAATGTTGGTGTTGAGCATCTGCTGGTGCACTGAAGGACGCAGTTGGTGCGCGATCTCCTCCTGCTTGGGACCCGAGATGCCATCAAGCGTGAGCGACGAGAACAGCAGTAGAAGGCCGTACGTGCTGTTCTCCCGTTCCGCGTGCTTGGCCGACGCTTTTCCCAATTGGAACACAGCGATGCCCGTCGTGATAACCACGACACAAATGTAGTCGCGCAGCGTGTACTTCTTGCGACGGATGAGCACGCCCATGAGCATGACGGGGATCATCTTGCAGGACTTGCCCAGCGCTTGTGTAGGGAAGCTCACGTGCTTCAAAGCCTCGTTACTGCACAACATCGCACCCAAGTAGGCTGCAGCCGTGAAAGCGAACGGAGCCAATGGCATGCGAGCGCGTTCAGGTTTCCAGACGAAAGTGGCGGCGTAAGCTACCAGCGAATTGGTGACACATTGCACGAAAAGCATGAAGAGAGTGGCCGTGAACTTGTCACCGCTGGGAGATCGGTACGTGAAGCTACAGGAATGACACAATCCAATACAATACAATAGATTGTTAGCTGAGCTGAAGAGATATCTATTTTAACAGGTAACAAGACGTACATCTTCTCCTGGAAGATGCCATAGCTGAGGTAGCACGTGTAAATGCCGGCGATGCAGATGAGCAGGTTGAGGATGCTCGAGTCGCGCGGACTCGACGCGTACAGCACTGTACGCCCCATAGCAGTTAGACGATCTAGTTGACAAGTGACTCGTAGGGCCACGTGTACGAGAAGTCAAAAATATGTGGACCACATAACCAGATGGATTTAGCGAACAAAAACCATTTGCCACACCATATTTACACCAATATGGTGTAATATTGGTGATCGGCGATTTAGTTCACCACCAGCCATTTTCACTCTTCAATATGCGGTCCAACGACAGCCAGAAGATCATCGTAGTGGGGATTCCCAAGACCCTGGACGATGCGCAGCTGTCCGAGCTCTTCAGTGACTTTGGCGCTGTAGCGGAGGCCAAAGTGGTGCTGGATGCAGCTTCCAACACGTCGCGGGGATTCGGTTTTGTTACATTTACTGCTGGTTCCGCAATGCGCGCAGCCATTAAAGGAATGAACAGGAAGGTAGTGCAGGGACGCACATTAAATGTGCGGCAGCTGGTGCCTAAGGATCAATTCCAGAAGCAGCAGAGTGAGACGGCCGACGTTAGCCAACGGCCGTGTTGGTTGTTACGTAAAGGAAAATGCACGAAAGGAGCCAATTGTCCGTTTTCGCATGATATCAAGGACGGAGAGTTCGGCAACTGCTTTGAGTTCGTCCAGACGGGGGAATGCAAACGTGGAGATAATTGCAAATTTAATCACCCTGAGAAGGAACAGGAAGGAGAAGAAGTGGCGGTGAAGAAGGAGACACAAAAGCAGAAACCAGAGAAGAGAGTGTGCTACAGTTTCCAGAACGGAAGGTGTCATCGTGGCAAGAAGTGTCTGTATGCACACGAACTGTTGGCGAATGGAGACCATGCAGGAGACAAGCAGGAGAAGAAAGAAAAGAAGACGTTTGAGGTTGTGAATGAGAAGACTGAAGCGGGGAAGAAACGAAAACGTGAGGAGGAAAGTGACGAGGAAGAGGAGGAGAGCGACGAGAAAATGGAGGAAATGGAAGTGAAGAAGGAAAAGTCGCCACCATTGTCCGGATTGGCGGCGCATGTTAGCAACTTCATGGCGGGTCAAAAGAAAGAGGTAAAAACTCACATGAAGCCTCAGCTGAAGCAAAAACCTCGGCAGAACCAGGAAAAGCCAAATGGTCCGAAGAAATTCGAGTGGAAGGCCAAGACACAGATCAGTCGACAACAGGAGGAACGCCAGGAGGAAGTACAGCATCGCCCGGTGAAGAAGATGAAGACGGAGAAGGTTGACATGGGAGCTGCATTCGATGACCTGTCTGACGACGAGTCGCGTCCAGCTCGTGGTGGCAAGAAGAAGAAGGTGGACAAGGAGACGATGCGTGCGAACCGCGAAAAGCTCAAGCAGGAACGTCGTGCGAAGCGCAACGCTAAAAAATCTGCGCTGTCGAAGCTGCAGATGAAGGGCGAAGTTGAGCTGGATTCTTGATTGCTAGAACGAAAGATTCAACAAGGAAATAGATCGATCAGTTTGTTATATCGTATAGCTTCTGCAGCAGCTTCTTGTCATGTTGTTCCGGTTATTGCCTTGAAGTAGTCTGTAACTTAGCAGTCAGTCATGTGGCACGAGAACAACAGCACGATGCGGCTTATCTTTGATTCGCAAAGAATGCAAACTGGCACTGAAACGCTTTCGCAAACTTATATTGTTCGTGCGGCTATCCACTGTTGAGCCGAGTCAATGAGAGCGTACAGGCACACTGTAGGGTCAAGCTCGGTGAGCTAATTGTTGGTGCGTTTCGGCATAAAGTTTATCTGGTCTTATATTTTACAAGATGTCCCACACATATGCCATCCGCACGCCATCAACTTGGCTTGTGGATTCCACATTGTACCATACATCCGCCAGCTGATTTTACCACTTTGTTGCCGGACTTCCAGGCCTGGAAGTGGTAAAAGTTCAATGTCGCGCTGATTGAAACTCGCCAACAAGTTTGCGATGATAACAATTGACAGCCAACATGTACCGATTGCCCACTTCGTGGCGCGAAGTTCGTGCTGGTGGTGACCCGAATCCATTTCCCGCATCGTTGGTTGAAGACTCTTGATCCACAAAAGTACCATAGCGGAAAGTGGTTCAAGATTTGTCATAATTCCTACTGACAGTGAAGTAGAAACAAATGGCACAGTTTTAAGATCGCCAATTCTACCTGACCCCCTGTTTATCAATACACCCTCTCGTACATGAAGCTGCGGTATTAAGACGCCACCTCCAAGCATATATCCGATGCTGTCCGTCCTCGACAAGATTAAATTTCTCAGCAAACAATACCAAGGTGACTGGCAACGGTTGGCAACAGATCCCAAGGTCGGCAGCGTGACGCAATCTGTCGGCAACGTCCACTCGTAGCGCATTGCTATGTTAGTGAAGTCGCCTTCCCCTCGCACGAACACCAAACGCCCCAAATTCAACACATGGCAGCGTAGCAAACCAAACCTCTGGATTCTCTGAAGACTCTACCATCAGACGATGGTGGTCTTCCTCCGGGTCTATCCCTCATTCCCCAATTTACTAGCTCACGCCAGTACTGCATCGAGTCTCAATTCACGATGCTCAACTCCAAACTCCTGTTTGTCTACCTGGGTCTGCTCGGCGCCGTCGCGAGTGCTGCCACTTGCCCAAGTCTGCAGAACAACGTCGACTACAGCGGTGCTGATGTCGGAAGCGCTCAAAGTGCTTCGGCCAATGGTTGCTGCTCGATCTGTTCCAGCACGAATGGCTGTGGTGCGTTCACTTGGACCAACTACAACGGCGGTACCTGCTGGCTGAAGAAGGACAAGGGTACCGTTAAGACCAACAACGGTGCTGTCTCTGGAGTGCTCCAGGCTTCGACGTCCTCGACGTGCTCGTCGCTGGAGAACAATGTCGACTACAGTGGTGCTGACGTCGGAAGCGCCATTAGCTCTTCGGCTAACGGTTGCTGCTCGATCTGTTCCAAGACGAACGGATGTGGTGCATTCACTTGGACCAGCTACAACGGCGGTACCTGCTGGCTGAAGAAGGACAAGGGCACCACCAAGTCCAGCAACGGCGCCATCTCCGGCACTGTTGGGTCAGCTTCGTCCTCTCCGACTTGCCCGTCGCTGGAGAACAACGTCGACTACTCCGGACCCGACGTCGGTAGTGCCATTAGCTCCTCAGCTAATGGATGCTGCTCGATCTGTTCCAACACGAACGGCTGCGGCGCGTTCACGTGGACCAGCTACAACGGTGGAACCTGTTGGATGAAGGGCTCCAAGGGAACGGCCAGAGCGAGCAACGGCGCCATTTCCGGTGTCGTGCAGAAGTCCACCTCCAACAACAACAACAACAGTGGAGGCTGGAAGATGTCCCCCGTCAAGATCATTCAGGCCCGTGTCCAGGGTGACGCCCCTGTGTGGCACCCGGAAGTGGGAAGGTGGCTGTCCAAGTACGGTGCGAACACTGAAGCCAACTACATCAACAACCTGGACACGGTCAACATGGCGTCCGTCGAAGGTGCGCTCATGTACGTGCAGGCCGAAGGTATCAACGTGAACGAGCAGTCCGTCAAATGCCACCGCAAGAACGACATGCAGTACGTTGTGTTCTACGAAATGACCATCGTGCAGCCATCGTACAGCATCAAGTACTACGAGAACCACAGTCCTCTTGAGTACGGTGACTTCGTGGCCATGGACGGTGCCAAGTGCACGAACGCCGGCTCGGACCTGCCCAAGAGCTGTAAGCTCTACTACGGACTGGATGGCGTCAAGGACATCGGCCCGAACGTCGGCTGCAACCCGCAAGGCTCGGACCCGCGTGCGCCATACCCCGGTAACTACTGGTGCTCATTCCCGAACTCGTGCGCGCAGAAGTACCGTAATGACAAGACGAACGAGTGCCGAGCTCAGTACAACGGCGGTCTGTGCCCCATGGGCGTGCAGCCTGATGGAGAGACGTGCACGTTCGGCTACAAGATTCTGGGCTACATCAACATTGATGACCTTGTGGGCATCACCAAGATGGGCCACCCCAACTACCAGAGTTTCTGCCAGGCTGGTGGCATCGAGTTCAAGGCCAGGAACACCGGCCGTGGCTTCGAGGTGGAGCAGAGCATCGACTTCTGGAAGAACCCGGGTGACCAGGGAGCCAACGCGAACCGTGCGACTCAAATGGTGAACATGTACAACCAGTTGGCCAGCAGCGGCCAGAGCCCCAACATGTCGCCTCTGCCTTCGATCAACAGCCTCACGGCCGCCAACCCCAAGTGCTACCTGAACAGCGCGACGTGCGCGCGTGCTCAGTTCGGCTGCAAGCGCTCGCTGTACACGCAGGTCTGCTCGGTGTGTTCGTCAGCGGAAGCTGGTTGTGAGAAGGCTCCTGCGGGTTTTTCGTTCCCGGACCTGTCGCTGCCTGCGGGATCGCGCTAAGTTCATTGAGGGAGGTGCTCCGATGACTACATCAGTAGGGAGACCTATACTACATGTTTGAAAACCTAAGCTTTAACAAGGGTGTAGACGCAATTGCTACAGTTTTTGACGCTTTAAAAACATTGAGAAAGAATTCCAGTTGGTATCTTCAACGTGTGAGGAAGTATCTTACGTACTTCTCTTGTTGAGCCGGAAAAGAGAGCATCTTGAGGAACATGATGGCCAACTTGATGTTCGTGGCATTACAGAAGACGACTTGCAGCCATGGCTTGGTCGCAATAGAGACAATGACGTGCCGCAACAATGAGGCAACACAACACTCGAATGAATCCACCTTGCCGCAGTTAACCCACCCAGATAGAAGTCACTGCAGAAGCTGCAGACATGCAACATTTCACTGCAAAGTTTGCTGCACGTGCACAGCTTGTTCTTCTGCTATTCCTAAGCACCGCATTCTGGTGGTTAATCTCCTCTATCAAGATCCAAAGGAGAAAGAGATCTTGTAATCGATCACTAAGCACTGGGAACACTGCTTTGCAACATGGTCAACGTGATGCAATGTCAATGTCTACGGCTCTTTTGCTGGCTGCCACATTGAATCGATGGATCTTCGAGACTTCAATGCTCCTTGTTGCCTCCCCGATCCAACGGCAGCAGCACCGCGTTGTTGTTGCGTGGATTTTCACCTCGATGATCTGCACCAGTGTCATGTTGCACGGAGCTTTCCCAGTTCGGCGATAGATTCCTCTGTGACCGTAGGATCGCACCAGGATCGTATTGCCGTTCGAAGGCTGTCGTTGACGTCTTGCCATGCGGCTGTGCTTTTCTCACATTACCAACCTGTCATCGACAAATTGCGATGATTTTGATTAACTCGAGGAACCGAATTCTCGGCTTCAAATCTGCCAGATGCCTCGTCCTCTTTGCATCAGATGGGATAGGCTCCCACGTGCCAACACCAAAAAAGCGCTGAAATTCAACACCTGACCGACGTAGCGGCACACAGACAAGTCTCTGGCGTGCTCTGAAGTCTTGCCCGTCCTCGTCCTGGTGGTTCGCACACTTTCAAGCTCATTCATCAATTTTCTCCCAGTTGTCTAGGAGGAAAAAGTTGGCAAATATGATGAACACGAAAGTGTTGATCGTCACCGTCGGTCTGTTGGCTGCGGTCTCGGAGGCTGCGACGTGCTCGACCTTGGAGAGGAACGTCGACTACAGCGGTGCTGATGTCGGTAGTGGGAAAAGCGCTTCGCCTGATGGATGTTGCAACATTTGCTCCAGCACGAACGGGTGCGGCGCGTTCACGTGGACCAACTACAATGGCGGCACTTGCTGGCTGAAGCAGTCCAAGGGTACGACTAAGTCTAGCAGCGGTGCCGTTTCTGGCTCGCTTCAGGCGTCTCCGACCTGCTCGTCCCTGGAAAACAACATCGACTACAGTGGAGCTGATGTCGGCAGCGCCCCCAGCTCTTCGGCCAACGGATGCTGCTCGATCTGCTCCAAGACGAGCGGATGCGGCGCCTTCACGTGGACCAACTACAACGGAGGAACCTGCTGGTTCAAGAAGTCCAAGGGCACTGCTAAGTCCAGCAGCGGCGCCATTTCGGGTGTCCTCTCCACGTCATCTTCGTCCCCTTCGACTCCTTCGTCGGCCTGTACCTCGACGGAAAACAACGTCGACTACTCTGGCCCTGACGTTGGAAGTGCTCGTAGTGCTGCGGCCAGCGGATGCTGCAACATTTGTTCCACCACGAACGGATGTGGCGCTTTCACCTGGACGAACTACAACGGCGGCACTTGCTGGTTGAAGAGCTCCAAGGGCTCGTCCAAGGCGAGCGCCGGCTCCGTCTCTGGTGTCGTCCAGAAGTCCACGTCGACCGTCACTCCTACAGGTTCGGTTGCGTCTACGGACCCGACCACTGCCAGCTACCCGTTGGCGGCTTTCGCTATTGGTGACTGGGGTACAACCACCTTTAAGGGCTCGTGCTGCTCCCGTTCCGACTCGTACAACAACTACGATATCAACGCCGAGGACGTCGTGGCTACGTTGATGGACATCCAGGCCGGCAACTCCGCCGTGAAGCCGAAGCTGATCATCGGACACGGTGACAACTTCTACTGGACTGGTATCAACAGTCTGGAAGGCCGCGACTCGCGTTTCACGACGACGTTCGAGGATAAGTTCGACGGTAACAACATCAAGACGATCCCGTGGGTGAACGTTCTGGGTAACCACGACTACGGTGGTGCCAGTTACGTGTGCAACAGCGGCGACAATAACGCTCGTTGCGCCAACACGGCTGCTCTTCTCCAGGGAATTGACAACAAGTTCAACTGGCAGAGGGACTACACGAGTCCCAACGACAACCGTTGGAACTTGGACGACCACTTCTACGTCAAGCGCATCGAAGACCCCGCCACAGGCATCAGCATTGATGTGTTCAACGTGGAGACGAACGACGCTGACATCCATGGCGCCATGCAGATCTGTTGCCAGTGCTACGGCTACTCGAACGGAGACAGCGCCACCTGCCGCAACGTCGGACGTGGCCACCAGTACTGCTGCGGCGGTGACAACTCCATGTTCGACGCATGCATGGCTAAGTTTAACCAGTGGGGCGATGATTCTCGCCGTCAGCTCGCTGAGAAGGTTAAAGCGTCGACAGCGACGTGGAAGATTGTCAACAGCCACTACAGTCCGTACAACCACTACGCCGAGAACGGTATGAAGAAATGGTTCGACGCTCTGCGTGGCTCTGGTGTGCACGTGTGGTTGAACGGCCACACGCACGGTGAGAAGCACGACTACTCTCAGTCGCTGGGCATCCACTTCATTGAGAATGGTGCTGGTGGTGGTATCCAGAAGGAATCTTCCAGTGGCATTCCTGCTTACGCTCAGAGCTTCGTGAAGAACGAGTGGAGGTACGGAAGCAACGAGTACGGCTTCATGTCGCTACAGGCGTCCAAGAACTTCATTAAACTGCAGTACCACACGGCGGATGGTGCATGGCAGTACGGTGACAACTTCCAGAATACGAAGATTGGAGGTGTGGCCACGAAGCACTGCTGGTACATTCCGGCTGATGGCTCGGAAGGCCGCGGGTGCTAATTGTCTCGTTCTACGTTTGTCGTGGGTAGAGCAAATTGCAGACTTAGACGTATGGGGTTTCTTTCAATAAGACTTGTATCTTTGCATGCGTTCACATCGACGTTATCATTGATCGTCATTTTGCTGAATAGCGTTGCATTGCCTCGAAGTGCATGGAATTGTATGCGGCATCTCTACTGTCCGCTCACACGCCCACATGATCAGGTAGCTTAGTAACTTTTACCTCTCAGTGCTGCAGTGTTCATTCTTACTGTCGTGAGGCTATGAGCCTTGTATTGCATGTGCGATAAATATGTCTGGTACGATCGTCTCGCCGTGTTTAATCCGCAATACCTGGCCGACATCGTTGCCACCGACACCTTGTGGCTCCAGGTGACTCTTTTCTCACGTTACGAATTCAAATTCCCTGTTCGGCGAACAGGAATTTGTGTTCGGATCGCAGATCCTGTCGTCGAGAGTTTGATTTTCGCAGTGCATTGGCCATCAGCTGGGATAGCCTTACCCACGTGCCAACACCAAAAAGCTACAATCGACCAGATGGGATAGTCTGATCCACGTAGAGACACCAACAATTCCCCGTATTCTTGCTGTCGTTGTCTTGGTGGTGCAGCACATTCGCTGTCATTCTTCAATTTACTCCAGACGCCTCAAAGGACGTACGTTAGGACTATTATGCTGACCCCAACACTTCTCGCAGTCTACGTAGGCGTACTAGTTGCTGTTTCGAACGCACAGGCGACGTCAGACCCAGCTACAGCCACGTACGCATTCTCGACCTTCGCTATTGGTGACTGGGGAACAACTACCTTCAAAGGCTCGTGCTGCTCCCGCTCGGACGCCTACAACAACTACGACGTCAACGCTGAAGATGTCGTGGCTACGTTGATGGACATCCAGGCTGGCGTAGCCTCCGTCAAGCCGAAACTTGTCATTGGACACGGTGACAACTTCTACTGGACCGGAATCAACAGTCTGGAAGGCCGCGACTCGCGTTTCACGACGACGTTCGAGGAGAAATTCGACGGCGCCAACATCAAGTCGATCCCGTGGGTGAACGTTCTGGGTAACCACGACTACGGTGGTGCCAGTTACGTGTGCAACAGCGGCGATAACAACGCTAAGTGTGAAAGCACGGAGGCCCTTCTCCAGGGAATTGACAACAAGTTCAACTGGCAGAGGGACTACACGAGTCCCAACGACAACCGTTGGAACTTGAACGACCACTTCTACGTCAAGCGCATCGAAGACCCCGCCACAGGCATCAGCATTGATGTGTTCAACGTGGAGACGAACGACGCTGACATCCACGGCGCCATGCAGATCTGTTGCCAGTGCTACGGCTACTCGAACGGAGACAGCGCCACCTGCCGCAACGTCGGACGTGGCCACCAGTACTGCTGCGGCGGTGACAACTCCATGTTCGACGCATGCATGGCTAAGTTTAACCAGTGGGGCGATGATTCTCGCCGTCAGCTCGCTGAGAAGGTGAAGCAGTCGACAGCGACGTGGAAGATTGTCAACAGCCATTACAGTCCGTACAACCACTACGCTGAGGGTGGCATGAACAAGTGGTTCGACGCTCTGCGTGGCTCTGGTGTGCACGTGTGGTTGAACGGCCACACACACGGTGAGAAGCACGACTACTCTCAGTCGCTGGGCATCCACTTCATTGAGAACGGTGCTGGTGGTGGTATCCAGAAGGAATCGGCCAGTGGCATTCCTGCTTACGCGCAGAGCTTCGTGAAGAACGAATGGACTTACGGAAGCAATGAATATGGTTTCATGTCGCTGGAGGCGTCGAAAGACTGGATCAAGCTGCAGTATCACACGGCGGATGATGCGTGGCAGTACGGTGACAACTTCCAGAGCACCAAGGTTGGAGGTGTGGCCACGAAACACTGCTGGTACATCCCCTCGGACGGCACGGAGGGCAGGGGCTGTTAATTCAGCAATTGTTGTTGAACGCAAAAAAGTGTAAATTGAGCCTTGAAGCAAGCGTAATAGGATATCCGATCGATCACTCGAACTCATTCAAACCGTTTTCCTTCTTGGCATTGCCAACTTTAAGTCATGAATTCGTGAAGTAGATAAAGAAGTCTTCCACCGCGAGAAAAGTTCTTCTGTTGCTTGCTGTCTCTTGCGAATGCACCGAAGGCAGGCATTCAACTCTAGCTGCTTCCAATACCAATGGAGTCGTCCCAAGATCCCCGATCTAATGGTCAATTCTACGTAGTGCATGAAGCTTACGTTTGATAAAAAAAAAGGAAACAAAATTTAAAGGTAGTGTTCACTAACTTCTCATATCACTCCACTCACTCACGCTGCCTTGGAATAGCGACAGCGGACGTTCATCAATGGGGGAGACCGAGTCCAAAGAGAACCCAGCACTACAACCACCGACATCCCGAGTCAATGAATGAAGTCGAATACTATCATCAAAGTTAATGAGACTATCTGACTGGAAAGTCAAGTAGAAAAGAAGGTACTATAGAAATGATCCTGTAAAAGTACGGTCTTGGTTTGCTTATCCCAAACTTGCCGCAGCATATATGCAATTGTCAAAACGCATGAACTGTACGACATAGCTTTCACCTTTTTTATTGGTTAAACAGCTTCAACATCAATCACTCCTCATAAACAGCAACTCACAAACAGCAAAACCTGCTTGACAACAACGTCACTGTTGCTGCGGAGTTTGGACGCTGTGGGATCCATGCACTTGTACAGTACAACTGGTGTGTTCCGACAAAAGACCTGCTATTGTATCAATATTAACCAACGATCAGCAGATTTTAATCTTTCAAGGTAGGGAATATGGTAGGTAGAGTTCATGTTGTAATCGAAAGACAACAGCACAGTGTTGATTCTTACTTCTTGTCTACGTCTCTAGCACGCCTTGCCTTCCGAGCCATCCTGCGGGATGTACCAGCAGTGCTTGGTCGCCACACCACCGATCGTCATGTCCGACCACTTCTCCGTGAACTTCCACTTGCTGTCAGCCGTGTGGTACTGCAGCTTCAACCACTCCTGCGACCCCTCCACCGAGAAAAAGCCGTACTCGTCGCCCGTGTACGCCCACTCCTTCTTCACGTACGGAGTGGCAAACGCCGGGATGGTGCTCGCAAACTCCTTCTTCATACCACCACCAGCGCCGTTCTCCACGAAGTGGATGCGCAGCGACTCGGAGTAGTCGTGCTTCTCACCGTGAGTGTGGCCGTAGATGAACGCGTGGATGCCCGTGCCGTTCAGGGCCTCGAACCACTTGTGCATGCCGTCCTCCTTGTAGTGCTGCACCGGACTGAAGTGGCTGTTAACGACCTTCCACGTCGCGGTGGACGCCTTCGCCTGCTTCGCGAGCTCCGTACGTGATTCCTCGGCCCACTCGACGAACTTGGCCATGCACGTGTCGTACATTTCGTTGTTTCCGCCGCAGCAGTACTTGTCACCGCGAGCGATGCTGCCACATCCGCCGTTGTCGTCCTTGGCATAGCCGTAGCACTGGCAACAGACACCGTGGGAGCCGGCGATGTCGGCGTCGTTCATGTCAACGTTGAAGATGTCGATACTCACGCCGGTCGCAGCGTCCTGAATGCGACGCACGTAGAATCGGTCCTCCAGGGCCCATCGGTCGTCGTTGGGGCTCGTGTAGTCTGCCTGGTACCGGAACTTGTTCTCCAGTCCCTGCAGCATCTCCGCCGTCGTGTTACACTCGACGAGTTTGTCACCGACGTTGCAGACGTAGTTGGCGCCACCGTAGTCGTGGTTGCCCATGACGTTCACCCAGGGAACGTTCTTGATGTTGTCGCCGTTGTATCTCGCCTCGTACGTCGTCTGGAAACGCGAGTCACGACTTTCGAGACTGTCGATGCCCGTCCAGTAGAAGCTGTCACCGTGTCCGAGCACGGCTTTGGGCTTTACTTCGGTGCCGGCCTGGATGTCCATGAGTTTTCCCACGACTTCCTGGGCGTGAAGATCGAAGTTGTTGTAGGTTCCACCGCAGCATGATCCCTTGTCAAGGGTTTGACCCCAATCTCCGATAGCGTAGGCTGAGACGGAGTAGGTCGCCGATGTAGGGTCACTCGCCTCTCCAGCACTTGCACTACCAGTCATGACTACGAGAAGCACAGCTTTCGTGAATCCCTTGCCGCTCAACATCGTTGCGTGTTGCTCGTTCAGCTTAATCAGATCGTAGAAAATTGAAGAATGAGCCAGCCAGCTCTGAGGTGGTTTGGATGCGAGACAATTTTACACAGTGAGTGGTCCAAGAACTTGTAATCGAAAATATCGTGCATCCACGATACAGATGGAGGCATCAAACGATGGGGATGTTAGCAGATCTTTGGAGCGATGGAAAAGTGCCAACTTGGCACTGTCAACCAAGTTGGTTGAACCAACAGTAATGCAACAGGTTGGCGCCTCAATTGGTCTGCACCACCAACATTGAGAACGGGTGACGGAGCACATGAGTTTATGCTACACCGGCACACGTTTCTATTCAAGATCACCCTGTGACAGCAATGCTGTGCCTCAACTCAAAAGCCTTCATCAAATATTGCGTTACATCGGCACAACGGCTGGAATTGGTCAGCTACGCGCGACAGAGAAAATGTGAATGGCACAGTCTGATGGCATGTTAGTACATGAATATTCACCGATAAAAGAGAACATCGACTCGTAGCTTTACTCGCATTACATGTAGCTTCAAATTTGTTCAGCACCCTGTTTCCTTGCTCAGGTTTTTGTGCTTGCCGCACGGTTGCTCATCTTTGACAAACGATCGGCATACTGTATATCCTGGTCGCGCTGTTGAACGCAGACAGCCTCGAACCAGTCGTCTGCAGCACGGATAGTAAATATCAAGCATAGCAACGTAGATTCGTAGAGCTGCAACTAACTCCTGACAGGATGCTAATCGTGATGTACAGTATCGCTATCAAAGATTGTTTGTCGAGTCACGTTGAGCCCATCCGATCTCAAATCTTGGCGCCTTCTGGCTGAGCCAGTGGTTGTGCTTTGAAGTCCACATAACAGAATAGTCGGCCTGTGTAGTACATGTACGACCGATAGTCAAGGTGAACGAGGGTCTCGATATGGTTCGTGGTGGTCGTGTGCGTTACCGCGTCTTTCGTGATAACTAGGCACTTTTCGGACATGTACCAGTACAATTGAAGATGGGTCACGTAACTACAACGTGATACCTCTTTTCTGTCAGACATGAGTAATGCAAGGAATAAAAACGAGGTGGGTACATGTACCAGCGTGAATTAATGATGCCAGACCAGACTTGTCTCTAGCCTTGACTTTTGTAGTGTGTCTGCAGGGATTGAAGACACTCGAGGGGAGTCGGCGAACTCCCTGGAACTGTAGCCGAAGTCTATTTGGTAAATTGACAAGTGAGGTCTAGTGCTATTCTACATCTACCCGGTGCTGGAGACATTATGGACAACGGTTGGACACGGTGAGTGCCATCATTGTTGCCGTTACGGTCACTATTCGTCATCGATGTTGTCGATACACAGATCTTACAGGGATTGCTGTCAACATTGATTCCGTTACAGAGCTGTAGCTGGTACGGGTTGGCTGTATGCTTTGGCTGCGCTACAACTTTCAACTTGATGACTTTGGCAGAAAAATGCTAGAGTTTCGCGATCATTGCGACCTCGATCTTTGCCTTCCCTAGCCATTCCCCGACAGAGGGGCACTTGATTGGTGCTGTCATAATTCATTTTACAGCGACCGAGGCAACTTCATTTTCGATTTTTATTTGATAGCAAAAATAACGTTATGCCTCGTTGTAAGGTGCTAGCGAACGTAGTAGTGTTACTCGTCATCGTTACTGCTTCCAAATATGCAGAAGCGACCACCTGGTCGCCCTTCCCAGGTGCTGTTTCAGGAGATCTGAAGAAACCCAACTCTCAGAATCCATCTACTCCGTCTCAGCCTACGCTATCGGAGATTGGGGTCAAACCCTTGACAAGGGATCATGCTGCGGTGGAACCTACAACAACTTCGATCTTCACGCCCAGGAAGTCGTGGGAAAACTCATGGACATCCAGGCCGGCACCGCAGTAAAGCCCAAAGCCGTGCTCGGACACGGTGACAGCTTCTACTGGACGGGCATCGACAGTCTCGAAAGTCGTGACTCGCGTTTCCAGACGACGTACGAGGCGAGATACAACGGCGACAACATCAAGAACGTTCCCTGGGTGAACGTCATGGGCAACCACGACTACGGTGGCGCCAACTACGTCTGCAACGTCGGTGACAAACTCGTCGAGTGTAACACGACGGCGGAGATGCTGCAGGGACTGGAGAACAAGTTCCGGTACCAGGCAGACTACACGAGCCCCAACGACGACCGATGGGCCCTGGAGGACCGATTCTACGTGCGTCGCATTCAGGACGCTGCGACCGGCGTGAGTATCGACATCTTCAACGTTGACATGAACGACGCCGACATCGCCGGCTCCCACGGTGTCTGTTGCCAGTGCTACGGCTATGCCAAGGACGACAACGGCGGATGTGGCAGCATCGCTCGCGGTGACAAGTACTGCTGCGGCGGAAACAACGAAATGTACGACACGTGCATGGCCAAGTTCGTCGAGTGGGCCGAGGAATCACGTACGGAGCTCGCGAAGCAGGCGAAGGCGTCCACCGCGACGTGGAAGGTCGTTAACAGCCACTTCAGTCCGGTGCAGCACTACAAGGAGGACGGCATGCACAAGTGGTTCGAGGCCCTGAACGGCACGGGCATCCACGCGTTCATCTACGGCCACACTCACGGTGAGAAGCACGACTACTCCGAGTCGCTGCGCATCCACTTCGTGGAGAACGGCGCTGGTGGTGGTATGAAGAAGGAGTTTGCGAGCACCATCCCGGCGTTTGCCACTCCGTACGTGAAGAAGGAGTGGGCGTACACGGGCGACGAGTACGGCTTTTTCTCGGTGGAGGGGTCGCAGGAGTGGTTGAAGCTGCAGTACCACACGGCTGACAGCAAGTGGAAGTTCACGGAGAAGTGGTCGGACATGACGATCGGTGGTGTGGCGACCAAGCACTGCTGGTACATCCCGCAGGATGGCTCGGAAGGCAAGGCGTGCTAGAGACGTAGACAAGAAGTAAGAATCAACACTGTGCTGTTGTCTTTCGATTACAACATGAACTCTACCTACCATATTCCCTACCTTGAAAGATTAAAATCTGCTGATCGTTGGTTAATATTGATACAATAGCAGGTCTTTTGTCGGAACACACCAGTTGTACTGTACAAGTGCATGGATCCCACAGCGTCCAAACTCCGCAGCAACAGTGACGTTGTTGTCAAGCAGGTTTTGCTGTTTGTGAGTTGCTGTTTATGAGGAGTGATTGATGTTGAAGCTGTTTAACCAATAAAAAAGGTGAAAGCTATGTCGTACAGTTCATGCGTTTTGACAATTGCATATATGCTGCGGCAAGTTTGGGATAAGCAAACCAAGACCGTACTTTTACAGGATCATTTCTATAGTACCTTCTTTTCTACTTGACTTTCCAGTCAGATAGTCTCATTAACTTTGATGATCGTATTCGACTTCATTCATTGACTCGGGATGTCGGTGGTTGTAGTGCTGGGTTCTCTTTGGACTCGGTCTCCCCCATTGATGAACGTCCGCTGTCGCTATTCCAAGGCAGCGTGAGTGAGTGGAGTGATATGAGAAGTTAGTGAACACTACCTTTAAATTTTGTTTCCTTTTTTTTTATCAAACGTAAGCTTCATGCACTACGTAGAATTGACCATTAGATCGGGGATCTTGGGACGACTCCATTGGTATTGGAAGCAGCTAGAGTTGAATGCCTGCCTTCGGTGCATTCGCAAGAGACAGCAAGCAACAGAAGAACTTTTCTCGCGGTGGAAGACTTCTTTATCTACTTCACGAATTCATGACTTAAAGTTGGCAATGCCAAGAAGGAAAACGGTTTGAATGAGTTCGAGTGATCGATCGGATATCCTATTACGCTTGCTTCAAGGCTCAATTTACACTTTTTTGCGTTCAACAACAATTGCTGAATTAACAGCCCCTGCCCTCCGTGCCGTCCGAGGGGATGTACCAGCAGTGTTTCGTGGCCACACCTCCAACCTTGGTGCTCTGGAAGTTGTCACCGTACTGCCACGCATCATCCGCCGTGTGATACTGCAGCTTGATCCAGTCTTTCGACGCCTCCAGCGACATGAAACCATATTCATTGCTTCCGTAAGTCCATTCGTTCTTCACGAAGCTCTGCGCGTAAGCAGGAATGCCACTGGCCGATTCCTTCTGGATACCACCACCAGCACCGTTCTCAATGAAGTGGGTACCCAGCGACCAAAGCTACACATACAAGTTTGAGGGATATCAACAGGTTTCGTTTGCAAAAAGGAGAGTCCGACAATCAACCAAATTCTTCCATACGCTTAGCTTTATTCTGTGGTTAGACATCTGGTACAATGTTGTATGAGGTTACTATTTGACGCCTTCCCAGGCAACTTATCTGAGCTGCTCTACCGTTCATTGAAGTCGCCTCTCATCCCGTAATATGTTAAGTCAAATGCGAGAATCTGTCCACCGCCATCCAGTACTGGCTCTCATCCAACATCGCAGTTCGTATTTTCCTCAGCTTCAAAGGGCTCTTTAATGGCAATCCACTAGGTTCACTCTCGTCTCGGATTCCATCAAACCGCAGTCGCTTCATCGTATTATCACCGCTTGCCTTCTCATCAAGATCCCGCTGCCGTTCCTCAAGTTCCTTTAGCGATCTCAAATCCCGAGGTTGTTCAACATTTTGGGTTCCATCAGCACCATTTCGCCCTGCACCCTTCGCCGATCTTCGGTATTTATCCACTTCATTCCTATTTGTGCCAACAGAGTGCTTCAACGAGGAGCTCTTGACCCTCATCGCAGCGCTAGCATCACTGTCCACTCTAGCAGCAACTTTAGGTTCGCGGTCAATTCTCCCAGTCCATTCCGCTCTCTCCACATCTCTCTTAGCTGATGATTGGCGCAAAACCTTCGCCGAACTCGCCAACTTGATCACCGTTGCATTCATTAGTTCCTTGCTTGTACGCACTCGCTTCGATCCAGCAACTTTATTTTCAGCAACATAATCCACTCCAGCAACTTTCGACTTAAGTGGCTTCTGTTCATCTGCTGCTTCTCCTCCGCTGCTGAGCCAGCTCCTGGCTCGCTTCTTCGTTGCAGGAGGTCTGGCAATAGACTTGACGGTCACTTGGGTCGTTTCCGCGCCAGAAACAGCGTGGAATTTGGACGAATGCGTTTGTGTTCTCTCACTTGGACCTTGAGAGGGATTGGAAGCGCCTTGACGCGATTCCTTCGACGTTGTGCGAGATATGGCGGCTGTGGACGTGGTTGCGGTGCCAGGGGGTGGATGTGGGGCCTTGAACTCACGCTTCTTGAGCCATAACTGGTACGCGGAGGTCGCCATTATTTCTTTCGTAACAGCCTCCCAAACATGCTGTTGTATGCTGTATGCGAGTCTTGCTTACGTAGTAAAAAATTAAAAGAAATTACATCGGGAAGCATTGGAGAGAGTCATGACAAAGCCTAACTTCTCTTAAAACTGAGAGAATCTCTGCACTGTTAGCCAGTAGTTGGACTCTTCCAATAGCACGGGGCAGTTTCTACCCTGGTTCTGGCGCTCAGAGCTTGTGACTCGAGTCACGGCTCTAGAATTAATGTTGCTGCCGGTAGCGTCTCCACGCCGTCGCTTCTTCCGGCTACTTTCCCCTAGTCGACGCTTAATGGACCGCAGAGCTGCCAGCCTTGATGCAGTCGATCCAATTCCATGAGGTCTCTTTCTTGGGCCCTCCTCCATGTCGGTCGAGAAGAATACGGACGAAGCTGCTTTGTAGTCATTATGTTGCTGGGTTACATCGGCCTTGGGCTGTGCCTTCGAAGCTGGTGGAGCGACGGAAGTGTCACCTGATAGCGAGGAACGTGCAGGCGGTTTGTAGATCTTGTGCTCGCGCTGGCTGAGCCAGGAAGCGTACGCAGAAGTGGACACCATTTCGCCTCCTTGCGACTTTTGAGACTCCCGCCAAAATATGAAACTATCATATTTCTTATGATAAATATAAGGTTCGTCTCAACTACGTTAGAAGGCCACTTTCTTCGAGTCAATTCAAGTACTAGTGCTAGAAGCACCTAATTAAATAGCGACTGCAATACAGGCGCTGCAAAAGTAGTATTGCATTTCAGTTTTCCAAAGTAGCACGTGTATTTCGCAGGTTAGTAGCTTTGCTGTCTAAGTTCCAGCAACCGTGTGGTAGTTGATCCACCACGCAGTAAACTTCTCGTACAGTCTGTGGTGTCTTGCTTCGATGGTGCGACCAATGTCCAACCGCTTGGCCAGTGATGTTGGGTTTTCTCCGTTCTTCACCATGTGCTTGAAAGCCCTCTCCAGAGCTGCTGACTTCAAATTCGCCCATCCAGTCTTCACCTTGCTGATCAAATTGGTGACGCTGGACGGAATGAGGCCCCTCTCTTCATCTTCAGCGCTGAGAGCTTTGGAATCGTCGTTAGCCGCTGTCAAATCCTTGGCATCACCTCGCAGGAACCGCTTGGTGACATCGCTGTTGTCGACGGCGAGTAGCCGGGTCACAGCATTAATCTCCTCCTTGGAAGCCTGAGTCACCTTCGAGTCCGCAGCCGATTCCGCGTTGATGCTTGAGACGAAAGCGACGAAGACCAGCAAGACGGCCCACAGCAACAACCGCATGATTTAAATCCACAGAGAAGTACGAGGTCCAAGGCGCGAGTCCCAAAGTGAACTGCTGCGACTACAGGGCCCGCTGTCACAGAGTCTGTGCAGCTAGAGAAACCTCGTCTACCTGCACAGCATGATCTGCTATCTTGAGACTAAGTCGTGGGATGTAACATTGCTGCCAATCCTTCCGGGAAAACAGAGTTTCCAGACAATGCGAGTGTCAGCAACAGAATCACTTACCATGGTACTTTGACTCGTAGTGAGCAGATATGTACTACGTGTAGTAGTAGCCCTTAGTGCATGTGAATGCATTGAGCTGTATTTCGAAGTACTCAGTATCTTTGCATCAGAAACTATGTAAGACGAAACTGAGGTTGTACTGTACATCGTGAAGTAGTATGCGGTGTACATGTACTACGGTTGTACGTGTACCGGGTATTCCTGTCGAAAACTGGAGGTAGATTTGTGCTTACTGTCGTTTCGCACAAGTTGATGGCCAGAGGAGCAGTGCAAATAGCGTGACCGACCAGCTTTTCACATGCAAAGCACAGTGTAAGCACAGTGAACACAGAGTATACCAGAAGGTTAATGATGGACGGCATCAAAACGACCGACGACAACACACTCTCTTGGTGTCGTTAGCACCAAGATGGGCCAATTGCTATCATCTGGCATCTTTTACATGTTCCAGCGTACTTTGGTGTATCTTTTTAATTAGATCCAGTATGTTGGCAGCATGCTGCACTTCGACTTCGAAGAAGATCTCTAACTCCGGTACATGCACAAATACTTATGTTTTTCATTCATGTATTTCGAAGTACATGTACATGTATTGTACGCCCTTGGATCACGTTCGGGTCGCTGCCAGGTTGATGTCTGCAAGTTGGAAAAGATACGGATAAGCCGAGGTACTTCACTGTGACAACGAAGTTACAAAGCCCCAGGGATGGCGACAGAACGAGAGTGCGGCGTACATGTACTGCCTGGCAGTCTCTAGCGAACACAACGTCAACATCACTTCTACCCAAACCGTGGGTTAACCAATGCACTAGCACAGTTGATCCGCGTGTACACTCTGAGGAGAAGGTGACAGAAACCAGAACTTCAGTGGTAAAGTTTTCTCAACTATAAAGTCCGGTATCGCTGGACTTCTGTTGTTCCTACCTGGTATCTGATGAAATGCGGTCTCAATGGGCCATCGACGATAGCAGACACCTGACAGAATTGAGTAACTTGTGCCATCGCTAAAATAGCTGACTTCATCTCAACCTATTTCAAGCATCCGAGCAGCACAAGCATTGCAATGCGCACATACGATAGTTTTCCAGCCAGACTATACTAGCGACAGCATGAGCTTCCTTGACCGATTCCAAGGCAAAATCGCAACCGTAACGGCTCAAGGCCACTTGAAGAAGGCAGATGGAAGTGAAGAGATTCGAGTCGGGCCGCCAAAACGGAGATCTCAGCCACAGCAACAGCAAAAAGCACAGCAACAGCGTGTGGTAGGGAACAACAACATCCACCACGAAGGTCAGACCATGTTGCGACAACCAACGAAAGTCCAAGTCCGAGATCAAACTCGAGCTGCATCTACCCAAGCTGCTCCTCCACCTCCGATCCAAACCCAACGGTCTCCGACAAAATATCCTCCTCAAGAATCTCCAGTCGTGTCTCCCAGAGGGAAAACAAACAGTTACCAGTCCAAGAGTGCTCGTGGTGCGTCAGAGTACGAATACTACGAACAAGCTCGGATGCCAGGTCATGTTCGAGACGACTATCCAGACGTTCAGCCTCCACGCCAAACCCTCTCGATCAGATCCCCCGATCGCACCACCAAGAGCTCATCAATCCAGAATTCCCCAAAAGAGTGTCGATCGCCGAGAGAAATCAATGAGGGCCGCGTGATCACCGAGCAAGATCAACTTGCCTTCAGCCGCAAGGATCGACCCGTCCAGTATGAACCTTGCAAGCTGTCCCAGTACAAGAAAGAGAAGCCTGACGGGTACTACGAGCTTGGAAAGCTCCAGCCTGACTTGAACAGTGACGAATTGGTGGAGAAGCGTGCGACGAAGGAACGCATCAAAGCTTTCTCCCAAAACCTGCGGGTGATCAACAAAAACGCCCAGTCAAAGAAACCTGCAGAGGAGAAAGAGTCAGCAGCTACGGTTAAGCCAAAGTCGACTCGAGAGAAGGGCCTTGCTTTCGCAAAGCGAGTGCCAAAGCCACGTTTATCCCAGAGATCGGACTCTGCTGAAGGCGAGATACCCACAATCAACTCGCGTGCCCCGCCCACTAAGATCCCAAAGTCGAAGAACCCGAATGTTGTCCTTGATGACGACTCGGATGAAGATGAGCTGAATGCTGAATTACTGCAACTCCAGCAGCGACACGAAGCTTCTCGAGCTGAAGTTGAAGCTCTCGTTGGATCCATATAGTTTGACCTCACTCCTTCTTACACAGAAATATAAAATTACATTTTCACAATCACAATTTCGTATTTCGTTACCCCCACGCTTGAGTCAGACTGTAGTTGAGCACCAGCACGTCACCAACTTGGAAACTCTGACAGTCCACCATAGTGAACAGTTAGCACAATGCTTTATCTAAAAGTAAGGTTAAACAAGTGTTTGTCTCACTTCAAACAATGAGCTCAGTCGTTGATCTGGTGACGGTGCAAATGAACTGTTGCAATACACAAACTACAGATATCCTTAGTAACAAAATATACACAAATAGTAAATACTCAAAAAGTATCATTATACCAATGATTCTGTGTCTTTAAGACGCAATTGCTTCCTCAAAAACTTGTACACGACGCTGAGCTGGTCATGGCCACTGACTGTGAACTTGGTCCGCTTCATAAGTGGTGCATTGCCCACCGCCACGAACTGCAGCGTTACTACAGCACACATCACACCGTCACCACCTTATTACACGCCCCCAGAGTCTCTCAAACGCACCTTTCGTCGGCCCGAGCGGCCTCGTATCCTCCATCTTCCTACTAATGACTCGTATGTGAAATATAGCCAATCAAAAGCTTACATAAAACCATGTGCACCACATCAACATGACTACATTTTTCACCATCTGAAGATTCTTTTTCGGTAGAGAAAAAAAGAAAACCCTAAAAGTCCTTAACTAAAAGGACACTCTCTAATTTCAAGACGTTCGCTGCTTCCGCCCCATTAATCGCCTCCGACTCGGACTCGGACTCTGAAGCCATGTACGCTCCTGTGGGTGAGACAGACCCGATGCTCATGAGCCCAAGCGGCGGCAAGGAGCGTCGCTCGCCGCCTTCCAGCGCCGTCCACAGTCTGCGCCTAGAAGCCCCCGCGTCCAAATGCAACGATTTCTTTTTCGCCGTGGTATTTTTAGCCAATGTGGTCATTTTGTCCATTTTGGCATTTTGGAAAGGGGTACCTGCCTTAAAAGATGAAATGGGTAAAAACAGGAGTGATGGTCGTATCCCTCAAGGCCATTCCGTCGCCTGGACGATGATCGGAGTGCTCTGTGTAGTGGGTACAGTGCTGTCTTTAGCTTGGATTAAACTGCTCATGGTCTACGCTTCTTCTATGATCCGAGTGGCTCTCTGGCTCAATGTGGGGATGGTGTTGGTGTTCGCAATCTCTACTTTTTCAGTCAATGCCTGGGCTGCTCTGGTCTTTTTGGTTATGGCAGCAATTAACGTCTGGTACATTTATGCCGTCCAGAACCGGATCGGCTTCGCTTCGGCCAATTTGAAGGCGGCGTGTGCAGGGTTAAAGCAACATTCGGCCGTGTTTGGGGTGGCTTTCGTGCTGGTGTTGCAGCAATTGGCCTGGATGGCTCTGTGGGGTGTTGCCAGTGTAGGCATGCACCAATTGTTCCTGGAGACTGATCCTAATTGTGACCGAGAAATTGATCTTGCCAGTCGCGGACGCAACCATGGAGGGCTTTGTGTGGGACTTCCAGCTTATGCTGCTTTGTTCTACATGCTGGTGAGTGTCTACTGGGGACAGCAAGTGTTACAGAACATCTTGACCTGTACGACGGCAGGTGTGGTCGCGACGTGGTGGTACCAGCCCAACGCTCAGAAGGCAACGGTTGGAGCGCTTTACCGCTCCGTGACGACGAGTTTTGGCTCCATCTGCTTCGGTTCCTTGATTGTCGCTGTACTGCAGGCTCTGAGGACTATGGCAGACATGGCCAAGCGCCGTGCAAGTGAGGAGAACAACGGAGGCCTGGCGTGTCTGGCTTGTATGGCAGAATGCATTCTCAGCTGCTTGGCAAATATCATGGAGTATGTCAACCAGTGGGCTTACGTTTACGTGGGTGTGTACGGCTACCCGTTCCGTACAAGTGGCAAGGCTGTCATGGATCTGTTCAACAACCGCGGCTGGACGGCCGTGATTAACGATGATTTGACGTCGGGAGCTCTTTCGTTCGGTGCTATGGGAGTTGGCATCGTCACGTGTTGCGTTGGGCTCCTGATGGTGCGTTTATCACCGGTGGAGTGGTTCATGGCACTAGGATCTCGTTCGAGCGTGTACGGTACGATGGCCCTTATTGGGTTCATGGTCGGACTCAGCATGGCGCTGATCCTAGCCCACGTTATCATTGCGGCTCTTCACACCGTGTTTGTTTGCTTCGCAGAGGTACGATGCGCATTTTATTGTTCCTGTTTGGTGCATTTTTCTGATTCTGTTCTGGTCTGCTGTTCATGCTGTGCAGGATCCGGTTGCGTTCAACCGCAACCACCCAAAGGAATACGATGAGCTCGTGGCTGGGTGGCGCCAGTTCCATGGTGACGCCTTGTTGTCTGCTTACGGTGGGTCCGTTTAAAGAAACAACATCTTGTCAGACGGAAGTGCTTCTATTTGGATGAAAACACAAGAAACACAATGACGCCCCAGTGAATCAATATATTGTTTGTGCTCATTACATGGCTACACATCACTGCAATTTGGTGTTTATCGTCTCGTGACGGCGCCATACAGCATCCAGTTGTTGTAGCTGTCATGTTTGCCATGGATCAATTCAGTCTTGAAGTCGCGATAAAACTTTTTGACGTGAGCAATTACCCTGCGTAACTTGTCGGCGATCAAACCTCTCTCCTCGGTAATGTCCGTCTTGTTGTCATGAGCTTTTCGAAGAAGTGATTTACTCTGAAGAGTGGTGTCGTCAGTCAAGGTCGTGAAATCGGATCGAGTGGGTACTGCGGCTTTAGCGTCACTTGGGACTACGACGATGGCAATGACGAGCAGAAGTAAAATCCACGGGAACCGCATTGGAAACTTGAAGATGCAACTGGACAACACTTGAGCGAACGAGGGAAAAATTGGAAATGGGAATGTTTCTTGATTGTGTCAAGATGACGCGGAAAAACAAAGCTCAAATCGAATCATAGGCGAATCTAATGCAGAGAACTGAACTCTTCTGTTGACATTGTCGAGAAAAGAAAACACACTTACAGTTTAATGAGTGATGAGTCACGCCTTCCTGTATTGTCAACTTGACTTGAGAACGTGACTTGACAAGACAGGAAGGCGTGACTCATCATTCATTACTGTAAGTGTGTTTCTCGATGTTTTCCTCAGCATGTTCTACACTACGCGGAGGTATTCACACAAGTATTATGAAGAATACCATTGGCCTCACTTCTGTAGGTTTGTTGCGGTTACGACTCACATAAAGGGATACACAAACGAAAAGTGGCTATGAAGACGGCGAGTGCTGGATTTTAAACGTTGACAACATCTTGAATGTTGCAGAATTCCCACCGCACGGCTAGGTTGCAACTGAAAAGGAAATACAGAATAATGACCAACGCGGTGCTAAGATTATTGCAAAACGGTTCTCAATGGGTTGGTGAAGTGTATTCCAACCTTTGTCGAAGGTGTATTCTTTGGTCTTGGAATTGCCCTGTGACACCCATGATGTAGTTTAGTTGCTTTCCCTTGTAGCGGCAACGCCGAATTCATGGTAGGGCTCAGTATCGTGGGAAATTGGCCTTCTATTTTGTTTTTGTTGTGCCTGATATGCATTTAGACGATTTATCAAAGTCGTCTTTTGTTTTATGTTGGTACTTTTTGCTGACTCGGAGTTGACCCGCTGCTGTCTTGAGGTAAATAGCATAGGGTCGGTGCTGTTGTTGCCTTCATCGACTTGATACACGTACTCGTCTGCCATCAATTGTTTGGTGGACCGCAAAAACAAAGAAACTTGGCAACTTTCCTCGTGCCAAAATGAGAAAATGGACAAGGAAAAATCTTGATTGTGTCTTCTTTTTCGGTAGCGTCGGTAGAGTTGGCCCCGTCGTCCTTAGCCTTTCGCAGTTGTGACTTGTTCTCTGTGGCGAAAACAGGTTTTAATGTCGTGGACTCAGATAGTGAAACGTGGGCATTGATATCGGTTGGGACCACGACGTCGAGTAGTACGACAACTAGGAGTACTAGCAGAAACCACGGGTGACGCATAACTTCGGTTGTCGATATAGAACAAACCTTGAACACGAGAGAGTCGATTTGGAAGTGAGACTGTGCGGACAAAACTAGGAGTACGGGGAGCAAAGCCTCAAACGATATCATAGATGAACGACCAATACTTCCTCGATACAGTAAACGTTTACATTATCGGATAGCCCGGTTCGAAAACAAAAAAAAACAATTTTTTATTTTCTATTGAAACGATGAAGAATTCATTAGGCTTGTATGCGATTTCGAGTGCACATTAGGTTAGCTCGAGGAGTGGTTTCGGCAATGGTGGCTTCGTGTTAGAAATTACTTCGAAATAAACTACAATTTTCTAGACACAGAAGATCGTACTGGGAGTACCATGAAACACAAGAAGCAACCACTGAATCAATGTAATTCGAAGTATTGTTCCTGCCCATTCATTTGGCATACAGTATCTTACTGCACTAGCACTACCCTCTAGCGCTATACAAGAGCCAATCGTCATACTTGGCATTGATGACCTGGGTCTTGAAGTCGCGATAACCACGCAACTTGTTTCGAATCGTTTTAAGGATGATCATTCTCTCCTCGGTAACGTCAGTGGTAACACCCTTGTTATCGTTGTGGCATATCCTGGCGAGTATGGTCATCGGCGAGAACTTGCTTCAATGGCGTGGAATCGGGTGGAGAAAGGTTAGCAGTATTGATGTCGGCTGGGACCATGACGTTGAATAAAATGGCGACGTGAAGCAGCAGTATGATCCATGGACAATGCATTGCAAACGAAGGTTTTAAGTCGATGGAGGAAGATTTGGAAGTGAACTCGTGAACAAAACCTTGTGAAAGCAAAAGCTCAAATGGCATCACAGATAATCAACCACCACTTCCCCTCTTCGAAGTTTTTGCGAATTTATTATAACGTTAGTAAAATAAAATAGTTGAAGTACATCAGGCCCCCTGAGCAAAGACCATTCCTTGGCAATTGATTCGACCAAAGAAGGATGACGGTTTGTACATTTGTTGTTCCCTCTGCTTTTGAGCCACGAAGCATTCCGCAAACGCAGACGTCTTTACCACTGCAACGTTCAGTCCACAGCGTTGAGCACGCATTTCAGAGTGAAGAGTCCACTGTTTGGACAAAAAGTCGTATCGGTGCACCGTGTCGAGATACTCATCCTTCTTGTTAGATCCACCCAAGCAAAATAGGAAAGACTCGCTCAGGAAGCTGAACGCCACATGACCGCTACGACAATCTGCGAACGCGTCCACATCACTCCACGTACCGCTATTTAAGTCCAGTCGCTCGCTTGTGTTCATCCGTGCTCCATGACGAGACTCGCCTCCGAAAACCAAAATACTATTGCTGTGCTCCTGCACCACTGCCGCAGGACCGTTGCGCGTGTACCTCATACTGACTGCAGAAGACCACTGGTTTGTCTGTGGATCAAACACTTCTACACTTTTCAAGTGTTTCCGGCCATCGTAGCCGCCAATAGCATACAATAGTCCATTCAACGTAACCACAGCCAGTCCACTGCGTCCAGTTGATAGAGGAGGCATATCCTCCCATTCCTGAGTCTTCAGGTTAAAACGTTCCACTGAAGACAAATGCGCTTGTCCATTAAATCCCCCTACCGCGTAAATAAAGTCGTCCACCACTGTCGCTCCAAGGTAACTCCGCGCATTCTTCATCGACGGCATCGACGTCCAGACATTCACCTCTGGATCGTACATCTCCATGGTTTTATGGTGGTGGGAACTGCTGCTAGTGCCCCCCATGACGTAAATTCTATTTTCTCCAGTCACAGCAACGCCACTATAGGATCGTCGTATTGCCATCGGGGCTGCAGGATACCATTCGCGTCGGTGGAAGTCCAGATACTCCACTGTATTGAGCGCACCAGGGTTGTTAAAACCTCCAATAACGAAAATGGTTGGTGTCAACTGGTGTCTAGCGTTGTCCGCAATCTCACTGGTCAGTAAACTCACTGTGTCAACATCAAGCGTTTCTTCTGCTGCTACTTGTAGTGACAACCTCTCCTTACTGTTCACCATGGCGCTATCACTGTTCCGTCGACTCAAGATCACCTGTGTCTCGTCACCACTGTCACTCTTGGGCGACTGTAAAATCTCGGACAATTCTCTCTGTCGCTTCGCCGGATCATGCAACATCCACGCAGTCACAGCTGCATCATCCGACGTCACGTTCACTGCTTTTCCGTAGTTCTCTTTGTGGCGTAAAATCCGCATCACCGCGTCCAGAGACAAATTCTTGAATGATTCACTCCGATAGACTTCACAAAAGTACGTATCAATCATAGCTCGAGCCGCGTGAGCGAGTAACCTGCAAGCTGTCCGCATCTGGAGCTGTTCACAGCACATGTAGATATCCACGCAATTGTTGACGTTCAGTTCCAGCATCAACTGTTTGCAGCAGATTTCCACAACTTCCTCAAGTTCCAGTCGATTAGCAGCATGAAGAACTGATAATATCGTATCTCCTGACACCCTTAACTCCCCCACATACATATATCTCAAAAGTTCTTGAAAAGCTGCAACGGGGACCCCTGGGATCGGAATTTGGGGTGAAATCTCTCGAGATTCCTTCATTCCACTGGTAAATAACGCATGGAAGAAAGGACTAGCAGTGGCCAGTATTACACGATGAGCTGCAACTTCCTGGACGTCGTCCATCGCTTCTTCTTGGCTCTGCAGCGGCTCAGGTTGTAGCAGTAGCACGACGTCCGTGAGTTCGCGTCGTTGACACATGCCGTAGAGCTTGTAGCGCTGTTCCTGCTGCACCTCAGCACCACTATGGATAGACGACATCTGTGTGGACTTGGGAGGCAGTTGGGCCGCGCTGTTCTCCATGCGGGACGCCATTAACGGCCGAGAATTGGAGCTCCTGGGACTTCTCTCTTCTTCGACCTCTCGAACGATTCTCAGATTCGAAAAAAAAATGCGGGATTTATGTTATGTTGCGGTAAAGGTGGTGTATGTTGCGTAAATGTTGCTTGTGTCGCGTAGAAGATGCAGTCTTCTAGATTTCAAAACGGGTTAACCCTGTAAGTTAAATAAAAAGACCATCACTCCTAGTGCACCATAACACATGACAAAAGTTGCAGCAAGACGTTCATCTCATTGTGAACGGTAAGGTCTCGTTTGTAGTAAGTTTACATATATAGATTAAAGAAGACACTAAGCTGCTACCTTGCTGTGAAAGATGGAGAAACAGTCCCTGCGTTTGGTGGAGCACAAGTAAACGTTGCACACACTGCATTTTATGGCAGTTTTGTTTGCAGTTGTCATCGGCTGTCCAGTAGCTCTTGCTGTTAAGCGGCAAAGGTGACAACGACGCCGTTTGTCCGCTACAGTGTGAGCAAAATGCCTCGTGATCACCAAACGGGTGAACCAAAGGATCGTAGCGCCCATGCTTATTGCATTGGCCACTTGGCTTAATCACAAATGATAGAGGCCCGCTCATTCCAGGACAAACTTCTAACACCCGTTCACGCTCGCCATTTTCCTCTTTCTGCAGAGCTGCTGATTGCTTGGTCGCCGGCTCCATGCTCAGGTCTCAATCCTAAAAGAGGAATCTTCATCACTGATCTTTCATCCAATCAAATGCAAGTCTAGGGAAGGGGTCAGTTTGACCCCTGCCGTACACGATGAGATGGAGTAGTTAGAACCCTACAAGAAGTTGGTGTTCCGTTCATTGACGCTGAACCCACCGGCCATTTCTCGCCTCAGACGTTGATTCGAGGCATATTTTACCACAGCAGATGTAACACTTCTCAACGCAAAAGAATCCGAAACTGCCACTAAAGACTTTTCACGCCTGTTGTTGCTGCCACTATCGCTACCGTCTGGTACTTCCTCGTTAGGGAGAGAGGAATATCAAAAAGGCACTTGATCGTTTTGTATCATGTCGTCGAACAACTCCATTCAAACAACAGAAATAATGCCAAAAGAACGGGTCGTGGACGCTAATCCGTCGCTCATGTTGAACTCTCGGCCTAAAACCCCAACTCTACGTCGAGTTTTACTGCTTGGAACAGTTATTTACGCCTCTGTAGCTCTGTTCTGGTCGGGTCGCAATATTGGGGCGTTCTCTTCACGCTTGGACGACTCGTTGATCCAAAAAGACGATGGAACACTGCACAATTCGATTCCGAACCTGTTGGCGGTAGTATCGACAACGGAGCAAGATTTAACCGAGCTTCGAGACTTTCCAAGTGGAGAAACAAACAGGAGGAACGTCAAGTGTGTGGGGTGGAGAGCGACGGCCGACTGTAGCCCAAACGGACCGAGGGAACCTGAAAACGATCAGAATTGTACGCAGAAAATCTCAAAAGGACAAAGTGGGTACTGTGAAGTGGAAGACGCTGATACTGGAGAGAGATTCCGAGTCATGAGAAGACATTGCAACAGTTTAAAGTTCCAAGTGCCGTTCCGATGTGAAAGTGCGCAGGATTTTGTGAACTTTCGAGTGGAAGCGCACAATAAAGCTCAAGAAGCGCTTAAGCCTGGATTTGTCTTGCCAAATGTGGATGAAAGTAAGGAAATCCCTCGAGATGGGATCGTAATGGTGGTGTATCCGAAGCTTCTCGCAAGTGCGTATGCTACTATACGTACATTACGAGACGTGTTGCATTGTCAGTTGCCCATTGAGATCTGGTTCCGACTTGATGAGGTCAAGCACGATATTAAAATGATGGACCCACTGAGGCGTCTTGCATCGACCTACGCCAATATCACGTTCCAAAAGATCACTGATCCAGAGGCCAAACGCTTCGTGGCGAAGATTCACGCTATTTACCACAGTAAATTCGATCGCCTACTGTTCCTGGATGCCGATAACGTCCCCGTGCGAGATCCGAGATACTTGTTTCAATCTCCAGAGTTCGAGAAGACTGGAACAATCTTCTGGCCGGATTTTTGGCACCCAGACTACACGATCTTCGGTATTCACGAGAACGCGATGCTGTGGGAGCTGCTAGATATGCCGTTTGTGGACATGTTCGAGCAGGAGAGTGGCCAGTTGATGGTGGACCGTAGACGACATGCAGCCCCGCTGGAACTCGTGAAGTTTTACGCTCTCCACCGTCCTGATCTCTTCTCGTCGTTAAGGCTTGTGTGGGGTGACAAGGATTTATTCCGATTAGCGTGGCTGAAGTTAGGACTTCCATTCACGATGATCCAGACTCCGCCTGGAATGGCTGGTAGGATCTACGACACGTTGTTGCGCTCTGATTTTTGCGGGATGACGATGGTTCAGCACGATGCAGAGGGAGAAATCCTCTTCATGCACCGGAATCAGCACAAACTCACAGGTAAATTCTCAGATGATGCTAGCGACGCTAGTTTGCAGGCAAAAGCTCTAGATTCTGTTGATGTGGAGACTGTTGCTATGGAAAGGTATGCCGATCCTGCGATTTGGACTCATGTGATGAGCTTCCACAAAGGATCAGCTAGGAGGAACTACGCCATTCAGATGTTCCGAGTAGATTTGGACTTTGAGGCGGACCAAAGGTGCTTTGGACGTCGAGACGTGTACCGAAATCCAGACTTCTATATCCAAGAGATCGCAGCGTTGAGTTTTTCAGGACTGGAGACGCATTTGCGGCACTTTGCGTTAGAATCGATCCAAGGATCAATCGATGTATGAAAAAAGTAAACAATAATGTGTGCTACAGTTAAGATAACATGAATTTAACAACAAGTATTACATGTAGTAAATGTACGTTGCGCATCTACCACGCGTCAGCGAACAAGCTCTTCTTTTTACCTACACGAGCTCGAGCTGGCGCTACTTTCCTCTGTGCTTCTGAGTCTGGCGCCACGAACTTACGAACAAGTGGCATCACTCCTCGCAGATAACCCATCAGTGGCGTCACGATTCGGTCTGCACTGAAGTCCTTGCGAGCTTCCTCAGTAAGATGTTTCAGTGCATGAGCAGCTTGTTCCTTCTGTTCGTCGGTTCCTCCTTCTACAAGAGCTGCAAGCAGCGGAACAGCTCCTTCGTCCATAATCGCCACACGGTTCTCGTCATTGTTGTGCGCCAAACACCTCAGTGCGAACGCTGCCCATTGCTTCTGGTCGTCATTGCCAGACCGTAGCAGCTCCGCCAACGGTGCAATCGCTCCTTCCCGTCCGATCTCAACACGTCTTCCGTCATTGTTGGCAGCCAAATTGCCCAAAGTGTATGCTGCGTCCTCCTTCTGAGTATCGGAGCCCACGCGGACGAGCTCAACCAAAGGTAGGATGGCCTCGTCAAATTCGGACCCCAGTTCGTTATCGCACGCCAAATTCCCCAACGCGAATGCCGCTCTCTGCTTCTGCATGGCTGTTCCGGATCGGAGAAGTTCAATCAGTGGACCAATTGCCCCTTGCTCTGTGATTTCCACTCGGTTTGCATCGCTGTATGCGAGGTTCCCGAGGGTGTACGCACTCCACTGCTTCTGAGCTCTCGTTCCTGTTTTCAAGAGCTCTACGAGAGGAGGAATCGCTCCTTCTTGAGCGATCAACACACGATTCTCTTCATTGTTCAACGAGAGGAAGCCTAGAGCGTAGACCGCACCCTGGTTCTGCGAATCAACCACAACTTTGACAAACTTCACCATAGGAGGAATTGCACCTTCACGAGCGATTTTAGCGCGGATCGTGGCATTGTTCGCAGCCAAATTTCCCAGCGCATAGGCAGCTTCCTGCTTCTGCATGTCCGTTCCTGACTGCAGAAGAGCAATGAGAGGAGGGATAGCTCCTTCACTGGTGATTTCCATACAGCTCTCATCACTGTCACTAGCCAGAGTCACCAAAGCTTCTGTAGCCCACAGTTTCTGGTTGGCAGTACCGTTCGTCAGCAGATCAATTAGAAGAGGGAACACTCCAACTCGACGTAAAGTTTCTCCATCTCCTCTGGTCGCCAAGCAGGAGCACTGTAGAACTGCGACTTCCTTCTCCTGTTCGTCGCCGTTCTGAAGCTCATGCAGGAGCGACAGCATTTCCGAGTGCGTTGGCTCTCGAACACAGGCCTGGAGCTCCTCGAACTCGGCTTCTCGCACTTTCGAGAAGGAGAAAGTGAACCAACTCAAACAATGGAGTGCATAGAGTTGAGCCAAAGAACTTTTACTGGTACGAACGACGTCCCGGAGTGCTGGGATCCCCTTGGCCTTGTACACTTGCACTCGGTTGCTGTTCGAGACGCATTTGTTGATGAGATCCAGGAGAGCTTCCTCCACTTCGTGAGATGTTACTTCCTCAGACCCTAAGAGATTGATGAGAAGTGGAACGGAAGAATCTTCCCGAAGAGAAGAGAAGATGAGCTGAGGAGAAAGAGCTGAGTCGACTATCTCCTTCTCGTTCTCGTTCTCGTTCTCGTTCTCGTTCTCGTTCTCGTTCTCGTTCTCGTTCTCGTTCTCGTCCAGTTCAAATGTTACTTGTGGAAGTGGCTCGATCTTCTCCTCGTCCTCTTCTAATTCACCTTCCACTACTACCACTTCACTCATGCCACCGAGAACCGGCTCTGGATTCAGATCCGTCTCCTTCTCCTCCACCTGAACCAGTGGTTTAATCTTCTCTTTGGTCTCCTCTTGCTTATCATCCTCCGTTGCGGCCATAATGACATGGGTAGTGCTGTTTTCCATTCTCTCCAGCTCCAAATCGATCTTCTTTTCATCTTGTTGCTGTTGATTCTCCGCCACATTTTCGATTGTGGGTTGTTCCGTAACTGGTTCCAGAGCGGTTTGTTGCTTATCTTCAACCTTTAACTCGACAAGCCCCTGTCCGGTTGGTTCTTCCTTTTCTTGTTGCAACTTCTCCTCTAACTTCTCTTTTTCCTCCACAACTTCTTCCTTACCCTTCACTTCTTCTTCGCTTGTCGCTTGCTGCTTCAGTTCCACCAGCTCGATCTCCTTACCAATGGACTGAGTCTCGCGACATCGTGATGAGACGGAGAAGATCTGAAAATCTTCAGCCTCATTCTCCTCTGACTCCACTGGTGTCTTGTCTTCAAGCTCAGACTCAACCTCTGTTTCCTCCAAATCCTCATCCCTTATCGAAAGTTTCTTGCCGCTTAATGCTCGCCCATAGTTCTTCGGTATCGGAGCTTGACGAGTCACACCTACAACATTTTGCTTCTCCATCATTTGTGCTCTCTTGTCAGTCTGAAGCTGTGCGAGGATCTGCTCGTAGGTGAGTCGGATGTCCCTGCGCATACCCTTAAGCTTGGCGAAGAGCTTTGCAGAATTCGAGGCTGCTGTAGCTTGCCCCTCCATGACCGTCACGGTCGTCGCGAGGTTGAGCATCTGGAAGAGTCTATCCACTTCCTCGACAACTTCGAGACGACTCTCCTCCATCTTGGACCATTTGAAGATCCGCACGACTCGGTGCATGTCGCTGTATTTGGTCAGGTGCTTATAGAACAGGTCGACTGCAGACTCGAACGTCTCGATTGCATGGGTGCTTTGCAGCGTCGAGTTGGCTCGAACAGACTCCGACTGCAACTCGACTTGGATCTGCATCAACCGCACGTACGTTTCGCGGTTTTGTGAGCGTTGACGACGGATGGCGTCAACCAACTCGTAGAGCTGATGAAGTCTTTCGACAGCCTCGATGGCTGTGAGTAGGACCTCCATAAGAAACCAGAGGCTGTAGGGATGTTTCTGCGAGAAAACGAATTGCAGAATGAACTGACCGACGGAGAAGGTGGCGAGGGGGTTTCGAAAGGTGCTGCTTCGTCCGACGAGTGGCTTTTTGACGATCAATCGATTGAAACAAGTCAGTACATGTAACATGCACTACTTCCTGACCGCCATGTTCTTCCTGTTCTTCAATTGTCCAGTGCATTGGCTCTTGACTATCCGGATGCTGGAGAATTTGATGACGATTGCACCGATGAACTTGTACCCGATGGATTAGAGGCTCCTGGAGGGCTTCCGGCTCAAGTTCAGCCGTTCCTGACCCAACCGGAAGGATTCCGATCTTCAATGGGCGAAACTAGTTGAATCCGTTTGTCATCACGGACACAAAGTTGATGACGACAGCCTGTCGGACATGACACTGTAAGTTCATCGCCAACTTGCCGGTCGGATCGCTCATGAGCTTAGGACCAAACTTAGGTTTTTGATGCGTGTCGAAACACACCTCAGTGAGTGTAGCTCCGGTGAACTGGAGCCATTGTTCCGTCTGCCCCGAAATGCAATGGCCCCAGGCAAATATATTGTTTCAGAGAGTTTCATCATCGGCAACCGACGTTTCTTGACGCAAATGAGCCCCTAACGCCACTTCAAGGCAGACTCGTCTCTTAGTGAAACCACGCGTACCAGCAAAGCTTTCTGGGTTCGGAGCCATTCAGCGTTCAGCCCGGCTGAGCAGTACGCGAGCATCCATCACTCCAAATTCTCCAAAGCAACCAACCTCTACCTTGTTCAGTGTCAGGTCGAAGAGGTGAGGAAGTCTCAGCAAAGACCGACGTCGCCCGGTGGTTCTAACAGGGATAATGTCTTGGGGTTGCTAATACAGCGTTGGTCTTTAGGGGGTTTATACCTTTTACTGGGGGTTGTCCCGTGACTAACCCCCACCTGTGAGAATTTATTTACCTGCCATCGGCCTGAAATGCAACTGGAAAAGCAACGGAGCGCTGGCCAACCTATATTTCCATCAACGGCTATCTTCATGCCGTTCAATAGACATGTGTTTGTAAGTAGAGCTACAAAGTATCCAATTAAATATTTTGTTTGTTTTTTATATGAAGGATCCGATTTTGGGTATCGATACAATCTCAATATTTTGAAGATAACTCTTAATTATTTCTTATGATAGACATGTGTAGATATTACCTGCCAATCCGCTGTCGTGACTTTTAGCTTATGACCTGGAGATGGAATAACAGTAGCTGGAGAATGAATAACCCGTGACTAACCCCCACCACTTTTGACCTTTTTTGACCTTTTTCGACCTTTTTTTGACCTTTTCTCACCTTGTTTTAGTCCCGAGCAGTGGTCCCGCTCAGGTCGAACCAAAAGACACTCACAGAGACGCCCCAAGCATCTACAAGCCCAGATCCTACATAACCCGCTCCAAAACAACAGGCGCATTCCTTATTAGTATCCGGACACCTCCATCAGGGAGATGCTAGTTGTCACTCTCACGTGCTGCTGGAGGAAAAAGAGTACGGAATGGTCATCGTATCTGCTCTTAGCAGCTGTACATGCTACTGGCTAACTACTTTCATCAAATGTATTGTACACATAGAACGAGGATGCAGAACACTGTATAATGGACTGAATGAATGTGCAGATGCGCGGTTTGCGCTACGGGTGGCGTGTAAGTTCTGATGTTTATGAGCAACTTGTATTACAGCGATAAAAATTGGTCTAAACTGTTGCTATGTGCTGGTGCTTTGTTTCCTCGCATGCAGTGTGGATTAACAGATCGATGTCCACACCGTTTCTTTCATTGGCGGCAACTAGCGCACGACGTCTCTTTTCGTTTGACTGGTTTGGACCTTGTTGGTGCCTGCTCTATTAATTCTGTGGCCGAAGACCGCTGGTTAAGTGTCCGGGGTGATCTCAGCCGACAGCGGATCGCGTTGAGTGTGATGCGTGAGCTAGGATCCGGATAAAGTGCTGCATATTCGCAATTCCATTTCCCGTTTCTGTTGGGCAGTGTGCGTTTAAGCTCGCGAAGCATGTTGAGATGCTCATCCGCGATAAATTCAGGGGTCTGGGGTGATATCGTTGGCATTAAGACGCTAGATATGTTGGTCTCCGGAAGTGTATCGTCATGGCTACGAATTTCAGGTGCTTGGGCGAGACGTTGCTGTTGTTGAGATGAAACTGCACCCAGTTGTGTGGCCACGTGGATATGGTGTGAAGGTGAAACAACCTCAATAATGCGTGTGCTGCCGTCGCACTTCGACTGGTCAATCACGATAGAGCTCGGTGCTGTATCCGAACTCAGATCACGGAGCGTCGTCAACATCTCTGATGGCACTTTGATTTTGATTTTCAGAGCTGTGCCGCGGTTGGACCCACGTTTCATGTTTCCCACCTGGAGAACAAACTGCACGTTGACTTTGTACGAATACCTCTACAGACACGGCTAGCGAAGTCGTACACTTTGGTGAATACTTGCCGTTTCTTAGTGAGCCCACTGGTCTGCCGCAAAGCTCTGAAGAGGTCAATCTGAAAGGCCTGCTCGTTTCCAGTGACCTCTTCTGTCGTTGTCTCCGGCATCCCCAGCTGGAAAAGATTACTGACTGGTGTTATGCTGCTTTTGTTCTCCCTCTCGGTGGCAGACTTCGTCAGAGCGTCGATCTTTGTGGACAAAGTGGCATAGCTACGACGACGTAATTTCAGCTGACTGTTCAAGTTGAATGCCACGGCGATGTTGTACATGATGGTAGTTCCGAGAGCACAATCTGCCCAGCTCTGGCCAGTCCGTACTTGTTCACTACGAAGCTGCCTAAGAAGTGCGAGTTCTTCAGATGAAAACCCGATTGCAGCTTCATAGTCAAGTTCGGTGAGACAAAGAGAGTTGAAAAACTCTGCTCTCGGCAGTCGGCTGGTTGTCGAAAACACGGCTTGTCTGGCTAGCAGCTCCTTAATGGTGTTGATGTGATGGTGGGAACGACGCAAGTTGAGCTCCAGCGCGTTTGTATCAATCTTGACAGAGTCAAATAGCTGGCCCCACTCTTCGAATCCGAAGTCGTGGTCGGTTGTTGAGCGGTATTGTGGTCGTGTGAGTGGGAAAGACATCAAATTCGAAACATATTCAAGCCCCGGCGACTCTGGAAGTGCACCGCGGCAACAACTTGCAGTCTGTGCTAGCGTAAAGAGATCCGCATGCTGAAGTGGTGGGTTACGCCCGTATCACGCTCCAACTTTGAGGTTGTGCCGTACAATGTAAACGTCAAGAATGCGGAGTCCAACTTTGGCGGAAACAGAACGGGCTAATAACTTTTTTAATGCAGAATGAAACCCCTCCAGTTGGCTGGTTGATAGCACTCGGACGCTCTTGCCACCCCCTTCATTGTACGTGTTGGTGGCTACTTCCAAATCACCGCGTCGTAACTGTTGTAAATTGCTGTTCAAAGTTCCGTGCCACTCCAAATCGCTACAACCAACGTCTTTCGGCAAAACCGCATTGGCAGCGATCTCGACGCGAACGGCCATCTCGGAAGGTACGCGTAATTGTCCGTCGATATCATATATCACCTCGTGAAGCTGCTCTGCAAGGTATTTTCTCACAGTTTTATCTTTCACTTTTTTCAGTGAAACGTGAAACGGGTCTTGATGAACTCCAACTGAAGCGCCAAGGACATCTTGCACCATTTCACGCACGGAATTGGCTTTGTCGCTAATGACGTAACACGGATCGACTTCTCCTTCATCTAGAAACGAACCCTTCACATGTTCTAAAAGTGCACGAGTCTCGTCATTGTTTTCAGACCTGGTGAGGCGCCGTCCAACGATCTGCCCAATTTCGTTTTGCAACAGTAAGAGCATCTTGGCGTCTCTCATGCTCTCCCGTTTTCCTGTGCCTCCTGACCACACCTTCAACTTCTTACAAAACTTTACAGAGTGATCAACCCTTAAAGCCTTCTTCACCTTCGTTGTTTCCATCAGAACCTCGCAGAGAGAGAGCTGTATTTGCAACCACGCTGCCGACAATGTTTCCAGTCCAAGAGGGTATTGAGCAGAATTGAGCAGCCGATGGGGGCGATGGCGCAAAGTAGAGTGGATTCGATAGTTGGTTTTGGCGAACTTGAGCAGCAAACAGATAAAGTAATTTGTAGTATCGCTTTTCACGGCGCCTCTTTATGTTGCCCACAGTGCTTGATAATCCGTGAGGTGATAGCATCCATTCATGCAGCAGCTCCATGAGCGACTTCGAGATGCCATGCTTCTGGGTAAGTATAAACGGAAAATGTATAATCAGCTGAGTTTCTCGCTGTAGAAACGGCGTTGAAATCGTTGAAAAGCAGCCCTTTGACTCTCCTTGACACTGGTACTTGATGTAGAGAAGATGGCATTTGGCACCCACTTCTTCCACCACACGCTGTTTGTACTCTTTCAGGTTCGGAGTGCAAGAGCATCCTGGCATTGGACAGAACGGCTTTCTGGAGGGATGGAGGTGCTCAGGAACCCACACGATGACTGGCCACTTAAACAGTACCGACAGAAGGCTACCACCTTGCTTCGCTTCTGGGTACTGTACAACGGGAGGGAAACGCTTTCCTATCATTGCTTCACTAGTGAGTCGCTTGACTTCCTCCTGCGCAAGGCGCTCTTCCGGTTGTCCATGTTGCTAACTAAACACAAATTTTAACTTGTCGGAGCCTCGGAGATCGGAGGTCGGTATCAGATTTGTCGGGGCCTGTCGGCCTCGGCATATCCAATAACCCCCTTTGGGACGCATTTGCTTTGGAGTCGACTATAAAAAACTTCTGCAAATTACATAGAAGAAGACCACACCTCCTACACTTTTGGACATTTTTAAAATGAACTGAAAAAGAAGAAGATTACTAAAGAACTGCAACGTTGCAGATCTATCAGTACCATGGGACAGTCAACATAACATGTCTCTCATTTTTTTGGCATTTTGTCAGCGTGACTCCGTCTGAACCTATGTTTCCTAGCCAAGCTTGTGAAAAGCGGTATCAATCTTTCGCACACTGTTCCCAGTGAGCTTAAAGCCGCAGCCACATTCGCGTTCTGAGAAGCAACTCCAGCTCGTAGATAACCCATCAGTGGCGTCACGATTTCGTCCGCACTGAAGTCCTTGCGAGCTTCCTCAGTAAGATGTTTCAGTGCATGAGCAGCTTGTTCCTACTGTTCGTCGGTTCCTCCTTCTACAAGAGCTGCAAGCAGCGGAACAGCTCCTTCGTCCATAATCGCCACACGGTTCTCGTCATTGTTGTGCGCCAAACACCTCAGTGCGAACGCTGCCCATTGCTTCTGGTCGTCATTGCCAGACCGTAGCAGCTCCGCCAACGGTGCAATCGCTCCTTCCCGTCCGATCTCAACACGTCTTCCGTCATTGTTGGCAGCCAAATTGCCCAAAGTGTATGCTGCGTCCTCCTTCTGAGTATCGGAGCCCACTCGAACGAGCTCAACCAAAGGTAGGATGGCGTCGTCAAATTCGGACCCCCCTTCGTTATCGCACGCCATCTTCCGCCAGCGGAAAGATACACCGGAGTGCACAAGACATATCAGGTACATCTTGGTAAGATGTAGCCGGAGGAGCACAATTGGTATAACAGGTGTTGTAGCAAGCTGCCAGTAATCCTTGTGGGTCATTGGTAGCTTTACACGTACTGTATCTCTACATCTGAGATGGAAGGGCCTTGTCAGGTTCTCCCTGCTTTAGTCTAGAATGTTCCAGCTAGTGAATACTCTAGGCTAGAACCACCAGCAGGTTCGCCACCTGCTTCGCCTGTGTGTTAGCGTTTCCAACTCCGGAAACCAGTACAAAGAATTCTTTAGTACGCTGAAGTACTGCTGTGGAATCGTCTACACTCAACTACAACTGTCTGAGCATCTGAAGCGCCGGCATGGTAAAACGCCGTGTCCGTGACAGCGTGGACACTGACAACGATGACGAGGAGAAGTCCTTCGAATACTCGGTGCCATTGTTTACTCCAGTGGTACCTCCCCAGGTGATATCGATCTCTCATGAAGCCCTCCTGAAGTGGCGTGACCAGCGTCGTGAGTATGAGGCCAAACTGATCGCTAGATGCCGTGCTTCGGGCGAAGACTACGATACTGTCACCTAACCTGTCAAGGAGAGTTTTGACACGGACCTTTTGGAAGCTTTCTGTACGCTTCGCCTACGTAAGGAAGTCAAATATGTCACTGAAGACATGCCATTACTGAGCTAGATGCCTTGTTGGGTAACGTAAAGAATGGCGACGTGCCGGATGTTAAGGCGTTGTTCAAGTCTGAGTTGCAAATGGATTTGAAGGAGACAGATGTGGACGCCCGCGTACTTTCCTATTTTCAACAATTAAAGAACGTAGTGAAGGAGAATGAATTGGTGGAGTGTCTATCCGGTCCAGACAGCGAAGTGGAGAAATGTAAGCTGCTGATTTCGTGCCTCGCACCTCCTGTTCTAAAAGCGGATGTGAAGTCTGCCGTTCGTTAGACCAACAAAGTAGCGTCAAAGGGTGTGACACAATTGTATTCTCTTGTCTATGAGAAAGTTGTCGAACATGAGAGTCATTTCCAGCAGAACAAGAGAATGCGTGGGAAAAAGAAAGCAAAAACTGCGGTGTCACAAGTCACAGAAAAAAAGACGTCATCTTGGGAAAAAGGGGGATTTCAGAACAAGAAGAAGAACCCATAGTCGAAGGACAGCACAAAGCCAGAGGAAAAGGTCGACAAGAAGGCCGAGAAGGTGGCGAAGACCACTCGCGATGCTCCATCACCATGTCCGAAGTGTTGTAGCTCAGACAAGCTGCAGTAGCTTAGACAATCTGCAGTAGCTCCGACAAGCTCCTGATGAAAAGGGAAAAATATGAAGACCGAATTACTTGGTGTTAGTTGCTCCTAACTGAGCACTGACCAACACTCATGGGCCTTTGCCCTCTCTCATACAGTGACCTGGTGTCGCGAAGTCGGTGAAACTTTGGTCGCGGAGCAGGTGGCGTATAGTGAACCCGAGTTATACGACTACTGAAAAGTGATTTTCAGAGTCGTACAACGTAGGGTGGGCGTGTGGTACCTTGCGGTATCCTCGTGGGTTCGTTGCCTTGGAAATATGACCCTCGTCGGAGTCTGAGAATTTGCAGATGAAGAGAAGTTGGGGCTTCCTTGATGTCTGGTGTCGGAATTCAGAAAATCCTTCCAGGAGCGTTCGGGAGTCAGAGTTTCTGGGAACCAAGCTAGTTACCAGGAAGTCGGCGGTCGGGAAGAGGTTAATATACCAGAGAAAAGTCTGAAATCGGTGTCTGAGTATCACAAATTCAGAACCGAAACAATTGACTTTCAGAGATAGACAACCAATATACAGAGTTCAGGAATATACAAATATATAGCCGTTTTTATTCTTTCTGATCCCTTGAACGGTGGGCTAATACTCCAGGTCAACTAGGGACCTGTTACCAGACACCTGGTCTGTCTGGTATCCCTTTCACGTTCGCGCACCACCCTCTAATATAGAGGGAAAATATAAACCAATACAATCGGCTATATATAACAGTCTACCTTGCACTCTGAAAACGACTGTCTAGTTTCCAGAGCCTGTCCAAACGAGCAATGTGAAATGGGCTACCGCTAGAGACAAAACAAACGACCCAACTAGTACATGGAATAGGCGGGTCCTCTCAAGTCTCTACGTTACCTGATCTCCGCCTAAGGGGATTGGAAAGGCGAGAGATCACACGGCAATATACCTTGACGCGGCCTTGCAAGCAGAAATACAACGACTTCTGGGTTACACGGCAAATTGAACTCGGGGGTACCGGGCAAATTGAACTCTGTTTATCTTTTATCTTCCTCATAATTCTCACATCTCTCTGGTACCTCTCTTCTTCTTGCCTTCTTTGGCGTTTTTCATGCAGTCAGTCTTCGTATCTCAGGTACACTTGATTCTTGTATGTATCAGGTATCTTGACTTGGTCTCTGTATGCAGTCAGTGCAGCAGATCTCGATGGGTTGACAGGTAGAGACGTCATTACGGGGGATGTGCAGGTCAGGCATCACTTGATTGCGTGACTTGAACTTGGGTTGACTTGGTTTTAGTATGGTCTTGAATCTTCGGTGATTTCAGAGTCTGGTATCCTGGTTTTCAGAGTCTGAAAACATTTTGGTTTTCAGAGTCCTAGTCTTCCAGAGTGGGGATACCAAAGTCTTGAGTGGGGTATCAAAGTACGGAGCACCAATGCTTCAACGTACACGAAGATCTTGAGAGGTTGCGCGGGTGCGCGGCGTCCGGCGCGCGATACTTGGCCTCTGTGGGTAAATACTTGTGAATCCTTGAACCATCAATCGTCGCGCTGGACAGTAACGGGATGAGGTCTCTCAGAGATACGTTCTTCTGAAAGACTTTCGCCAGGAATTAGGCACTCATCGTCGGGGAAAGTCCGGTGACCGGACAGAGTGTATTTGACCTTCAGAATTGTGCACATTCCGAAGTACACTTCCAGTCTTTTGGGCCCCTTTACAGTCAGGCGAAGGTTCATCCACAATTTTCCACATATGTCACACGGGTGCAGCCGCGTCCCAAAATCCCTCTCGCTCGTAACCCATAGTATAACCAATCACCTCGTAACGAAATACCCACCTGTCGCTCGAAAATCGGAAATAGCATCATGTCACTGATTCGCTGCTGCTCAAGCTTTCTTCAAACTGCGCCAGGTCTCGATGCACAATCCAACACGCCCTTCGACTACTCTGCTTCTCCAATCCCTGAAATTTGCAGCAACACTTTCAGTCGCTTCTTGTCGAGGGGCTTGGTGAACGTGTCAGCCGGGTTCGTTTCACCCTTCCCCTTGTGCAACTCCACAGTGGCTTTTTGCACTTGTTCACGAACGTAGTGCCACCGCAATTCAATGTGGCGAGTGCGTTTGCTGTAGGTAGGATTAGTTGCCATCACGTGAGCCGCTTGATTGTCAATTCCCACACGCAGTTGCAACTTGTGCTGCGGTAAAAGCTCCTGTAAAACGTTTTCCCAGCAACCGCCTCCATCGTGGCTTCGCACGCCACAATGTACTCCGCCTCTGCAGTCGACAAAGTAATGACAGATTGCCGTCGTGACATCCACGCAGGTGGTTTCCTGTAACAGAATGTGTACACTAGATCTTCACACGCAAAGATATACAACCTGTTGATAAGAAGGGAAATCTTGGACCGAGGCTTCCTGCCCTGCGTCTCTTGGGCGGAGGATCTTTTTACCTACGGTAGATCTTTTAACTGCTGCGATTGCTCAGTCCTTCAACACGGATGCTGTTTCCAACACGCCCTCCTCCAAAGACAGCATCTTCGGAAGATGGTCCTTGGTCATGCCAATCATGGCACTCAGCATCTCGAAATGATCACCTGCAAGGGGTTTAGTCATCAGGTCAGAAGGATTGCCGTTGGCCTTTACCTTCCATAGGTCGACCGTCTTTTAAGCAACCTGATCTCGGATGTAGTGCCACCTTAACTTGATATGCCGTGTTCGGCGACTCTAGGTCGGTTTTGTCGCCATGACGAACGCCGCTTAATTGTCGATGTCTAGAAGAAAGTTGGTCTGCAACTTCTGGAAAACTTCGATCAGCACATTGCGGAGACCTTGCCCTTCCATGTAAGGCTCGCAAGCTGCCACATACGCCGCTTCGGCTGTAGATTGCGCCACGATGCTCTGGCATCGAGAGGCCCATGAGATCGCTCCACCTACCATGCAGTGCACGTAACCAGTTACACTCATCCTCGTATCGGGGTCGTTGCCCCAGTCGGAATCACAGAAACCGTCAATGACAAGCGCGCCCTCCTGCGCTGCCGCCTTGTGAGACGAATACACAATTCCTTGGCTCTTGGTTCCGACAAGGTACCGCAGCACACGTTTTGCTGCACCAATATGCTGCTGCGTCGGGCTCTGCACGAATCTGCTCAACTACCCAACTACATACGCTAGATCTGGCCTGGTGCACGTCGCCAGATACATCAGTGATCCGATAAGCTCTCGGTACGGGAACCCCTTGCCATGTTCTGGCACTTTCTTCTTCGCGGAGGTGTCCGCGTCGTTCACAGTAAGTCTCATCTTAGTCTCCATTGGGATCCTGCTGGGGTGTGCATCGCTGAAGTTGAACCGCTCAATAACTTCATCACAGTATCGCGTCCGGTGAAGTTTAATCGAGTCCTCGTTCTGCTCAACCTCAACTCCCAAGTACGTGCTTAGCAGTCCCTGGTCTTTTAGTCCGTTGTCGCTATCAAGCTGACTGAACATCGTCTTATCAAATGCGAAATCTTTCGTTGCACACAAGATATCATCGACATACAGCAAAACGCTTGCAAATACGCCATCGTGATCGTAGGAGTACAGGCATGGCTCAGTGCTGCATTGCTTGAAGCCGTATCGAAGGAACCAGCCGTTCACTTCAGTGTTCAACTCACAACTGCTTTGTCGGAGTCCGTACAGCGCCTTGTTAATCACGTAGACCATCCCGTTGGTCTCGCATGGATATCCTTCCAGTGACTCCAGGTACTGCTTGATGGTGAGCTCCGCGTTCAAGTAGGCAGTATTGATGTCACCTTGATAAATCGGCAGACCCAAATGATGCACACAGCTAAAAACAAACGGAAAGTAGCCATTCTTGCTACCGGGCTGAACGTCTCAACGAAATCAACACCGGGTATCTGCTTGTCACCACGAGCAACAATTCTAGCACGGAATCTCACGATGTAGCCAAGATGGTCTGACTTTACGCCGTACACCCACATCGTCTTGATGGCCTTCTTTCCCTCAGGAATCTCGCTCCTAGCGATCATGCCCAGCACTCCTTTGTCTTTCAGTGCTGCTATTTCAGCATCCATAGCCTCCTGCCATTGTCTCGCAAATTTCGACCTCATCGCCTCACGGTAATTTCTGGGGATCTTCACGTTCTTAGCGAGGGCTCCGCCAGCTCCACGGAGGCTGTTGAAGTTAGGGCCCGTCACAGGGACCGCCTCTACACCGTGTTCTATATAAACTAATAATGAAGAGACGGCACTTTTGACTCTAATAAATAATGTACTAAAATGTCTGGAACATTAGTACGATGAATGGTAGCGGCAATTCTAGACTACGTTTCTGAATGCCGCATACTAATTTTTTGTTAGTAGCCCGCTACTTTCTTAAGCATTAATCTTACTTATTCTTTTTCTCCTTTCTACCCTGACTTCCTACTACTTGCGCCCAAGTTCCCCGCAACAGCTCGTGGCGGGCAAGGATCCCGCGCGGATTAGATTGTAAGTTCTTGTTTCGGAACCTACTCCGGCCTACGCGCCGTCCCCTGACAGACCTCCGCTGCGCTGCTGCCTCTCCAAGGCCTCTATACGCATACGTCTCCCATCCGGCATGTTTGCATCGTATTATAATCTTGAGTTTAGTATTGAAAGCCACGATCTAAAATGCCGATCAGTACTGTATACGATCCCGGATAGAATCTTCCTCCTCAGTTGGTACGAGATAAGCGGAGACGTCGTGTGACTTCATGGCAGAGCTTGTCCCCAGTCGACACCGCCGTTGACGATCATTAAGCTCATCCTTGAGCACTAGAGGCAGAATGGTAGTGCGTGCTCGCTCCGCGTAGGCTTCTCGGAAGACTGGCGTTTTCCAGGAACCAAAATACAATCTTGTCATCTCCTTCTGTCTACCGGCGTGCTTGAGCGCAATTAGAGCGTGAACACAAGGAGCACCAGCGTCCTCGAAATCTAAGCACAAGCATTTTACCACGCCGTCACATAGTTGAAGTGCAAACTTGAGAGGGATACCTCCGATTCCATGCTTGATTTCCACAACAAAATTTGTGGAGGAGTTTGCTTCGATGAAACCGCTGACGGTGTCTTCAAGTATCTTGTCTGCCCTGCGCGACGCGTAACGTGTCAACTCACCCAAGGTATCCGCCTTTTTCGTGTTCTCCACCCACTTTCTTGCCACATAACATTCAATCTCTATAAGACAGTCCAGGATCGGAAGACTGCGAATACCCGTCAGTGCACATTTGACTGATTCCACGTTATTGGAAGTCATGGTGTTGAACCGGGTGCACGTACTATAAGCGGTAGCCCACTTTTCCTGCCCTATCTCCTGTAGCCCCTTGATTGCGCTCTCATTCATTGCAGAAAAGTCAGCAGCCGCTCTGTCAAACTCCAATGCTGTACGCGCCATCGCCCACGCTAGCGCCTTCAAATGTTTTGCTTGAATATCTTGTTAAAGTAAATTCATCAGTGTCAGAAGCAATAGAAGTGTGGGATGTCTGGTGCTGTTGTCTTTGTCGCATTGATCAGGCACGGTATTTGTTATTTTGTTGGGTATTTGGAATATTATTTTTATATTGTAAGTATTTGGTGTATAATTTTTATTTTTTGAATAAATTGGTAAATATTTTTTATTATCCCTAAAAAAAAACGATCTTATTATTTGCTCCTAGAAACAGGAAGCACTTCACGTACGAAACAAATCTACCAGTAGTACGATGCAAATCTACCAGTAGTAGACAGACTACCACGCGTCAGCAAGCAAACGTTTCTTCTTGCCTGTATCACTTTGAGCTGTCACCGTCTTCCTTTCTCCTTTCGAGTCTGGCGTCATGAATTTGTGAAAAAGTGGCATCACTCCTTCTCGCACAGTTCCCAGTGAGTTCAAAGCCGCAGCCACATTCGCGTTCTGAGAAGCAACTCCAGCTCGTAGATAACCCATCAGTGGCGTCACGATTTCGTCCGCACTGAAGTCCTTGCGAGCTTCCTCAGTAAGATGTTTCAGTGCATGAGCAGCTTGTTCCTACTGTTCGTCGGTTCCTCCTTCTACAAGAGCTGCAAGCAGCGGAACAGCTCCTTCGTCCATAATCGCCACACGGTTCTCGTCATTGTTGTGCGCCAAATACCTCAGTGCGAACGCTGCCCATTGCTTCTGGTCGTCATTGCCAGACCGTAGCAGCTCCGCCAACGGTGCAATCGCTCCTTCCCGTCCGATCTCAACACGTCTTCCGTCATTGTTGGCAGCCAAATTGCCCAAAGTGTATGCTGCGTCCTCCTTCTGAGTATCGGAGCCCACTCGAACGAGCTCAACCAAAGGCAGGATAGCCTCGTCGAATTCGGACCCCAGTTCGTTATCGCACGCCAAATTCCCCAACGCGAATGCCGCTCTCTGCTTCTGCATGGCTGTTCCGGATCGGAGAAGTTCAATCAGTGGACCAATTGCCCCTTGCTCTGTGATTTCCACTCGGTTTGCATCGCTGTATGCGAGGTTCCCGAGGGTGTACGCACTCCACTGCTTCTGAGCTCTCGTTCCTGTTTTCAAGAGCTCTACGAGAGGAGGAATCGCTCCTTCTTGAGCGATCAACACACGATTCTCTTCATTGTTCAACGAGAGGAAGCCTAGAGCGTAGACCGCACCCTGGTTCTGCGAATCAACCACAACTTTGACAAACTTCACCATAGGAGGAATTGCACCTTCACGAGCGATTTTAGCACGAGATGTGTCATTGTTCGCAGCCAAATTTCCCAGCGCATAGGCAGCTTCCTGCTTCTGCATGTCCGTTCCTGACCGCAGAAGAGCAATGAGAGGAGGGATAGCTTTTCCCTGGGTGATTTCCATACAGCTCTCATCACTGTCACTAGCCAGAGTCACCAAAGCTTCTGTAGCCCACAGTTTCTGGTTGGCAGTACCATTCGTCAGCAAATCAATTAGAAGAGGGAGAGCTCCAACTCGACGTAAAGTTTCTCCATCTCCTCTGGTCGCCAAGCAGGAGCACTGTAGAACTGCAACTTCCTTCTCCTGTTCGTCGCCGTACTGAAGTTTGTGTAACAGCGAGAGTATCTCCGAGTGCGTTGGCTCTCGAACACAGGCCTGGAGCTCCTCGAACTCGGCTTCTCGCACTTTCGAGAAGGAGAAAGTGAACCAACTCAAACAATGGAGTGCATAGAGTTGAGCCAAAGAACTTTTACTGGTACGAACGACGTCCCGGAGTGCTGGGATCCCCTTGGCCTTGTACACTTGCACTCGGTTGCTGTTCGAGACGCATTTGTTGATGAGATCCAGGAGAGCTTCCTCCACTTCGTGAGATGTTACTTCCTCAGACCCTAAGAGATTGATGAGAAGTGGAACGGAAGAATCTTCCCGAAGAGAAGAGAAGATGAGCTGAGGAGAAAGAGCTGAGTCGACTATCTCCTTCTCGTTCTCGTTCTCGTTCTCGTTCTCGTCCAGTTCAAATGTTACTTGTGGAAGTGGCTCGATCTTCTCCTCGTCCTCTTCTAATTCACCTTCCACTACTACCACCTCACTCATGCCACCGAGAACCGGCTCTGGATTCAGATCCGTCTCCTTCTCCTCCACCTGAACCAGTGGTTTAATCTTCTCTTTGGTCTCCTCTTGCTTATCATCCTCCGTTGCGGCCATAATGACATGGGTAGTGCTGTTTTCCATTCTCTCCAGCTCCAAATCGATCTTCTTTTCATCTTGTTGCTGTTGATTCTCCGCCACATTTTCGATTGTGGGTTGTTCCGTAACTGGTTCCAGAGCGGTTTGTTGCTTATCTTCAACCTTTAACTCGACAAGCCCCTGTCCGGTTGGTTCTTCCTTTTCTTGTTGCAACTTCTCCTCTAACTTCTCTTTTTCCTCCACAACTTCTTCCTTACCCTTCACTTCTTCTTCGCTTGTCGCTTGCTGCTTCAGTTCCACCAGCTCGGTCTCCTTACCAATGGACTGAGTCTCGCGACATCGTGATGAGACGGAGAAGATCTGAAAATCTTCAGCCTCATTCTCCTCTGACTCCACTGGTGTCTTGTCTTCAAGCTCAGACTCAACCTCTGTTTCCTCCAAATCCTCATCCCTTATCGAAAGTTTCTTGCCGCTTAATGCTCGCCCATAGTTCTTCGGTATCGGAGCTTGACGAGTCACACCTACAACATTTTACTTCTCCATCATTTGTGCTCTCTTGTCAGTCTGAAGCTGTGCGAGGATCTGATCGTGGGTGAGTCGGATGTCCCTGCGCATACCCTTAAGCTTGGCGAAGAGCTTTGCAGAGTTCGAGGCTGCTGTAGCTTGCCCCTCCATGACCGTCACGGTCGTCGCGAGGTTGAACATCTGGAAGAGTCTGTCCACTTCCTCGACGACGTGGAGTCGACTGTCCTCCATCTTGGCCCACTTGAAGATCCGTACGACCCGATGCATATCATGGTATTTCTGCAGATGTTCATAGAACATGGCCACTGCATAGGCGAATCTCTCGATCGCTTGGGTGCGTTGCAGCGTCGGGTTGGCTCGAACAGACTCCGACTGCAACTCGACTTGGATCTGCATCAACCGCACGTACGTTTCGCGGTTTTGTGAGCGTTGACGACGGATAGCGTCAACCAACTCGTAGATCTGACGAAGTCTTTCGACAGCCTCGATGATTGTGAGTAGGACCTCCATAAGAAACCAGAGGCTGTAGGGATGTTTCTGCGAGAAAACGAATTGCAGAATGAACTGACCGACGGAGAAGGTGGCGAGGGGGTTTCGAAAGGTGCTGCTTCGTCCGACGAGTGGCTTTTTTGACGATCAATCGATTGAAACAAGTCAGTACATGTAACATGCACTACTTCCTGACCGCCATGTTCTTCCTGTTCTTCAATTGTCCAGTGCATTGGCTCTTGACTATCCGGATGCTGGAGAATTTGATGACGATTGCACCGATGAACTTGTACCCGATGGATTAGAGGCTCCTGGAGGGCTTCCGGCTCAAGTTCAGCCGTTCCTGACCCAACCGGAAGGATTCCGATCTTCAATGGGCGAAACTAGTTGAATCCGTTTGTCATCACGGACACAAAGTTGATGACGACAGCCTGTCGGACATGACACTGTAAGTTCATCGCCAACTTGCCGGTCGGATCGCTCATGAGCTTAGGACCAAACTTAGGTTTTTGATGCGTGTCGAAACACACCTCAGTGAGTGTAGCTCCGGTGAACTGGAGCCATTGTTCCGTCTGCCCCGAAATGCAATGGCCCCAGGCATATATATTGTTTCAGAGAGTTTCATCATCGGCAACCGACGTTTCTTGACGCAAATGAGCCCCTAACGCCACTTCAAGGCAGCTCGTCTCTTAGTGAAACCACGCGTACCAGCAAAGCTTTCTGGGTTCGGAGCCATTCAGCGTTCAGCCCGGCTGAGCAGTACGCGAGCATCCATCACTCCAAATTCTCCAAAGCAACCAACCTCTACCTTGTTCAGTGTCAGGTCGAAGAGGTGAGGAAGTCTCAGCAAAGACCGACGTCGCCCGGTGGTTCTAACAGGGATAATGTCTTGGGGTTGCTAATACAGCGTTGGTCTTTAGGGGGTTTATACCTTTTACTGGGGGTTGTCCCGTGACTAACCCCCACCTGTGAGAATTTATTTACCTGCCATCGGCCTGAAATGCAACTGGAAAAGCAACGGAGCGCTGGCCAACCTATATTTCCATCAACGGCTATCTTCATGCCGTTCAATAGACATGTGTTTGTAAGTAGAGCTACAAAGTATCCAATTAAATATTTTGTTTGTTTTTTATATGAAGGATCCGATTTTGGGTATCGATACAATCTCAATATTTTGAAGATAACTCTTTTTGACCTTTTCTCACCTTGTTTTAGTCCCGAGCAGTGGTCCCGCTCAGGTCGAACCAAAAGACACTCACAGAGACGCCCCAAGCATCTACAAGCCCAGATCCTACATAACCCGCTCCAAAACAACAGGCGCATTCCTTATTAGTATCCGGACACCTCCATCAGGGAGATGCTAGTTGTCACTCTCACGTGCTGCTGGAGGAAAAAGAGTACGGAATGGTCATCGTATCTGCTCTTAGCAGCTGTACATGCTACTGGCTAACTACTTTCATCAAATGTATTGTACACATAGAACGAGGATGCAGAACACTGTATAATGGACTGAATGAATGTGCAGATGCGCGGTTTGCGCTACGGGTGGCGTGTAAGTTCTGATGTTTATGAGCAACTTGTATTACAGCGATAAAAATTGGTCTAAACTGTTGCTATGTGCTGGTGCTTTGTTTCCTCGCATGCAGTGTGGATTAACAGATCGATGTCCACACCGTTTCTTTCATTGGCGGCAACTAGCGCACGACGTCTCTTTTCGTTTGACTGGTTTGGACCTTGTTGGTGCCTGCTCTATTAATTCTGTGGCCGAAGACCGCTGGTTAAGTGTCCGGGGTGATCTCAGCCGACAGCGGATCGCGTTGAGTGTGATGCGTGAGCTAGGATCCGGATAAAGTGCTGCATATTCGCAATTCCATTTCCCGTTTCTGTTGGGCAGTGTGCGTTTAAGCTCGCGAAGCATGTTGAGATGCTCATCCGCGATAAATTCAGGGGTCTGGGGTGATATCGTTGGCATTAAGACGCTAGATATGTTGGTCTCCGGAAGTGTATCGTCATGGCTACGAATTTCAGGTGCTTGGGCGAGACGTTGCTGTTGTTGAGATGAAACTGCACCCAGTTGTGTGGCCACGTGGATATGGTGTGAAGGTGAAACAACCTCAATAATGCGTGTGCTGCCGTCGCACTTCGACTGGTCAATCACGATAGAGCTCGGTGCTGTATCCGAACTCAGATCACGGAGCGTCGTCAACATCTCTGATGGCACTTTGATTTTGATTTTCAGAGCTGTGCCGCGGTTGGACCCACGTTTCATGTTTCCCACCTGGAGAACAAACTGCACGTTGACTTTGTACGAATACCTCTACAGACACGGCTAGCGAAGTCGTACACTTTGGTGAATACTTGCCGTTTCTTAGTGAGCCCACTGGTCTGCCGCAAAGCTCTGAAGAGGTCAATCTGAAAGGCCTGCTCGTTTCCAGTGACCTCTTCTGTCGTTGTCTCCGGCATCCCCAGCTGGAAAAGATTACTGACTGGTGTTATGCTGCTTTTGTTCTCCCTCTCGGTGGCAGACTTCGTCAGAGCGTCGATCTTTGTGGACAAAGTGGCATAGCTACGACGACGTAATTTCAGCTGACTGTTCAAGTTGAATGCCACGGCGATGTTGTACATGATGGTAGTTCCGAGAGCACAATCTGCCCAGCTCTGGCCAGTCCGTACTTGTTCACTACGAAGCTGCCTAAGAAGTGCGAGTTCTTCAGATGAAAACCCGATTGCAGCTTCATAGTCAAGTTCGGTGAGACAAAGAGAGTTGAAAAACTCTGCTCTCGGCAGTCGGCTGGTTGTCGAAAACACGGCTTGTCTGGCTAGCAGCTCCTTAATGATGTTGATGTGATGGTGGGAACGACGCAAGTTGAGCTCCAGCGCGTTTGTATCAATCTTGACAGAGTCAAATAGCTGGCCCCACTCTTCGAATCCGAAGTCGTGGTCGGTTGTTGAGCGGTATTGTGGTCGTGTGAGTGGGAAAGACATCAAATTCGAAACATATTCAAGCCCCGGCGACTCTGGAAGTGCACCGCGGCAACAACTTGCAGTCTGTGCTAGCGTAAAGAGATCCGCATGCTGAAGTGGTGGGTTACGCCCGTATCACGCTCCAACTTTGAGGTTGTGCCGTACAATGTAAACGTCAAGAATGCGGAGTCCAACTTTGGCGGAAACAGAACGGGCTAATAACTTTTTTAATGCAGAATGAAACCCCTCCAGTTGGCTGGTTGATAGCACTCGGACGCTCTTGCCACCCCCTTCATTGTACGTGTTGGTGGCTACTTCCAAATCACCGCGTCGTAACTGTTGTAAATTGCTGTTCAAAGTTCCGTGCCACTCCAAATCGCTACAACCAACGTCTTTCGGCAAAACCGCATTGGCAGCGATCTCGACGCGAACGGCCATCTCGGAAGGTACGCGTAATTGTCCGTCGATATCATATATCACCTCGTGAAGCTGCTCTGCAAGGTATTTTCTCACAGTTTTATCTTTCACTTTTTTCAGTGAAACGTGAAACGGGTCTTGATGAACTCCACTGAAGCGCCAAGGACATCTTGCACCATTTCACGCACGGAATTGGCTTTGTCGCTAATGACGTAACACGGATCGACTTCTCCTTCATCTAGAAACGAACCCTTCACATGTTCTAAAAGCGCACGAGTCTCGTCATTGTTTTCAGACCTGGTGAGGCGCCGTCCAACGATCTGCCCGATTTCGTTTTGCAACAGTAAGAGCATCTTGGCGTCTCTCATGCTCTCCCGTTTTCCTGTGCCTCCTGACCACACCTTCAACTTCTTACAAAACTTTACAGAGTGATCAACCCTTAAAGCCTTCTTCACCTTCGTTGTTTCCATCAGAACCTCGCAGAGAGAGAGCTGTATTTGCAACCACGCTGCCGACAATGTTTCCAGTCCAAGAGGGTATTGAGCAGAATTGAGCAGCCGATGGGGGCGATGGCGCAAAGTAGAGTGGATTCGATAGTTGGTTTTGGCGAACTTGAGCAGCAAACAGATAAAGTAATTTGTAGTATCGCTTTTCACGGCGCCTCTTTATGTTGCCCACAGTGCTTGATAATCCGTGAGGTGATAGCATCCATTCATGCAGCAGCTCCATGAGCGACTTCGAGATGCCATGCTTCTGGGTAAGTATAAACGGAAAATGTATAATCAGCTGAGTTTCTCGCTGTAGAAACGGCGTTGAAATCGTTGAAAAGCAGCCCTTTGACTCTCCTTGACACTGGTACTTGATGTAGAGAAGATGGCATTTGGCACCCACTTCTTCCACCACACGCTGTTTGTACTCTTTCAGGTTCGGAGTGCAAGAGCATCCTGGCATTGGACAGAACGGCTTTCTGGAGGGATGGAGGTGCTCAGGAACCCACACGATGACTGGCCACTTAAACAGTACCGACAGAAGGCTACCACCTTGCTTCGCTTCTGGGTACTGTACAACGGGAGGGAAACGCTTTCCTATCATTGCTTCACTAGTGAGTCGCTTGACTTCCTCCTGCGCAAAGCGCTCTTCCGGTTGTCCATGTTGCTAACTAAACACAAATTTTAACTTGTCGGAGCCTCGGAGATCGGAGGTCGGTATCAGATTTGTCGGGGCCTGTCGGCCTCGGCATATCCAATAACCCCCTTTGGGACGCATTTGCTTTGGAGTCGACTATAAAAAACTTCTGCAAATTACATAGAAGAAGACCACACCTCCTACACTTTTGGACATTTTTAAAATGAACTGAAAAAGAAGAAGATTACTAAAGAACTGCAACGTTGCAGATCTATCAGTACCATGGGACAGTCAACATAACATGTCTCTCATTTTTTTGGCATTTTGTCAGCGTGACTCCGTCTGAACCTATGTTTCCTAGCCAAGCTTGTGAAAAGCGGTATCAATCTTTCGCACACTGTTCCCAGTGAGCTTAAAGCCGCAGCCACATTCGTGTTCTGAGAAACAGCTCCAGCTCGTAGATAACCCATCAGTGGTGTCATGATTCGGTCTGCACTGAAGTCCTTGCGAGCTTCCTCAGTAAGATGTTTCAGTGCATGAGCAGCTTGTTCCTACTGTTCGTCGGTTCCTCCTTCTACAAGAGCTGCAAGCAGCGGAACAGCTCCTTCGTCCATAATCGCCACACGGTTCTCGTCATTGTTGTGCGCCAAACACCTCAGTGCGAACGCTGCCCATTGCTTCTGGTCGTCATTGCCAGACCGTAGCAGCTCCGCCAACGGTGCAATCGCTCCTTCCCGTCCGATCTCAACACGTCTTCCGTCATTGTTGGCAGCCAAATTGCCCAAAGTGTATGCTGCGTCCTCCTTCTGAGTATCGGAGCCCACTCGAACGAGCTCAACCAAAGGTAGGATGGCGTCGTCAAATTCGGACCCCCCTTCGTTATCGCACGCCATCTTCCGCCAGCGGAAAGATACACCGGAGTGCACAAGACATATCAGGTACATCTTGGTAAGATGGCGGTGTTACCTCTCGGGGTAGCCGGAGGAGCACAATTGGTATAACAGGTGTTGTAGCAAGCTGCTAGTAATCCTTGTGGGTCATTGGTAGCTTTACACGTACTGTATCTCTACATCTGAGATGGAAGGGCCTGACACTAACAACATCACCCAGTGGTCCTCAGCTGAAGATTCATTGGGTAATGGGAAGTATATGAAAGCCAAAGCCTTGGGGATCTCTGGGTCCTCTAGCAACGACACTTAAGCACTTTGTTCATCGACTGCACTCCTCGCTGTGAACTCATATCATGCTCTTCAACAATAGACCAGCTAGGAAGAGCTACGCCAGATGTAATATGTACATTTAATAAAAAAGGGGTAATAAAAATATATACCAATATATTCAAAAAATAAAAATAAAATACCAAACAGTTTTGTTTATTTCTTTTAGCAAGGAAAACCCAATTTGGGAGAATAACCTCTACATGTATCATGCAAATGCTGGTCAGCAAGGGCGCTTAGGACCGCTGACTGCTGCAGCTCTTCCGGTTGTGGCCAACTTGCATGCATGTTCCGCACCGGCGAATTTGCTTTCTCAGAGATTTTGTTGCCTGCAGTGACGGAATGCACTTCTTTGGGCGACCACGTTTTTTTGGAATTCCGGGGACCCTGCATTCACCGCGAGTAAGCTCATCCTTGAGCACTAGAGGCAGAATGGTAGTGCGTGCTCGCTCCGCGTAGGCTTCTCGGAAGACTGGCGTTTTCCAGGAACCAAAATACAATCTTGTCATCTCCTTCTGTCTACCGGCGTGCTTGAGCGCAATTAGAGCGTGAACACAAGGAGCACCAGCGTCCTCGAAATCTAAGCACAAGCATTTTGCCACGCCGTCACATAGTTGAAGTGCAAACTTGAGAGGGATACCTCCGATTCCATGCTTGATTTCCACAACAAAATTTGTGGAGGAGTTTGCTTCGATGAAACCGCTGACGGTGTCTTCAAGTACCTTGTCTGCCCTGCGCGACGCGTAACGTGTCAACTCACCCAAGGTATCCGCCTTTTTCGTGTTCTCCACCCACTTTCTTGCCACATAACATTCAATCTCTATAAGACAGTCCAGGATCGGAAGACTGCGAATACCCGTCAGTGCACATTTGACTGATTCCACGTTATTGGAAGTCATGGTGTTGAACCGGGTGCACGTACTATAAGCGGTAGCCCACTTTTCCTGCCCTATCTCCTGTAGCCCCTTGATTGCGCTCTCATTCATTGCAGAAAAGTCAGCAGCCGCTCTGTCAAACTCCAATGCTGTACGCGCCATCGCCCACGCTAGCGCCTTCAAATGTTTTGCTTGAATATCTTGTTAAAGTAAATTCATCAGTGTCAGAAGCAATAGAAGTGTGGGATGTCTGGTGCTGTTGTCTTTGTCGCATTGATCAGGCACGGTATTTGTTATTTTGTTGGGTATTTGGAATATTATTTTTATATTGTAAGCATTTGGTGTATAATTTTTATTTTTTGAATAAATTGGTATATTTTTTTTATTATCCCTAAAAACAACGATCTTATTATTTGCTTCTAGAAACAGGAAGCACTTCACGTACGATACAAATCAACAAGTAGTACGATGCAAATCTACTAGTAGTAGACAGACTACCACGCGTCAGCAAACAAACTCTTATTCTTGCCTGCACCACCTTGAGCTGTCACCGTCTTCCTTTCTCCTTTCGAGTCTGGCGTCATGAATTTGTGAAAAAGTGGCATCACTCCTTCTCGCACAGTTCCCAGTGAGTTCAAAGCCGCAGCCACATTCGCGTTCTGAGAAGCAACTCCAGCTCGTAGATAACCCATCAGTGGCGTCACGATTCGGTCCGCACTGAAGTCATTGCGATCTTCCTCAGTAAGATGCTTCAGTGCGTGAGCTGCTTGCTCCTTCTGCTCGTCGGTTCCACACTCGACAAGAGCTTTAAGTGGAGGAATAGCTCCTTCCTCAATAATCGCCACACGGTTCTCGTCATTGTTGTGCGCCAAACACCTCAGTGCGAACGCTGCCCATTGCTTCTGGTCGTCATTGCCAGACCGTAGCAGCTCCACCAACGGTGCAATCGCTCCTTTCCGTCCGATCTCAACACGTCTTCCGTCATTGTTGGCAGCCAAATTGCCCAAAGTGTATGCTGCGTCCTCCTTCTGAGTATCGGAGCCCACTCGAACGAGCTCAACCAAAGGCAGGATAGCCTCGTCAAATTCGGACCCCACTTCGTTATCGCACGCCAAATTCCCCAACGCGAATGCCGCTCTCTGCTTCTGCATGGCTCTTCCGGATCGGAGAAGTTCAATCAGTGGACCAATTGCCCCTTGCTCTGTGATTTCCACTCGGTTTGCATCACTGTACGCGAGGTTTCCGAGGGTGTACGCACTCCACTGCTTCTGAGCTCTCGTTCCTGTTTTCAAGAGCTCTACGAGAGGAGGAATCGCTCCTTCTTGAGCGATCAACACACGATTCTCTTCATTGTTCAACGAGAGGAAGCCTAGAGCGTAGACCGCACCCTGGTTCTGCGCATCGGTAACAGCTTCGGCGAACTTCACCATCGGAGGAATCGCACCTTCACGAGCGATTTTAGCGCGGATCGTGTCATTGTTCGCAGCCAAATTTCCCAGCGCATAGGCAGCTTCCTGCTTCTGCATGTCCGTTCCTGACTGCAGAAGAGCAATGAGAGGAGGGATGGCTCCTTCACTGGTGATTTCCACGCAGCTCTCATCACTGTCACTAGCCAGAGTCACCAGAGCTTCTGTAGCCCACAGTTTCTGGTTGGCAGTACCGTTCGTCAGCAGATCAATTAGAAGAGGAAACACTCCAACTCGACGTAAAGTTTCTCCATCTCCTCTGGTCGCCAAGCAGGAACACTGTAGAACTGCGACTTCCTTCTCCTGTTCGTCGCCGTTCTGAAGCTCATGCAGGAGCGACAGCATTTCCGAGTGTGTTGGTTCTCGTACACAACCCTGGAGCTCCTCAAACTCAGCTTCTCGCACTTTCGAGAAGGAGAAAGTGAACCAACTCAAACAATGGAGAGCATAGAGTTGAGCCAAGTAGCTCTCACTGAAGCGTACGATCTCTCGAAGCACTGGGATCCCCTTGGTCTTGTACACTTGCACTCGATTACTATTGGAGACGCACTTGCCGATGAGGTCCAGGAGAGCTTGCTCCGTTTCTTGGGTTGTTGCTTCTCCGGATCCCAGGAGCTTAATGAGAAGCGGAACGGAGGAATCTTCCAGAAGAGAAGAGGAACTGAGTTGAGGAGAAAGAGTCGGATCGACTTTCTCCTCCAATTCAAGTGGCATTTGTGCCGGTAGCTCGATATTCTCTTCGCCCTCTTCTTGTTCATCTTCCACTACTATCATCTCATCCGTGTCATTGTCAGGCTCCAAATCGATCGCATTCTCCTCCACAGTGACTCGATCTTCTCTTCATCTTCTTGTTGTTGATACTCCATCGATGCCAGAGGCTCCGGGTTGATCTCCTGTTGGCTCTCCACCACATCTTCGATGTCGCGTTGTGCCGTCACAGGCCCATCCTCCACTTGAAGTACAGGCTCCTGATCGATTGGTAGTTCCTTCTCTTCTGGCTTCTCCTCCTCCACGACTTCTCCCTTGTTATCAGTGTTTAAACCCACAAACTCCAGATCGCTTTGCTCCTTCTCGTCATTCTCCACCTCCAAATCAACACCAAGGTGTTGCTCAGGGTGCTGTTCGATTGGTCCTTTATCTTCTTGTGGCATCTCCTCCATATTATCTTTCACCTCCACATCTTCCTTGCCAGCAGCATTCAAAACTCCCGACGGTTCCTTCTCTTCCTCCTCCTTGTTTACAGCTTGCTGCTTGAGTTCCGCCAACTCGATCTTCTTAATCAGCGGCAACGTCTTGGAGCCGATCCACGCTTCAGCTGCACGTTCGTCTGCCACCGTTGTCTCCTCTTCAGGCTCAAACTCACTCTCCGGTTCATTCCCGTCCCTCACCGACAACTTCTTGTCCAGCATAACTCGTCCATAACTTCTCAACGGAGTTTGGCGGTTGAGATCTCGTCCGACAACATCCTTCTCCACCATCCGGAATTGCTGCTTGTCGGCCAGAAGAGCCGCATGGATCTGGTCGTGCGTGAATCTGATCTCGCTGTGCATGCCCTTGAGTTTGTCGAATAGTCTCGTAGCGTTCGAAGCTGCCGCAGCGTGTCCCTCCATGACCGTCACGGTCGTCGCGAGGTTGAACATCTGGAAGAGTCTGTCCACTTCCTCGACAACTTCGAGTCGACTGTCCTCCATCTTGGACCATTTGAAGATCCGTACGACTCGATGCATGTCATTGTATTTGGTCAGGTGCTTATAGAAGAGGTTGACTGCAGACTCGAACGTCTCGATCGCTTGGGTGCGTTTTAGCGTCGGGTTGGCTCGAACAGGTTCCGACTGCAACTCGACGTAGATCTGCATCAACCGCATGTACGTTTCGCGGTTTTGTGAGCGTTGACGACGGATGGCGTCGACCAACTCGTAGACCTGGTGAAGACGCTCAGCAATCTCGATGACTGTGTATGCGAGATCCATTGGAAATGAAAAGGTTTGCGGTTGTAGTGGCGAATTGCAGAATGAACTGACCAACTGCAACGGACAAAGGTGTCGACTCGAGTCGAGTCTTGACCCTACTAAAGTCCCTAAGCCTTCAAGAGCTTTCTAGCCTTTCAAAAGTCTCGTTTGACGAGTGATTTTTGATATTTAAGCGTTTCGAGGCGATACATGTACGGCTTCCCGACTTCCCACTGGGAACGCAGCTCCAATAAGAAAGTTGGTATTCTTAACGAATTGGCCTGCCATGAAGCCATGGCATGTCCTTCGCATGTATCAATTGCCTATGAAGTGTCGGGTGTATCAAGTGTCACCTTGCTCCAGGCCACTACGCACAGGGAAGTTGGTGATGACGACCACAAGTCCATGTAACTTATCAACGGGTATACTGGATCTGATACCTACACATGCGCCCCAGCCGCTCTTGCCCCATCCGGAAAGAGCATGAAAAAATGGATGAAAAAATGTGACTTCGACTGCCACAACCATTCATTTGCCCCTGGTAGGCTGGTGCTACTCTTGTTTGCTGGTCTACGCAGTTAGGGAAACTTCACTTGCTAAGTTGAGCAGAAAAATGAACAGACGGCCGGATGGATGTCATGGCCCTCAAATCATCAAAGTTGATAAATCCCCATCAGCAATCGAAAACGACTATTGTGATCTTGGGTCTGGCACTTTAGAACTAGTGTAGACATTCAGACTTACATAATAGCGCAGGCATGTTTGTGGCCATGTAAACGAAGTGGTAAGTGTTCATCCTTCCTGGAATGGACATCCCCTGTTATAATTTATATGACCTTCTGGATCTTATAAATACGTGCACCGAAAATATCAGGAAATTGCATAAAACGTACTTCTCAGTTGAGCGAGCTACTAATAATGATACGGCAAGACCTACGGGTGCCTCGTCTGCTTTACATGGTCCGCCATGGACCATGTAAAGCCTATGGTACACGTTAACTCTATTGTCGCGGATACGATGGCGATAGATCCACCTTACCGGTTGAAACACTGTAAATTGCACTTTAGCCTAAGACGCGTCGCGCGTGTCGAAAAGTGCCAAAATACTCAGTCCTTTAACTTGACAGTGTACATACGAGTGGCGGAGCGAAAAAAAAACTTACGGTGGCTTCACACATGCGTAAAGCAAGCATCTTTCGTCTTCGGGCAACCATCGGTATTTTTTCGGTGAAGTTGCAACTCGCAGTGCGAGACTGTTCGATCACATTTATCCACCGAAACCGTCGTTGTGTTAAAACGGACAGATTGTCGCCAAGGACCAGAAGTGAAATGCCGATGATATTTCTCGCCAATGTAAGTTCATCCACCATATTGTGGCGCACATCCAAGGCGGAACGCCATTTTCTTCATGAACGCACAAACGTCTATAGCTCCATACCCTCTAACACCGTCAAACCTTAGCTTCGTTAAACGTCTGCACTGAGTCTGGGCGTGTCTGAGCTCTGGGTATCACCCAGTCGTCATCAGCCAGAGATTCGTTGGGTAATGGAAAATAAACGAAAGCCAGCGCCTGTGATATCTCTAGGTCCTCTAGCAACGATACTTAAGCACTTTGTTCATCGACTGCACTCCTCGCTGTGAACTCGTGTCGTGCTCTTCGATAAGAGATTAGCTAGAAGGAGTTACATACGCCATTCACACGTTCTCAGTAGAGTTGGAGAAGAAGAAGACAGTAAATACATTTTAATAAAAGAATGTATTTATATGAATAAGATGTTATAATTTGCTCATAGTAAACAGGAAGCACTTCATGCACAATGCAAATATACCAGTAGTAGACAGACTACCACGCGTCAGCAAACAAACTCTTATTCTTGCCTGCACCACCTTGAGCTGTCACCGTCTTCCTTTCTCCTTTCGAGTCTGGCGTCATGAATTTGTGAAAAAGTGGCATCACTCCTTCTCGCACAGTTCCCAGTGAGCTTAAAGCCGCAGCCACATTCGCGTTCTGAGAAGCAACTCCAGCTCGTAGATAACCCATCAGTGGCGTCACGATTCGGTCCGCACTGAAGTCATTGCGATCTTCTTCAGTGAGGTGCTTCAGTGCATGAGCTGCTTGCTCCTTCTGCTCGTCGGTTCCACACTCGACAAGAGCTTTAAGTGGAGGAATAGCTCCTTCCTCAATAATCGCCACACGGTTCTCGTCATTGTTGTGCGCCAAACACCTCAGTGCGAACGCTGCCCATTGCTTCTGGTCGTCATTGCCAGACCGTAGCAGCTCCGCCAACGGTGCAATCGCTCCTTTCCGTCCGATCTCAACACGTCTTCCGTCATTGTTGGCAGCCAAATTGCCCAAAGTGTATGCTGCGTCCTCCTTCTGAGTATCGGAGCCCACTCGAACGAGCTCAACCAAAGGCAGGATAGCCTCGTCGAATTCGGACCCCACTTCGTTATCGCACGCCAAATTCCCCAACGCGAATGCCGCTCTCTGCTTCTGCATGGCTCTTCCGGATCGGAGAAGTTCAATCAGTGGACCAATTGCCCCTTGCTCTGTGATTTCCACTCGGTTTGCATCACTGTACGCGAGGTTTCCGAGGGTGTACGCACTCCACTGCTTCTGAGCTCTCGTTCCTGTTTTCAAGAGCTCTACGAGAGGAGGAATCGCTCCTTCTTGAGCGATCAACACACGATTTTCTTCGTTGCTCAAAGAGAGGAAGCCTAGAGCGTAGACCGCACCCTGGTTCTGCGCATCGGCAACAGCTTTCACAAATTCCACCATTGGGGGAATCGCACCTTCACGGGCGATTTTAGCACGAGTTGTAGCGTCGTTCACAGCCAAATTGCCCAGCGCATAGGCAGCTTCCTGCTTCTGCATGTCCGTTCCTGACCGCAGAAGAGCAATGAGAGGAGGGATGGCTCCTTCACTGGTGATTTCCATACAGCTCTCATCACTGTCACTAGCCAGAGTCACCAGAGCTTCTGTAGCCCACAGTTTCTGGTTGGCAGTACCGTTCGTCAGCAGATCAATTAGAAGAGGAAACACTCCAACTCGACGTAAAGTTTCTCCATCTCCTCTGGTCGCCAAGCAGGAACACTGTAGAACTGCGACTTCCTTCTCCTGTTCGTCGCCGTTCTGAAGCTCATGCAGGAGCGACAGCATTTCCGAGTGTGTTGGCTCTCGTACGCAACCCTGGAGCTCCTCAAACTCAGCTTCTCGCACTTTCGAGAAGGAGAAAGTGAACCAACTCAAACAGTGCAGAGCATAGAGCTGAGCCAAGTAGCTCTCACTGAAGCGTACGATCTCTCGAAGCACTGGGATCCCCTTGGTCTTGTACACTTGCACTCGATTACTATTGGAGACGCACTTGCCGATGAGGTCCAGGAGAGCTTGCTCCGTTTCTTGGGTTGTTGCTTCTCCGGATCCCAGGAGCTTAATGAGAAGCGGAACGGAGGAATCTTCCAGAAGAGAAGAGGAACTGAGTTGAGGAGAAAGAGTCGGATCGACTTTCTCCTCCAATTCAAGTGGCATTTGTGCCGGTAGCTCGATATTCTCTTCGCCCTCTTCTTGTTCATCTTCCACTACTATCATCTCATCCGTGTCATTGTCAGGCTCCAAATCGATCGCATTCTCCTCCACTTGTGCCAGTCGCTCGATCTTCTCTTCATCCTTTTCTTGTTGCTGGTCTTCTGTCGACTCCAGAACCTCAGGATCGATCTCCTTTTCCTCTTCTTGTTGATTCTCCACCACAACGTCAACCGTGTGCTGTGCCGTCACAACTTGCTGGTCGTTCTGCGACTTGCCCTCATCCTCCACCTGTGGTTCAGCCTCCTGGCCAATCGGTTGTTCCTTCTCTTGAGGCCCCTTCTCTTCCTCAACTTCTTCCTTGTCATCAGAGTTGAAACCCACAAACTCCAGATCGCCTTGCTTCTTCTCCTCACCTTCCACTTCTTCTAAACCACCAGCGAGCTGTTGCTCAGGTTTTTGTTCGATTAGTTCTTCATCTTGTTTCTTCTTCTCCTCTTCCTCGTCAGTAGAACTTAAAACCTCCGACGGTTCCTTCTCTTCCTCGTCAGTAGAACTTAAAACCTCCGACGGTTCCTTCTCTTCCTCCTCCTCGTTTACAGCTTGCTGCTTGAGTTCCGCCAACTCAATCTTCTTAATCAGCGGCAGCGTCTTGGAACCGATCCACTCTTCAGCTGCACGTTCGTTTGCCACCGTTGTCTCCTCTTCAGGCTCAAACTCACTCTCCGGTTCGTTCTCGTCCCTCATCGACAACTTCTTGTCCAACACAACTCGTCCATAACTCTTCAGCGGAGTTTGGCGGTTGAGACCTCGTCCGACAACATCCTTCTCCACCACCCGGAATTGCTGCTTGTCGGCCAGAAGAGCCGCATGGATCTGGTCGTGTGTGAGTCGGATCGCACTGTGCAAATCCTCAAGCTTGGCGAAGAGTCTCGTAGCGTTCGAAGCCGCCGCAGCGTGTCCCTCCATGACCGTCACGGTCGTCGCGAGGTTGAGCATCTGGAAGAGTCTGTCCACTTCCTCGACGACGTGGAGTCGACTGTCCTCCATCTTGGCCCACTTGAAGATCCGTACGACCCGATGCATATCATGGTATTTCTGCAGATGTTCATAGAACATGGCCACTGCATAGGCGAATCTCTCGATCGCTTGGGTGCGTTGCAGCGTCGGGTTGGCCCGAACAGGCTCCGACTGCAACTCGACGTAGATCTGCATCATCCGCATGTACGTCTTGCGGTTTTGCGAGCGTTGGCGACGGATAGCGTCGACCAAGTCGTAGATCTGGCGGAGACCCTCGACGGCGGTGAGTGCGAGATCCATTGGAAACCGAAAGGCTTGCGACTGTGGAGGCGAATTGCAGAATGAACTAACCAACAGCCACGGACAAAGGTGGCGAGTCTCGAATGGCTCACTGGCGAAGGGCTTCCTAGCCTTTCAAAAGGTGCTCATGTCTCGTTTGACGAGTGATTTTTGACAAGAGCCTCGAGGTGCTACTTCCCGACGTACTGGGAATACAGCTCCAATAAAACGCTGCACGGGTGATACTCTTAACGAATTGACCTGTCGGTAATGATCTTCGCGTTGCCTAAGAAGTGTCGGAAGTATCGATTGTTATCTTGCTCCAGACCACTACGCACAGGGGGTTGATGACAACCCCAAGTCCATGTAACTTACCAACGGATACCTTCACTTGTGCCCGCTCTTGCCCCATCCGGAAAGATCTTCGGAGTACTTGAAAAAATGGATGAAAAAATGCGACTTCGACTGCTATAGCCATTCGTTTGTCACTGGCAGGCTTGCTCTTGTTTGCTGCGCTGCGCTCACAAATTCTTAGGGAAATTTCGCTTGCAACTTGCATGTCATGCTGCAGTTGAGCGAGGCTGCTGATAATGATTAGAGTGGCAAAATCAGACCTTTTGAGGACCTACGGGTGCCTCGTCCGCTTTACGGTCCGTCATGGTAATGTCGCGGATACGAAGTTGATGGCGACAGGATGGATCGCCACCTTGGCGGTCGAGTCGCGAGTTAAAGTGCACTTGAGCTTAGGCACTAGACGCGTGTTGAAACGTGCCTAATAGTATCCTCAGTCCTTACGTCAACTTGGCAGACTCAACCCAAATGGTGCTTAGGTGGCTTCACACATGTCAAATCTAGCACTCCTGTCCAAAAACAAACAGTAAGCATCTTTCGTTTCCCAGCAACTATTATTTTCACGATATTTTTTAGCAGTGAATGCACCTGCGACTCGCAGTGCGAGACTGTTCGCTGTAGCCATGTTCCGAATCCTTGAAGACTTGTTCAAGAAGTTAGCACGACTTAAACCCACCGAAACCGCCGTTCTTGAAACGGACAGATCTTCGCCAACAACCAAACAATGCTGGTCATTTCAGCCTGGTTTAAGCCAAGGTATGTTCATGCGCCATACTTCGGTGCACATCCAAGACGGAACGCCATCTCCTTCATGAACACACGAGCGTCCATTGCTCCATACCCTCCAAGACTGTCAACCTCTGCTTCGTTAAACGTCTGCACCAAGTCTCGACGTGTCTGATCCTGGAACAAACTGGTGAAAACAAGGCGGCGACGAGGCTCCGAGTCAAGCTCTGGGTACTTGTGGTCCCATTTGTTGTAGCTCTGCTGAGGTCGAAGAGGATGAGGCTCCGATGGCTCCGTTACTCTCTGAGTAGCAGTCCTCACAATCGACACAAAGACTTTGCTACTGCCGTCCGCTTGGTGCTGCTCAGCCAGTTCTGACACTAACGACGTCACCCAATGGTCCTCAGCCAGAGATTCATTGGCCAACGAAATGTAGACGAAAGCTAGCGCCTTGGGGATCTCTGGGTCTGCCAGCAATGACACAATCTGATTCTTGGTCTCTTCTGATTCTTTGTGTACCGATTGCACTCCAGCATTCTTGGCAAGTTGCAATGCTGAATCAGATGCACTGTAGAATGAAATGGGCATCTTTGGGTATCTGATAACAACACAAATTTTAGTCCAAGCACATATTTCCCTAAATAGATACTTTTCACGTACGCAATTTGATCTTCCTCGCCTTGCACGCCCAACAGCGCCGCCAAGTCGCTCTGCTTCGGATCCGACAGCACCAGGAAACCACTGCAACCGCGTGCAGCTACATCGTCGAACACAGGCGAGGCGACGTCTCCTTCTCCGTCCACGAAGACAACAAGAATCTTCTGCGCGAGATGATGCGGCGGCATTCTCCTCAGAAAATGATTTGTGGACTATAAAAACTGACTGGACTATAAAAACCGGTACCATTATTCTAACAATTAACCGATATAGAATTGACATGCGGACCATTTTCAACACTACCCAGACATCAAGAAACTCAATGCTTTGGCCATCACGAGATGAGTCCTTCATGATCTGTTCGACTGACGTAGTGGGTCTTCACCATTTGTAGACCGTACGTCATTCTCCATTTGGACCTTCGCAGCTTAAACCTTTAAAATGGCTCCTTTGGTAGTGTCAAGTGAGAAATCTCCACTACTACCGTCTACTGTCGCCAAGGAACCGTCGGTGGACGTGAAGAAGGAGTTTCTGGGCTTAACTTCCATCGCTCTTCAAGTTTCTCTCGCTACATTCGCTCGTATCGCTCTGTACTCAATCGACTATGCTTTCCTGGGGCATTTGGGTACAACGGAGCTGGCTGCAGCTTCTTTGGCGTCCGTTTGGACTACGATCCCGCTGTTGACAGTGTGGTCAAGTATGTCTGCTATTGTGACGCTCTGTGGACAAGCATGGGGAGCTGGAAATGGCAAGTTGACGGGTATTTGGCTGCAAATGGGGTTAACTCTTGTGACGCTGTGTACTCCCGCTTTGATGCTGTACTACTGGTTCGTGGAGTTCGGATTGCAAGCGTCGACGGATGATGCAGAGGTGATTCGTCTCGGTATCCGCTTCTCGCGTATCTTGATGTTCTCCATTTGGCCCAACTTAGTGTACGTTTGCTTGCGTCTGTACTTCCAAGCGATGGGGGTGATGATGCCCACGACGGTCGTGGGGACGTTGTCCATGCTCGTGTCCATCGCGGCGAACTACGTCTTCATCTACGGAGCGTTCGGTTGGACAGGTCTGGGCTTTGACGGCTCAGCACTAGCGACAGTCGTGGCGTCCTGGTTCCAACCGACCGCGTTGGGTTGGTACTGCGTCGTGTACAGGAAGATGCACCTGCAAGCATGGGGCGGCTGGGACTTCGGTGAGTTCACACGTGAGCGGATGACTGTGTTCTACCGGAATTCCGCGCCTGCAGCCGTCAACAGCCTCGTGTCGAACATGGCATCGTCTGCACTCTCCCTGATCGCGGCGTGGCTGGGCGCAGACATCATCGCGGCCAACGCCATCGTGTCGGGCTTCTGGCGGCTGCTTTGGGCGCTCTTCTGGGGCTTCGGATCGGGTACGCAGATCCGCGTGTCCAACCTGTTGGGCGCGAATCGTCCGAAGGCGGCCAAGATGCTGGGCATCCTTGGATTTGGCTGCACCGTCGTGACTGTGACGTTGCTGGCGCTGATCACGCTTTTGTTCCGCGCCGACGTGTTCCGGCTGTACACAAACGACAGCGACTTGTTAAACATTTGTGCTTCGGTGTTGCCGATCTTTGTAGTCGCGTTCATGGTTGAAGCCACAGAGATGGTCTTCGCTTCCATCCTAGCAGCTATGGGCCAGGTGCACATCACGGCATGGACTAGTACGCTCGCGACGTGGCTGGTGGAGCTTCCAGCCGCTTACGTGATGGCGATCGTGCTCGACGGCGGGTTCGCGGCGCTCTGGTACTCGATCTGCCTCATGGAGGTGCTCAAGCTCACGGTGTACGTGTTCGTACTGCGTCGTATCGACTTTGCAGCGATGGCGCGCGAAGCCGTTAAGAACATGGAAGTGGAGGACGAGCAGGAGGAAGTGAGCGTGGCCGTGGCTGAAGGCGGCACCACGGCGCTCGGTGCGAACACTGGTCTGCCATCGCCCGTGCCGACTACGCTCCTGACGCCCACGGGCCTCGTGCATCAATGGGACCACGTGGACGACGGCGTCCATCAACACCACCAGCTCCCCGTCAATGGCAATGAACAATCCTAGATTGCGAACCAGCAGAACTAGACGAGAGGTCCAATTCGACTCAATACATGTAGATTGAAGTGAACTGGAGAGAGGTCCGTCGGAATTGCACACGTACGTGCATCGACTAAACAAGCTGAGACTGACTGTGCGTGTCCGGCTCCATCGTTGAATGTTTCCCTCGTCGTGAACCAGTCACTCGTTGCTCATGAGTTCCCCGTCCATGCGCGGCCTGCTACGTCAGATTGATGTGCTCCGCCCCGAACGGCGTTTGATGTGTGTGTCATTTGCCTATTTGCATCGTCGCACTCAAGTTCTTCAAGAAATTGTTCCATGGGGGAGACGTCACCGCTGTTGAAAACCGGCCACTTGGCCCATGAACCTGATGTGAATGTGGCTGAGGAGTTCTGGGGCCTCACGTGGATGGCGCTGCAAGTGTCGCTCTCCACCTTCGCGCGTATCGCGCTAATCTCAGTGGACAGTGCGTTTCTCGGCCATTTAGGCACGTCCTCGCTCGCTGCAGCGTCACTGTCCTCTACTTGGACGAACGTCCCGTTGGCCGGCGTCTGGTCGGGCGCGACGGCGCTCGTGACGCTCTGCGGCCAGGCGTGGGGCGCCAAGAACGGCGATTTAGCCGGCATTTGGCTGCAAATTGGACTGGTGGTCGTCACGGTGCTGTCGATCCCCGTCATGATCTGGTACTGGGCCATCGGCTTCGTCTTGGAGCTGTCGACAGACGACATGGAAGTGGTGGAGCTGGGTGTGCGATTCGCTCGTATTCTGTCGCTAAGTATCTGGCCGTCACTGATCTACGCCTGTGTGCGGCTGTACTTCCAGTCGATGGGCATCATGTCGCCCGTGACGGTCGTCGGAACGTTGTCCATTGGTGTGGCGTGTGCTGCCAACTACACGTTGATCTTCGGGGCTTTCGGTTGGGAAGGGATCGGCTTTGACGGTTCCCCCATGGCCACTGTCATTGCAGCCTGGTTCCAGCCTATTGCTTTGATTTCCTACTGCATTTTATACAAGAAGATGCATCTGCAAGCTTGGGGTGGCTGGGATTTCTCCGCTTTCACGCCGGACAGACTCAAGATCTTCGTGAGCATTGCAGGACCTGTGGCTGCCAACAGTATGGTCTCGAATCTGGCCAATTCCGCCTTGACTCTAGTCGCTGCTAAGCTCGGATCGGACGTGATTGCAGCTAATGCAGTGATCTCTGGACTTTGGTCGCTGCTATGGGCTTTGTTCTGGGGTTATGGCTCCGCTACACAGATCCGAGTAGCCAACTACCTCGGTGCTGGACGTCCCAAGGCTGCACGAGTGTTGGGGTTCCTCGGTTTTCTCTGTACAGTGGGTACTGTGATTTTCTTGGCTATTGTCACGTTCGCATTGAGGGAAACACTCTTCCGACTGTACTCGAACGACGATACTCTGCTTCAATTGTGTATGTTGGTCCAGCCGATCTTCATCACCGGATACATGATTGAATCAGTGGAGATCTTGATCTCGTCTGTATTAGCGGGTATGGGTGAAGTCTCTGTTACGGCGTGGGTGAGTTCTCTCAGTGTGTGGTTTATCGAACTCCCAATTGCCTACTTTGGTGGAGTTACTATGGGTCTTGGTTTCCCTGCGCTTTGGTACGGCGTGTGCACAATGGAAGTGGTGAAACTCACGATCTTCACGTACGTTTTGTCCCGTACCAATTGGGTGGAGATGGCGGAACGAGCAGTGAGGAACATGGAAGCGTCGAGTGATAGTGACACGGGGGTAGAACAGGAGTCGCTGCAATACGCCATGGCGGAGGGTGGTAACACGCCAGGTAGTTTGGCACCGGTAGTACGATCTCCTGCCGCTCCAGAACTCATGACGCCTTCTGGTCGTAGACGTCAGTGGGATCAGATTGAAGATGGCACTCTACTTCGTTCTCCGTTCTTCAGTAGAACCCCACGTGCTGAAAACACGTTCTCTCAGGCCTAGATCTACGCTTGAGACGACGATATATATTAACTAGCTCTTTGCTCAAGGTAATTCTTCAGTAAATGGTAGTTTGCATTGATCGTTCTACTTCTTTAGCAGCGTGTCTTCGTCATCTTCAGATGCAGGTGGGTTCAGCGCAGTGAGTTCCGGTACTTGACAGCAAGGACAGTGACCAGCTTTAAGGTACTCGAACTCGAAGTCTTCTTCATGGAAGAACCGACGGCAGTGGGGCGACAGGTAGATTTTGATCTCCGGGATCATATTCTTGTAGTATTTGGGGCGTAGAGCGCGCGTCGGGTATTTCACGATAAAAACCTCATTCGGACGTAGAGCACGTAGAGTTCGAGCGTCCAGTTGAAGCACACGATACTGAGCAGCTCCAGAGCGATGACCCACATTGGCGCCGTACGTGGCCTGTTTGTTGAGCGCTTGCTCGAATAAATCGGCACCAGTTTTCGCGGATTCCTCGACAGGTTCAGCTTCATCATCTAATTTCATACTTTGCGATCCATTGCCATAGTCAGTCTCTCTCCAGCCATCACCTGGTCGTTTACTGCCAGCACTTGCGTCGTCCGGATAAATCAAGATTAATTCTTCCGCTTCTTCATCCGAAAGATTGGGCTGTATCACAACAATTGTTAGTGATGTATATAAAAAAAAGTAGAATAGATAGTAGTATACTACCTCTGGTTGGAACTCGACAAGTGGAAGGTTCTCGAATGACACGAATGAACGAACGAATGGATGACCGGAGTTGACACAGACGTCGCCTGTGTTGTTCGGGTTCAAGAGCGGATTCACAGTGGAAGAGCGATAATCTACCGGTAGTAGCTCCTCTCGATCCGCATATGGTCTGGCTTGGAGTGTCATAGCGGTGCATTCTACCACCGGCTGCCAGTCCAGACGTAGTTTCATCTGCAGTAGTTTGTCGTAAGCTTGTCGTGCGAGCTTGTAGCTCTCCAACTGCAGCGCGTGGTGTCCTAGCGTGAAGTAAATGTTACTCAGGGAGATTCCAGGAGGTGGGGGAGGGACTACGACGGTATTACTTCCTCCCGTTCTACCATTTCCACGAGCAGAGAGCTTGTTAAGGAGGAACCGAGCAGCATGGAATAGCGATTCGGGGAGTAGAGTCGTGAACGGTTCGTCTGTGAAGGCGTAGATCAAGGCGTAGGCGTAGTACAGCTCGGACAGTAGTTCGTTCTCCATAGCTTCCGCTAGGCGTGCTCGTTCTTCTTCATTCAGTTCTACGTCAGCCTTGACAGTTTTCAGTTGCTGTTCACACAACCTCCAATGGTAGTATGCCGCTGCACGGAAACGCCGTTCTCCCACAGCATTGTCAACCAATTGACATAGTAGTTTACAGCATTGATCCGGTCGTTGAGCTCGTGTATAAGCTTCCAACGCATCATCAAAGCGGTCTTGAGTCACGAGCCATTGGGCGTACGGTACGAAAACTTCATCCGGTCGACGGACGTTCTCTCGGTGTCTATCAGCCAGACGTACAGCTTCTTCCCATTCCTGTAGACGGATGTGCATCTGTAGTAAAGCGTCCACATCTCCCAGTTTCAAGTACATATCTCTGGCATTGGCGAATTGTCCACCTTTCAAGAAGAAACTCGCAGCGATTGTCAATAACTGAGAGTTAGTAGAAGCTTCCGGTTTACGTGTGAGCATCAGTAGATCTTCCAACCAACCGTGTTCACCTAAAATCTCTCCAGCACGAAGGAAATTCCCACTAGCAGCATACATTTCTGCTGCAGCTCGCCAATCCTGAACGTCTTCAGCCCAACGAGCTTGAGCCAAAACGAGTTGTTGAACGTCTCCAGCTTGACGAGCAGTGGCAAAGCGTTTGGCTTCATCCCACATCCTTAAATCTGCGAACATCTTGATAGCACGTGCTGGTTCCCCACAATCAGCGAATAACTTGGCTGCTAATGGAAATTTCCCTTGATGCGCCATGATTTCAGCTTGTAACAGAGCTTTAACTTTCTTCCCAGCTTCTCCTCCGACTTCTTCTCCTTCCTGGTTGTCTTGATGGGGGAATTGCTGCTTCCAGGTTGATTCCAGAGCGTTAACCAGTTCGATGTAGCGCACGTCCCGGACACGGACGAAAGCCTTACGAGCTACTGAGAATCGCATACTTTTGAGCGCTTCCCAAGCTAATAGCCGCCAATCTGCGGCTGTGATACCCAAGCAGGACACGTCGTACGCTTTCGCAAAGTCATTTTGCTCCAGATACCGGTACAAAGGAGCGGATTGCGGCACGTCGATGGTTTGGACACTTAACGCACTGAGTGAGAAGACTTTGGAGCCTGAAAAACCCACGACGAAACCTTGCATTCGTTGGGTGTGGCCTGGGAATTGACCCGCACGGATCTTCAGTTGGCCATTTCCACCGAAACACAACATATCTTCACATTCGGTATTCCAAGCGACACTGTTGGTAGCTCCTTCTTCGAACAGAAGCTGTTTCGTGGCTAAATCATAGACCAAACACTTGTGGGAGTCGTCCACTACTGCTAGTTTCTCTCGACTACAATAAAAAAACATTAGTTTACCATCCACACAAATAAATTACCAATAAAGACGTACTTTGCACTGATGTCCAGGCACGAAATGGGACTGCTTTGCTGGATCAACGGGATCGGGAACGGATTGTTGATGAAGATCTGCCATACAGATCCGTCCTTCAACCCTACCAGTAAACCTTCTCGTCCAGGAGCTCCACCAGTGACTTTAATGTATCGGATCAGTGATTCCAACACCCATTCTCGTTCTTTTCGACCAGTGAAATCGTACTGCTGCAGTTTCTGCTTCTGACACAGGATAAAATGCAAACTGGTAACAACCAGGAGACTACAAGGTAAGTCTTTGGTGATGCGCTCTTTCACTCGGTAGTGCATGTCGTAGCTGGCATTGGTAGAACCATTGTTCCCTGCAAGTTCGTAGATGATGATTCGATCCGAAAGTTGCACAGCGAGACGATCTCGATAGACACTGAGCTTCTTGACACAGTCTCGAGTTTTAATCCGCACTTTTTGCTCCGTCATTAAATGCTGGACGATCACATCAGTTAAATGTTCACGGTAGGCGTAGCGTTCCTGGTAGATTCCGTGGACAGTACCGAATACGAGGCAATACATGGATAAAGTGCCATCTTCACTTCCTACACCGACGAAATTGGTTTTAGGTCGAGCTTTGATCGCCCATACCCAGCTTTCCTGTTCACAAATTCTGGATACAAAAGTTAGATAATATCTTACATGAAGATTGTTTTTTTTTACTTACGTGACGAGAAAGATGCCGTCTTTCGTATACAGTCCAGCTTTGCGGTTGCTACCACCAACAAGTAGATATTTTCCCTTGCTACAGAATCAAAACAGTTTTAGTGACTGGATAAAATCAAACAAGTTGGATAAAATCCTTACCTGAAGTATGTGATACTAGTAGGGTTGAAGGACAACTTGCGAGCTTTGCCCTGCATCACTCCCCCAGGAGTGTAGAACGACAGTGTTTTATCCCAACATCCGACAGCTAAAATATCCGTGGAATCATCTTCATGTGCTGGACTCCAAGCTAAAGCCCAAACGGGAGCGTTGGATCTCTCAATTAGTCTCTTTTCAGCTCCTTGCTTGTCTCTCAACGTCACATTTCCATTGAGTAGTCCCAATGCCAACAATTGTCCGTCTTTGCTCCAACAAGCAGACAGGATTTTAGCCACCACTTTGTGTTTAGCTACGGATTTTTGCTCTGGAGCCCACAGACCAAAATCTGAAGCAGTGCAACTAGCCAAACACTGGGACTGTGGGTTGTAGGCCAATTTCTGGATACTGTCGTTGTGTGTGTACTTGAGGATCCCTTCGGCTTTGTCGGTCCAAATAATCACGATATTATCCGCCCCACCCGATGCAAACCGTTTGCCGTCGTGGGAATAATCCACAGAATAAACAGTTCCTTTGTGACCTTTTAAGGAATGCATCAATGTGCCATCCACTGCGTCGTACACCAACACTCGAGTACCCACAGCAGCTACAACTTGTGCCCCATCTGGTCGAAATGCCAGATCTTGGACGACGAATTTTTCGCCATTGCGCTCCGGCACTTTATCGCTCCAGGCCAACACACTACGCATCGCTCTCCTAGTGTCTTGGACAATGAAAAGTCGCACGTGGTGGTGGTGGATCCTGGATCTTGAAAAGCCGTTGACACAAAGCTATTGTTGTAAAAGTTTTTAGACTAGGAATACCTAATTAGCGCTGTTTCGTGTCGAAGCGACTTAGGCTGATGGCGAATGCTTGGAGCATTGATAGTGGGTACTGGAAGTCCATATTGAAACAGTCTTTGCCCACTTTCCCCATTTGTAGTAGAACGTATTCTTGTGGCAGTGAGACGGTGCCTTGATCTTCGTACACGAAATCCGGATAGGCCTTGCGGTACTGCTCACGCATTTGTTCGTTCGTTGGTTCGGAGTGGACAAGTTGGAAATTCTTGACTGATACACACGTTGCTCGACTACGGAAGTCCACGATACAGGAGGAAAGAGGGTCGTATTTCGTCTCGCGTTTGTGCAGGAAGACAAAGTTGGAGCCGTCCATGACGTTTTGACCACCCTGCAGCGAATAAATAGTTAGTTAGGATATAAGTTTATACAGTATGATCATCAACTAACGTACTGCTGATGCGATGTTGCGAACGTGCTCCTCCATCATTTGATCGCGAGAAAGCGGACGCCATTCCAAATATCCTTGGCCGTTGTCCAAGATAGAAGGGATCACCACCTCCATTTTCCTAGGATATGGCTACAAACCAAGACAAATGAGTGTTTTTCAGATAAAACCCTTGAATTGTCTATCGCACCTTTTTCGAGTAATGGTACCGAATCACAGCGAGTTCAGCTCGAATACTTTGTCGAAGTTCATCATCCACTTCGCAATCTGAGTCCAAGTCTTCTGGGTTATCTCCTTGATCGTACAGACAATATTCCATCATACTGGTGGACGACCGAAGCTTGCCAATGTACTGATGACTTCTCATCATTCGCGATAGGAATAAGTCATCTCTGTTCATGGAGATGACGTAGTGCGAAGTGATTCGACTCGTTGCCATCTTCCTCGCGTACATGATGGGACGTCCACTGGAGCTGTTTACTTCCAGCAACAACGTGTAAATCGGAGCGAGTTTATTTGGTCCACTGTCGTTCCGTTCGATAAAACACTTGACGATCTGCCCACGTCCACATTCGAGAGGCCTCTTGACGAATTCCAGCAAGTGATCTGGGATATAAGGCACATTCTTGGGGTTAAAGAACTGAGCTTGGATCTTCTTAGGTTCGTCCTGTTTGCTGCGTCGCTTTTCCTTCCGTTTCTCCCGTGATCTCTCCCTGTCTCGGTCCCGATCACGATCTCGGTCTCTGCTTTCCCTATTTTCTCGACTGCTTGGTTCTTTTGTGTTTTCGTCACTGTTAGAGCTGATTCGGTCCCTCTTTTCGAACGAGGACGAGCGTGAAGACCGTGTCTCATCGCGCTCCTCGTGCTCACTGTCTATACGTTCTTCATCTCGGGAATCGCGCTTCATCTTGCGTAATTCGTCGTAAATGTCTTCGTGCGTAGCATTTCTGCGTAGAACTTCGTCAGTTTCTTTCTCTTCATGAACATCCTTCTGCTCACTCCTTGGATCAGTAGAAGAGCGACTAATACTTGGTTTCGGAGGCCCGTGTTTGCTTTCAATGACAATTTCAGGGTCATCTTCGTGCTCTTTCTTCTCCTCTTTTTCAGGTTTCTCCTTGGCTTCAGGCTTGTTTTCCTCTAAGAAAGGGATCTCCTCCACATCATCAAAAGTGTCCTCAAGGTTGGGGATAGGATGGGGGAGCTTCGACTGTCCGCTTGTTTCCGATTTCGCCTCTGCTTCAGTAGTTTTCGCTTCTTTCTTCTTTACGACGATCACTTCTTCTTCTGGGACGTTAAGTCTCGATTGGCCGCTAAATTGTGCCGCTTTCCCCATTTTCGTGGTGAAAACTCCAGGATTTTCCTTCTCAGGCGCACTTGTACGTCGAGAAGCTTCTGATTCCTCTTCCGATCCTCGACCACGGGCTGATAACGCCGCGGTAGTATCATTCAGGACTTCCATAGTACTTTTCATCACCAGAGGAGGTTTTACTACAGGCGCAGGTTCTATAGGAGCTTTAACTGGAGCTGTAGCAGGAGGACGTGCAGGTTTCGGAGGTTTCCCAGCTGGAACAGCATTAGTCTTCACAGGAGGAGTCATTGAAGGAGAATCATCTCCTAGAATATCAACTGGAGCAGATCGAGGAGTACTTTTTGCTTCTGGAGGACCTCTTGCTGTAGTTGGAGGCGAACGTTTAGCTTCCGGTTTAGGTTTAGGAGGTCCTGGAGCAGGTTTCGCTTCTCCTTTAGATTCACCTTCACGTGGAGTAATTGGAGCCTTAGCAACAGGTTTAGGAGGAGCTGTTGAAGGAGGTTTAGCTGGAGGAGCCATGGAGGGTGGTGCCATTGATGGAGGAGTAGAAGAAGGAGGACCCATTGTCTTCGCTTGTCCACTTGGAGGAGGTCCAGCTTTGGCTTGAGCATTGGGTGGTGGACCACCGGAAGGAGGACGAGCAGCTCCTCGGATTTTCGCAACGGATGAACTTGGAGCTCCTGTACCTGGTGGTGGACCATTAGGGGGTGGTAAAGCCGATTTCGACCGGAAAGCGGCGGCTGCAGAGCCTCCTGCCTTTGGAGGAGGGTTAGCAGGAGGTGGAAGTGCCTTCTTCGGTCCTCCCTGGTTGTTAATAGTCATTTAGTCTTTTGGAAAACAGTTCAATTACTGTAAAACTCGCACCTTGGCGTCTGCACTTGAAGGTGGCGCCATTTTGGGTGGCGCTTTCATGACACGAGGCCTGCAAGATAGAAATCTTTGTGAAATACTTGTAAAATACATGTACGGATTGATATTTACTTACGTTGAAGATGCCTCACCACCCGCATCCTTGCTCTCATCAGACCCCTTTTCGTCAGCCATAACACGTTCACCACACTGCACCGATCTCAATGGGGCGCCTTCCTTCAAACTATTCGTAACGGACCCCACAGGATCGAAACTACTTTTTAGGCCTATTTCAAGACACACCACAACGAGAAGAACAAAGGGAACATTGAAAGCCTGAATTGACAAAACAAGTATAAGGTTTGCAGATGCAATGGTTACAGTTGGAAAAACATATTCCTACAATCGATAGGAGATTCTGTTTCAGCAGTATGTTTTAGAGCTCTTTCACTAGAGATATCAATGCACAAAGGAAGAGTAAAAAGTGTAAAACAAGAACGATTTTGTCTGTTGGCCATGCTTTTGGATACTAACGAAAGTAAAAAAAAAAAAACACTGAACGTTCGAGATCAGCTCTACGCCGCACCAGAAGACGTGGTTGTCGTGGTAGTCGTAGCTGCAGCCGTCGACGAGCTCCTGTCGAAAAGGAGTTTGTACGCTCCGTAGATGGCCAAAGCACCGACTTGGATACCAAGTGTAATCTTGGCGAATTTCTTGAGGCGAGTCCAAGAGCTGGGGTTCTTCTTGGCCGCTTCCGCAATCATCGCTGACATTTTGACCATCGTTTCATCGCTGAGTTTGGCTCCTTCCTTTGCTCCAGCGGCCAGCATTATAGCTCTCTTGGCTGCTGCTTCGTCTCCGTTTGCGGCCTTAGCCATGTTGAGAGCCTTCGTCAAGGTAGAGCCCTCCTTGAGCTTAGAGATGAAACCTCCTGCCAACTTAGCAACGTTTTCTTGGTTGACTCCTGCCTCTGAACGAAGGCGTCGAACCTCGTTGTTGCTAAGAGTTAGAGCGACATTCTCGGCGTTGACGACGGTGCTGCAGGCGACAAAAGTGGCCACGAGTAGAGCGAAAAAGAGACTGAAACGCATTGAATCTTGGGAGTGGAGGATTCCTGGGTGTTAGACAACGAGTGGAATCGACAATGAGCTGTAAAGTTACGATGAGTTCTGGCATTCCTGGAAAACAGATTACGAGAAGTTCAAAGCCGGTCTCTGCCAATCCGATGTATAGTCCCAGTACACTTTCGATGGGGGCATAAGCACAAAAGTCCTTTGAAGCATCGTAATCTTGCTACTTCATACAAAAGCTCAAGTGAAATAAGTATTACGTTACAAAGCTTGACGGAGAAAATTCATTCTTCTAAGGTAATCAATCAGTAACACAACAGTATGAAGAAAAAGCCGAAAATGACTCTTTATTCGCCATTTGAAAGTTATTGTCATCACTATCCCTCAGAAGAACGAACAAATGTCATGCTCTTGGTTTTAGTCACTTCTTCTTTGGCTTAAAACCAGTTCTCCATCAAAAAAAAGATACCCGACTTGCTTGTTTTTGGTTTATCATGACAGCAGTCTCGAAAATTGACAAGTGTAATGGCACGGGGGGGGGCAGTAGTTGGCTTCATAGCGAGATAAATACTGCATATGAAGAGATTCACGAGAAGGCCGACTATTTTCCCTCAACACTCGGCTAAACACCTTTGGTTCCAGCAGCAAAATCACAGGAAAGCCATTAGAGACATTGGCTGCGACTGTCAAAGGCGGAGAGTTAGTCCATCACGAGCTAAAGAACCTACAAGCTTGAACGGTAGCTTTCCTGTTGCTAAAATTTGAAATTGTACAGCGAGGAGAACGACACGATGACAATGTGATGTGTGGTTTAACTTCTACTCTGGCTCACATCAAATCCGTCTCGAATATATTGGACAGGTGCCTACCAACGTGGTTTATTCCTCTTTATAAACTGAAATTTGAATTGAATCCCTTTGCTCGCAGTTCTTTTGGTACTTCACACCAAGGAAATGCTGCAATTAAGTTTTTTATTAGCGAGGAGATCTGGATGAATGAGCGCAATGGCATCTCGAGAAGGAATTGAGTTTAATTTACCCACTCAACCACCAAAACGTTGTGAATGTCCTCGGAGCCGCGCATGTTTTGACTTGCATTCTTGGATCGAAGTAACAGATCATAGAAATGACGAGTTCTATTCAGTATCGTTCATTTCTTCAAGCTGAGAAGGGATTCCCCCAGATGCAGCTTCAATCGTACGTATTGAGAATGAAAATACGCCACATCCATCACATATTGTTCACCATTATAGACAGCAAAAGGGATATTTCGTAGTAGATCACAAGGCATTAAGACTGAAATCGGAGAGTTTGGCCTGCCGTCTCCAATCGCGAGAATATTGCTGAGCTTGAGATTGCCTTGCACAACCCCATTCTGATGTAAATACTGTAGGCGGGTACAACAGCTGCTTGATACAGCAGCCTCCACTTCATCTTCTTGATTGTTTTCTTCCGAGCGAAATAGAAACTCCGAGATCTCCATTCGCTGCATCTTAAAGAATGATAAATGGTCGTGAAGTAGCATCCGAAGTATTAAAAAGCTTTGTAGTAGTGATCTGGATTCCGTAGGATTAATGTAGTTTTAGAATCTTGAGGTAGAATCACACAGACGAGAAATCCGCTAACTAGTTAATCAACTCATTTTCTTCTTTTTTGTAGTAGTGGTCGAAGCAGAGCTCACTCATTCACAACCAGCTCGCCCAGTGACCACAACCTTCGTACCCCCTATCCATTTCCCAAGGTGGACTCCCGTGAGTGAAAGGCTTTGCATCAAATTCCACTTCATCTCTTGAAACAAACCACGGCGGAAATTTTCGATAACGAATTCCACTCTGGAGCTGTGAAGGTAGAATAACCCACAAGCCACTTCGTACACTCTAGAAGTGATTTTTGTGTTTTTCGGATCGAGTTAGAATGCTTCCCTAAATTTCATTATCCTCCAGTTCATACACAACAAACAGCGACGAATTCACCTAGTGAACAGAAAGGCTTTGCGGACCAGGTGCTGACGAATTACCGCTTATGTGAACCTCAAGCCCAAGCCCGCGTCTTGAGAGTCAAGGTCTCACGTAGTGAAACATTTTCCCACAATTGTCGTCGCAATTAGATCAAGTCAAATACTGCTTTAGCCAGTTGTTTGACATTTCCATCCGTAGAGCTAGTTGCGGATGAATAGCTGCAGTGAATTTAGCTGCCAGTAACATGATTCGTCAAGTGTAATTGGACTTTTAGTTCAGATTGAAAGGAATGGATAGGGCCTCTTCGATGGAGCCCACCCCCAGGGACGACCAGCTCGACGGGAAGACTCATGTCCACGTAATTCTGAGGCGTTGCAATGGTGAGTGTATACATGTATACAAACGCAACCTGCTTCAGCAGTTTTGGCAGACAAATATATTGGCAAAAACTGTAGTATGTTATCGCTTTTGACGTTGGAATTTCCGACAACGTTAATTGCTACCAGGGTGATGAAGTTGTTGTGAGCGATTGCTGGAACCTTGTTCGGCATGGTAAGGCCGTGGGTGACTTGAAGGTGTTGATCAAGGCTGTGAGCGACGTATCCAGTTTCTAGGCAATTACCAAGAAGACAGACTCATTTTTTCGTAATTAAAGGATGTACTGGGTAGTTGTGGAATGGTATTCATCAATAGCGTATATCCACAGCTATTCCAGTTTGTATCTGCGAACGGGGACCTGATGGATTTGAGTAGTCAATAGCTGCAGTATTTATTTGCTTAGGGGATGAATTTCACTGCTTTTAAGTAGTATGCGTAGAACTGGTAGTTTGCTGCTTCTTTCAACGCATTTTCTCCCAAACCATCCAGCCCCAAGGCGAACTTCACATACCACTCCGGTCTTTTAGCACTTGTCCAAATAAGCGTCTTCTCTTTTAGCTCATTTACAGTCGCGTCCTTGCTGGTCAATCTCGGTAATTCATCCATCGCGACGCCTTTCTTCCTCATACGGATAATGTAGTTGTCTATCACGTTGACGTACTGCCTGTAGGCGTCGTAGGTTTTGGAAGTTCTGAGGATACTCAGAGGCACTCGTTGCACCTCGAGCAATTTCCAGATATCAAATGTAGTCCGCCCTTGTTTCAGCCATCCTTCCTCTTGATACTGGATCGCTTTGGCGTTGTATTTCTCCAAAAACCTGAAATTCGGGTGAGCTTTCAGCACTTGTCCCTGCTGATCCCCCATTCCCAACTTCACTGCTACATCATCAATTTTTGTTCCTTCTGTAGCCCAAGCTTTCAGCCTGTCCTTGACAAAATACTTGTAGTACGGGTAATTCGGGTGAGCCAGTATCTCCGTTGCAGTCAATTTGTCCAGATCCAGTTTCGCCATCACAGTGCCCACAGGAATGTCCTTGTCGATCCATATACGCAGTTGGCTAACCACGAAATCGTCGTAGTACTGGAAATTCACCGCCTCTCGACGTGCAGCCGCTGTCAACGTGTTGAGATTTAACATCTTCACCACATCGCCCACCTCCACGTTATTCCTTGACCAGTACGGCACTCTGGCCTTCAAATAGTTGTCGTAGTACTTGAAATTCGGATCCGCTTTAAACCACGCATCTAAAGGCCCTTTCATCCCCAATTTCTCAATCACTTCATTAGGAGTGAGGTCCTCCTTGGCCCAAATCGGCAGTTGGGAAGTCACGAAGTCGTCGTAGTACTTGAAATTCTGGGTTTGTTGGGCTGCTGCTTCGGCTAAGTCCGTCAGTTTAAGTTCATCCCGGACGAACTTCACTGATTTCCCGTTGTTCGACCACACTTGAAGCTTGGCCTTTATGGGCAACGCTGGCGAAATCTTCTCACTGAACGAGTTGGCAGCTTTTGTCATGGATCGAGTGAATTTCTTCAGCGTTTTCGAAGATTTGAGCTTGTTGATGGCCCCCATTTCTCCTACCGGTACTCGCTCATCCGTGTCGCTGCTGGGACCTTCATCGACGTCTTTGAAGGAGTAGTTGACCGCGTTGCCTCGCAAAGATCTGGTAGGAATGTGCGAGCTCTCGCTTTGTTCAGCCAAGGTGACGACAGAGATCAACACAACAAGCAGAATGCGTTGCCACAGCATCTTTTTGGAAGTGACGATGTCCATCCAGTTCTGCCAGTTAAGCATGACTGGGCGACAGCGTGATCTCTCAGGCCTGACGCAAAGATTTGGATCGTGCAAAGCCCTCGTATTTTCCTGCTGTTTAGAAGTTCTCATAGCACAACATTACACGTATCATTGATCCTGATACAGCGGCAAGGCTGATTCTTACAGCATTTAAACTCCAGAAACAAACATTTTTTTAACTTGTTTAATATAAGGAACCATCCTAAAACCACAAGTTGTATCAGATAGTACATTTTTACCCATTGATACTCATGCGGGATTGCCAGTCTGTCTGCAGCATATTCATGTGCATGCTGTAAACATCCGACTAGAGCATGGTCCGTCTGTCTGTCCATCGTACAGATTGTATCATCATTTGAATAGAAACAAGCGGGAGGACAAATAGGGGACGTGTGGTGATGAGTGAATAATAAAGAGATACTAAGACTATTGATGGATACCATCCTTTAAATGAGTGCGTCAAAGTCGGTAGTGCGTCAAAGTCGGTAATGGTGTAGGCTTGGACAGGAAACGGTTATTCACCAGCCTTGATCAACTACTTCAAGTCACTCACAGCCTTACGCTCGTCGATGTCCACGCCGAACAAGTTTCCAGCAATCCTTTAAAACAACTTTATCTCCCTGGTAGAATCATTACGATAGCCCAACGTCAAAGCGAAAACATGCAACAGGTTTTGATTTTCTGACAAGAATGCTAAAGACATCAATTAAAACATATTACTGTAGTATACTTGTACAGTATACACTCACCATCGCAACAAGTGCTCACTCCCCTTTGACAACAACTACGTGGACATGAGTCCCCACTTCGAGTTGGTCGTCCCTGGTGTGGACTCCATCGAAGAGGCCCTATCCAAAATTCGGAAACTGAGTTCCGAAATGAGGAAGTTGCAAACAACCAGTGACCTCCTCTGCTCTCGACTAATCGATCTGCTGGATGCGCTTCCTGCTTGGAAGATGTCCCTGCGCCAATATGTGGACGTTGTTGGTTCTTTTCTCAGACATTTGGAACTCTGTTATGCAGAACATTTGGAAAGGGCGAAGGAACTGAAAAGGATCAATGAGGAAACTACCAAACTGTTTCAACTACTGAAAGTCGACAACCCCGACAAGAACGACACTTTGGAGAGTGAAATTCAATACCAGAACATAAATCCCGAGACTATTTTTCAGGACCAAGAGTTGACTTTTCGAGAACTTCAAAGTTCGCGACTAGAAGCTGCATGTATCCATGAACTATCGAAAGATCCTGAAAATGCGTCGAATTGCCGCTCATGTGAACCTCCAGCCCAACCTGCCATCGACAACCCGCCATCTCTCACTATTGTGTCTGGTCTTCTACATAAACTTCGCGATGGGGAAGTCTCGGAGCAAGAAAAAAGCCTTCTACTTCTACTTCTACTTCTAGCGTGTTTGAAGGACGATCTTCGCCGACTCATTCAAGATGAGAACGGAGTGTCATTTTTGGCTGACAAGGCGAATACTGGCAGCTCAAATTTTATCCAATTTTGTGCCAAAAGCTGCGTGTCGTGGATTTCTAAGCTGGATTCTTGACGTGATCCCAAGCCCACCAGTTCCTGACCGCTCTCAACTGATAAACACGCTATCGCACGGCACTGACGACGAGAAGCTGAAGGCAGTTGTGCACTGTGCATGCATCACTGATTCCCAGGTTCTCTCGAATTTGTGACTCCTTTGGTTGATTTAGTCCGGTATCGTCACGAAATACTGGCACTTTGGGCTATGAATGCACTGGGCAATCTAGTGGACAACAGTGAGGCCCGAACCTGCATATCATGTGAAGAAGCGATGCCACCTCTGTTACAGCATTTGCAGTCTGGAGCGGATGACCAGAAAGGATTCGCAGCGTATACTCTGGGTCGTCTTTGTGATGGAAATGATACGTACACTACGACAATCGCCAGAAGAGAAGCTGCTGGTCATTTGATAAAACTGTTGGAATCTGACACGACCATGAAGAAGACATTTGCAGCGTACGCTTTGTCGCGACTTTCAGGGGACATTGACGCCAATTTGGTGGCAATAGCTACTGCTGGAGCAATTCCGCCGTTGGTACGTCTTCTTCGAAGTGGAAATTCCCTTCAGACGCTGTACGCAGCCACTGCCTTAGGTGGTTTGGCAAAGAACGCACTAAACAGTTTGACCATCGCGAATGAAGGAGTAGTTCCGGATTTTATTCTACTTGTACGATTGGGAAGGGATGCTCAGAATGAGAAAGCTGCTGTTGCTTTATTATGTCTGGCTGAGATCGACGTGGGCAGCACTTCAATCGTCGATGAAGGATCGATTTCACCCCGTTTGATACTTGTCAGAGGAACGGAAGCTCAAAAAGAGGTGGCGTTACGTGTATTGACAAAACTTTTCTCATTGCTTCAAACGGACATGCCAGATTGACAGTTTACGGGTTAAGTACTACGAGAGCATGTTGGATTGCGAACTGCAGACGGAAAGCAAATAGAACGAGCCGCTTTTGCTCACGGTGGTCTTAGCAGTCGCGCATGGACAAACGCACGTCGATTGAAGTCAAAGTATGCTTGGAACCCTTCATCTCGTTGTTAATCAACTGTTGTGACGACCAGAAAGAGGCTGCAGCATTTGCTTTAGGCACTCTCGTTGCAAAAGGAGAGGTAGTGAAGCTTAAAGAGGCGTATCCTTGTTTACATTGACCACTTTTTTCGTTGGAATTAACGTCGGTATCGTAGTAAATTGAGATGGAGTAGGCTGTTGGCTACTGTGTAGCACCTTTGGTTCATCACCTTCGCGAAGGAATCAGTGAACAAGCCGCTTTTCCTCACTTTGTTTGACAATGCAGCAAAATGCGATCTCTATACGGCTAGTTCACAATAGAGCAACTCCGTTCCTGGACTGGCGGGCTGCGATCGCTTTAACTGAAATCGCAGATAAAAGTTACCAGAATTGTGCGTTAATTGCTGTGAAAGGAGGGATTCCCACGTTGAGTTTTATCTGCGGAGAAAACGATCTGGACGTTAATCGAGTGGTACGTTCACGTTGTGCTGGAGCTATTGCACCTTTAGTTTTGCTTGTAAACAATGGGGATGCACCTCAAAAACGGAAGGTAGCGTTGGCTTGGGGGCTTTGAGTCAAAACTAACGGTGATCGCTCGCGAAGGAGCTATTTCTCCTCTGATTACTCTACTATGATCGACAGAAGTAGAACGTTGCGTTTACATTAGGTCGTTTGGCAGTTTATAGTGACAATGCAGACTTCATTTCGACACTGAAAGAGGTGATTCCAGCGCTCGTGGTTCTTTAGACAGTTGGAACTGACGTACAGAAGGAAGAAGTCACTTTTACTCTCGGTCAATTATTATCAAAGAACGAAGCTGAAATTCATAATGAGAGGAATTGAGCGGGGGGGGTACAGAAGAAAAATGGGTAGTCTACGTCTAGCTTTCAAGTCAAACATACATCAAAATTCGAGTGGGACCGTCAGAAGAATGACCCTCTTCACGTAGTGGTGGTGTTTCCGGAGCAATGGCAAGAGGTCCAAGCTGATATTGATGAATGTGAGAAGATGCGAGAAGAGATCATTCGTCTCAGTCGAACAAGAGCTGAAGATGAGTTTGAATTGCCACACAAAACTCTGAAGTTCAACACGACTGGACAGGGTCAAAAGGAGTATCGTAGACTGGGCAAGAGCTAACTGATCTTCAATATTGCTCCTGTAGAGAACGGAGAAGCCATTTGGTCGGAGGAAATTCAGACGAAAGCTGATGCCATTACCAAGAAGACGGACTTTGACGCATTCACTCTTCCCTATTTACAGGATGTGCTCAGTAGCTGTGGGATGGTATTCGTCAACAGTGCGTACCCGTGGTTATACCAGTCTTTATCTGGGAACAGGTGTACACGAATTGAATACTCCCCCAAGTCTACAATGACTTCGAAAGATGGCGGGTGAAAATTTATAGGGACCAAGACGGTATCAGAATGCGGCACCATGTTCACGCGCAAAGCAAGGCAAAAGGGCCAAATGCTATTGGTCTCAAGAGTGGATTACAAGTAGCAATTCTTAATAATTAATTCACTTTTGGATCTTTCCGGTGCCCTGTGCGTCGCAAAGTGGTGGAGTTTACGATTACGTTGCCAAACATCTCGATGTTAGTTTTTGTATTTAGTAGTCTAAAGCTGCAGTATTTATTTGCTTAGGGGATGAATTCCACTGCTTTTAAGTAGTATGCGTAGAACTGGTAGTTTGCTGCTTCTTTCAACGCATTTTCTCCCAAACCATCCAGCCCCAAGGCGAACTTCACATACCACTCCGGTCTTTTAGCACTTGTCCAAATAAGCGTCTTCTCTTTTAGCTCATTTACAGTCGCGTCCTTGCTGGTCAATCTCGGTAATTCATCCATCGCGACGCCTTTCTTCCTCATACGGATAATGTAGTTGTCTATCACGTTGACGTACTGCCTGTAGGCGTCGTAGGTTTTGGAAGTTCTGAGGATACTCAGAGGCACTCGTTGCACCTCGAGCAATTTCCAGATATCAAATGTAGTCCGCCCTTGTTTCAGCCATCCTTCCTCTTGATACTGGATCGCTTTGGCGTTGTATTTCTCCAAAAACCTGAAATTCGGGTGAGCTTTCAGCACTTGTCCCTGCAGATCCCCCATTCCCAACTTTACTGCTACATCATCAATTTTTGTTCCTTCTGTAGCCCAAGCTTTCAGCCTGTCCTTGACAAAATACTTGTAGTACGGGTAATTCGGGTGAGCCAGTATCTCCGTTGTAGTCAATTTGTCCAGATCCAGTTTCGCCATCACAGTGCCCACAGGGAGGTCCTTGTCGATCCATATACGCAGTTGGCTAGCCACGAAATCGTCGTAGTACTGGAAATTTACGGCATCTCGACGTGCAGCCGCTGTCAACGTGTTGAGATTTAACATCTTCACCACATCGCCCACCTCCACGTTATTCCTTGACCAGTACGGCACTCTGGCCTTCAAATAGTTGTCGTAGTACTTGAAATTCGGATCCGCTTTAAACCACGCATCTAAAGGCCCTTTCATCCCCAATTTCTCAATCACTTCATTAGGAGTGAGGTCCTCCTTGGCCCAAATCGGCAGTTGGGAAGTCACGAAGTCGTCGTAGTACTTGAAATTCTGGGTTTGTTGGGCTGCTGCTTCGGCTAAGTCCGTCAGTTTAAGTTCATCCCGGACGAACTTCACTGATTTCCCGTTGTTCGACCACACTTGAAGCTTGGCCTTTATGGGCAACGCTGGCGAAATCTTCTCACTGAACGAGTTGGCAGCTTTTGTCATGGATCGAGTGAATTTCTTCAGCGTTTTCGAAGATTTGAGCTTGTTGATGGCCCCCATTTCTCCTACCGGTACTCGCTCATCCGTGTCGCTGCTGGGACCTTCATCGACGTCTTTGAAGGAGTAGTTGACCGCGTTGCCTCGCAAAGATCTGGTAGCTGTTGCACGCAAACTGTTGCCTTGCTCTGCCGAGATGACGAAAGAGACCACCGCAATGAGCAGCACGCGGTACCACCGCATCTTTTTAGGAAGTGAGGAAGCACATCCAGTTTTACCGGTCCAGCGTGACTGGGCAGCGTGACTGGGCAGCGTGAGCTCTCACTAAGAGCCTCTCAGCTTGAGGCAAAGCTTCGGATCGTGCAAAGCTCTCGTATTTTCCTGCTGGTCAGAAGTCTCATAGCACAACCATACACGTATCATGAAGCTTTGCGGAATTGCTGGTTGCAGTGCAACTTACACGCTCACTCGGACTATGTAGCAGAGTCTTCTGCAGACAGAGTGAGTGTTTAGTGTTTACAGTTCCTGTGCATGTACAAACCAATACTCTCCTGGTGCTGCGACTCGCTCTTCGAGCAGGTCATCTGATCAACGTAGTGACTGCAAACGGAGCAAGTTGCTTGCTACATTGTTTATGTAGCCCGTAATACGGTCCGTATGTCAGTGTGGACCCTGTGGTATCGTTGAGAACGTGTTTCCTGCCGTGTTTACGTTAAACAGCGTAAGCAATTCGCAAGTGCAATTCGGAGCTTTGTAGGCAAAGCACAAGAACATCTTCGGAATTCTACTAGAAATTTTTAAATGCTTGTGGTTTTAGTCACTAGTACATCCGTTCAAAATCTCCTCACAGCCATCTCTTATACTTGAAAAAGAGCACAATGAGCCCAGCCACCACCAGCATAACAGCCCACCAGACGTAGTATCCGTAGTGGTACGTCTGCTCCGGAATGTATGGGAAGTTCATCCCGTACACCCCCGTGAGGAACTGTGCAGGCAGGAAAATAGCTGCAATGAGCGCTAAAATGTAACTCACGTCGTTCTGCTGCGAGGCCCTCGCGTTGTTGAACTCGTCCACTAGCAGGTTGCAGCGATCCAAATTGTGGACGCATTCTTCTTCGATGGTCGTAAGGTGTTCTTGGACATCAGCGAAATACTGCAACGTCTCACCTTGGTAGTCGTCGCTGGTAATCAACTTGGAAATTACTTCTCTCATGGGTTTACAGTGCATCTGAAGGCCCTTAATCTGCTTGGAACAGCCGGCAATGCGGCTCAAGTCGAAGTATCGCGAGTCAAGCTCCATGAGACGTTCAAGCATGAGCAATTTGGCTCCGAAAGTCTGAGAAATCGGAGACAATTCGTTCACACACACGTCCATGATCGTGTACATCAAGAAGGCGGTGCTGTGTTGCCGGACTTTCGAGTAGGACACGTGTAACCGTTGCTTGAGTGACCCCCACAGTGTATTGGCGCCTTGAACACTGATGAGGACTCCTTCCATGACGTACAAGCTAAGTTGTTGAGGAGGAGACATGACGTGGCCCACGTTGAGCTCTTTCAGTCTGTTTTCTAGCTCCGCAGCGCTCATCTTGTCGAAAGGCGAGTCGTCTTCAGGTAATACGAACTGGGAAGCTCTGTACATGTGCTGGTACGATTTCACTGTAGCCATGTTCCGTGGATGAAGTGTTTGTAGAATGAGGAACGAATGCTCGTCGAACTTGACGTACTTCGGTCTCTTCACGTCCGGCCCCAGTGTGTCTTCGATAGCAAGCGGGTGCAGTCGATAACGGACGGACAGACGCCGCATCAGCAGTGTGTTGATGCCTTTGACGTTGATCCAGCGTACACTGGCCCAACTTGGAGTTGAGGAGTAAATGAAGCTCTTGATCTGGTTGATCGGGTAGACACTACGAATCCGGTCCGGAGAGTATTCAATGGAGCCCACAGTCACAGGGGACGCCATACTTGCACTCAACGCTGGCGTCGTACGGATAAATGGCTCGTTAAAGAGCTGAGCCAGTTTAATTTCCTGAATTGCAGTCAGAAATTCCTCATACGAGATCACTCCGTTCTTGTCTTCATCCACGACATCAACAAAGGCTTGGAACTGGCGGTCACTGTCACAAGCGATGCCCATAGCCTCCAAACCACATCGGAATCCTTCGTAAGATAACATTCCCTTTTCTAGAAATTCACATCAGAAAAGAATAAGTTTCTTGGTAACTTATCAAAACAACATGTTCAAACTTACCGTCAGGTTTGGATAACGAGAAAAGTTTGGAGATTTTGCCGTTCGTAAGGTCAAAATGAGGATCCCGAATGGAAAAATCGTCCTCCGTATCGATCGCTCCCAGCGTATCCGACCATTTCACAGGATTCCCGTCCTGTGACGTAGTCCCAAACGGGAAAATGTGGAGAATATCCTTTCCGTAGAGCGTCAGTGGACGTACTTTAGTGTTCGCAGGAGGCGTCGGAGGTTGATCACTCGACTTCACAGACGCTGTAGGGTCTGATTTCACCCCTGCGGTACTTCGGAAGCTATTACCACCGGGTAAAGGAGGAGACGCAGGGGGTGAAGCAGCTTCCCTGCTGCTGCTGCTACTGCTTCTACTGCTGTTGGATCTGGAGTTGATTGCGACGCGTCTCGCACTTCCATCGACGATCACTTCGTCGTCTGAATTCCAGTCTGGAGGTTGATAGTTGGTCTGGACATTAGTGGAAGGTCCTCTCCATGAATTCCGAGTCTCATTGGCCGTTCGAGACGTTTCCGAAAGAGGAGGTGTCGCTCCGTAGGCCACAATGGAGATGGTATCTTCATCCCCTGAGTCGTTATGTGGTAGCAACGCACTGTCCATCGTTAATGCTGATCGGGTCTTGTGCTTCAGCTGCTACTTGGGGAATGAGCCCATGCAAATTGATCTTCGTCGGTGCTTTTTTGCTAGGTACACTACTGCGCGAGTATCCTGATTGCCAGTGGTTTGCACGCTTCAACCTGGTCCTTCGTCCTTCGTTCTTCGTGTCCCAGAAGCATTGCAGTCTGCAGAGACTTTTGAGTCAGCGCCATTCATACGTCTCCGCAGTGTGAATGCAATGAGATATCAGGACGGGGAACGTTGCAGGCAAGAAGCGTGACTGCGTATCGCAAGACGTAGGTTAAGTTTTACCACCATCGAAACGGGACTTTCACAACCGGACAGACCCTCTATTATCCTTTACACACATCGGGACAGCAGCGATGACTGAGATTCACAAGTTCTTTGGATGTTCCACGACGGGGCGTTACACTGTCAAAACGCTGTCGAGCAGCGATCACCGTAGAGACGTCGCGTGTCATGGAGTGAACTTCCCCACCGAGAGAGCGTTCAAAATCTGCGTTTTTTCCCCACCCCAAAGCCGCGAGTGGAAGTTGTTTCTTGAGTTGACGGCCAGCTAAACAGCAAACACTCAACTCTATGGCAGATTCGATGCTCTTGCACACGACTCGCGTGTGTTGCAGTGCATCTTGGCCCAAGTTCCTGGGACCTAGTAGACCTCGGTATCTTCCAGCGGGTTGTGTGAGGCTCTTCCAGGGAGTTTCGCGGTCTCCAAAAAGGTCCTCGATCCATCCGGAAGTAATACAAGTAATGACCAGAATCAATCACCTCTGAGAGGAGGACATTTCGTGTGGTGTCGTCCACGGGAGAGTGGCATTCCTCGAGCAATTGTCGATTCTTAATAAGACGGCGCAACCTAGCGCAATCCACAGCCATCCTCTCGTCGACTAAAGACTCCATCTCGTCGAAGCCAGGGAATCTGTGACAACGAACGTCTTTCGTGGATGGAAATCAACAGAAATGGCAACAAGGATGAGCTGGATGCCTCTAGAGCCCCATTCCGATTCAAAGTGGGGCACAAACCTCTACGAATTGGAACCTCTTCAATGCCGCGACGGCCGTGCACTGTATGTAACGAGGCCAATCTCGTGCTCGAATCCCTTCCGAGCACATGTCGCTTGGCCAAGTCTCCGACAAGCCAACCGTCCGTCGGTCTCTGCTCAGTGGATTGCCACATTACAGTTTGAGTCTTGGGCCGACGGAAGCCACCGACCGAACGAACGAGAGAAACTTAACAGCAAACGATAAGAAGCCAGGCCGTTCATTTCTCACTATTAGACCAACCTCAGTCCGATGCGCAGATGGCTCGAAGGTGGCATCGCCGAAGTTCCTTCGGAAATGCAGCAGACGATCTCCACAGGCTCCAGCAGTGCTGACTCGGTGACCCACGACACCGACACGTCGGACGACCGCACACTGGAGCTGTGGCTCAGTATTAGCATCCCTCTCATCCTCCTCTTAGCCTTCGTGGTCGTCATGTACTTCTGCTGTAAGCGACAGAAGCGGAGGCAGGCCGAGACGGACCTCGAAGCTGGTTCTCCACCATTGCCACTCTACCAATTAGGCCGACGCAAAGGAGCGATGAACGCAAAACTGGCGTTAACCAAAGAAGACGAGGAAGCTCTGGCCTCTTGGCGGATCGACGCTGAGAGTATCGTCCCCATTCGACCATTAGGAGCTGGAGCGTACGGAACGGTATGGCTCGCGACGTTCGCGGGCGAGACGGTCGTAGTGAAGAAGTTGTCGCCGCCGATGCCGTCGCTTCCCCATACGAAATCGTGGCGGAAGAACAGTCGACATAGTCGACAGAGCGTTGGCGGGACTGGAGCTACATCAGGTTCGAATTCAAGGACAAGAACCAAGTCGAGAGGATCTCCAGGCGATAGTCCGTTACGGAGATTCGTAGCGGAAATCCGATTCCTCGCAACGTTAAGTCACCCGAAGATCGTCGCGTTCTACGGTGTTGCGTGGTCGTCACCATCTAAAATGGAGAACGGTAACGCATCGGATCTACAAATGGTGCTGGAGTTCATGAGTGGTGGAGATCTGCGTCAATACTTGGCGCGTACACGAAGTGACGTCCGAGCTCGAGCATGGGGAGCCAGGAAACTCGCGATGGCGTTGGATATCGCTGAAGCACTTGCGTATTTGCACTCGAGACAACCCAAACCAATTCTTCACCGGGATTTAAAGTCTAGGAATATCCTACTGGACTCGACGTACACTGCGAAAGTGGCGGACTTCGGAGTCAGTCGGTACGGCATCTCTCACTCATTGGAAGGCGAGGATGACGACGACGACGACCTTGTGGGTCAATTTGCCATGACGCGTTCTATTGGAACGAGTCGCTGGATTGCACCGGAAGTTCTATCAGGAGACGCACAGTACTCTACCGCTGTCGATATGTACTCGTTCGGAGTTATTTTATCGGAATTGGACAGTCACGAGCTCCCGTTCTCCGAAATCACCTTGTCGAACGGACAGCCACTGCCGGAAAGCGCCGTATTGGAGCTCCTGCGGACGGGAGCGATTAATCCGGCACTGTCAGACCGGTGTCCACGCGGTGTTGCTATGTTAATGATGGAGTGTTTGACGTTGGAGCCGACGGTGCGTCCGACAGCGGCAATGGCGGCCGACAGACTAAGAACTTTACTGGAACGCGAGCGACGTGTCAGTGACATCGGAGACGACGTGAGTGCGAGCGGACAGAATTCGTTCCTGGGCAAACCGGACGATGTCGGGAGCGTCTACAGCAGCAGCATTGCGAGCTCCAGTATGTCCATGGAGCGCGGATTTAACTACGCAGTGCTCGAAGAACGGTAGCAGTACCCAAACCATGAACTTAACTTATAAACGTTGACGTCGAAGAGATGCCAACGTCAAATTAGAGACGAAAAAGAGAGCTCAGCGTGAAAGTATGGCAGCAATACACTCAGATGAACTCGAAGCAATGGACTCCAGATCTTTCTCTTCGTCAGCTTGTCTGATAACGACCATCTGAAAGCACAACACTTGCAGGATGTTTGCCGCGAAGCTTACGATCTCAATCTTTACAATTTACGGTAACCGAATCTTCGGAAGGTCCGGATCCACGAAAGACGAAAAACTCGAGCCGGAAGCAGGACAGACTCTGTCGTTCTTGTCCATGGATTGGACAGTGAAGCTGTGAGGTCATTCGGTTCCGGTATCCAACATCCAATGTCCGATGTCCTGATGCAGCGTGCAAGTTTCACGATCAGGACAACTTGGGTCATGGCCTGCGAGAAAAACTACAGGACCTGGTCGTAGACGTTGATCCGACCTCGCGTGGGTTCAACTGCTGCTGGTTCTACCACCGATCTGATGGTTTTCACGCAGGACAGGCACCACTTTGGTTCGGTACGACCTCTACGTACTGCAGCAAGTTGCAGTGTCAAGACAAGTTGCAACTGGTTTCGCAGCAAGTTCCAGCCTTCGATTGGTGTAATCGTTGCAGCCAACAGATGCAGCCATTCAGTCTCCACATTGGTTGCTGCTAGTTGTCAAATCCTTTGGTGTTGCCCACAACGTAGAAACAATGAGTCCACAAAAAGCGGTAACTCGCCACAAATATATCTGAAGTAGCACTATCCAGCAAGTACTTGTGGCAAAATTAATCTAACAATGGATGAACTCGTTCAATTGCTCGTTTTACTAATTGTGGCAAATTGATCTTAATTATGGGATTACGGACCAAACACACGGTGTAAGCCCATCTGTAACCTGTTGGTCTCATCTGGCGGTCATTCCCAGTTCCTTTCACCACATTCCGACTTTGCTGCAGTCTGCAATCGTGAGAATCGTCCTGGGTTCTACCGGACGAGTCCGACGTCGTAGAACTGCAACAACTTCCAAAAATGGTCCGTCGGAACCAATTCAGCGTCGACAGTGACGAGGAATTCCGTGTCGAACGTGCTCGAGGTAGAACGGGGGACCACCGAAGAGCTCCGAACGGTAAAAGAGCTCTGGAAACTCCCACTCCACACCGAAAGCGACAACCGACACGTCCCCAGCACAACAGGTTCGACTATGACACTCGGAACTTTGACGATTCCTACGCGACGACTGCTCCAGCCGTCAGTACCAGGAGAGACAACAACATCTTCGATATCCCCATTATCAGTACGAGGAGAGGTGCCTTGGACAGCACTTGCGCCGTGGTTGACTATGACGGAGGCCTCGTCAGTGCCAAAGCGATGCGAAATGACGGGATCTCGATCAACGCCGACAGTTCCGTTCCGTCGGATGACGTCGGATTTCCGAAATGTGGTGTGGAATTTGTAACTCGACGACACATTGGCCTGTTGGTGTCTACTTTGTGTGCTGGTGTGCTCAATACTTGTCTAAAGAGAGGTCTCCTCCCTCTTCTTCAAGCAGAATTAGAATTGGAGGCGTATCAAGTGGACGCAGCCAATGTACTCATGCTGTTGCCGTGGTCGTACACGTTTGTCTGGGGTTTCATTTCGGACGCTTTGCCGCTATTGGGATCTCGAAGGAAGGCGTATATTATAGCTGGATGGGTAGTATCTCTACTGACATGCTTCGCCATGGCTATTCTCAACTATACGCTCGAGTACAACGCCTTATCAAGTCGAGCAGCAACGGAGCAGGCATTGAAGAACCGAGTAGCGTTAATTGACGGATACATCGGACTGCTGGTGATGGTTAGTTTCGGCTGCGTCCTCACGTTAATTATCACTGAGACGTATATCGTTGCTCAAACTCGTCGAGAACCACTGGAAGTGCGCGGAACGGCAATCGGAACGCTGTTGTTAACGCAGTTCATGGGGGAGTTAGTGGGACAGATTGTCTCGGACAAGGCCATCTTCAACATTACCGAGTTTGGACTGACGCCGATCGTCTCGTTCCGAGAAACAGCTTTATTTTTCATGTTTTACGCTCTCGTGCCGTTGTTCGCGCTGGTATTTTTCTTCCAAGAAGACTCGGATCCTCCTGAAATCGATGATGGGGACGGAGCACAACCGGATTCTCAATGCCAAGAGGAAATTGAATTCTCGAATTGTTTCTTGGGACTACAACGCAACTGGCTGCGACTACGAAAAGCTCTTGCGAAACAGTCGACGATCAGCATCCTCCGCTTCTTCATGATCTTCGTCTTCCTGTCCGAATTCACTCTCACGTATCCCCATGCTCAACTGGAAATCTGGTGTAACTTTACGGACAAGGCACAATCTTCAAGTAACATTACCATGGAAGCGTTCTACGTGCTGGCTGCAGCGGCGTGGAAGTACTGCGCACTGAACTGCAACTGGCGGTATTGCGTCGCTGGCAGTTTGTTGATTATTCTAGCGCTTCCTCAAGTCATTTTCTTCTTTTTGGCCACCATGTCGGTCAGTATGCGCAGTCAAGAGACTTTCACATTCATCACAGCATTGCGAGGCTTCATGCGAGCGGCTTTGGTCATCCTGGAAGTCGCTTTATCAGCTGAGATCGCTCCTGTGGGTGGTGAAGGAGCTTTCGTCGGTATCATCGTGTCCATGAGCAGTATCATGCGGTTACTATCGACGACATCCTCTAATATTCTGGGATTCGCCTTTGAAGACCCGAGTTTCTACGGTACCGACCAGCAAACCGGCCAGGTACTTTTCGGTTTGGGTATTTGCTACTCTATCCGGATTATCAGTATCGTAGCGCTCCTCTTTCTACCCAGACAGAAGCAAGAACTACAGCGACTGCATCGTTACGGAACTCAAGGGGATAAAAGCACGACGTGGTGGGTCTTAGGATCTCTAGGCCTCGCCTTCTTCATCAGCGCCATCTTCAACTTACTGGCTATCATTCCTAGCACAGCTTGTCTACGAATTGTCGGTGGTGCTGGCTGCAGTTAGTTTGCATTAAGTAAAAGTAGTAGTTTTTAGGAATGAAGAATTTGGGATGATATTTACAGCTTGAAAATCTCTAACAGCCACTGCCGCCAACGATCCCCATACAAGAAGTGGAAGGCGCAATAGCCAGCGCATTGAACACTGTGCTAACAATGAAGGAAATAGCGAGACAACCGATGATCCACCACGTGGTACACTTGTCGTTCTTGTTGCCGAAGCGGTTCAGACGTTGTAGATGTCGCTTTTGTTTCGGAAGAAAAACCAACGCCACAAGCCCGAGCACTTGGATAATATGAGATAAAACCAGCGCAAACGCCACTTGCATCCTGTCTGGGTCTGCCAATGAATCGACCGAGTCGTCGACGTCTTTGAACATGAACCCGATGGCATTGGACACGGTGTTGGCCATGAGCCGCATGCTGGCCGCCATTGAGACGACAATACCGACAAATGCACCTTCACCACCTACAGGAGCAATCTCCGCCGAAATGGCAAGTTCCAATATCACCACTGAACTGCGAAGGAAGCCTGTAAGTGCCGATACGACTCCATAGATGTCGATATTACGTGCTCCCGGATTGAGTGTAGCCATTGTGTAGTACACGAACTGGGGGGTCAACGTGATGATGATGAAGCTCGAGAAAATGGACCAGCGCCAGTCGCAATTGAGAAAAAAATACTTCCAGACGATAGCGGATAAAGTGGAGAAGACTTCCGACATGATGCGGCTGGTAGAAATCGCTTTCACATCCGTCCCACACCATTCCTGGATCCTCTTGGTCGGGTACGTTAGGGAAAATTCCGACATGAAGATAAAACCGATCAGAAACCGGATAACTCGTGACGTTGATTCCTTGCCCAGAGCATTCCGAAGACGAATCCAATGGCCACGTAAGGCCAATTTCACTCGTTGGAAGCAATTCGCAGCCGTCATGTACGCTCTTTGGAGTTCCGAAGCTGAAGTTTCCAAGTTTTCAATTGTTGCGCGATTGTACCGGTCTCGAGCGGCGTCGATCCGAGGTGGGTCTGATTTCTCGAAGAAGCACGTGCAGAGCGCTACCAACGGGATGACAGTGTAGAAGACGAAGAAGAGCATCGTTTGACGCAGCGTCACTTTCGGTATGGCGTCTATAGCTGTGATGTGGAAGATGACGTAGTCAGAGATAACTTGGCCGAGGAATTCTCCAAAGAACTGGGTAATGAGTAACGTGCCGATCGCTGTTCCTCGCACTGTCATACGCTCCTTCCGAGTCTGAGCGACCACGTACGTCTCGCCGATGACGAGCGCCACGATGCAGCCGAAATTGGCCATCATTAGCAGCATAATGTACACGTCCATGAGCGGTTCTTCGTGCCGTAGGATATCTGCAGAAGTGACGTCGTTCTCCTCTGCTCGGTACGAGACGAATTGGTCCAGTAAAGCCATTGCGAAACACGCGAGCATAGTCGTCATCCACGCGAGGATAATATACGCCTTACGTCTGGATTCGAGGATAGGCACCGCGTCGGAGATGAAGCCCCAAATGAAGCAATAGGACCACGGCAACTTGATCAGCACAGCCGCAGCGTCCATTTGGTACGGCTTCATCTTGAGTTCCATCTCTAAAAGCGGGAGAACACCACGTTTCAGACACGTCATCAAGATCCCAGCGAAGCCTGTGGATACCAGTAAACCAAGGTGCCATCTAGACAGTAAATTCACTTCGAACTTCCTTGAAAGTGCTGGAAACGGTAGAGTGTCTATGTCTTCATTATCCGCTTCTCGTTTCCTCCACGTGGGACTGTGGACGGCTGAATCAGCTCCGTTCATGATCACCACAGAGCTCATGAGGGGGTTTTCCACCCTACCGAGGATCGGAATGGCGGACACCTGGACGTTATCCATACGAAGGCCCCGTTCGAAGCCACTGCGGTTGAGACTATGCTCGAACGCGCTGCGGTTTAAAGCTGGCAACCCCCGACTCTGGTTGAACCCTGTACTGCTGGCCAAGTCATTGTCAGTGCGAAGACTCTCGGTGCTCTCGGTGTCCTCATGGTATCTCGTGAAATGGAGTCGACCCATAGCAAATACGCAGAGCGTTAGCCTTTACCGCTAGAGAGCGACTGCGGACACTGTCCGTTGTTTTGCGTTCTGCTCGAGACTTGACTGGCATCACGCAGTCTCGTGGTCTTTGGAAGAACGACAATTACAGCCGGAACAAATGCAAGCAGGAAAGCTCTGCCGATGTGCTCGTGGCCCATTTCTGGCTCGATTTTTCCCAGTTAATGCACATCGGAAGAGCTCTGAAGCCATCTGGATGTTAGTCCACCGTGGGCATCGTAAACTACGAGAAGAGAAGAGTTTTAATTTCATTTTGACGAACTCTTCTCTAGTCGTAGTTTTAAAAAGAAGTCAAACGTTCTCAAAAGTGGCATTAATAAATACTATTCACAGCACTTCTGTTCTTACAGTAGTTGCTCTTCAGCAAGAGTAGGGGATGCTGGTGGGGCGGAGGGTGACGCTGGTGGGGCTGATGGGGCCATTGGAAAGTCGGACGGAGCTACAGGGAATGCTACTGGGAGAGCTCTAGGGGAGAACGAAGGTGCTGAAGCTCCAGCCAAAGGCACCAGCAGCACGGGAGCTGAGCTCTCGTCCTCTTCTTGTGGGGGAGCGGAGGCATCCACGTCCAGAAGTTGCAGATACCCCGTCCTGACGTTGGAAAAATCCTCCACACCAGCCAGTAGCAACTGCTCTCGTTCAATGAGTTCGGATCTCATCGATTGCCAGCCAAAGAGACTCAACTGAGGGGCGACGGGAACGGCCATAGCTACAGATCCAGCAGCTCCTGCGGCGCCATCTTCCCCTTCCTCCGCATTCCCACCCTGTGCACTGCCTGAGTTACCACCTGATCCACTGGAGCTATCGTCACTCGCCGAGCGACGGCGTTTACGGGCGTACATGACGGTAGCAATGAGAATGACAGCAGCAGCGACTCCTCCTAGAACTCCCATCATGATATTGGCAATAGGGGGTCCTCCATGCCCATCCTGATTGTCCATCGATCCTCCGTACGTGTTGGCGTGCTGACTCTCGTAGTCCTTGTTCACTACAGTCCCGTTGCAGACTGTTTGGCCAATTGTGCTTTTCCAGATCGGAGCTTCACATACTGCGATGCACACGCAGCCTCCTTCTCCGTAGCAGAACTTGGTCAATGATCCATTGATCCTACCGTCCATCACGTCTTCGAAGACGGAATACTTACACTTTTTGCACTTCTTGTCGCCATAAGGACAATAGTCCACTTCGTCCGCTGGGAATTGGACTTTTTGCTGATCGCGGCACACTCCGTCGTTCGACGACTGCTGGTTACGGAAATCCAGAGATTTCACGTACGTGCCTGGGTTCTTCTGCACACAACGACCGTACTGGTTCACCATGCAGCTGTACTTGTCCCCCACGTCGATATTAAGGCAGTCTCGGCACGACCTCGCCTCAGTGCAGCCGTCGCTTCTTGGGGGGTAGTAGCGGCAGCGATCACCGGACGTCCAGTCCGTGGGGGCAGGTGTCACGGCCTCAATCTCCACTTGGCCACTACCGCAGCTGGAGGATCCCCCTGAGGGAGTAGCCGATGTGGTGGAGCTTGCACTGGCATCTCCTACATTGGTGAGGCGAAGGAGGCTGGAACTGGAGCTGGAGGACGAGCTAGAGCTTTTCGGGGCATGCACGGATTTCAACGAATTTAACGCTTTTTTGATCTGCGATATCTCGTCTTCTAAGCTGTGTGAATGGGAACCAACCACACCGGACGACGCAGCAGAGCTTGGTGAATCTGATGGAGGTGGGGGTGAAGACTGGGGCAGTCTGGTGTCGTCGCTATCGTCCGACGAAGACGACGTCTGAACGCCCATTGTGAGCTTATGGAAGACGATGGGGAATTGGCAAGTGACATGAAAAACGTTTGAGCCTTCCAAAGTTTTCCATTTGTTGTGAAATTTAATACCTGCCGAAGAAAGAGACGGAAGTTTCTCAATGCTTGACCAGACCTACCTGTTATAATAAATAAATGTGTTAAAGATGTGGGGATGTCGTCAACGGGAATAACTGGTACCTTTGTGGTCAGGTCACAAGCAAATTACGAGACGCAATTGGGACTTGGGATAGTGAGTACTCAACGTCCAGCAAGCTTCTTCTCCGAATTTGCTGCCTACGTGTCAATTATTATGCATATAGCGTACACGAAGCTTGACACATTAACAAGATGTTTATGAAGGTGTCGATTGTCACCTACTTTTGTTGTCTGACTGATCCCTTTGTCAAAGCGTTTCTTATCACTGTGTCGTCGTAATTGTCGGTACATTTTCGAGCTGAGCTGTTCGAGCTCTGATGGCTGGCAGTCGTGCCATGACCTTTTTGCACGGCCACTTCAACCAGTCGAGGCCAGCATGTCCCAACCTTCATGTGTACCGCGGCTCGGGACTGAGCAACAACTGCACCTGCCTGCAACGTGCACTTGTGCGTGGCCTCGTGAGCTTCGACGTGACTCTGCAGCCTACACTCGTGGTCGGTTGCACGCTTTACCGATCTCCCTTCCATCAGCAAGAAACTCGCGATCTTTCTTACAGCAAATGTACCAAAGGGTGATGTGACTCATACACCTGTCCTTCACAGCGCAACCAAAGAGCAAGGACGCGACTTGTGGTGACAAAACTACCGTGACAGCACTACCGCCGTAGTTTCAACGAGACGTCAAAGTGTCTTGAGATGAATTTGCTGTCCGTCAAATTGACAGTCAATGGTTGATCCAAGAAGGCGTCAGTTGCGCTCGGTACAAGGCAGGAACAAAATGAACATTGCGTAAATCATCCTTTGAAGAGAACCCGCTGATATCCAGTGAGATCGGCGCATTCGTCAAAGTACCAGCGATGGAGAACGCCTTGCAACGGAGCAACTCGGAAGATGGCCAAACCATCACAATTGTAGCACAAGACGACAGTTCTGTAACATCCAAAAGTTTGTCTGCTGAAATCCCCACAACGTATCAGCCGGACGACTGGAGCTCAGAAGATGGAGCAAGAGTGGACGGCAGCGCGAGACGTATCGCTATCAACTTACCCCCAGACAGCAATACTGCAGCCTCTGAATCGACTTTATCGTTGCCTGGAAGTACTGGGGGTGGCAACAGCTTTCGCAGCAATTCTGGAGCGAAACAGGACATGAATTCAGCCACTGACACGCCGTCACCACCAGCGAACACGACTGTGCATCCTCTGACTTTGTATGGTAAGGATATCCTTCGTATTTTCCCCTTTGGTGCTACAACGGATGCAGACGATGTCAACTGGTCGGACACTCTCGGGACAGTTGACACTGAAGACGACTTCTCGATCCGAGATCCACACTTTGACCTGACCAACGCCAAGATCACGAAGCTTTTCTCCTTGTCAAACCCAAATGGTAACGTGTAAAACTTTACTTTGCTTTGAGGTTCCCTCCACTAACTTTTTACGACATGAAGACCAGGGAACACTTTCCTACGAGGGATTCCGTTGTGGTCTGGAAGCGATGGGCATCGCTTGTGACAGTGATCGACAGTTCCAAGCCTTCGTTGATGTGGTGGATGAAGACAAGAATGGTGTCATCACGTACGAGGAGTTCCTCTGTGCCATTCAGGAGATTAAACTAGCTCAGCTCTTCAACGAGCCATTCATTCGGACGATGCCAGTACTAGCCGGGAGCTTGAAGTCACCAGTAAAACTAGGCTCGATCGAGTACTCTCCCGACCGAATTCGCAGTGTTTATCCAATCAGCCAAGTCAAGAGCTTCATCTACTCGACCAAACCGAACTGGGCGAGTGTTCGCTGGATCAATGTGGAAGGGATCAACACTCTGTTAATGCGGCGTCTATCGGTTCGTCATCGATTGCATCCGCTCGCAATTGAAGACACACTCAGTGTCGACTTCAAACGTCCGAAATACGTCAAGTACGACGAGCATTCGTTCCTCATCCTCCAGATCTTGCACCCGTGCCACAAGTCCCTGGTGAAAACCTACCAGAACATGTACCGTGCGTCACAGTTCGTCCTGCCTGAAGACGACTCACCGTTCGACAGTATGAGCGAATTGGAGCTTGAAAAAAGGCTTAAGGATCTGGACCTCGGACGCGTCATGACTCCACCGGAACAGCTTAGTCTGTACGTCATGGAAGGAGTCCTCATTAGTGTTCAAACATCAGGTGATACATTGTGGCCGGCTCTGAAACAGCGTCTACACGTCTCCTACTCGAAAGTTCGACAGCACAGCACAGCATTCCTGGTCTACACCATCATGAACGTTTGTGTGCACGAGTTAGCGCCAATTTCGCAGACTTTTGGCGCCAAATTGATCATGTTGGAACGTTTGATGACACTGCAGCCACGATACTTCGACATGTCTCGGATTGCAGCGTGTTCGAAGCAAATTAAGGCACTCCAGACGCACTGCAAGCCTCTACGTGAGGTGATTACCAAGGTGATTGCATCAAACGATTACGAAGGGGAAACGTTGCAATATTTCACCGACGTGCAGGAGGATTTGGCTTGTGTTGAAGAAGAGTGCGAACACAACTTGGATCGATGTCGCAGTCTCGTGGACGACTTTGACAATGCTCGAGCGTCGCAGCAGAATGATGTGAGCTACATTTTAGCTCTTATTGCAGCCATTTTCCTGCCTGCAGTTTTTAACAGGCGTCTACGCCTTAGGAGTCTACCTGTCTTACAACTATAGCTACAGCTATGGCTAGCAGATACTCTTGGGCCTTTAACATCCACCAAAAGGTGGACAGGTCTCCGCGACGAAGGCTTCGCCGGTAAATGAGTTCGTTGGCAGCGTTCACGTCTCGGCTGCGAGTCTTCCTCTTCTTGGACAGGACTTCCGGGGTAGACTCGGGGGTAGCGTCTGATGCTACCTCCATCCACTACATGTCTGCCGTCGTCTGAATTGGCAGCAGAAGCACGTTGTTGTAGTGGGCCGACAGCATGCTGACCAGATGGAGCATGCCGGAGGGACGTCGTGTCGCCTCTCGAGACGTGGGTCCGAAAACGCCGCCGGTGACCGCAGCGTAGCCGCTGACAGGGCCGGGGACTTGGCAAATACAGAAGTGAGCAGAGCTTCACTCACAGACCCCACTCGAGTCGTGAAGAAGCGCAACCCACCTTCCTTTGGCAGCCTTGAAGTTCAATAGATACCATGCCCATGGTATCCGGTACAAGTGTAGTTCCACTTCGGCCAGTTTTGCTGTCCGGCTTGCTGACAAGTTTTTGCCTGAGCAGGAGTAAGCTAGGGCTCAGTTGAAGTTTGAACTTTAGCGATCCAAAGACAAAGTATCTTGTTGCCTTCTGTCTTGTTGCCTTCTTCCCCATGTTGAAGTGGTCTGTTGCAGATTTAGATAAAACGGCGGAAGGTTTCCCTAGTAGCCCATTCCGGTCGTGAAACCACCGTCTCCACAAGACTATGGAGCCTCTCGTCACTTGGTCATTACCATTGGACGCTACCGGTCGTGACGGCGTACGGAGATGTCGTCTGCAACTTCCCACGCTATTCTCCGTCGACGCACACAGGTCTCGCCATATCCGATTCCATTCGATTCGGGAATCGACCGACGACAGGGAACCTGTTCATACTACCCAACGGATGCAGGCGTCTACGGCATGAACTTCCCTTACATCCCAGAAACGACGTACCACTACGCCTATTTCATTTGGTGGGTCGTCATGCTCGTCGTTGCGGGACTCATAGTGCTGTTTTTCAAGTACAAAAGGTGGTTGTAAAGATCTACAAACCTCATCACAAATTCTTTAGAGTTTTTTTACGCTACACATGACACATCAAAGTTCTATGACATCGATTCACGTTTCTCCATCTGCCTCCTCGTTAAATACTAAAGTTGTTCCGCTCAAAGCTCAGCCATGTCGAAGTCATCTCCATCGACTGAGTCCATATCCTCAAAGTCCGGTGCCGACGGTGCCGCCATAGCTCGAACTGTGACGGCCACAGGTGCTTCCACTGCCAACGTCGCGTACGGGATCATAACTGGTGGGGCAGTAGGCAGCGCCGCCTCTGCGTCTGGAGCGGACGGTTGCGCTCCGATCAACTGCACGTTGTTATTCTTCACTGGTGCCAAAGCTGCGTCCTCAATTCCTGCTGCCTGCATCTGCTCCTTCTGGACCAGCACGTCCCTCATAGCTGTCCACCCGAACAGGTTTAACAACAGACCAGAACCTGATCCTGCTCTCATAACAGGCGTAGCAGTGGCAACAGGAGAGGCTCCATCCGCCGGTGTGACCACGGCATCATCATCATCACTTCCCCGTCGGTTGTGGCGATGTCTGTTGGTACTTCCTTGGTTTTCACTGTCCTCTGAGTCAGTACTCTCGCCACGTTTCCGAATGCGGTAAATGACGAACACCGAAGCAACAATGAAGCACATTGCGCCTAAAATGGCAGCAATTGAGCCGACCTGACTCACTGAAGAATTGGCCTGTTGAGTGCTCATGGCGTTGATCATACAGCTCTTGTCCGGTCTTTGATGGTTAACTCGAAGAGCTTCGCAAATTGCCACACAAACACATCCGTTCTGTCCGAAACAATATCTCGATCTTGAATTGTCCGAATTGTGGTAGATAATCTCAGCAAAAGCTGTAGCTCGACACAATAAGCATTGAGCGTCGTCATTTTGGCAGTACGTGGCGTTGCCAGCGATAAAATCATATTGTTGATCTTCCTTTTGTGCATTTTCAGTAGTCGGTTCGGAGCTGTTGCCGCTTGTGCCATTGTATCCGGCAGTTACAAATTCCGCAGCCAGTTGATTCGACGGTTCTCCAAGTCGAAAATCCATCATCGGGTCATATTTAGACATTGGCAAACATCGGCCCATGGGGTTGACAAAACAGCCCTCGGGTTCCGTCGTGATGTTAAAATTGAGGCAATCGTAGCACGAACGTTGGATCTGGCATGGGTGGTGGTCGTCTGTCGGGTAATACAAACACGTTCCGTGTGTGCGTCGGTAGTTTATTTCATCCTCTCGATGGCTTTCGTCCCCATTGTTGGAGTTTGGTGGGGGCCCACCGCTGTCATCCGACTGAGCCGTCCCGGTGGAGGCCAATTTGACCGATGGAACGGTCGATTGGGTTGGGGGATACGTGATTTCGTCCACAGTGGAGCCCTGATCTTCCGCAGACCATGACGACATGGTTTTCCTGTGCTGTTTCGTTAGGTTTGAACCTGTTGCAGAGTGTCGCTCCCTGTCGCTTTAAGCTAAAGTGTTATGCTGTTGACCGTGGCGCTCGATTCTCTCTCCCTGCAGCCGGTTAGGCGCAGCCGCTTGTTGCTTTTCACAGGTCCTTCGCTTTTCAGTCCGACTGGCAAATGTAGAGTGGCGACTGTGCTGCCTACCGTTTTCCGTCCTTGAGAGGGGAGGGGCTTTCTTCTGACTTGTTTTATCGAGCCAGACTTTGACACAACCCTATAGATTCTGTAAATGGGGCCAATCAAAACGTAGTATTTAGCGAGACCTTTTCTCATGGAAAGCAACCTTCGATCTGCTGTTCGAATGGCGCCATGTTGGCACGTGCACGAGAAAGCCCCACCAATTCCACTTCACCTTAGGAGTCTACCTGTCTTACAACTATAGCTACAGCTATGGCTAGCAGATACTCTTGGGCCTTTAACATCCACCAAAAGGTGGACAGGTCTCCGCGACGAAGGCTTCGCCGGTAAATGAGTTCGTTGGCAGCGTTCACGTCTCGGCTGCGAGTCTTCCTCTTCTTGGACAGGACTTCCGGGGTAGACTCGGGGGTAGCGTCTGATGCTACCTCCATCCACTACGTGTCTGCCGTCGTCTGAATTGGCAGCAGAAGCACGTTGTTGTAGTGGGCCGACAGCATGCTGACCAGATGGAGCATGCCGGAGGGACGTCGTGTCGCCTCTCGAGACGTGGGTCCGAAAACGCCGCCGGTGACCGCAGCGTAGCCGCCGACAGGGCCGGGGACTTGGCAAATGCAGAAGTGAGCAGAGCTTCGCTCACAGACCCCACTCAAGTCGTGAAGAAGCGCAACCCACCTTCCTTTGGCAGCCTTGAAGTTCAATAGATACCATGCCCATGGTATCCGGTACAAGTGTAGTTCCACTTCGGCCAGTTTTGCTGTCCGGCTTGCTGACAAGTTTTTGCCTGAGCAGGAGTAAGCTAGGGCTCAGTTGAAGCTTGAACTTTAGCGATCCAAAGACAAAGTATCTTGTTGCCTTCTGTCTTGTTGCCTTCTTCCCCATGTTGAAGTGGTCTGTTGCAGATTTAGATAAAACGGCGGAAGGTTTCCCTAGTAGCCCATTCCGGTCGTGAAACCACCGTCTCCACAAGACTATGGAGCCTCTCGTCACTTGGTCATTACCATTGGACGCTACCGGTCGTGACGGCGTACAGAGATGTCGTCTGCAACTTCCCACGCTATTCTCCGTCGACGCACACAGGTCTCGCCATATCCGATTTCATTCGATTCAGGAATCGACCGACGACAGGGAACCTGTTCATACTACCCAACGGATGCAGGAGGTTGTAGAGCACCTCGAAGTTGCTACGACTGTCTCAACGTCGAACTTGTGAAGGAACCCGATGGCTGTATGATTAACGAGCACGGGCGCTGCGTCTCCGTCGTTGACAATTATGACGTTTCTTTGGATTTCCGCGTTGTTTCAGCTACTCATAAAGGCAACAATTCTTCTTCCAGACAATCACCACCAGATCCCTTCAGATTAGAATTTCCAGCGGTGAATACGACGTACTGTGAAGCTGACGATGTGCTGTTCAGTGAGAAACAGCTTGGTTTTAAGGGTTTTCTGTGCGGAACTGGGGGCTGTGTGTTTGTCGGAGTGTGTGAGGTGCCAAATTGGGTGTACAGTGTTGGAGGAAGCGACTGCTCGGGGTTAACCGGTGTCGATAACGATGGTCTTAGTGAGGATGGCCCGAGAAACGACAAAGCTTCTGCCTCCAATGGTTATTTGGTGTTTTGGTGTGTTGCAATTGCTATCATTCTCACGCTGGTAGCCACATTGGCAATGATCGTCACTATTCATCACCATCACACTAAGCGAAGAGTTGATGAATTGCAACGGAGAAGGAATATTGTTGTTGGTGAACCTGTTGCTAGTACTTCACGAAACATAACGCCAAAAACCAGCAAAAGTGGTGCTCGACTCCTGAACTTGTTCGGTTGGGAGGCAATGCGAGCTGATCTTATCGAAAAAGAACGGCAGGATCGAACAGCTCCACACACATGCCCAATGCTGGACAGTTGCGTCGTTGGGATATCACCATCGACTGATTATCTCCAACTTGTTGGCGTCGAGCCCTCTGCACCTGTCTTGTCACCACAAGATTCATCGGCTCCACATTTTACAGACAACTAAATCGTAGAAAGTAAAACGTATTAGCAAAACACTTTTCTTGTTGTCTGAACGGTAAAACAAACATTGTTTACCCCATAAAAACCCTTGCGCTGTCGCTGCATTCACGGACAGATTTCCAACGTGATTATACATGATCTCACTCCGTCAGGAAAATATCTTACAAGTCGCGGCGTGGAGGGTGCTCGCTTGGCGACATAGGGCGGTATCCATCTCCTTCTTCAACAGTAGTAGCAGGAGGTGTCGTTGACGTCCTGGCCAGAGTAGGTTTCGTAGACTCTGCACCACCTGCCAAAAGGCTTTGCTCACTGGAAACAAGCTTTTCACGCATCCCTTCCCAGCCAGACAGATTCAGCTGTGGCAGGTGACCCAACGCCGCTGGACGACGCGATTCCCGACGGGCGGCGAAGCGTGCCTCTCGCTCCGCAGCATCTTGTCTCTGGCGACGTGCGAGCTGGCGTTTGGTCATAAATGTAGCGACCAAGAAGAGTGCGATGGTTCCAGCGATCAAACCAGCCACTAACCGGAACTGAGATCCGTCAAGTGCCGGGATGCACCAATTGTTGATGATGTTGTCGTCGCGGTCTGGCATTTCGCACGAGGCGATGCAGATGCAGCCGCTGTCGCCCACACACATATCGGTCGGCGGAACGTACACCCCAGCCGCATTGTTGCTCTCCCAATTGGTTTTACAGGCTGAGCACGTGGAGTCGTCCGCTGAGCAGTACGTGTAGTTGCTCATGGGGTATCCCCCCACACTCGACAGCATGTACGAGTTCATACATTCTCCATAGGGGCTAATGGCACACTTTTCATACAAATAAAAAAAAGTATTAGTTCCATAATTTTTTACTTGTTAGATATAAAAAATGAATGAAACTCACGTCTTGGCCGGGGATAGCGACATTCAAACAGTCCGAGCAGGAGCGAGGGTTTGAGCAGATGCCGCCCGAGTACCAAGTGCACGAATCGCCGCTGTTCGAGGCTTCTGTTTTCGGGGCGCTAGTGAACACAAAGACGCTAGAGCTGCCGTCGGACGAGTTGGAGCTCGTTGAATTCACCCTACCGACGTCATTCTCGCTGCTGCTGGAACCGGAGCTGCTCATGGCGCTCACTGGGCGGAATATGGCGAATGAGATTATGGCAGTGAAGTGACAGTGAGCGTGAAGCCCATCTTGGACTCACCTCAGCGCGACATTTGTCGTAAACTGGGCGTAGATTATTCAATCAACACGAAAATGGATTTTGTCAGGAATATTTAAGGAAAATGATGTGTTGAAAATATGGAAAAACATAACCTATCATGATAAACAGGCATTATAACCTTTATATATAAGTAGATTGAAAACGCAATATTGTGCTAAACATCACGTACGAAAGGGGTAGATGTGCTGGGAAGTTTTGCTCAAAAGATGCACAGGTACCCCACAAACGGTACCCTATTCGAAATTCAACTTCAACTCGCTGCAAAAATGACAATAATTCTAGAAGATTCAGCATGATTGGCTAAGGTATCGAAATATTATATTAGAGACGATCTCTAAGGGATGTCTGCTTAAAACGCTACGTGTACAAGTAGGATACGTGACAGAATTACCACACTGACACGTGCGTGGTTTTCACGCGTACAACTTTGACAGATATTGAGAGAATCTCCATCTTGAAATTGCTCGAGCGGTGACAACTTGTCAGTGACAAGCAACAATGAAAACGTGAGTTTGGCAACGTGTTGGAAGCTTCGACCTTTGACCAATGCACGCAACTACAACTCAAACCAAACATTGACTGTCCACAATACGCACGCTGTAACGCTAGCGCAACATGGCCAGCGCTGGGGCCACATCTTCTGGCCCCTGACGATGATACTCGCTGGGGGAGTCAGGGCGATATCCTTCCCCCTCCTCGACAATTACAGAGGTTCCTTCCGTAGCCGACAATTGAATCCGCATAACCCCTGATGGGCCAGCGCTTGGTGTTCCATTCCCGCGCTCGGTCTCAATCAGCTTCTCTCGCATCGATTTCCACCCAGACAGGCTCAACTGCGGGCCACGAGGAGATCTAGGAGGACGCCGCCTAGCCAGAATTGACTCGTCCGATGGGTCTCTATCCAGCCCTACTCAAACCACAGAAGAAAATCAGCAACATATAGTTCCTAAAGCTCCAACCGTGCACGTACATGGTAGCGCGCATCTCAGCAACTTCTTGAGGCAGAAGGTGATCATCGAGAATACGATGAACGCCGCCACCCCCATCGCGATCACCAACATGATGCTACCAGCTCTCGCCCTCTCGTATGCCGGACACTCGTGCTGAATCACCACCGAGTTCCTCGTCTCCCGTTCACAGACCGCTAAGCAGACGCACTCATTCTCTCCCATGCACACTGCTGAAGACTGCACTTCTCCACTTGCAGCATATTCCTGCAGCCACCGGGCACGACAAGTGGTGCAGATTTCATCTGAAGCTGCGCAGTAGGTCACACTGGACGCGAAATAGTACATTTTGCCCTCCACTTGTTTTGACACGCTTAAACATTGCCCAATGTCCCCAACTGCACACTGCAACAAGACATAAATCAATCTTGGTGATAATTGAGATCGTTTAGATGAAATGTACCGAATCTCCGACGATTCCAACGTTTAAACAGTCGTAGCAAGTGCGAGATCTCTCACAGCTCTCGTCCGCGTACCAAGCGCACGAGTCGCCTCTGGTTGAGACATTGCTGGACGCTGTCACCTCCGCTTCGAGGCTGGAGCTGCCATTAGAACTCGATGATGAAGCCATGGTGACTTGTTCTTCCAAGGAGACTTCGACTTTGGTGGTACACCACTGCACATCTTCCTCATGCCAGTGAGTGGTGCCAGCTTCAATGTAAATCGCACTTTAACCGAGATGGTACGGTATATTTCTGTGACGTGTGAGAATGCAACGATATGATTCTTCGACGATAAGGCCTCTTCACATGGGGGCCATCATGTACTGCGGGTTGGATGGAGGAGGAGTTTCTGGTCTTCTCGCTGGGATGGTACATACCTCCACTGTGACGGTGGGAGCTTCAGCTAATGCTTCGGCGGTTCGAGCTGTTGCGTCGAGTCGTGCGGTGTCGCCGTTGACGAAAGTGTGTTCTGTCTCAATGAGCTTCTCGCGCAGCGACTTCCACGCAGTCAAACTGAGCTGTGGTCCGGACGATGGATGGTGTGTAGATCCTATAAGACAGACAGAACGATGAGCTTTCGATTCAAAAAGGAGAAGAAATTATAAGAACAATGCTCACCTGAATTCCGAGTGCCCGTCCGAATGCACCTCCGCATCACAAAGACTGCGAAGACCATGAGTGCGCCAACACACAGCGCCAGTATGATGCATATCCGCGTTCCTGACGAGAATTCTTTGGAACTGTTGCTGGAGTCATCGCACTGGTTTGCAATGACAGTCTGCTGCCAGCTTGGCACCTCAGTGGCTGCAACGCACACGCAACCGTCCGACCCAGTGCAGTACGTTGGAGAGCCGGCAATTCCCGTCGCCTCATAATTGTTTGTCCACTCTTCAATGCAGGTCGAGCATACTGAATCATTGGCGCTGCAGTATGTGTAGTTGGATGCCGGGAAGTACCGCAATAGCGGTTCGAAGTACTCTCGGTCAGTCAGGTACTGCTCATAGACGGACATACTGACACAGGCGCCATTGGGGTCAATGGCACACTCGTCCGTGTCCGGCAGCAAATTGAGGCAGTCGTAACCGGTTCGAGGCTGTGCACAGCGTTCACCGCTGTACCAAGTACACGAGTCGCTGGCATTGGCGCTGACAGCCTTCGTCGAGCTTGAGTCAGATTGAGAGACCATCTTGATATCGGGGCGCAAATTCTACTTTGAACGGGACATTCCCAGCGCAGGAATCGCGTGGCCATCGCACCAAGGTCCTCGGTTCGTCGACGAATACATTGACTGCCAATGCTGCTTTGTATACTGGAACAAGGTCTAAAAAACGGTGATGAGCTAGCGCTTGTCTCTTTTGGTTTGTTCCTTCAGGTTACAGAAACACGTGAGTTGTTCAAACCGCTTTTCAATGCATACTTTGCAGTCGAAATCGTTTGCTAAAACACTGTTCAGTAGGGTGAGGTGAACACAAAGTTCTTCCCATCTTTTGATGGGATGTCTAGGCACTCCGGTAGGCGAAGATGCGAGTACAAGTAGTCATTACCACTTCTAGTAGAAGTTCTACTGTACAGTATTGCTTGGTTTTCAGGTGGACATGTAATACTGATGTCCACCTCGTCAATCGTCGATTTGGCATCCAAAATTTTGTTTAAACGCTTAAATAGGAAACTAGGCTTTGCCATCAATGACGCGTGCATGACCTCGTTGAAGTCGCAAAGGATTCCTGTACACCTAGGAGGATTTATATCGAAAGCAATCGTGCTGCATCCCGAGGTCGTTGCTGGGTTGGTGAGGCTGGATGATAGGAAGCTCCTTCCTCCATATCTGGCGTATGTACGTCTTCGTTTCGACCTTGAGATGTGACGTTGTCCACTTCCGTTTCCCCGTTCACTTCCTTTTCGATAGCTATCAACTTCTCTCGAAGTTCCTTCCATCCGGTTAGTGCGAGCTGAGGTCCTGTCCGAGGCCGTCGTGGCACGGTCCAGGTCTCTCGAACAGCTACAAAATAGTTAGTTTAGATCTAGAATCATTTAGGATAGATATCCAAGCTGCAAGACTTACCAGGGACGGAGGATCCTCGACCACGATCAACACCTCGTCGGAACAACAGTTTAATACCCCACAGCCCGAGTAGTACACCAAAAGCGATACCAACGGCTAGTGCAAAGCCAATTCGCGACGCTGTCGAGGTCTGCTTATTCGTCTCAGAGGTGCTTGAGCTGCATTGGACACTCAGGACCGACGATGACCAGTCAGGCAGTTCACATCGCGCGAGGCAAATGCACCCGTCATGTCCTGTGCAAGTCGCCGGTGTATCTATGGACCCCGCTTTGCTATAGTCCGAACGCCATGTAGAAGCACACGCTGAACATGCTGAGTCATCGGCGCTGCAGTACGTGTAGTTGCTGGACGGATAGAACTTGTAGTAGATACCGAACTCTTGCTGTCTGTTGAAGAAGTACGAATAGTCCGCCATACTCACGCACATTCCATTGGGCATGATTGCACATTCCCCACTTGCAACCTTGACATTAAGACAGTCGTTGCATGTTCGAGGCCTCTTGCAGATCGAATTAGCATACCAAGTACAGGAGTCTGCGTTGTAGGAACTGATAATCTTGGTCGTGACAGGCGATTCTTCGCTGCCTACAGTGTCGTTCGCATCTGCAATCGATGCTGAGGAAGACTGTGACGAGATCATGTCGAGTGTCTTGAGTCTGAAAAAGAGTTTTTGACACTACTTCAGTCTTCCTCTTGCGGCTATCCGTCCATACCACGAATGAACAGCAGTCAACCGCCAGATGGGTCTTAGGACGCAAGAATCCAGCCGAAATTTGCGCAAAATCTGCAGCATCTGTAGGGTTCTGTGATCGACTTAACGTTTGAGCCGCGTAATGGATCTGGTTGGCTACAGCACAAGAAACTCTCAAACTGAAGCGTACAAGTGACCATAATTACATTAATCTTACCGTTAAGGCGAGGTTCTCCATGCCGATAGTTTTCCTAACAGCCCGCCGTCGATAGTACTGGTTAAGACGGGGTGTCTTCCTTGGTTGGGAGTCAGAAGCTCCCTGTGTCGAGTTGTTGATAATCTTCTTCTTTGGTCTGTGATATTAGAGCGCGGTTCTCTCTTGTTGGGTTGTTCTCTGTGTGTGTTGTTCATTTCCACCAGGAGACGCTGGACGGTATCCTTCTCCTTCCTCCAGTCGAATTTCCGGTGTATTATCCGCCGTAGCTGGCGCGAAGGAGCCTTGGATGTTGCGCTGCAGCGTCACTGTGTCACTGCCGCTTACAAATCCGTGCTCAGAGTCAATCAGGTTCTGCCGCAGCGACTTCCATCCCGACAAAGAAAGCTGCGGTCCTGCCGGCGGTGGACGTGGTACTGTACGCGTTTCACGGCGAATAACTGCAGCAAAACCACAATCAGAACTTCTTCCTCCCGTATCATGTGCACAAGCTATCAACAACTTACCATTTGCTTCATAGTTCCCTCGATTGACGAATCGACGCACTCCCCACGTCGCGAAGGCAAGAATCACTGCTACAGCTACACCCACAAAGATCGAAATTGTGATACGTGTAGCCATCGACGTGCCAGATTCCGTTCCAGACCCACTGCCACTGGGATAGCACTGGTCGTTGATCACTGACTCCTGCCAGTCGGGCACTTCACAGTCTGCAATGCATACGCAACCGTTCGTCCCCGTGCAGAACGACGACATGCCAGCATCGCCCGTGCTGGCAAAGTTCGAGTTCCATTGTTCACTGCACGTGGCGCAGATCGAGTCGTTGGCGCTGCAGTACGTGTACTCGCTAGAAGGGAAATAGCGCTGCAGAGGCGTGTAGTAGTAGCGGTTGGCCAGGTAACTCTCGTAGGCGCTCATGCTCACACACGCGCCGTGTGGATCCACAGCGCACGAGTCGGACGACAGTAAAACGTTCAAACAGTCCCGACACGTACGAGGCTTCGTACAGTCGCCGTCGTCATACCACGTACACGAATCTCCAGCGTTGGAGCTCACAGACTTGTCCGAGTCGCCCACATTGACGTCCGAGGAGGTGGAGCCAGGGATGATGACGTCGACAAGGCTGCTGGAGCTGGAGGTCTCGTTGGCATTGGTGGCGGAGGGGGCGGGTGTTTCGCTGTCCATTTATTTGCTAGTCGCAGGAAAGCGAATAAGAACGTCAAGAGCTCCTCGTAACTGTCGGCTGAATTGAATACTGCCACGCGCGACTGGCACGTTTGGCTCTACGGCTCCTGGCGGCAGCTGAAAGGGATGGAGGCGCACGAATGAGCTCATGGCCGGTCTTCTTCTTGAGCCCCAAACCGCGTCGGTGTCACTTGATGTGTCACTTGGTCTCTATCTGAACAAAGCCAGCTTGGTTTTGGGTGCGACCATACAAATTCTGAGTGTAAGTCGCTGTGCATGGACAGGACAGATATGAGGTCAGCCAACGCATCACCCTCGCGGACTAAACCAGGAAAACCCGGGAGTTAAATGGAGTCATATTTTATTTTCACGAGCTTGCTAGACACCTCAATGGCGTGCATTTACCTTGCTGTTCAGCCGTTCATCTTGCTACATAAATGTGAAGCACTAGAACGTATTGAGAATACTTGTAAGCGAGTTTGTGTATGCGTTTGCATACATGTTTGTTTGAGATTCCTCAGTAGTGAATCCCGAAGTTGATGTTGCAGTTAGTAGAGCATAGAAAAGACTACACCTTCTCTCGCGGACTAGTGCGTGATGATTGGTTGCTGTGCCGACCTAACCGCCATAAGTATTATTATGTTTACGCTCCACTATCATAATCAGATCAAGTGAAACAAAACACTACCAAATAGCATAAGAACCTCACTTCAACATAATTTAGTGTTGTCCACATCAATGTGTGATGGGCGCCTTCAACTGGCCCGTTAAGCGTGCCTGCTGTGGCCAATCAGAAGCTTCCGTTTCGGATGGAATCTGAGTCCACTAGCGGATACTGAGACCGAGTCATTCAGCATTACTACTGGAAGTCAGGCCTTCGCCGTCGGATGGATAATGGCGTCCATGTCTTCCTCTTCCTCTAGGAGCGAAGAGATTTCCATCCCAACGCCAGCTCCAACCTCCTCTTCAATCTACACCAAAGCAAGTCAGAATGTTTGTATGTGGAAACAGCAGAGTTCGGACGCCTGCGACTCTCCTCGGTCCTGCTACGACTGTCTTAACTCGTCTCCATTCGATGGCGTCGAGTGTGTCATCACTAGCGCTGGCTTGTGCACTACCATGGCAGACTACGTCTGGGAAGAAGACTACCGTTCAAACAGTAGCGACGCAGCGCCGCACTACTTCCCAGCAATCAACACAACCTACTGCGAATCTACCGACCCCGTGTGCGTCGAATGCCAGGCAAGTCAGTTCATTAAATCCGCCTCGGGATCCGTAGAGCCTTCGCAGTTCTGCGCAGGATCAAACGGCTGCGTCTGTGTGGGCTTCTGCGAGTCGCCCGTGTACGCGAACAAAGTCGCTAGTGCCTACTGCGCGACGCTGGATTCCACGGCACCTGTGAGTGTCATGGGCGTCTCAGTAGGTGACATCGTCACCATCGTCATCCTGTGCTTCGCCATCCCTATGGTTGCCTACTTGTGGTGGGTACGTCGTCTCCGCAGGCGTCGGGAAGCACGAGAGGAGGCTTATCGTAACCGCCCGCTGATGAACGGCCCGTTGCTGCCACTTGTGGGCTGGAAGAAGTATTGCGCGGATCAAATAGCCAACCAGTCGGCTGTGACGAGAAATGAGGATGAGGTTGCGACTCCAACTGCTGCAGCGTTGGAAGAAAGTGAAGCACAGGTGACGGCAGCTAATGACACCGTTGTCCCGTCGGCGCCTCTCTCGAACCTGCAGGTCGCGACCCTCTCGGTCGAGTTCGAAGACCCGCAGCATCCGCTCACAGCAGTGACGAGCACAGGTCGACGTCGGTCGAGTATCGACAACACCAACGTGGTGAGACCACGGCCGAGCCAACCGGTTGTTAGTAGCAACGAAGCGGACAGCGACGAAGAAGACGGTGAGATTGACGCGCCGTATGCCCCACTAGGGGACCGCACAGCTTAGTGCAGAAGATGTGAAGGTTATCAATATGAGTGCTTAGCTGTGAGGAAACATACATGTTCGGTCCAGAATGTCCGCTTGGGACCTAACCTAAAGTTTAGGATGCAGGTCAGCGACGCAGTGTCTCTGGCCTAAGGTCAGTGAGCTTGAAGGCCGCTTCAACGTGGGCCGATTGCAGCGTACGTTGTCGTTCTTTTCCTGCAGCGTCTTCTCTGTCTCCGTTTAAAGTGTCATCACAAGAACAGCACATGTGCGTCGACTGCAGTCCAATGAGAAGAGAGCCGCTTTGATTCTCTTGTGCTTGAGTTGAGTTGAGTTGAGCTCAAGTAGCGGTTGTGTGGTTGAAGCAAAGCTACCAAAGCTTTTCTCGTTTACGGCAAAGCCATCGGCCGTCATCCTCGCGTCTGTGGTCTAGATCCGGCGCAAGTTTCGCCGGTGCAACGTCTTGCAGCTGACCACGTTTAGTCAGGGTCGCTCACTCATAATCGGAGGGTGAAGGGAGACCTTAGCTCGCTGGCTACAACAGGCCTCTCATTGCTAGAAAGTCTCCGTAAATGACACGCAGTATGTCTGGATCGGGGTCTGTAGCCACCGAAACAGTGAACGCTTCGAGCTGTAGCTGGAAGACGGCGACGTCACTGGACGGTGAATGCTTCCTGGAGCCTCGAACATGCAGCGAGTGTCTTGATGAGACCCCTGCAACTGGGGAGGTACGAAGCACCGGATAAAAAATCCTCAATAGGCAACACTAACAATGTTTCTATCGCATAGACCTGTGTGCTTACAGATAGCGGGATCTGTATGGGAGTGAGGGAATACGAAGAAACTCTTGCCAGTGATGCCGGTGATTACTTCGTGGCTGGGAATTCAACGTACTGTGACGGAACCAACTCGTCAGATACTTGTGTTCGGTTGAATAGCTGCGAAGTCTCCACGTGGCTGAGCTACGCACGTCAACGACTGCCTTTGATCGTTCTCGCTGTAGATCAAGATACGCCTGAAGATTGTAGCTTTGCGACCGACACAGTTAATGAGGATACCGGTGGTGCGATTGAACTGGATTCCGATGATACGTCTGTATCGCCCAACGGTAAAGATACTTTGTCAAGTGAAGATAAATGCACGTGGTATCAGAATTCGACAAAGTGCAGCACGCCAAGGACTTGCTACGACTGTTTAAATACTCTGGCGGATAGTGGCGAGGCGTGTACGATCACTCCTGAAGGGTACTGCGCTACATTGACGACAAGCTACAAGTACAAATTGGACTTCCGAAGCGTAAGTAGTTCTGGAGTTGACAACGGATTCTACTATCCGTCCACCAACACGACGTACTGTGAGCCTAGCGATGCCGCTTGCTCCAACTGTGGTATTGGTCGATCGGCCAGTAATTCGGCGTCCTACTGCGTCGGCAGCGGTGGTTGTGTGTGCGTGGCGTTTTGCCAGTCTTCAGACTGGCAAGAGACTGTGAAAGCGGAAAAGTGCGCTGCCTCGACGACTTCCACTACGAACATTTACGCAGCTGAATTCCCTTGGGAAACCTTCGTCATCTTCCTCAGTCTCGCCGTAGTAGTGGTTTTGGCGGTGATACTTGGTGTATGGCGGGTGAAGCACATATTACAAGCGCGGAGACGAGAATCCATGCGTCTTCGGAGGTCTGAAATGCGAAGATTCACGCGGTCACTGGAGCTGCCAGCCTGGAAAGCCATGCGAGAGGAGCTGATAGATAGTAAGGTGGATCCGGTAGGTGAAGGACGCGGACGACTGAGGCCGATGTAAATCTCGAACCTTCAAAATTAAACCGACGATCGGGATTGAATTGTTGTCGGTCGAGCTGGTGATGGAGGAGGGGCTGGAAGAACAGGCACATTTGGAGACATCGGGCGGTAACCATCACCTTCCTCCACTGTAACCATTGGAGCGTCGACTGGGGCATCAGCAAGACGATGGCCGAGAAAATCCTCGCTGCTGACGTTGCGTTCGTCGGCAATGAGTCCGTTCCGCATCTCCTTCCACGCTGATAGCTCCAATGAAAGCCCCGTGGTGGGCTGTCGACGTACAGCAATGCTCTGTGAAAGCATATTGTGCCAGCGAACTTCTCTTCCTACAACCAAATGTCGAGAGTTAGCACGGTTTAATCCGAATAAAACGGAAAAACACTTACGACGAGCGCGGAACATGTTGAAGAGCTGCAGAAGCGCTGACAGAGCCAGCAAAACAGCAACGACGACAATGGATGCAAGCCCAATCGATGAAAGACTGGAACCACCACTATTGCCTCTTGTAGGTGTTGCTTCACATGCTTCTTCCATCACAATTGTCTTCCAGTTCGGTGATTCACAAAACGCCACGCAGACACAGTCGTTCTCTCCAGTGCAAAACGCTGATAGGTTCGTATTGCCATCATAAGCATCCACAAACTTCTCACGACGGCATTCCGTGCACGTAGCGTCGTCATATTCACAGTACGTCGTATTCGTCGACGGGAAGTAGTGTGCAGCGCTGTCCGAATATACCCGTCGGTAGTCTAAAGTGTAGTCGTATTCGTTGATCTTGGTACAATACCCCCCTGGAGTGATAGTGCACTTCTGGCCGCTGTATAGTTCCGTGTTTAAACAGTCGAAGCATGTTCGTGGGGTCTCACATAGTGTCGAGTTCTGGTACCACATACACTCGTCGTCTGCTGCGTACGCGTCTTTGATAGCTGGTTTCGTCAAATTACTGGAAGCTGAAACATCCGAGGCCAATGTGGACGATGAATTGGCCGCTAATGGACACGCCGTGATCTCGTTATTCTCTTCTTGTAAAAATATTTTAAGTCTCGCGAGCGTGTCGTTCCACCAGGATTCAGCCTCACAGACTGCTATACACACGCAGTTGGCGGTTCCTGTGCAATACACCGACGGGTTTTTATTCCCAACTGTGAACGTCGTTTCTTGACAAGAATTGCACACTGAATCGTTCGGTTCGCAGTACGTCGTGTTCACCTCTGGGAAGTAATTGTAATGGATCGGATACGTGTAGGCAGATTGAGGTCGACGATAGTCCTCTGTGTAGTTATACGCAGAAATACTCTCGCACAGTCCGAAAGGAGTCAAGACACATTCCTATTCAGAGATATCAGAATATTATTAACGTGAAATATAATAAATAAGAGGATTACTTACTTGGCCGTTGCTGAGTGGCGTATTGAGGCAATCGTAGCAGGAACGAGGCTGCAGGAAGCATGACCCCCCGTCCGTCACCTGCTCCCACGCACATTCTGTGGCCGTCACGACGCTGCCGGCGCCTACTTCGGTCGAGGAGGGACCTGAAGAGGAAGCGCTCGACATTCCTCGGGGCTGGCAAGAGCGATTGTTGCGATAGAGAGCGCGGCGCGACGTGTGCGCTGGCCACTAATGGCATCTGTGTGATACGCTGTTCAATCCTGCGAATATTATGAACCTTTGAAATTAACTTAATAGATTTTAATTTAATTAAGGGGGTGGTAAGCAAAATGTTTCTGTGATTATCAAAGGATCTACTCAAATGACCCTGCTTAATGAAATGGATACATTGCGGAAGAAGAGGAGGTAGTTTGGTCTAATAGTCTGCCAAACCGAATTTTCAGCTTCAACTTGCCTTTTTCGTCACTGCTTCTAGTTGACGGCGGAGATAACGGAGTAGCCGAGCGATATGGCCAGGTTTGATCCTCGCTATCAGGGTTACATGGTGTTCTTGAAGTCCAGCCAGCGCGTCAAAATCGTCCCAACCGCTATCAACGAAGAGCGGGAGTAGGGAGTGCTGCCCGATACTTTCGAGAGCGGCTTCTTCAAGTAACTCCATCGCAGACAATTCGTCATCGTTGGCTGTTAGGGGCGTGACGCATTTGCCTTCTTCAGTCGGTTTTGCTGGTAACGCGTTGTCTTTCGACTTCTGACGTAGACACTTGAGCCACGTTGGATGGGAAGGAATCTTCAGGTTGGCTTCTACGCGGGTGTCGTAGACGCAGAGGATGAGGAACTGGTAGTAGGGAGCATTCAGTACAATGATAGCGAAACCTGCTGCGATGTTGAAGAGCGCGTACTTCTACACCCAGGTAAAAGTAAATGGACGGGATCGTGAACCACAAGTCTAGACGTTGCAGTAGGCGCGTTGCTTGGTGGTCATCCTCCGTCTCGTTCACAGCAAGCAGGACGAGCACACTGTTGATCACAGAAAAGAGGAAGAAGAACATGCCGGTGCAGAGGAAGGAACTAGCGACTCCCTTTATTTCCTCAGACCACGATGTACCATAGTTGTCAAACGACGTGCTAGCGACCACATCCAGCCAGGACACCCACACAGTAAACACCAGTTCCGAAATTAGCCCCACGTTGGTAACTTTGGTGAACGCCTGCTCGCGGGTGTTGTCGTGCTCGTGCGGGTCGAACCCAAGCCAGCGGAACGTATACGCGTCATACACGATGAGCGGGTCGAACACACGTAGAATCGTCTTCAGGAGACTACCGGTAGCGCTCAGTTTCGTCATTGCATCTGAGTTTTGACCTTTGCTTCGCACTACTAAGTGTCGCCTTCAATGCCAATTCGTTTGGGTTATATCTTTTTGAGGAACGCAAGGACGCTTCAATCTCTAGAAGCAGTTTTTGTGCTTTCGCGTAACCGGACATGGTGACCTCGACCTGTCGCCGTCGGTTTTCAAGACGCTCACGGGATCACATCCGTCCCGTTATACTATCAAGTGGAAGTTCGTGGATTGTCCTGTGGCCGGCAACGTCAACTACTGTCTCAAGGGAGGTAGCAACAACTACTGGACGGCTATTCAACCAACGAACGTGGCGACGGGCATCACGAGTCTAAAGATCAACGGCAAGGCGACGAAGATGCTTGACGGCGCTTACTACTACCTGCTCGATGGATCGGGAACGCAAGTGGCGGACCTTTCGAGCGTCACTGTGTCGTTGATAGATATCAATGGTGCATCTATGACGGACAAGTTATCACTGAATGCAGGCTCGTGCACGAAGGGTGCTAGTCAATTCCCTTCGGCTTCGGGTGGATCATCGTCGACTCCTACTGCGACGACAGCTAACACTACCGCCCCGACGACTGCACCGCCTCAAACTCCTACACCAACGACTGTGTGCCCACCCAAGCCCCAACAACGCAGACGCAGATGCCCACTCAAGCCCCGACGGTGCAGACGCAAGCTCCCACGTCGCCTCCTGCTACTTCCGCTCCTTCGCCTACCCAGCAGCAACAACAACAACGACAGCAGCAGCCGTACCAGTGGGGTGTATACAACAACGGAGCCTATCAAAACTACCAGAATGGTCAGCAGTGGGGTGGATACGGACACTAATACCTTACACGGCATCGTCCTTGACAGCGATGGAACTGTCGACTACATGTAGACTCGAACAAGAGAGAATAGTGTCGTAAGAGCTCCAAACCAACGTTTTATAAAGAAGCTCATCAATCATGAAACGCGTTGCTGTGAGCATTTGCAAGCCTCAACTCTCAAGAGCATTGCTGCTCGAGCGCACGAAAGTGTCTACAATGCACCCAACTTCTGGTATGTTGAAGGCCGCACCATTGTTGTTCTCGGCGGACGCACGAATGCACCACATCGTCGCATCGAACAAGCACTAGGACGACGAATGGCTCCTGAAGCCACAGCGAAGAGAGCTCTTTACAGCTTGCTGTGGTCGAGGACTGGGGGGCACAGGCATGTACATCTGCTCCAGAGTGACCGTTAACGAGTCGATGACATTGCCAGGAGCTCTCTCCAAGTGATAAGATCAGAAAGAAAGAGAGCAACGTGAGCGTTTGCATTGCATTGCAAACTTTGCAAGCGAAGAACTTGAGGAGTCCACAACGTGGAGTCCACATGACGTAAAGGAACCCCAGCTTGTGGGGCAAAGCGTGGGCAAGTCGGAGCCTATGCGGACGTCAACACGCACAGTAAAATAGGTGGTGCTGATCCCCTCGACCAGGAAACCAGACGCCACGTTACAAAGATTAAACCATTCTGCAATTTCGTCTGGACGAGCTCACTCGTAGGAATTCTCAGCATGAAGTCGTACGCGACGCTCGTGCTACTCGCCACTGCGGCCACCTTAGTGGCGTCTAACCCCTACCAAGCCTTCCAAGGGAGCCAAGACTCGGGTAGTTTCAGCTCCTCGAATGCAAGCGCTGTCGGAAGCGGACCAGATGAGACTCAAGCGCCAACGGTGCTGCCCACTCCGACACCTACTCCAGTTACAGCTGCCCCCGAGACGCCCGCCCCGGAGACGACTGCTCCCACAGGAAGCGATGCTTCTCAAACGGGTCAAGGCTCGAACAACGATGGTCAGGGCTCTCACGTTGAAACGCCCTCGCCCGAGACGACTGCACCGTCGACGACGGCTCCTCCTACCTCCACTCCCGAGACGACTGCACCATCGACGACGGCTCCTCCTACCTCCACCCCCGAGACGACTGCACCATCGACGACGGCTCCTCCTACCTCCACTCCTGAGACGACTGCACCGTCGAGAACAGCCCCTCCTACTGAGCAAGAGAAATCGTCCAGTGGAAGTGACCAAGTGCAGCATGCGTCGAATTCCAAGAGTGGGGACAGTCAGGCATCGAGTGGAGAGACTCAGCAGCCAACGATTCCTCCTACGTCGCCCCCTGCAACGACTGCTCCACCCATGCATCAACCGTCAGGTTCCTCGGGTAACTCGAGTGGTTCGCAGACGACAGCACAAAGCAGCAGTGAAGATGCGCAGCACTCGAGAGACGGAAGTGTTGTCAAGGAGCAGACCCAGTCGCCTACGGAAATTCCTACTGATACTCCTTCAACGACCGCCCCACCTACTGAGCAGCAAAGCTCGAGCTCTGGAAACGGAGAGAAGACGCCTCCTCCAGAGACGACTGCTCCTCCGACTGACAAGTCATTGAGTTCATCAAACAGCCATGACAATACTCAGTCGCACCAAGACTCGAAATCTGGGAGTGTTGAGGACCATTCCAACTCGAACGCTCCTGCGACGACGGCACCTCCAACTGATCAGCATTTCAGCTCGTCCGGTAGCTTCGATGTCAGTCAGTCGCACGAGAATTCAAGCTCAGGAAGTGCTGAAAACAAGACGACTCCACCAACGAAATCTCCGACAACTGATGCTCCAGTCACGAAGCAGCCAAGTTCATCAAGCAGCACTGATGGTTCTCAGTCACACCAGGCAGACTCGAGCTCTGAAAGTCCAGACGTAAAGAAGACTCAGACTCCAACCATTCCGCCTACTGCGACCAATACCCCATCGACCACGGCACCCCCCACGCAGCAATCGGCCTCTTCTAGTGGTAGCAGCACAGATGCTTCTCAGTCACACCACCAAGACTCTAGCTCTGGAAGTACTGACGTAAAGAAAACGCAAACTCCGACCATGCCACCTACCGTGACCAAGGCTCCATCGACGACGGCTCCCACCACACACCAGTCGGCGTCTTCTAGTGGCAGTAATGAGTACTCTACTTCAAACTCTGCCAGTGGAAACAGCAAGGTCGATGAATCGAGTTCAGGAAGTGCAGGTGACAAGGAAACTACCCCATCAGCGATGCCTCCTACTATCGCCCCGAAGACGAAAGCCCCCGCTACTACTTCTCCTTCCGTTGTACAGCACTCAGGCTCATCAAGTGGTAATGAGTCCACCCAGCAAATCTCAATGTCAGCTAGTGGAACTGGCAAGAATGCTCCTCAGCCAACAATGCCCCCTACCGTTGTCCCTAAGACGAAGGCGCCTTCGACAACAGCTCCGCCCGCCAGTTCTGAGTCTTCAACGTCTCAAGAGAACTCGAACGGTGGGAGTGGAAGCGAAGAGACTCAAAGCCCCAAGAACGTGAAAACTCCGTCTCCGACCATGCCGCCGGTAGTCCAACAGGCAACAAAGGCCCCCGTGGTTACACCTGCGTCAGCGAAAACTACTCCAACAACCGACAATTCCGAGGCAAAGGAAGCTGATAAGCCTTCTCACCAGGGCAACAAGGCGGAAACTGTGGGTAAAACGAAGACACAGTCCCCGACGATGCCTCCTACTGTCCCTCCGGCAACGAAGACCCCGACGACAACTCCTCCGACGAAGCAGGAGGAACGCTCGCCTGACAACAAATCGACAGAGAAAACCGTGACTGTGTCGAGTTTGTCCGTTCCAAATGATTTCGTGGCTGGGGAGCAAGACTCGACGACTTTACAAGACAAGGATATGGTTCAGAGCAACACTGGGCCGAACTGTGCGATGTGAAGATAAAGACCATCGACAAGTGAAGGAACACTCAAGACCAATTCAGATTCAGATGCTCGCATTATAAATTCACTTAGCCTTCACTTCTATTCACGCAAACTCTGATGTTTCGTCCTCATTTCCAGTTCAAGTCGAGGCAGAATACGGGGATACAACTGGGAACGACCTTGGGCTGGGGACACAAGGGGTTCGTTGTGGAACCTCCAGATGGCTTAACAAGGACACGGCCTTTGACCATCAACAACGAGGACAAAACAACGATACGCCAGGCCATAACTTGTTGAAGTGCTACTCGACACCACGTATACTTGAGACCGAAGCGGAACGATTCTTCGTCTTCCTTGAGTTGCACTGCTGCTGCTCAAGTGCTGTCTGTATGGCGCGAACGGTGTCGTGGTGTCGGATCAACACAACCAGTCACGTCCCCATCAACAGAAGCATTAATTAACGTTCTGCGGGGCAACCCAACGGCGCGAAAGAGATTTTTGAAATCGGCAGTGCGTTTTGACTCAAAGGACATTTATCGATTGCAGAATCGATAAATACGGAAGTACATTGCAACAACCAAAGTAGCAAAACAGTGGGGACTGGTATCAAATGCAACCACGATACAATTTGCACTCACACACGTGTGACTCAGTGGAGGTGCTACGTGATCACATCCAAATGACACCCTTTCCACCGTTTCCAGAGAACAGGTTGCTCATCAACGAAGCTTTGGGGGGGTACTGTACATGCACCTTTGTTCACAGGACGTCAACCGGCTTGTAGACACTTATCCATCGACAATTGTAACGCGACGCTACCATTCTCGTTCTCGATCCCCAGCGGGTAGCAATGTACTGGTGTTCGAGTCCTTTGCCTACTCGTTCAGATTGACCAGCTCCGACCACTTCGAGTTTGCTTTTCAAATTCATTCGGGGTTTTACCTTCTATCAACCACATCCCAACAACCTTGGACGATGAAGTCATTCGCTCTACTCGCCACTGCGACGACCTTCGCTATCGCCGATGCCTCCGAGTACTTCACGGGAGACGGCACCGCCTACACCTTGGGTGACACCAGCTCCGGCAACTGCAACATGATGTCGGCACTCAACTTCGCCACCACCGACTACGCTGCTCTCAACAACGACCAGTGGAGTGGACTCCAGAACTGCGGACGTTGCGCTGAGGTGTCGTGCGATGACGACCGGTGCGCCGACAAGACCAAGTCCGTCGTGGTTCAGATCCTGGATCGTTGTCCCGAGTGCAAACACGGTGACCTCGACCTGTCGCCGTCGGTTTTCAAGACGCTCACGGGATCGCACCCGTCCCGTTATACTATCAAGTGGAAGTTCGTGGACTGTCCTGTGGCCGGCAACGTCAACTACTGTCTCAAGGGAGGTAGCAACAATTACTGGACGGCTATTCAACCAACGAACGTGGCAACGGGCGTCACGAGTCTAAAGATCAACGGCAAGGCGACGAAGATGCTTGACGGTGCTTACTACTACCTGCTCGACGGTGCTGGTACCTCCCAGACGGATCTGTCCAGTGTCTCGGTATCGTTGACGGACATTAACGGTGTGTCTATCACTGACAAGGTGTCTATGAGTGCTGGTTCGTGCACCAAGGGAACCCGCCAGTTCCCTTCGGGTAAATCGTCGACCCCGTCGACCCCTTCGACCAACACGTCGGTTCCCACATCTGCCCCTACGAAGCCAGCCACAGCTACCCCTACGATGGCTCCGACAAAGATGCCGACTGTGACGACGAAGGCCCCTGTGGCCACGACGGCTACACCTCCCCAGCAGCAACAGACTTCCGCCCCGATCGCGACTACGTCGACGCCTAAGGCAACGCCAACTACACCTGTGACTGAGACCCCTGCCACAAGTGCACCCAAGGCAACGACAACGACGCCAGCGACCGAGACCCCTGCCACTACTGCACCTACGCAGCAGTCTGGTTCGGGTAACGACGGATCTCAGACTGCTCAACAAGACACGGGTTCGAGCGGAAACGATGTCTCACAGCAGGATCCGACCCAGCAGACCAGCTCGAACGGCGGTGACAGTCCCGAACAGAGCGTTGAGCAGGGCCCGAGCTCAGAAACCGGTGATGTCGAGACTCAGGCGCCAACCACAGCCCCCAACACCGAGCAGTCGAGCTCCAAGGGAGACGAAACGCAGCAGTCTAGCGTGGACGGTGAAACTTCGACCGAGTCGCCGGATGCCCCCGCTACAGTGGTGCCTTCCGAGCCGTCGTCTTCCGCCTCGCAATCGGGCTCTACACCTGATGTCGAGCAACAGACACCCGATCAGCAGCAGTCAACTGACGCTCCTAGCATGACCAGCTCTTCGTCGGGGCCGCAGCAATCGGGATCGAACGTTGGTGGCGAGACATCCTCATCGGCTTCTACGTACACGGACGGTAGCAGCAAACCTGCGGAACAGAGCTCGAATGTGGGAGGAAACACCGAGCAGCAGTCTGGATCTACGTCGGGTAATGGTGACAACCAAACACCAGAGCAAGGAACTGGCAGTGACGCCCTGCCTGTCGACCACTCGGCCAGCACGGTTGGTGCGGACGTGACGCCCGAGCAATCTGGATCGGAGACCCAGAACAACGAGGACCAGACTACCCAGCAGAACGACCTCGCGGTCGACCATGCGTCGAGCACCGTCGGTGCGGATGTTGTTACTGAGACTCCCAGCCAGAATGTTCAACAGACGTCAAGCGATGTTGGTGCGAATGTGGATTCTGAAAACCCCGTACAGGAGAACACCACTCAGGAGTCATCGAACGCCAACACCCCCAGCACTGGACCTGCCAACTGCCCAATGTAAGCAGCAACTTTGTACGTACGTATGAAAACCTTTTGCGTCTAGTTTTAGCTACACCTGTCTAGAATAAGTGTCAATAACACGTCGCCTTGTATCCGATCTTTCTTGTCGACACTTGACACGCGTGCCGACAGATGGAGGACACACAATGCCTCTTTGATGGGGCCACCTTGTGGCTCTTGTGTCTTCTCCATCTGTCCGTCCAAGAATCACGTCAAGGCGTGACTGTCGGCTGTTAGAACGGCTGGGACGGATTTGTTCATCCTCGAGTCTGAACTCTGAAAGTTCAGACGATTGAGAGCTGAAAGCGCATCAACCGAAGATTTATCCAACGACTTGTTGTGCCCGTTGCCAAGAAATGAGCCACCACATGGACAGTCGTAGCTGCACAAGGACTTGGCGTGGGTTAACACTTCGCTCCGACACCGTTCGTCGCCCCGCCGACAACATGATGTTCGTGTCATCCCGACCGTTTTCAGCGGATAGTTCCTCGATTTTCGGTTTCGACGCCGCAATCCACCGAATAATGGGGAGAAGCCCACGATTTCCTCGTGCCTCGCAATCGTTTTCGGTACGGAGTGGCGCCGTCTGGAAGACTCCGACATCGACAGGCACAATGGGTCCGTGACACCAGCTGGGCTCGGCCTGTCCAGCCGTCAGTCTACAGCTTGACCAAGACGATCCAGTGGCCTTATGACCTCTTCCACTCTCTGCCTGCTCTCTGCGAGCGGTACGAAGAGGAAGGAGCTTTCGTGTCGTCCTCCATTCACGCTTTTGCCGTCCGTCGAGCAACTGAAAGAATCGACGTCGGACCTTTAGCACTGAAAAAGAATGAAGACGTTCGCTCTATTCGTCTCAGCGGCGACGTTCGCTACCGTCGATGCTTCGGAATACTTCACGGGAGACGGCACCGCCTACACATTGGGCCAATCCAGTGCTGGTAACTGTAACATGATGTCAGCACTCGACTTTGCTACCACCGACTACGCAGCGCTGAATAACGAACAATGGGATGGTCTCCAGAACTGCGGACGATGCGCGGAAGTGTCGTGCGACGACGACCGTTGTGCCGACAAGTCCAAGTCCATCGTGGTGCAGATCCTCGACCGCTGCCCCGAGTGTAAACACGGTGACTTGGACCTGTCGCCTTCCGTCTTCACCGCTCTGACCGGTTCGACGCCGTCGCGTTACCACGTCAAGTGGAAGTTCGTGGACTGCCCCGTGTCAGGCAACGTCAACTACTGCCTCAAGGGCGGCAGCAACAACTACTGGACGGCTGTACAGCCAACTAACTTCGCCACGGGCGTTAAGAGTCTGCAGATCAACGGTCAAGACACAACCATGCTCGGATCCGCCTACTACTACCTGCTGGACGGAGCTAGTCAGACCCAGACGGACTTGACCAAGATGACCATCTCGATGACGGACGTGAACGGCAACTCGATCGAAGACACCGTGTCACTCACGGCTGATTCATGCACGGAAGGCTCGAACCAGTTCCCGTCTGGCGGTTCCTCTCAGACGCAGCAGCAGAGCACGCCGACCACCAAGAGCCCGACGCCAACGACGGCTGCTCCTACGACGGCCCCACCGACACAGGCACCGACGACAGCCGCTCCTACGCCGACTCCGACTCCGACGCAGACTCCTGCTCCTACTCAGACGCCTTCCCCCACCACGGTGCGTCCTACTACTGCCCCTGTTACCACTGCCCCACCTACCCAGCAAGAGATCTTACCCACTTCTGTTCCTGTGTCTACCACTGCAACCCCGACCACTGCGCCTATTGCTACCTTCGCGCCTTCCACTACTGCGCCAACTGCTACCGTTGCGCCTTCAACTATTGCTCCTCAAACAACCGCTCCTGTGACGACGTCTCCTAAATCACCAACCACTCAGGATTCGACCACTGCAAGTGGAAGCGACAACCCGTTCAACCAGCAGATCTTCAACGTGACCGGCACGGTGGAGCCTGAGGCCACGGTGGCCCCGAAGAAGACGTCGAAGAACGGCAAGACCACCGGCACCAGCAGCGCCACCTCCGATGACGAGTACACGCACCAACAGGACCAAACGCAGCAGACTGCTGACCTTCCTTCGGCCACGGAGGCTGCTCCTTCGGCTGAACAGACCGCCGACAGCCAAGCCGCCGGCGATGACGCCCAGACTATCAGCAATAAGTCCTCGGAGTCTTCGAACAAGACGGACCCGCTGATCATTGTCCTCTCCACGGTTGGTGCCATTGGTATGGTGGCGCTGATCGTCATGATCGTCAAGGCCAAGAGGAAAAGTATTCGGGAAGAGAAGGCTCGGGACATGGAGGCTCCCTCCATGAACAGCTTACAGTCCTTTGACGTGCACGCCACGCCGTCCGACCGGAGACACGCTTTGGCCGGTATCTTGTAGACAGTGTAGTTTCAAGGGCTTATGACCTCTTTTTGACGAGCTTTTTTATTGTGAAGAGTAGTGTAGCGTTGTATCGTGAATGGAGAACGAGAACCAAAACCAGTTGTCTCCTTCGTTTCGTGCAGAGAGAACAACGTTGCACCGTGCAACCTTCGGACAGCAAATCTACCCAGAAATGTAGTACACCACCATTGGGGCTTCACGTTACGCGCGAATACATGTACAATCGCTGGAATGAACAATGAAGCATCACTCTCTCCGTTTGTTACCAGCACAGCGCAAGTTGTCGCTCCCGCTCAGTCCACCCCCACATTTGGCCCTTTGTTGACGCTGTTTCAATTCGACACACCTCAGCGCGAGATCTGCTCTTTCGTGAGGTTACTGCACTGTATTCGCGTTCCAATGGAGCCACTGACTCACCATCCAGGGCCGTTGAAGCGGTTGACTGTGCCGTTTTGTGCTCTTGTAGCGTAACGTCGCGGGGACACGCCACATCCCTGGTCGTTCCTTGAGCTGGTCTGCCGAGTCGGCACTGCGGCGTCCTGCCCTCCTTTCCACTCTGCGTCCTCGTTCCCAGACTCTCACTTCTCAATTCGACTTCGAACCGACAAGATGGTGGCTGTCCTGCAATACTCCGCGCTTCTGGCCCTTGGCGTCACGGCTGCTTCTGCCGGTCAGACTTATTTCCAGGGTGACGGCACTCCGTACGACCTCAGCGCCGTCGGCAACGGCAACTGCGCCTTCATGTCTTCATGGAGCCAAGCGTCGACCAACTACGTCGCCGTGAACCAGGCCCAATGGGACGGCTTGACCCACTGCGGCCAGTGTATCGAGGCCATGTGCATTGACCCCAAGTGCAAGGACAAGAAGACGTCCGTGACGCTGCAGGTCGTGGATCGGTGTCCCGAGTGCAAGTACGGCGACCTCGACATGTCCCCTAGCGCGCTCACCAAGATCGTAGGCTACAACCCGGGCCGTATCAAAATCGGCTGGAAGTACGTCGACTGCCCGAATCCAGGCACCATCAAGGTGTGCCTGAAGCAGGGCAGCAACCCGTGGTGGGTCGCCATTCAGCCCACGAACACGCGCATCGCCGTCAAGGGCTTGTCCATCAACGGCAAGGCTGGCAAACTGCTGGACGGCGCGTACTACTACCAGATCGACAGCTCGAGCGAAGTGCCGTTCAACAAGATCAAGGTGGACGTCACCTCCGTCAATGGAAACGTCGTGTCAGGCACGTACTCGATGAAGGTGGGCGAGTGCGTCGACACCAAGAAGCAATTCTAGAGTATCGTAGACTGAAGTGAGACTATGCTCACCCATAGCGTGAAAAATATCAACTGTTCCGTTTTACTGTTCGATGACCATCACAAGTCTTGGTCAACTTGATGACCAACGTTTGAGTTGAAGAGATATCCTGGTCAGTTCATTAGCGTAACGCGTTTTCGTCTGCAGACTCAACGATTTCCAGGACGTGTGCAATGCAGGATGTACAACGACAAAGTCACTCGAACGAGGAACAGATTCGGCGACAAATGGTCGAGACGGGCATCCACCAGCCGCATACGCTTCACTGTCATCTTCTTCATCGACCGTGGCCATCTGCTGGTCCTTCTAAGCACCCGGCGCAGGCGTCGGAGATAATGTGTTGAAAGGACACGCTCCAGCTCCATAGTGCCACGCCTTGACTGGCACGCCCACAACCGCTCGATGCGCGAAAGCAGCTGGACGGGCGTCAGTGTTGCCGTTCTTGTCGACGTCCTGCCGGCGCCTCAAGGCTTGACCACCGAGACGTCCGTCCGTCCGTCTTCTGCGTTGGTCCGCCCATTTGGTTGTCCCAACTGCCTCAACGTTGATTCCCGCTGCAGCGTGTTTGCCCAGGTGCTGTCGTTCGGATCAGCTTAAAGCAGACGCTGAAGGTTCGACACTCCACGTGGTTTCCACGAAAGTGGCGCGCGTTAAACGCGTAGGGAGTTTCGCGTCCGCTTGCCACGGCAAAGGCGTCGGTCTCCCATACACGAAGTCTTTCGCTAGCTTGACACTGTCAGTGACAGTGGCTCACGCAAGGACAACAGCTTGGACGCAGCTCGTTAAATCCATAAAAACGATGACGCATCGATCGATTGTGCTGCTCGTGATCCAGACGATCGCCGCCAGGTGCTTGGTGTCCGTGCGGCATCTGTTGCACATCATGCAAGCCCTGCTGCGGGGTAGACTGCGCCAGGCTGAACAGCACCCTCTGCTGGCCATCGCGCGCCTCTGTCTTGCTGCCTCGCACACCGAGCAGCTCAGTTTCCAATTTGCCGGACAGGTACTACATTCATTCCAGCCATGGTGGCAGCTTTCCGATTCACTGCAGTTCTACTCGGCGCTACGACAGCCTTTGTCTCCGCAGCGGACGAGTATTTTGAAGGCGACGGTACCAGCTACACGCTCAGCCAAGTGAGCAGCGGCAATTGCAACTTCATGTCGGCCATCCCGTCCGCGTCCACCAACTACGTCGCCCTGAACCAGGCGCAATGGGACACGCTCGGCAACTGTGGACGCTGTATCGAAGTATCCTGCGTCGACGAGCAATGCACCGCGCAGAACAAAACGGCCGTCGTGCAGGTTCTCGACCGCTGTCCGGAGTGCGCCCACGGCGCGCTCGACTTGTCGCCGACCGTGTACAAGGAGATCACGGGTCTAGACCCCAACCGTTTAACGGTGCGGTGGCGATTCGTGGACTGCCCGGACCCGGGTACCGTCCAGGTCTGCCTGAAAGAGGGCAGCAACGCCAATTGGATTGCTGTACAGCCGACGAACGGGTTGGTCGGCGTGGAAAGCGTCACAGTGAACGGTGCGAAGACGTCGATGTTGGACGGCGCGTACTACTACGTCTCGACTGCTTCTGGTGCTGACCTCTCAGCTGTGAAGGTGGCTATTACGTCGGTCAACGGTGATGTGATCTCCGGTTCCTACTCTCTTACAGCAGGTAAATGCACGGACACGAAGAAGCAGTTCGGAAGCGGTTCTTCATCACAGTCAACGGCTCAAACTTCTGCTCCGGCAACGACGACGGCTGCCCCCAAGGTGACTACGGCTGCTCCTACAGCTACAACGGAGGCACCTTCAACGACGGCCCCGACTCAGACGCACAGCAGTGCGTCCGAGGAGAGCTCGTTCTCGGACGAGTCACAGACTGGTCAAATCGACCAGAGTTCTCAGTCCGATGGGACTCAGAATGAGGCCTCGTCGTCTTCTGCGAGTACTCCCGAGGCAACAACTGCTACTCCTGAAGCTACAACACCCACCCCCGAGGCAACGACAGCCACCCCCGAGGCAACGACAGCCACCCCTGAAGCAACCACCGCTACACCTGAGACTACTACGGCTACACCCGAAGTCACTACTGCACCTACCGACGCGCCGACTCAATCCGGCGATACGTCCAAGTGCCGGGTGAGAACTAGTCGTCGTAATTAGGCGCCCTGTCTGTCTGAAGTATCATTTCTTGTTGAGCGTCGTGTGTACGCTGCCTTCTATCTAATAGACTTTTTGTCCACGCTTCACTTGTTCTTCTTGTCGGTAACAGTCCGCCGATCGATCGGATTCTCGCCGACACATGCTCAAATTGATCCCGCCTGACCAGACGACGGTCTCACCTAAAGTTATCTGCCGGCAGGAATGCAAGCTGCATCGCCATCTGCGGCGCTGATACTGCGTGCGTCTTTGATCTGATGCAAACAGCATCCGGGTAGCCCCAGAAGCGCACCGAGGCTTGACCATCACTGCATCGACTTTCGCTAGCGTCGAGCCACAATTCGGTCGGGTTCAAATGCCGAAATCATCCGTCAAGTTGCCGTGAAACCTCCAGCCAAGCGACTCCAGCTGGCATTCAAGAACTGGACGGGCGAGTTGCTCGGCACTGTGAGCTCGGATAGATGAAGATCGAGCGTGCCAATTGCGTGGTGCAGACTGGCAGACCACCCGGTCAGTCCCTCTGTGATCTCTCTGAATGGGAATCGATAACCAAGGCGATGCCATTCCCCAATTGGCATTTCAACGCACAAGATGGCCTTCCGTACTTTAACCGCTTTGAGTCTCACAGCCGTCATGGCTTCAGCAGAATACTACGAAGGTGACGGTACGAGCTACACGCTCGGCGACGTCAGCTCTGGCAATTGCAACTTCATGTCGGCCATCCCGACGGCGTCGACCAACTACGCCGCACTGAACAACGACCAATGGGACGACCTGGCCAACTGTGGTCGCTGCGCTGAAGTGTCCTGTATCGACGACCAATGCACGGATCAAACCACCACTGCCATCGTGCAAATCTTGGATCGGTGCCCGGAATGCAGCTCCGGTGACTTGGATCTGTCCCCGACGGTGTTCAAGAACATCACCGGGTCGGATCCCAGTCGTTTGACGATCCGTTGGAAATTCGTAGATTGCCCCAATCCAGGCAACATCGAGGTGTGTCTGAAAACCGGTAGCAACGGATACTATGTGGCTGTGCAGCCCACGAATACATTGGTCGGAGTGGAGACTGTGACGATCAATGGAGAGTCGACTGCGATGGTGGACAGTGCCTACTACTACCTGATCACCAGCACCAGTGACGTGGATTTAACGTCGGTGCAAGTGTCGATCACATCCATTGAAGGAGAAACTGTTGAAGGAACGTATTCACTGACAGCAGGAGAGTGCGTGGATACCAACCAGCAGTTCACCACTAGCAGCAGCAGTCAGACCAGCCAAACCAGCAGCTCTACAACTACGTCGGCACCTGTATCCACAACTGCAACGCCCACAACTACTACGGCTACACCAGTGTCTACCACTGCTACTCAGACTCAGGGTAGCAGTGCAGCTGAAGACGCGGACAACTCGTTCACGGAGGATGTGGAAACTACAACAGCTCCAACTAGCACCACTGCCCCACCGACTTCAACGACAGCCACACCCGTGGTCACTACAGCTACAACTGCGGCCCCTATATCCACAACAACAGCACCAACGTCAACTTCTACGAATTCACCGAAGTGCCGTGTCAGAAGCCGCCGCAACTAGGGGGTTTAAAGTTTTGTCCATGAACCGTTTTATGAGTTTGTAAACGAGACTTTTGTTCAACCTGTTCTTCTTCCTCAAATACTACTACGTAGGATCTCTCAAACACTTCAAAGACATTCGCATTCTCAGCTCGACGTGTGCATCTCAAGTGACTAATTTATTATAGCAGCATCCCATTAGTTAGTGTCGTCTTTTAACACCGTCGCAATTGAATTCCCCGAAATGGGTTTCTAGGAACGAGCTGCGGTGGAAATGGGATATGCTAGAATTGTTGGAAATGGGATAATACACAACCAAGCACGGGAACAGTCTCGGTGAAGTCTCAACGTCCTCAACTGGACCTCCCTTCAGCATCATCTAAGTGGCCAATTCGAAACCTCCCAAAATCTGGCAACAACTCATTGCTTCACTTTCCATTCCTCAACTCGACTTCACCTCCCAACACCAACAGCCTCACCGCAATGTTCACCATAAACATCCGCACTCTCCTCTCGCTCTGTGCTACTGCCACTTTAGCGTTCTCAGCGGAGGGTTTTCAAGGTGACGGCACTGCGTACACACTCGACCAAGTGAGCAGTGGGAACTGTAATTTCATGTCTTCGAACGCGTTAGCACCTACGAATTACGCCGCTCTCAACAATGCGCAGTGGGACAACGCAGCTAATTGTGGTCGATGTGCTCAAGTTTCGTGCGTTGATTCAAGGTGCGCAGATCAAACGGCGTCTGCTATCGTCCAGATTGTAGACCGCTGCCCGGAATGCGCATACGGAGCTTTGGATCTCTCTCCTTCTGTCTTCAAGGCGATCACGGGCTTTAGTCCGAGTCGATTGGCAATTCAATGGCAGTTCGTGGACTGCCCCAATCCAGGCACCATCAAGATCTGTACCAAGAGTGGCAGTTCTCGCTTCTGGCTTGCGATCCAACCTACAAACACTCTCGTGGGAGTGCAAAACGTCAGGATTGAAGGCCAATTCGCGATGATGCTAGATGGGGCCTACTACTTCGTCGCCAATTCTGCGATCACTGATCTTTCAGCTGTGAGGGTCACCATTACTTCAGTAAACATGGAGGTTGTGGTAGGCACTTACTCCCTCGTGCCAGGCCAATGCACCGACACAAACGAGCAGTTCTCCACTACTGTTAACCCCACTGTTACCCCTGCTCCTTATACCCCAGCAACCACTCAACCACCGACACAAACACCACAGCCACCGACAGCAACAAAGTGTTACTTCCGTCGCAATCGCCACTAAAATTTTGTTGTGATAAATCTGCAACAGATCAAGTAAAACAGTAACGTTACCATTATGCAAACAACTCACTTGAGTTCGCGTACCTACTAAAAAGTTCCTAACAAATAAAATGATCTTCGCCTTGTCATGTCAGTGTCTAAAGATCCTATTACCTAAACGACCACACTGAAACAACAAGTTAGTGTTAAATCTCCACTTCACCCCAACTTCACACGTACTTGTTCCCAGTTGCTGGAGCCTTCGCACTGCTTGTTGAAGGCTGATTCTGTTCTACGCTCGGTTCATAAGTGACGTAACTGCGTTTTAGCGTGAGTCCATTGCGGCGGATGAACTTAGTGACCCAATTCTCTGAGGCCTTGAAGGTCGAGTCCGACCGCTGGAACATTTGCTGCGCAGTTTTAGCGATCCATTTTCTCGTCACGCGGTCCTTCTTAGCGCGTTCCTGGATTACGACCACCAAAAGCTTCTCCTCAGAGTCTTCCAGATACGGTTTCCTGCCTCCTCCACTGATCCGTTTCTTGCTGCCAGAGTCACCAAGGATTTTATCACGATTTTTCCACCATTTGCGGAACGAAGACGCACTGACGTCCCAATTGAGAGCGCCGAAATGCTTTTCCGCTCGAGATGGGATCCCTTTCCCAGGCCCCATTATCCATTGAATGGCCTCTTTCTTCATACTCAATGGGATGCTTTTCCTCTTCATAGCTTTGGAGGTTAAAGTTGCAGGTCCAGTTGATTCCGGACCTGAAACAACTTCAGAAGTTGCAGTTTCCAGTGAAGAATTGCCTGGGGACCCAATTGCTACTGCAGCAGCTGATAACGGCATCAAATCGACATTGTGGGTCGTTGTCTTGGCACTTTTAAGCTCTGGTGCAGACGTCGCCGTCGTATTATTAGGGCGTCGTTGGGTCTGGGCTTGCACGAGCGCCTGAGCTTGATTCAGAGCATGCTGCTCCTGGAGTTGCATAAGCAGATGCTGAACTGCTGGATCCATCGTCCCATCAGGTCCTGTGGCCGCATTTACGAGCGCTAGCACCTCTTCTGCAGACGGCGCCTTCATCATCGCGGTGGTTAGCGCTGAGAAACCAATTAGTAGCCCCGCCCTCAAAAATGCGCGGGGAAAAGTGATTTGAATGATGTATGTTCTCCTTTTAAGTACGAAATGATGTGGTGTACACTACATATTATCTCGAAAAGCCACAAACAGTGATCACTTGGTTAAAAGATACCTAAATAATCGAAGCATGATGAAGCGTGTGTACACGACGCTGGTGGCTCTTGTCCTCGTTGTTCTAGCAGTAACTATGCTGGATGTTGGTGTGAAGGTTGTGGAAGCGACGGACTGGCCCAAGGCTCGTGCCAGTCACATCCTCGTTCCTACCGAGACTGAGTGCGACGAAATCGCTAAGGAATTAGAGGCGGCAGATGATCTTGAAGCTGCTTTCAGTCGCTTGGCGAAAGAACGTAGCAAATGTCCGTCAAGTCGCAAAGGTGGAGATCTGGGGTCGTTTGGACGCGGCCAGATGGTGCCAGCGTTCGATAAAGTTGCCTTTGAGAACCCTGTGGGGGTTGTTCATAAAGTCAAGACCGAGGTATTTTGGAGTTGGCTGGAAGTAGGAGGAATAGACTAACTTTTGTTGTAGTTTGGCTGGCACTTGGTGTTAATCACAGATCGATCGGGGATGGGTGAAGGTATATTGGATGGCTTGGACGATGACGAGGAAGAACCGCAAGACCGCGATCTTTGAGTTTGGCCTGAAGCAAGATACTGTAGCAGGAGAAACAACTATCAGAGGGAACTTCAAAATACATCAAGATAGCTTCATTCTCAGGAGTGAAATAAAAACAACATGGTGTAAACGTGGCAACGAAACATCTCCATTTATCCACCGTCGTCTACTGATTAATCAGCAAAACGTTCTCAACGTCGCTTACTTGGACTTCTTGTCTCCAAGACGCTCCGTGCAGAGCAGCACATGCCAGCCGAACTGGGTCTGCACCTTGGCAAGCTTGCCCACCTCTCCTTCGAACACAACCTTGTCAAACTGAGGCACCATCTCACCACGTCCGAACATGCCCAAGTCTCCTCCCTTCTTGCCCGAGGGACAAGTGCTGTTCTTTGCCGCTAATTCCGACAATTTAGCCTTCTTGTCATCTGCAGCGTCAATCTCCTTGAACAACTTATCAGCTTCATCCTCGGATTTAACCAGGATATGGAAAGCATGAGCACGAGGGCCACTTTTGCCTCCACGAGCACCAAAAGCCATGATTCCAATGAGGATAATGGGTCCCAAGAACGGCATAATTTTCAGTAGGAAATCCTTAAGACCACGGAACTGGTCTGGCTCCTCCGTGCCGTCTAAACGACGCGAGATGAGCACTAGGTGCCAACCAAACTGGGTCTTTACCTTGTGCACAACACCAACTTCCCCCTCAAAGGCAACCTTGTCGAACTCGGGCACCATCTGACCGCGGCCGAATGTACCCAAGTCTCCGCCCTTACGGCTCGACGGGCAGTTGCTGTGCTCTTTAGCAAGTTGCGCGAATTTAAGGAAGAGGTTGGAGGCCTCACTCAGCTCCGCGTTCAGCTTGTCAGCTTCGGCCTCCGTATCCACGAGGATGTGGCTGGCGTGCGCCTGGAGAGCGACAGGGGCGGAGGGGGCGTCTTGGGCGGCAGCTGAGGCCACGCAACATAACAGCAGCGTCGCCAGAAACGTCAGGATCTTGGGCGCCATACTTCTCGTCCGGTTTCTGCGCTTTCTTCTTGTCTCGGTCGATTCGCTAGTGACGTCAACGATTTTTGATTGAGGAGGCCGTAATTATGATTGGATGATATGATGCTAACCAATCATACTCATTTGTTGACAAATAATTTAATCTTTATTTTCACATTTTTAGACAATCACTCTGTAATCCATTTCCTGCTGCCCAGGATACTTTTGCTTGAAGAAGCTCGGGTTGTGCGCAATTCTTCATCGCAATCAAGAACGAAGCTGCTGAAGTGTCTAAATCTTACAGGTGAAGATTTAAAGAAATATCTCTACGATTTTGCTGCATTGCAAATGGACCGGAATGACGAGACGAAGATGACGTTCAATGGTGCCCAACCGCAGCATTGGTGGGGAATAGGTCAACACAAGTTGCACCAGAAGTTTTTGTTCCTCGCATGCATGGAGTTTTCAACTTCAAGTCCAGCAAATGAGAAGGCGTTTAGTATCCTTCATCATCTTTACACAGGGAAGTGGGGTAACTTTTTCTATCAGTGGAGAAGATTATACCCTCTCGGTTGGATGAAGGTGTTTGATTCATCTTTTCTAGCTTCAACTGAGTGGTGTGGCCGACAGCAGATGTCAAATTTCGAGACGGTTGTTCCGAATATTTTGAAGCTTTTCCCTTACGAGTTCACTGGGGCAGTCTCCCTGCAATTTCGCGTTACATCAAGACCAAACCGACGATCTACGGCCTTACTACAGTCACTCAACCGCTTTTCCGATCCTATTACGTTGGTTGTCGAGTTCGAGTGGTGAATACTACTGGAGTTTACGTTGAAGACACTTGTACACATCTCTCTCGTTCATTGGAGACAAGAATGGCCAGTTGTTACGTCGAACGTCTGAACTTGGCGCCAAGTACTGCGGACTACAAGATTCCTGCTACGTTTTCACGTACAATTTGATCTTCGTCATCCTTTTAGCGTCACTTGCGCTTGGACAGATAGCTGAGATCATCACTTTTTTCGTCAAACTGTACAAGAAATTGCACCCAAGTGCCAGGATGTATCACTACCGAGTCAGTAACGCTGGATTACCTGGAGTTGGAGCAAAGCAGAGACTTACTTATTTCGAAGAAAACTGTCTAGGGGTACCATGTACGAGATTGTTCAAGGACTGCGACGACTTTGCGTACACCATGTATATGGACAAACGCTGCACTACAGTGGAGGCGCTTCTACTCACAGGTTATCTGTTCTACGGTGAACACGTGTATCAAGCGAGCTCAGTTGTGTTACTGCTGGTTGCCAGACTTTTGCCACGCAAAGTCACTCGCACTTTCAACCAATTGTTCATGCGCTGGTATATTGATCCCGACCAAGGAACACTATCCCACCCAATGTCCTGCACTTGGTACCGAGCTAGCGCAGAAAACTACAAGTTATCCGAGGCGACACCGTTGGCCTAATATCTTTTTTCCTTCAAGAATAGTCTGATAAGATAAAAGTTTACAGACTTCTTTCAAAGGTATCGATGATGTTTCGAAGCCACTTCAAGTCTACTTTAACTTCTTCAGCTTCATGACCAACCAACGCAGTGGGGATGGCAACCCCATGATACAAAGCCTCCACCGAAATGCTGATACATCCAGGTTCAGTCGTTGTAAGATCCACTTCGTCTTCGTAGAAATTATCGTCGTCAATGCGCCGGAAGATCATGATCCTTTTTTCAGACCGGAACATCTTGATACCAATAGCCACTTGCACAGTCGTTGTAGGGGTCATGTAGCTACGTAGTTTTTCCTCAAGATGTGACCATGTCTCGGTGTAGGCTGAGTGTACTACCACGTTAGGAAGTCCTTTGAAAAAAGCGTCTCGAGGTTCTAAAGCTCCGTCAGGTAGACGCAAATGGATACCAAAGCGTAGAGTTGGAGACGGAAGAGTCAGTAGAGTCTCAGACAGCTCCTCGTCGTTTCCAATACGGACCAGCTCACTGCGAATCTTCGTGATGATTTTACTTACAGCGAGCGCTTGGACTGCGGTAGGGAAGAAATAAAGCACCACACGACCAGATTTAGCATTGAAAGGTTCGTAGTCCCAGAATCGGAACTCATCGTCGTCGTTGGTTTCGATCCAGGCTTGAAAGGCGGCGCGTGTGGTGTTTGAGAAGAGAATTACTGGTTTGCAGGCTTCTTCATCTTCACCTCTTTCATCTGCTTCCTGTCGATCAATAAGTTCTTGACCTGCCGTGGCGTTCATCGTGGGCTTGGCTGTTAGGTAAACCGAGACTGTGTACTACCTGCGTTGGTAGTTTGAAACTACTAGTTTCCTAGAGTTTAAATAGATTCTCCTCCGAATTGAGCACAACAACTATTTACACCAGCATAAATAGTAGAATACCCATTATTTTTCACCTTCTGTGGCTACTGCTGGGTTGCAGTTGGTAGTAGCATATTCCCAGCATCAGAGATCTTAAATACCTTACCAGAGTCCAAATCCGTCACTGTCATCGGTGGAGAAGGCTCAACATCAGGTATCTTTACCACAGTGCGATCTGGTGATGTTCTGGTTGCAAAGCCATTGCCCACTTTCGAGTATCCGAGCTTCAACCGACGACGATGCGCATTCCGAAGCTTCAGTAACACTGGATGGCTGCACAGTTCCAGAACTTCACACACGCTCGTAATTAAATCTTCAGGTGTGAGAAGCGCTAAGGAACTGCCAACGGTAGCGCTCACTTGCTCCGCACTGGAACAAGCAGCATCACCACAACCAGCTAAAGCCAAGACGTCATCTTCTGCAGCACTACAGAGCGCCAAAGCCACACAGAACATGCCTTCCAGTCCCAATAGTAAGCACACGTCCCAACAACACAGCAACGTATCAAAACGTAACTGTGAGTGTGAAGCTGTCAACGTCACGTCTGAGAAGAGCGTGGGGAACCACTTGTACGCAAGTAAACACACTGGTAAGCCAGCTCTCTCCAATGCTTCGTGGAAATTCGGTAGATGCAGTCTAGCAACTTCCTGTAAGACGTCACCAACCTCCACAAGAGATCGGAAAAGGTCGAAATGGTCACGTCCAGTGCCTTCACAGCAAATTCCAAAGACGTGGGGCAAGATCCGGGCTACAATCCCTCGTAGAAATCGAAAAGACTCCACTTGATCGTTGTCCAGCACCTCCAGTAAGATAAAGGCTAGTCCATTCATCCCCTGCATGTAGAAACTTGGGGACGCCAATCCAGCAGAAGAGGGCGATAAGGGGTCTTCATCTGTACGCACATCAAGCGAACAGCTCGATAGAAACGCGTGCAACACGAGCCCTAAATGTTCTAAGCGAATATTCCGTTCACTGTCTTCGAGTTTCGGTGCACCAGCCGATCCAGCCAACCATTTGGCTGTCCGAGGAATATCCTTCTGCACTTGAGAGTCATCTCTGCAAAAAATAAATACAAATGTAAGTTTTAATCCACACAAAAATCACTAAAACCAGCACGTACTCTTCGGAAAGGGGCGAGCTGATCAGCTGCTGGAAGTGTGACTTGTACTCTTTTTCGCTGATAGTAGAGCTCAAAGCCCAGCGAAAGATCAATGGCCAGTACGTAGCACGTAAAGCTGAATGTCTCTGCATCAGTTGAAGTGCTTCAACGAAACGTCCACTTGACTGCAAAACCCGCAACATCTCGGTCAGTTCTGTATCAGGCAAGAATGACGTTGCGGTTGTATCCACTGGACTATTAACGTCTTCATCATCTTCCTCGTCAAACTCAAAGTCGTCCATGCCTTCGAACTCTTGTTCTAAGTGCCTCATGTTCATGGAGCTCTGTAATTGCAATGCTTCAAGGTCGAATGATCCTCGTGATAATGCACCGCCAGGTACTAAACCTTCTGCAATTGTTATTGCCCGTTGAATAGCATCTGTCCACGCTCTTCGATCTGTTTCTGAACGAGCTTGGAACAACATCGCATGGGCATCAACCGAGACCATGAAACAGAATTTGCGATCAGATACCAGCTCGTGCACTGGCTTAACGGAGCTGTTACCAGTCAATACAAGCACACGTTTGGTCTTGCTCGTGCTGGTGCTATTAGTATTGCTCTTGATCGTCACTGGCGTCTTGACCTTCAACTGACACGTGAGCAGATCACCTGATAGATCCACAACCTGCTCTTTCCAGTCCGAACGAGACGATTTCCGGACCCGTTTCGCTAAAGATTTCAATTGTGTCAATGGACTAGTGTACAACTTGGCTCGTAGCACTCCACACTTGGCTGGGGATCGTAAAAACCGCAAAGAAGTGGGCAATGCACCTGATGACTCGAGTAGCAATTTCCTTACTTCCACTGACGTCAGCGTCTGCAAGGAAACACCATTGGCACTCACCAATAACGAGCCGCGGGGAATGTGCACACCCGCCACCGTCACGCTCTGTGACGTCTTGACGCAGCAGTCGTGTACCCATTCGTACACCGAGCTGAGCTGCGCCATGTCGGCTCGTTGCGGCGAGCTGACGTCCAGGAAGCCGCTCTCCAGTGTCTCCTGACTGGTGATGTTGCCGTCACTGGCTCGGCTCGAGATGCTTGGGCTCAGACGGCTCGGAGCCATCAACTTCAACGCAGCTGAGCGCAGTGCAGTCAGCCATTGACGCATCTCCTCGGCTTGCCGCGCACTGAGTACGAGCTTGGTTGAAGTTGCACCTGGCGTCTGTGATCTGGTGGCGGTCGTCAGTTGGAAGGCATTGTGTTTCCCTACAAGCGGAAACGGCAACGTCTTAACAGCTGCACCCCATACATCCAGTTCCCGTCTCAGCGTCATGCCGCTGTTGTCGTTGCCGTTACGATCAGGCGACGAAGTGGACGACGTCGTGGACGCTCCGGAAGACGCCCGACGGGCGCGAGACAAGAGCTCCTTCTTACTCACGTCGGACGAGTATTCCCTTAGACAACCAGTGTCGGACAGCACAAAGTAGCGCTTGTGCCAGCCTCGAAGCAGCTTGCCGCGGCCTTCTCGAGTCCATAGGACGCCCTCCATGGCCAGCAGATACAACAGAAAGACGAGCAGGTTGCCTTATGCCCAGCGTTCGCTGCCTCGAAGTGTAGCAATTGGTTTTCTACCAATAGATAAAGAGATAAGAATAGAGTAGAGTGATTGGTGGAGAAATAAATATTTCCACCAATGATATGGTTCTGATAATGCGAGGCCACTCGTTGGTGGCCATTCGCTCAATTGACACAGCTCAGAGTTGCTACGTACCAGTCTGCTACGTCTTCCAGTGTCGCTACCATGGAGAACGCAGCCTCTCGCTTTGGCCAGCATCTGGCACACACTGGTAACTTGCTTGTTGTTTTTAAATTTTCTCATTCTCTTTCTTATTTTCTAATACTTCTTCTTAAATTAATTTTAGAGAAAAAGTATCGCGACCGTGCTTTAAAGAAGCTGACTGTGTACTTAACGAAGAAGAAAGACTGGACCGATCTGGAATGGGATAAACTCTGGAAGGCATTGTTCTACTGCATGTGGATGAGTGACAAACGTCCTGTCCAAGAAGAACTGTCCTCCAATTTGGCTGCTCTGGTACACCGTATCCCCAGTTCGGAGTCCGCTCTGGAATTTGTGGACTCTTTCTTCCGGACAATGCACCGTGAATGGCACGGTCTAGATGGTCTTCGACTGGACAAATTCTACTCTCTGGTGCGTAAATTTGTGCGGGAAACGGTGGCTCTACTGCGCGTTCAGGACTGGGACGAAGATTTGGTCCAGAAATTTGTGACCATTTTGTCCACCGAAGTTGTGAGCCAATTGCCCAATGGTCTCCGTATGCACCTGGCTGATCTCTATTTGACTGAGATCTACGCTGCTGCGGGCCAAGATGTGACGACGGAAGCTTTTGTGACGCTGTTGGAACCTTTTTTCACTCTGTTGGGTAGTGAATACGACAAGACAGTGTTTAAACGTGTCCGAGAGCTGGTGTTCGAGGATATGGTGACCAAGTATAAGTTTGGAGCTCAACCGGAGAAGGAGGAAGAGGAGACGGACGAAGAAGAAGAAGACAAGGTCTTTGAGGAGGTGGAGCTGGAACAGGTGCAGCATCGGATTTTTGCTATTGCGTCGGCGGACGACACGGCGGAGCGTAACCGTGCAGCACTTTACACGCTGTACAAGAAGTTCTTTACTGTCACGCACGTGGACTCGTTCCAGGCTGCACAGGAGGAAGCAGCGAAGCCGAAGGAGAAGAAGAAACAGAAGAAGCAGGCCGAAAAGAAGGAGGAGAAGACGGAGGATGTTGCGGAACAGAAGAAGACGAAGAAGTCTAAGAAGCGGAAGGCGAAGAAGGAGGCTGAAGCTGAAGTGGAAGTTTCGAAGGCTGAGGAGACAAAGGCTGAACAGGTTGAGACGACGTCTCTGAAGAAGAAAGCCAAGAAACAGAAGATTGCAGCGGGAGTGAAGACTGAGGATACCAAGATGACTACCCCTCCTGTTGAGGCTGAGAAGAGCAAGAAGAAGCAGAAGAAACAAAAGCAGGAAGAGGTGAAGAAAACCGAATTGAAGAAGGAAGTGAAGGTTGTGGAGAAGAAGACTGAGAAGAAGACTGTGGAGAAGAAGATTGAGAAGAAGTCAGTGGAGAAGTCAGTGGAGAAGAAGTCAGTGGAGAAGAAGTCTGCTGCGTCTGTGAAGTCGGAAAAGGAGCAGGTGAAAGTCAAGACCGAAAAGGTTGAAAAGAAGGAGAGCTACACCACTGTAACCAGGAGCGGCAAAAAGTTCAAGCGTTGTGGCTCGTGCGGTGGCTATGGCAAGGGTCTGGTTCCGAAGGACAAGAATCAGTGTGGTCACTGTGAACGTACGCAGAAGACACAGAAGAAGAAGGCTGCTTCGGCCTCGAAGAAGCGGAAGGCCGAGTCTATCGCTCAAGCCGCACGGGAGGAGCAGGAGAAGGCTGAGTCAGGAAAGAAAGTGACGTTCGGAAAGAGCAAGGCGCTGCGTCACGAAGTGTCGGTCAAGCGGCTCAAGGCTTCGGCCAAGCGCGACGCCGTGTCGAAGGAGACGGAAGACATTAAGGGCGTACTGAAGGCCACGTCGCAGTCGGTTGCGTCGAAGAAGTCGAAGAAGACCAAGAAGACCACTAAGGGACGGAAGTCGGCTGCGGACTTCATGTAAGCTGGGCATTCCCTACTAGTTACGGCAATCGTTCATCTCATAGACACAGGGACATCATCGCCCCGTATATTGGGCAACATGAAAGTATTTTGCATCGTCAAGTTTTTTTTTTCCTTCTGAAAGAAATGTTAATTTCCACCGAATCACTCTGAACATGCGAGTTCAACAGCAGCATTCTTCTTGTCAGTCACCTCAATGTCTTCGGATTTCACTTCGGTGCTGTGTGTTAGCGTCAAGTTTGCCAATCCGTGAAGTATTTCTTTGCTGTCAGCAGACTCCGGCTGAGTTAGTGTATCGGAAGTTGCAATTCCGAAGTTGATGCTCGAAAAGAGGGAGCAGAGTTGATCCAGAGATAGTCGAGATGTTGGAGCTTCGTAAATATCAAGAGGTCCGATAAACGCAGGCTTCTTCTGCTGGATTTCTTTTCCTTGGGGTTGCCAATAAACCCCAACAAATTCTGGAGAGCCAAAGCCCACCCACTTGCCAACCGACGGCACTGAATACGTCGCTGTGGGGATACGTGGATCTGCCCCGTTACGAAGTAGCAACTCAACAATTTCCATATTCGCGAAGGCAAACGCGTATACAAGTGCAGGGCCTTCATTCAAGTGAAATTCAACAATCGCTTCTCCACCGCGTTCGATCATCCGCTCCATTAGTTTAGGCAATTTCCGAATGCATGCAACCTGGAAAGCTGCTGCGAACTGGAAAGAAAAACCGCTAGGAGTAGCTTGATCGCTGTCCTTTGTGCCTTTCCATTGGTTTACCAGGTAAATAGCCATCTCTTCCAGACCTCTAGAGACAGCACAGTCGATTCCAGCCTCCAAAAACTCCACAAAATAGTTTCCTGTTGTTAATTCAATCCCAGAGTCTGTTGACGAGACTAGAGTTTTCACGACTTCAAGACGATTCCACCGGACTGCCTGCATGAAATTGCGCCGCTGCGCTTGGTATGTTAAACCACGGAAAAGCTGAGGCAGACGCAAGTTTACCAGGAACTCCACGATCTGAGCATTGCCAATTTCGCATGCGTAGTCAAAAATTGTTTTATGCGGGAATCTCCAGGATCGCACAGATGCTCGAACTAGTTCCTTTCCTCGACGACGTGGCTCCGATTTTAATAATCTAGCTGCAGGAATTCGTTCCCATTTGCATCGCCATTCGACAGGAGGTCTGCGTTGTTTCTTCCGGTAGTTGTAGCTACTGTGAGATAAGTAGTTTTCTTCTATTGAAGTAGAAGATATCAAGCGGACTTTCTCTTCGGGTGGGAGGTACTTACAAGAAAAAGAATACCATCCAGGTAATGCGAACCACTGAAGTAGATCAGCAATATCGTATCCAAGGGTATACGGATGAGCACTAGGATCTCCAGAGTGATCTACACGTGTGTACGGATCGGCACCAAATTCACACAGCCTCCGAACGACTCGAAGCTTACCAAATGCGAATGCGTACAGCAACGCAGTATATCCGTATTTGTCTCGTACGTCCACAGAATCCTGTCCAATTTCCTTCAGGAGTAAGTTTAAGGTTTCTTCGTCCCCATGAATAGCTGAGTAGTGTAAAAGTGTCCGTCTCGAATTGCATTTTATCCCGATAAACCTGTTGCCAGTTGTCTCTTCATCGGGTATGGATCTGCAGTCTTCCTCGAACAAATTGATGAACCAGCGAACAACTGGGAATGCTCCATAACGTGCAGCTACAAAGATGGCAGCTTCTTGGTTTGCTGTGAGCAGTGCGTCAGTCGGTTTCGGCTGAGCATGAGCATACAAGGCAATGAGAATCGCTAGGCGATTGCATTTCGCAGCATACAGTAGCGCGGTTAAACCGTCACGACATCGCACATCAAGTGAAGCTCCAGCAGCTACGAGCATATTTGCAACTGATTCATGACCATGGATAACAGCCAGATGCAGCGCAGTGCGTCCATGTACATCGACAACATCAATAGCCGTGGCTTTTGTCGTATTTGACTGCATTTTCGTCAAAAGGAGTCGACAAATAGCTTCGTCTCCACCGACAGCAGCCACATGAAGTGAAGTTTGTTTGTTTTCATTTTCAGCCAGTAAATCGAATCCTCGTAGCTCGAGGAGTTTTGCTACAGTCGACAGTTCTAAGCAAGCGACAGCGTAGTGAAGTGCTCCTTTGTGATTCCACTCCGATTTCCTGGTTCGTGCCTCTTTCGGATACTTTTCAAGGACCAAACCCACAATCTCCCAAAATCGCTTGCTCTCGTCTACACTTTTCGCGATAGTCGCTGCGATTGCAGCAGCTGAAGAGATCATCTGATATACTAAATCGGAATTCATCGCTTCAGTGAAAATGGTCTCTTGCAAGAGAATGTTCATGATAGCTTCTACGTTCAACAGCATTTCTCTTCCGCCTTTATGCTTCACGAACTTTGAAAACCTCCTCCAGTGATACTTAGCAGAATGATTCGCATCCATCACGAATGGAGTTAGAAAGACCTCAGAGAGAGCCACAGTAATAATTGCCCCGTGATCCACAAGTAACTGCACTCCCGAAGCCTGAGCGGTCTGCATCGCATAGAAAATTGCAGAAACATTTGTAGATCCGCAAGTTTTCACTTCGTCATCGGTGGCGCCACACGAAAACTTCGCATTAGCCCCAGCATCCAGTAATATCTGGGCAATCTTCGAGTTACACAGAGCTGGCTCAGCAAAGCAGCGGATCAACGCTCGATCAACGATATCCGAGGGAGACGTCAGCTTCTCTTTCATTGCCGATAGCAAGAAACGAACAATAGATATCCCAAATCCATCTTTTCGTCCGCTAGCAACCTCCAGTGGTGTCTCTCTACTTCGATTTGTCGCTGTTAGGTCTGCGCCAGCATCGACAAGAGCTTGAACAGCAATCAGCTCTCCTCTTCGACATGCATGATGAAGCAAGGTGCTATCCACATGTCCACGAGATATCAGTAGCCCGTAATTGATAAACTTTTGGATCAGGAATCCATTCGTGTGTTTCTTCGGAACATCAATACATCCAAAGACACTAAGATTTTGCCAACGACAAGTGGTTTTAGTGGTCGACAACGTGCTTCGTGATTCCTCTATGGATCGAAAAGCTAACGGCAAACTGTTTAACACTTGACAAAACTCGAGGTCCTCGATAAAAGATGTAGATTGCAAAGCCAAACATAAAAAAGCTTCCAGTGAGCCTCTTGTAGCTGCATACCAAACTGGTCTTCTTATAGATGGTGCTTGGGTAAATTGTAGTGTAGCAGAAACACCAAGACGAAGTAGAACTTGCACGAAGCTTGCTTGATTGTTCATAGCTGCTCTATGCAGCACCAAGGAGTTGCAAGCTGCGCGTACAAGCACCGGCTTCCAAATACTCGCCACATCCAAGAAATATTCTTGATTGCAGACAAATATTCTGTCCAAGACGAACCATAGTCCATAACGCGAGCAGACAACGAAGATTTTCAACACCAACTCGTACACAGGACTCGTACCGAAGAATTCACTGATATCACTGACCCATTCAGAAGAAAGAACCCGTTTCAATAGCTTAATAGCTTCCTCGATTGAATTTCTTCTGTAGTCGTATTGACACCTCTCACCTGGAAATGGTGCTCGACAATTGCTGTCGCCCCGTTCAAGAAATTCAACTTCCTTCACGTGAGAGCTTACCATTGAGTGGTTCGATGGTAGTGTAATTCCTTTTAGCACATGAACAAGTGTTTGCACGTTTGGTCTAGCTCCATGCAAAATGAGCAGTTCAAAACCTTGGGTAAACTGTAAAACTGCACAAGTACAGAGGGCACTCTGGAATTCGTCTCTGCAAGCCTCATAAGTGAACCCTCCACCAGCTTCTATCCCATCATGACCTACAAGAAACTGTAGAATCGATAGCTGTCGCGCCTCGCAAGCAGTAGCTAGCAAACTCTTGAAAGTTTTCCCTTCCCCGACAAAACACCCTGGGAAATGATTCTGGACGACTTCTCCAAAGTACTTGAGAATCTCTAGGTGTCCACAAGCAATGGCGACGTGAATAGGAGTTTCAGCTAACGCATTACCACCAGCCATTCCTGACCGAGCTGTTGGATCTGCAGCGAATCCAGAGAAAATGCTCATCCCAGAATTCGTGAGTGTTTGGACTAACTTTTTGTGCCCTAGAGCGACAGCCAGATGCAGGAGAAGCACTTTCTGATTAATACTGCACTCGATCAGATGTATCAAATTTGTAGATGCTATATCCACTGGCAGTGAGTTGTTGTTACCCCCACATTCTGCTTTCTCAATATATCTCGTCCTTGCAGCATTGGACATGGCCGCAACGACAATAAATCGTACCACAATGATCTCATAAAACTCTTCACCGGTGAGCTTGTTCTTCTCAATCCTCCAACGAACTTTCTTTCGGGTGTGTGGGATTGTCTGCTCAGCATTTGCACCCAGCACCAAAAGTTTAGCTGCGGTTTCACTATGGCCGTGAATCAACGCGTAAAACAGCGCTCCTCTATGGCCACAGCCAATCCATTGATACCATGATCGACGTCCTGTCGACCGCTTCGGCTTTGAAGAATCATTTCGTGTAACACAATTCACGTTCATTCCACCCGCAACCAGCGTAGTCACAACCTTAGTTTGGCCCGCAGCAGCAGCCAGATGAAGGGCGTTCATACCGTAGGCACTAGGTGCGTTTGAGAGAACGATTTGCTGCTTGAGAAGTATCTGGACAAGTCCCCAAAAGCCAAGTGTGCAAGCTAAATGGACATCTTCGCGAGTCACAACCCCTCTACTTCCATCGTTGTCTTCGAGCAATCGCTTTGTAACTATCGTACAAATATGTTCCATTTCGATCCACTCAGCCTGCTTCTGGGAGCGATTCACGGTACAACTCAGTTGTTCTGGTTCACTGAACGCTTTCGATGACTGAGCAATCAGTAGTCCGAAGGTCAAGGGTGAAGCAACAATAGCGGCACTGCCGGCACTTTCATCCCCATCGCCACTTTTGTCTCCATTGTTAACGTCCGAAGGGAGGGAAAGTGAAATGCCAAAAGACGTTTTGCACGATTGTTGCACAGTGCACAACGAGCATGGATCCGCTTTACTGCGAAGAAGAAGGTCAACCATTTCTTGGCTCTTCGAACGGATCGCAAAGAATAGTGGTGTTTCAGCATTTGACGGAGGCATTACAACATTGACAGTAGCGGATCGCCCAATTAGAAGCTTAGCGCAAGCAACATTGCTTCCCAGCGTAGCAAAATGTAGAGGCGAATACGAGCATCGTCGAAGAAATCCGTCCTTGTCTCCTCCAGCCTCCAGTAGCAGGTCTAACAGGGATAAATGGCCGTACCATGCTGCACAACCAAGTGGTGATTCGCCGTTAGTTTCGTTTGCAAGATCAATGTTTGCTCCCAACTCCACCAAGCATCGTACAAGAGCCAATTGATTTGATTCGTCGGTATGTGAACCAGAAGAGTCTATCACAAGTGTACAAATTCGCTTGCACTCCTGTAGTAGTACTGTTTCACCAGTTTGCGGATGAGTCATGTTAATCTCAACATGTAGCCTATGAAGCTGACGACAAATCTCCACAGCAACGCTGATGTTAATGTCTGCCAGCTGAGCAGCAATGTGATAAAGTGGAGATGGAGACACTTTTACGATGTGGGATTTATCACGATCACCACCAATGACCCCATCGTGGTTTAGAAAAAGATTCAGCACATCTATTCGCTCCCGAAGATTGGAGAAATCCTGCTTGCAGCCCTGTATCAGTAGCTCGATAGGGGCCTCAATATCCACAATTTTACACTGCTCGGAAATCTCCTTCACACTCTTGCTACTTCGCTTTGTGTTCCCTTTCCACCAAATTCCCAGGAGATGTGGCGTTCCTTTCACGATACGATATTCACAGCGAGAGACACGAACAGTAGCATTGGCACAAACCAAAGCTTTGCAGATCTCGAAGTTCCCGTAGATACAAGCATAATGCAGCGCAGTGTATCCATGAATATCTTGGAGGTCTAAACAATTTACGCTTTGACCTTCGGCGTTACAACCAGCAATTGCATCGTGGAAAATGGCGTCACCACTATTTCGAATGAGCGAGATAAGCTCAGCGGCAATATTCCAATGTCGTTGCTTAACCGCTAAGTGGAGTGGCGTGCAACCCGTTATGTCCTGGTAAGACGCCGTTTGTGGACACTTCGCGATCAAGCACTTTACAATGTTATCGTAACCTTTCCATGCAGCCAAACTCAATGATGTTTGCAAACGCTGATCACGCAAATAACCATCCACTCCCAATTTCAGCAACAAATCTACAGTAGCTGTGTGCCCCTGCTCCGTCGCCTCATGAAGCACTGTTCGCTTCAAGAACTGCATTTGGTCGTTGATGTACCGTAAGACTGGTCGTTTCTCCAGATCGACGAGCCGTTGAACTCGCAACAAGTTGCCACCATGACATGCTTGGACCAGATCTCCGTAGACGTGCTTCTCCAGTTCTAAGCAATTTGTCCGGTCATAGTTATCGTTGCGACTGAGGTGAATTAACTGGTATTTGTCCCAGAGCAAATCGATAACTTGACGGAGCTGAGGGTACGTCCGATGAGTCAGGAAGAAGTTTTTACGGTCATCAACAACACCAGCCTGATCTTTAGTCTGAGAATTTGGTCGCATGGGGCCCCTAGCTGCCGTTTCCAACGCGCAATATAACGGAGACTTCCCCTCAAAATTAAGTAGCCAAGGAATAGCATGCTCTCGTAAAAGCATACTGACCTCCTTCAATCGGCCAAGACGAGCTGCATAGTGGAGTGGTGTATCCCCTTTGCTGTCCTTAGTGTCAACGATAACTCTGGCTTTCAGTAGCAATTCCATAACGTTTGTGTGGCCGAACTGAGCCGCATCATGTAGCATTGTGCGTCCGAAAACGTCACGCCGGCCCAACCAAATAGCATCCTGAAGTATACCACTGGCCACATGCTGATAAAGCAACTCGAAGTTGCTTTCCCTTGCACTAATTTCGTACTCAAACTGTGACAGGTATGACTTGCTTGCAAACAGAGGTTTCTTCACCACCTCCTCAAGGGTTTGGCCGTCACTAGATGAAGCATCTTGCATCTTACAATCTTCCAGCTCGTCGCCATCACACTTGCTGATGCAAATCTGTTCTTCCAAAGACCGAAGAATCAATACCGGAAATACCTCTACTTCATTGTCTTCGAGGATAATGTGGGTTGAGCTAAGAAAGGGGCCCAAGTCTAGCTGTCTGTTTGTTGAAGTTCCAGATGGGGTAGCCAACGAAATGCCATCGCTAATCTTTGTAACTTTCAACTTTTTGCGTTTAGGAGGCAGGGCCGATAGGAACCTCCCAGCAATTTTCCATCGAAATGCTGCACATTCTTGCTTCTGCGGCCTTTGTCGTTTTTTCGGTTCACACTGAATTAGTCGTGATGGCAGAACGTTTTCTTCTTCGACACGGACTAGCATAGTGTGTATGCTTCGAGTGCTGTCGCCGTCAACAGCACGATTCTTCTTTTGTCGAACGTCGCTTGTAGAGCTCAACCTTTCCTCCATTTGATGCTGTGCTTCCATCGCAATTAGCCTCGCCTTCCATTTCAGCCTCTGTTGACGCAGCTTGTCGTCACGCTTGCGCTCACGCAAACCCATCGAAATAATACGCTGCATTCGTTGTTGGGACTGTGGAGGCGTTAACGGTTCGTTTGATGCATCCTTGAAGGTTGATGCTTGTAGTTTTTCACTTTCACATATTTCGTCCCCAGAACCGACTATGAAGGATGGCGACAGTATTTCCCCAAAATGCGACTTGACAGTGAGTACTCCTTGTTGTGGCCTACGAACAGTTCTCAAATACTTCAGAATCCCAGCCTTTGATTTAGCCTTGATAATTTCTTGCTTGTATATCCATTCCCCACTCCACGTAGTTGCTACTCGCCATTCTACAGCTGGATCAAGGCACTTTTGAGGGGCATTTTTTCGTAGACGAAACCCGCGATGCTTGTACACTGGTTTGATATCGTGAATGATCTTTTTATACCGACTGATAATATTGCCCATGTAGCGAAACTGGAAAGGATTTGGATTAGCAGGTCGTTCAAGCCGGCGATTCTGAGCTAAAATATCTGCTCGCAACCCTGGCGACCCTCGCAAAGCGAAAGGCACAATGGACCATGCTCGACGATCAACTTCCCAAACTTTATCGACCTCTCGCCCTTGGCATAGGAACAGAAAATCATCCGGGACGCGTTGCACTTGAGCGTAAATCATATCGCGCACAGTTCTGAGCGGTGTAGTTCGCATGTGCTGTTCATCGCTAAACTCGATAGCTCCAAGAAATCCTGAGTCTTTCTCCAACATGATGTAGAGCTTCGGTTTATCTAAAATGCAGAGTTAGCACGACAACAACGACAGAGATATAGAAACTACAGCATCTACCTTCGCCAGTGCACTGCTTCACATAGTGAACTGCAAAGTGATCCGATACCATAAATTTGCAAAGCGCTCCCTTGGATATAGAACCATTCCTGCCCACGCCAAGTGTATCTAGTACTTCCGTAACATACGTCATAGCGGCATTCTGCTCCGGTTCCACTTTATACTCGAACAGTTTCATAATAGCTCTTCCCACAGCTCCACACACTACAATAAAAGGAAAACGATCAACTTTTATCCAGTGAAACAAATCCCCCTCAACGACGTACACATAATCAAGTCCGTCGTCGAAATACTTCCTTTCGCCTCCACGTCCACAATATCAAAAATCACTGCACACAATTAAAACGCATACTATACTCCAACAATTCATTTTAAACTCACGCTCGAAGCGGTGCAGCATTCCTGGCGCCTGACACACGAGCACGAGCGCGATGAGGACCTCCATGACGTCCACCATGCACTGCACCCTCGTAGGAGTCCGTGGGAGGAAGAGACGCACGACTTCATCCACGAGTTTCCTTTCCTTGATGCCTAAAATGTCGCTGAGCTGCAGAGAATCCACACAGTAACGCGTCGTGAGCAGTCGGTAGCGCTGCAGCGCCAGCCTCACATGGTCCAGATGCCACGAGCGGAAGCGCCGCCTGAAAAACGGGGCCAGCACCAGCTCCGCATGCGCCAGAGGCACAGGCCGCGTACTGCGGATACCCATTCCGCACTGAAGCGTCGTTTACTACAAGAGTGATGGTCGTTGAAGATACAGCTCAAATTTGATATTATACTATCATGTTGAACAGGTTCCTGTGTAAGTCGATGTGGGTTCAGCATATCGTTTCTGCCGCATCTAGACAGCTTTTAGTGTTAAAGTTATGAGGGTGCGCGCTGGCTTCGTGGCTGTATGCGCCATGGCGGCGCTGTCGGGGACGGAAGCGTACAAGATCTTCCAGAATAAGTTGCCGAACGGAGCTAACGTCCCGGGGATTGATGCGCTTGGCCACGAAAAGGAAGGTGGAGGCCCTAATAATGACTTCGGTATGGACTTCATCGAAGCAATGTTCAAGTATACCAAGTCGTTCTGCGAGAAGGACTCGGACGGAGACGGACAAACAAATGGCCAGGAGCTGGGAGATCCCTGCTGTGAGTTCGAGTTCCGAGTCAACGAGAAGGTCCGTTGGACGGAAGGAGTTTCGCATCCAGGAGACCCGGAGCTCAAATCAGACCCAGCTTTATGGGAAGGCATCGTCTGTGGTGCCGAGGCAGTTGATCCTGAAGCTGCAGCTGAGCCAAAGGATACTCCAGAACCAAAGGAAGAGACTACAGAAGATGAGATCAAAGAGAAAGCTAAGGAGACGACCTTATTGGCGGTAAAGGAGACAGGGAACCAACCTGAGCTCACGGCTGGAGCTCCTGCACTACATGCGTCTGTGATGCTATCGGCTGCATCGCTTACAGTGATGATTATCTACGTAGGTGTCAAGCGTTGGGGCCGTCGTACGCGCAATTTGCCGATCTTCCGCCGACGAAGAGAGCCCATGTAGATAGAGAGGCTAGACATGCAGTTGTTCATACGCACTGTGTCTTCGTGGTGCATATCAATACACACATCGTATTTGGTAGACTTTGGAGCAAGGAACAAGTGGCAGAGGATGCTGGACTCGTCTGGAATTGACTCACCTGGCTACCAGTACAAAACGTGTCTTTACACGCGGCCACGTATACCTTTGTGTGTGCGCATTTGCCAATCCTCCTGCAGACTGCCAAGTGTTAGAGTGAAGAAGATATGCGCGCGTTTCTCGGTGTAATTGCGGCGTTTGCAGTGTCCAGAGTGACAGGTTACTCCATGTACGCGATGCGTGTGCCAAATGGCGATAAGGTGCCGGGAGTGACGGCGTTGGGGCATTTGGATCCGATATTGGCAGGACCTATGAACGAGTTCGGCATGGACATGATCGACGCTGATTTCCACTGGACCAAGGAGTTCTGCATGAAAGACTCGGATGGTGACGGCCAGACAAACGGTCAGGAGCTAGGAGATCCGTGCTGTGAGTTCGTACACAGGAAGAACCCCAAGGTGCGTTGGACGGAGGGTGTTTCTCATCCTGGCGATGCTTCGTTGAAATCGGACCCCAAGCTTTGGGAAGGAATTGTCTGTGAGGAGACTGCGGCTAATACGTCGGTGGACGCGGGTCAGGAGGCTAAGACTGAAGCTGTAGAGAAGACGACGGTGCAGGCGGAAACAGTGACGGAGGATACGGAGGAACCTGTCAAAGTGTCCAGCCAGAAGACGGAAGGTGCGAATGAAACAGCAGAGGAAGAAGCTCCCACTGCTGCTAAAGACGAAGCTGAAGGAGCTGCACCAGCGCTTTTCTCGTCGAGTTTGTTGTCAGCAGTGGTTCTGTTAGGTTTGCTGGCGTTCGTAGCTGTTCGTATGAGAAGAAGACGGAGCCAGTGGACGCTGCTTCCGCAACAGGGAAGACGCACTCAGTGAAGAAGGAGATCTTGTACAATGACCCCCAAAAGTTGTGTAAGGAATAGCGAATTACTGTCTCAAACTCCAATGGTTCCGATCTGCATCAACATCTAGGCAGTAGCTGCTGAGACTGGTCTGACAAAGATGTGGTGATGCCAGTGTCGGGCTGTATCCTACAGACACACCGTTGCACTGCATCAATGCCAACTGAGACAACAGTAATCACGTGGCAATGCTGCTGAGCTTCCGCCATTTTGCCACCAAGATCCATCTCGTCCTTGGTGGAGCTCGTCGCTCTGTCTCTCCTCTTTATCTCTGTTTCACTATGCCTTGACAATGTGACGACGCATCTTCCCGAAATCGTCGATCGTCTTCGGTTCGAACTTCGAATGCTGCTCGCTTCAATAATGCTTGTGCTGTTTGTCACCTTCATTTATTGTCTGGTTCATCGCAGTCGCCAATGGGTTTATGGCAACACTTGCATCAGGAATACGAAGTGCGTAACATCACGACGCGAAGGAACGGATGCAGCTCTCACCAGCTGGTCAATACACGCCTGAGCATGTTCATCCACCCCGAAATGCTCAAAGTCTCCGCTAAAATGAACTCCTCAATCTCTACGAACTACAGATGCATCTGCTTCACCTACCAAGATCCCTTCACGATGAATTGGCCACCTTTATCCATCGTGAACCCGGTCAATTCGCTGGCTGCGAGAGTCTCAACTTGGAGAAATGCACTCGCCTGATCTCTACGCGTTACGTACGCTAGGGATCCGATCTCCATAGCCCGGGCTCAAGTGGAACTTGCCCTCGCCTCTCCTGGCTGTCAGTCACCGAGGCCCAGCGCAACGCACAGACAAGAGGCGACCGCTTCCACTTCGTTCCTGGCTGAACGGTGCTGACTTCCCCTTCATTTCTCGATCGGATCGCTAGTCGCGCGTTGTTGGTGGCGGTAACGCGCTCCCTACTCTTGGACTTTCCGTCAAGCCGGCACCCGCTTCCTCTAGCGCCATGTACGACCCCAACTACGACACCAAACCGGTGAACGGCATGGTGCCTCAGCCACCGCCGAGCAAGATGGACTTCAACACGTTCGATTCACCCTTGGACTTCAATGCGAGTGGTGTGTCGTTCGACGACCAAGATGGACGCTTCGTGGCTGGCGAACAGTTCTACAACCACGAAATGTACGGCAGTCTACGCAAAGGAGGCGCCGTAGACTTCCTCTCAATGGAATGTCTCGGTCTTGTGGCTGCTACCTTCACCTCCATGTTGTCATACCAGGCACTGGTTGTGCTGGTGCAGCCCATGTACAACACCCAATTGGGACTTAACTCTTCCGAGATCATCGCTGTTCAACGTCTCATCCAGATGCCCATGGCGTTGAGTTTCCTGGTGGGTCTTCTGTCCGACTGCTACCCGATCATGGGGTTACGTCGTAAGGGTTATATGATTCTCGGATGCATCATCAACGCTGTTGCAGTGTTCGCTATCGCTGGTGTAAGCGCTTATCTGGGCAGTGATTCGACTGCCAGTAGCGGGATTACAGTGTTGGCTTTGATTCTCGTCGCTTTGGCCAGTATCGGCTGCATTATCACGTACGTGTGCGTCCACACACGAGTGATCGAGTATTCTCAACGTGAATCTCTGCGTGACCGTGGCGCTATTCAAGTCTCGTACCTGATCTTCCGTCGATTCGTATCTATCTTCACGTCCGTGCTGTCGTTCTTGGCTTTGGGTACTGGATCAGAGCCGAATATGTCGGTGTCTTCAGCTATGATCATCCTCGGTGTGATCTCCATTATCCCGTTGCCATTGGTCTTCCGCTACTGGAACGAAGAAGTGTACTCACTCAACACGTCCATGAAAATCCGTAGTCAGATCCTGTGGAAGATCATGCAGCAGAAGGCTGTGTGGCGTATTCTGGCGTTCATCTGGTTCTTCACGTTGTTTCTGGGCATCAAGTTCAGCGACTCCACCAGTGTCATCACCAAATGGGCCGGAGCTAGTGGAGACAACTCGCTTCTGGTGAAAACCATCCAGGATTTCGTCATGATTGGTATCATGTTGATCTGGCGCTACCTGTTCATCAACCGGCTGTGGCCGATTTTCTTCGCTTTGGCGCCTGCTTTCCAGATTCTGCCCAACCTCTTCGTGTCCTTGATGGTTTCTCTCGACGTGGTGCGCGACCGCTTCTTCTACCGGATTTTCTACTCGATGACGTACATTTCAGACGGTATCGGACTGCTCAACACGATCGTTCCCGTGACTGAAATCGTTCAGGAAGGATCAGAAGGAGCTTTGGTGGGATTAACTCTTACACTGCAACGGTGTGTGAATATTTTCGTGGATACAAACGCCAACGGAGCTTTCAAGGGCACAAACTACTACAACGTAGCTGAAGTGGCTCAGGATACGTCGGATGCTCGTTGGGATGTGTTATTGTCACTGTTCCTCAACTTCGCGTTGAATGCTTTGGCCTGGGTGGGTCTTTTCTTCCTACCATCTCAGAAATTGGACGCTCAACAGCTGCGTATGTACGGAGGATTTACCAAGGCAGCAAGTGGTGGTATCATCGCTGTATGTCTGGTACTTTTCATCTACTCGTTTGTAGTGACGCTAATGTCGCTCATTCCGTCTACCTCGTGCTTTACACTTGTTGGTGGCGCTGGCTGCTAAAGCAGTATTTATGACAGAAAGATAGGATATTGCAGTGGAAGCATAGTCATCTGGTAGATCTGATCTTCAATATGACAAACTCTTATGCTTCAGTTACTAGCATTTGTACTACTTACTTGTCCATATCTTGATGTGATTGTTGTGGTAGAGTGAGACGGTTATCTGTCAGATAAGACAACGTTATGGTCATTAGCAGCTGAGTAACAGATTCACAGCACCGCACGTGAATAGGAGAGACCAAAGGCTTTAAGCTTAACTATCTCACTTATCAACTTGCAGCGAATCAACTCGCTCCAAGTCCCCATTACCGTTCAAGACGGAGGAGGTACTCGTCGTCGACTTAACCGGTCGTCTCCGCCGTTCAACGATCAAGGCGACGTCCTCAATGGAACTCAAGATGGACTTCAAACATCTTCATTCACCGTCTTTCGACCTCAAAGAAGCTGATATCCTGCCTTTACAAGCTGTTTCCGCTACGCGAGATGCTGAGAATTCCGTACTGGAGACTGGAGCTGGTCAACCACTGTACAATGCTGAAATCTACGGCAGTTTACGCAAAGGAGGAGCTGTCAACTTCTTTTCCAGATACTGTTTGGGTCTTGTAGCTGCTACGTTCTCCTCAACGTTTGCAGTGGAGTGTCTGAACAGTGCAGTGCAACCGATGCTCAAGGTTCATTTTGGACTTACTCCTGCTCAACTTGCAGCTTCTCAACGTCTCACTGCGATGCCATTGATTCTGAGCTTCCTGTTCGGTTTACTGTCGGATTGTTATCCGATAATGGGGCTTCGTCGGAAGGCTTATACTCTTGTGGGTTTAATCACTTCAGTCATCAGTATCTGGTGTCTCGCGGGGTTAAACGCGTACGTGGAATCATTCAAAATGGGAACTGCAGGGACGGGACTAGCAGTTCTTGTCATAACGTTTGCAGGTTTTGCAAGTATGGGGAACATCATCATGTATGTTGGTGTTCATACTCGAGTACTGGAGTTGGCTCAACGTGAACCATTGGGTCTTCGAGGGTCCATTCTCGCCATTTACCTGGCCTTCCGATGTGTTTGTTACATCATCACAGATGCCTGTGTCTACGCTGTTCAACTCTCAGCTACTTCCACTTCTTCTCATCAAACGACGGCGCTTGTGGTGTTTGGATTTATCATCGCTTTACCAGTTCCATTGATCTGTAAGTTCTGGGAAGAAAAATGCTATTCCCTTTCGACTACAGTCAAGACTCGCGGACAGATCTTGTGGAAGATCATGCAGCAGAAGGCTGTGTGGAGTGTCTTGGCCTTCCAATGCTTCTTCACTCTCTTCAACCAGATCACGTTCAGTGGACCAGCAGTGATCATTACTGTATGGGCTGGAGCAAGTGGAGATGACCAATTTATCCAGCAATTGATGTACTACGGGGCTACGATCGTGACGCTGTTGGTATGGCGCTACTACTTCATGAACCGACCGTGGCGCTCGTTCTTCGCTGCGTGTCCTCTGCTGCTGATTCTCCCTCAAATCATTGTGGCTGTCCTAGTGAGTCAGGATATTCTACGAGACCGGTTGTTCTACCGTATCATGACACTGTTCAGTAGTGTCTCGTTCGCTGTCGGTTGGCTGGGTAGTGTTGTTCCCTTGACGGAGATCATTCAAGAAGGCTCAGAAGGAGCGATGGTAGGACTCACCTTATCACTCTACTTTTTAGTGGGGATCTTCGTCCAGAGTAACTCGGGAGGACTCTTTGAAGGTAGCAACTTCTACGACGTCGTAGAAGTCGCAGCGGATACTACCAGTGCTCGTGGTGATGTATTAAGGGCGTTGATTCTCAATTATGGTATCAACGCGCTGTCGTTGTTCGGTCTCTACTTTCTGCCGAGACAGAAACTCGATACGCAACAGCTTCGAAGCTACGGAGGATACACGAAGTGCGCCAGTGCAGCCATAGTGACATTCTCAGCGATTTTGTTCCTGTATTCGTTCGCGGTCACCATCATGACGTTCATCCCGGGAACTGCGTGTATTCGTATCAACGGCGGATCTGGCTGCTAACATCGTAATTTATCTGCTGGATGCGTTTGTTGACTTCGACGTTCCTCTGCAGTAGCAACTTGCTCATAATTTTTTCATCTCTTTTTGGGCAACTGGAACCGATGCCGAGAACCTTCACAATGACGATCAAAACGATCTTTCTACCATGATATCGTTGAGTGATCAGTACGCAAATTCACATCACCAGCGGATGGACTTATTAGGTTATGCAAAGTGTTCTCCTCGTGGGAATACCGAGTTTTACGAAGCCGATGAGCCAAAAGTAAGAAAAAAATACATCCATTACAACAAATAATTACTACAGATTGAACTTAGCAGCCATCGCCACCAGCAATACTCAAGCAACGCGTCGACGGGTTGAGCGTAAGCACCGTGATAACCAACGAGTACACGAACAACAGCACTGCGAACGTAACAATGGCTGCACTGGCGCATTTCGTGTAACCTCCGTAACTTCGAAGCTGTTGCGTGTCGAGTTTCTGTCTTGGTAAAAAGTAAAGCCCCACAAATGCCAACGCATTGATGCCGTAGTTGAGAATCAACGCTTTGAGTACGTCAGAGCGAGCGTCGTCCATATCCATGGCCACTTCTGCGATATCGTAGAAGTTGGTACCGTTGAATAACCCTTCCGAGTTCGTCTGGACAAAAGCCGAGACCAAAAAGTACAGAGACAACATGAGCCCGACCATCGCTCCTTCCGAGCCTTCCTGGATGATCTCAGTCAGCGGAATCATACTCGCTAACCAGGAAATTCCACTTGAAATACTGGTAAACAGAGTCATAAAGCGGTAGAAGTGGTGATCCCGCATAATGTCCTGAGTCACCAAGATGGCTACAATCAACTGCGGCACGATGAGTAGAACCGTCGACATGGCGTAGAACATCCTCCACGGTCGATTCATGAAGTAGAACCGCCACGCTAAGATCGTCAATATAATCGTGCCGTAGTTTATGATTTGTAGTACGAAGCTGTTGTCTCCACTGGCTCCAGCCCAAACGGTGATGATAACTGTAGGTCCACTGAAAGTGATGCCGCTGAACAGTGTGAAAAAGCACATGAACATCAGAATACTCCACACAGCCTTCTGCTGCATAATTCTCCATAGAATCTGCCCTCTGGTCTTCATTGGAGTCGAAAGGGAGTAGTACTTCTCCTGCCATGATTTCCACACCAAAGGGATCGACAAGGCGATGATCAAGGCGAATACCATGAGAGAAACACAGTGGTGGGTCGAATTCTTCTGGAAAATGTACGCTAAAGCGTCCGTCAAGATGTAAACAACACTGCGGAAGATCAGATACGTCCCGATAATGACTCCACGCATTCCGAGAGGTTCACGTTGAGCTAATTCACACACTCTTGTCTGCACACAAACATACGTGATGATATTTCCCAAACTTGCAAGTGTAGCGAAGGTGATGGTTGCTGCAGCCAATTCTGTTCCTGCCGTTCCTTCCTCCAACGATTCAATGTAGCCGTCCAAGCCTGAAAGTATCAGCAAACTCACCACTGTAGTGGTTAATCCAATGATCAAATATCCTTTACGACGGAAGCCGAACATCGGGTAACTATCCGACAACAAGCCGATGAAGAAGCAGAAAGCCAACGGGATGGATGTGAGATGCTTAGACGCAGCCAATTCCGCTGTCTTCAAGCCGAAATGTTCCTGTAACATTGGGTTGATGACGCTGTTGAGGCACTCGATAGAGAAAGTCGACGAGAACGTGGCTGCGACTAGTCCCACACAATCCATGGAGAAGAATTTGACGGCTCCTCCTTTGCGTAAACTCCCGTAGATCTCAGCGTTGTACAATGGTTGGTTCACTCCGTTCTCCACTGTCGACGTCTCGATATCCCTCGTGGTTGAAGGGTTATTCTGAATCGCATCGGCATCCGTGAAATTGGAACGAGGGGGTGAATTGAAGTTTTTGAAGTCCATTCTCACGTCCATCGTCGACGTGAGTTTCATGGTCGCGCGACCTAATTGTCCCGTCAAATCGACTACCGGTACCTCCTCCAGGGTGTCTCGAGGCGAGGAAGGATCAACGTCCCTCCCGGTTGAATAGTTGACAAGTGGCAGTCGCTTTCGAGGTGGCGCTGGAGAGGAACTGCACCCGAATGTCTGGCGTACAGCACCCACATGGGCTTTGCTGTTGACGGGCTCACAAGAGGTAGAGCAGGTGTTTGTTTATTTCAGCTGCAAAAGACACGAAAGAGCCTCGTTTCTTGGTAGATGACCTAGTCCAGCTGGTAGAACACTCTACCGCGAACAAATCGCTTCCGACTCAAGTAGGCCGCAACCACGTGGAGTCAAGCTAATGAGAGGCGGAGCAACCGCATGGCACACATTTCGTAAAGGGATTTTCATGGTACCATAGAGCTCTGAGGCAAAGTACTCACTTCCCACTCAGCATATGATCGATGAACAAGGAAAGCAGATTGAGCTTTGCCAGGAAAGTTGAGACTTCAAAAAGACTTTTACAAAACGAATGTCAAGTCATCTTGCAAACATGATGGAGAGCAACAAGCATGCCCGCAATCGGACTCGTGATAGATATATCCTTCGACACATAGACATCGAACGTCTAATCCGTGATGTGTGAGCAGGATGCACGAAATTACGGTGACGGATACGAAGAGATCCCTGCAACTGTCGTCGTTCCAGTCAACTCTGATTGATTCAGCTAACGAGCGGATTACGTGGATCTCAGTCCGTTAGATGTTTATCCTGTTGAAGTCGAACCGTTGGAACGCAGAGCCATGTCCTTCTCACTGTTCTTTTCGCCTTAAACTGCAATGACGGACGCTTATGCTGATGTTTCCTCGCCCAAACCGACCACTGCTTTCAACGATGCGAACAAGTTGGCTGCCCGTCTCATCCGTCCCAAGTCGATCTTGTACACTAGTATGGTACTGTCCTGGCTTCAACCTTTCCAGAGTGGATGGTCGACAGCTCAAATGAACCTCTCGCAGTATAACGATACGGATGAGTGCAATGCTCGTCCAGTGGCGGAAGATACGTGTTTGATGTTCCCTGGTCATTCGAAACTCCAATGGACATTTGCAGTGAATGCGTGGATCTTCGGAGCGATGATCGGATCTTTATGTTGTGGCTACTTCAGTGATAAGTACGGGAGGAAGAAGATTCTGATGGGGAATTGCGTCTTCATCATCCTCGGAGGAGTCGTACAAGCCTCCGTGTCGAACATTTGGGCTTTTACAGTCGGTCGGTTGATCTCCGGCTTGGCGTCGGGTACTGCAACGGGAACAATTGGAGCTTACGTGAACGAATTGTCTCCTCCTCACATGCGGAACACATTGGGTCTCGGTCTTCAGATTTTTACTACGTTGGGGATTTTAATCCCAGCAATTTGCTTCTTCTTCGCCAATACCAGTACCGGATGGAGATATGTGGCTGCGTTTCCTTGCATTTTGGCTGTCATTTATCTACTTCTAGCTCCAGCGATGACAAGTGAGAGTCCTGCGTGGCTTTTGACTCAAGGACGAACAGAAGAAGCTAAACAAGTGATCTCCGATTTGTACGGGGAGCAACACGTAAACACTGCCATGTCTTGGCTGGAAGTGACCAAGTCTCAAGGATCCAAAGAGTCCGTTTTGGATCCTCGTTACCGTCTACAACTCTGTGGTGGGCTTCTATTGGCTTGTGCTCAACAGTTATCCGGAATCAACGCAGTGTTCTACTACTCTGGTAGTATTTTTTCCGACGCTGGCATCGAAGACTCCCGTATTGGTACTTTGATCATCAATTTCATCAACATTTGGCCTGCTTTCTTCACTGGTGTAATGGCTAATCGCTTCGGAGCTCGTACATTGATCCTCTGGGGTTTAGCTGGGATGATAGTGATGGCAATTGCTATGACTATTTCGTTCATCGTCAATGAACCTGCACTCTCAATCGTCTTCACTGCGTTGTACGTGATCGCGTTCGGAGTGACGGTAGGGCCGTTGGTTTGGGTCATGACGGCCGATATCTTCCCAGATTCGATCCGAGCTAGTGCATCGTCGTTGTGTATTGGTGTCAATTGGTTCTGCAACTTGGTTGTAGGTGTGGCCTACCCGTATATTTCCGACGCATTGGATGACTACGCGTACGTTCCTTTCGTGGTTCTACTCGTAGTGTTCTACCTTTTGTCGTTGAAACTTGTCCCTGAGACGTCTGGAAAGTCCGCAGAGGAAATCCTGGCTGAATACGACACCAAGAACCAAAACTAAGTTCGACTTTCCCTTCATAATTCTTTATTAAAAAAATCCTACACTACTTTTTCTATTCATCCTAAGGCAAACACTTGGCTAACAACCATCCTTGAGCTGGATACATACTGGAGAAGAGCGTCACGAACAACTCGTCTTGGTCTGCGAGGCTTCGACGAGGATCTCGAGCGAAATCCACCAAGGCATCAGCACGTCTTCCCAGCTGGAATGCGTCCTTGCTCTGCAGCATATTCTCTAATGACCGCAGGTGTTTCTCTGTGGTTCGAGTCATCTTGAACGGGATCCGATCATCTACGCGCAACGAAGCTCCGTTGCGAGTCTGCAGTCGCAGGAAGATGCCAGCTGCCAAACATGAAACATGGAACTCTACACCGTACTGCAACGAACCTCCAAGACCAATAGCCTTCATGATCCCGTTGTTACGTCGTGCGTGGCCCAGTTCAAGCAGAAGATCACACAGTTGACGCAGCATCTGCTTCTTCAGAGGCGAGGGCAGCACCTCTGCAAGTGGTTTACACACAAAATTTGTCACTTCAGCAGCCAGGAACAGTAACTTCATCTGTGCTAGTGAGCTGCTTCCAACACGAGCTCGTTCCATCCAGTTCATCAACTTCGTAAGCAGTGCCAGACTCAACGACTCGGTCAGTACTGGAGCACGACGCAATTGCTGTAGGAACAGAACTTGAAGCGTCAACAGCTTGCCTTGCTCCAAACACGCAGTCTCGAACTCCTCTGAGCTTAACTCGGGCACCTGCAGACGTACCGCCAATGCGTCCCACATGCCTCTGCGCTCCTCAATAATCCATTTTTCAATACTCTTCTCAGCCACTTGACTCATAACGTTGACGGAAGCCAAAGCACGACCACAAGCAGCAAGACAAGCCAACTCTCCACCTCGAAAGGCTAGGAAACTCCACAATACTTTTCCTAGAGAGTTTCCAATCGCTTCTGCGGGAGATTGAGTGGCACAAATAGTCATCTCACTTGAACTCTCGTCTTTCCCTGAACCTCGGTCCGAACGTTGGTAACTTCGCTGCTGCAGAGCCTTCTGACTTGATGCAAAGTCTCGAACAATCCCGTCAATCTCCACGAACACTACATTGCCGCATTTGTTCCAGTTCAGCGCAACAGGTCCAGCCGTAGATGAAGCAGAACTCCCACCTCCAGTAGACTTCGGACTGCTTTGCATCTGTTTAAAGAATATTTCCACCAGCGACAAGTTACAGAGCCGTAGAACACCAGAGATCGCAGTTGTCAAATCCTCTTCAGGGATACCTCCTTGCTCTTCTACAGCCCCTTCAACCTCGTCTTTCCCAGTTTCTGTCTTGTAAAAGTGCACGATCTCATCTAGCTTCTCGTACAACGCTGTGCAACTCGATCCGTATAGAACCATCAACCACGCTGCGTACTCAGAGTTGTAGCGGTTCCCATCCAAACTGCCACGATCATTCACTTCAAACACACCGAACAGAAGCCTCAGGAACAGGTTGACACGCAGCAGACTCTCCCGCTTGGGAAGTTTGTCGTGGTGAAGAGTAGTGATCTGTCCGAATAGCCGAAGAACCAATTGCAGCCTCGAGAATGCGTCCTGCATCACTGCTGCACTTGGAGTTGCAGGGAAAGGACCTGTCGAAGTCAAGCTCCCTCCTCGTGGGGTGGGGCGACTTTCGAGGGGCTTCTTGAGCGCTTCGAGCGTGAATTGCTGTAACGTTTCCAGATCTCCCATCGTCATCTTCCACTTAGACCAAAACGTCGCCTGCTGCTTGATAAAGTTGACAAAGTACGGCGGTAAAACATTCGTTGACGCTGCGTGACCAGCCTGAACGTGAAAATGAGGCATATCCAGCACCAGCTCCAAACACAACTTAGCAAACTCCAGCAGGAACGAGGAGCAAACAGCCTCGCTTTGTGCTTTAAGCCATCCTTCAGTGGATTTCCACGTGGTGCGACACAATACATCACGCACCAGCCACGATACAAACGGATACGGCGATAGTGTCGAGTGCGTTGGTGGTACCATTTGGTCGCTAGCACCAGCTACCACACCAGTTAGTTGCTGCCGCTCTGTTTGAACGAGCTCACGCATCTGCTGAACGATCTCCAGCGTCAGACACCAGTGTTCCCAGGCCAAACGAGTCACGAACTGGTGGAAATGTTTGCAAATGTGCGTAGGAGCATGCGGAACCAGCACCGTCAAGTAGAAAGACCAGATCTGGGACAGCTTCGCTGTCTGTGTTAGTTCTGGGTCGCTGCTTCTCCGTACTACCGCTCGGCTCGACTGGTGGCTCTTCAGGTACTCGGAGCACGTTGCCACAAAACATGAACAGATCGTAGTTCCAGTCGAAAGAGTATCTTGTTCTGACCATGGCGCACTGATCGCCGATCCTTCGGTATTTGTGGCTGGCTGGTACAGCGTCGAGAGAAGTGGGTCGAAGAAGGCGGTAATCAGATCCCACTGCTGCTGCTCTGGAGCCACACGACAGCAAAGAGTGAACAAATCCAGGAAGCTCTTGAGGACACTAAGTCGTTGCCAGTACACGATGGGGTATTTCGCTGAAGTAGAAGACGCATTTGCTGTCTCTTTACCTCGTAGTAGCTCGCTACCTCGTGTAGTAGAGCTACTGTCAGAAGACAAGCCACCTCGCCACCGTAAAGACGTCATGTGCTGACTGAGGAACGTTACACAAGATTCCACCAGCATGGTCGGGAGCTCCTTCCACGTATTTAAGGGGATCCCGACGAGAGCATCCCAAACGACAGCGTCCACTGGACGCGGCAAAGCTGCCAACCCTGAGGCGCTGGATTCGTCACTGTCAGATGGAGTTGACTCTCCAGCCCCAACACTTGCTGTTTGAAATCGGTAGTCATCGTGAACACCAACCAAAGCATGAACCATTTTCTCAACGTGGTCTTCCAGGTGAGCGGTGCAGATCAACTGCAGAACCTTCGCGTAGACACGTAGTACTTGATCTAAATGTTGAGTGGCACTAGCATCCTGCGCTTTTCGGGTAGCCTCCACTAAACTTCGATCAGCTGGGAATTGGTGGCTTATGTCGCCTAGAATCATACACAACACGGTATCACGATCAAACTTGGTGGGGGGTTGTGGACTCTTGGTCTGCAACCAAGCACGGAAATCAAATCGGCGCAGCAGAGCCAGCTTCTCTTCACTTGAGAGCTTAGACGAACTGCTTGAACTCATCAGCTTCGCAAACATCTCTACGAAACGAGAAGGAGCTGCTGCTGGGAAGAAACACTCGCTAAGAAGATTGATTCGGGATGGATCTTCTAACATCAGTTGGAGTAATGTGCACGTCTCACGTTCGTCGGTACAAACAAAACTCAATCCCAGTTGCTTAATAGACCTCCACAAAGCTTCGCGTAAGGGCGGCACCATACGTGATAACTTGGTGTCCAGCTCAGTAAGGAGACGGAACCACTCAAGTCCCTTGCTATGGAGTCGCCCCATCTCCTGCTCGGTCTTCTTGATAGGTAAAAGCTCCACACTTTCTACAGAGCTTTCACCCACAGCTTCGACCTCGTCACTTTTCTCCGTTACGTCTTCTGAACGGTTATCCAGTGGCTCTTCAGTCTCCAATGTATTCTTAACGCGCTGAAGCTTCTCATGTTCCAGCCCAAGTGTTCGAACTACTTGGTCAATTAGCAAAATCTGAAGAGAAAGCATGAACCCATCGCCATCGAGCTGCAGGAATTGTTCTGCTGTCGAGAAAACGGTTGTGGAGCCATCATGGTGCATTTGGTCGTCATGCTCAGTTAGAGAAGACATCACATTTGTCACGAGCATGGAGCGCATATCACAGCGATCGCCCTGCGCTCGAATCGACTGAACAGCATCATCCATTCGAGAATCCATCATCCACTCCAAAAATTCGAACCGAAAAGCAGCAGGATTGCTACAGTTCGCTCCTTCTGGGCAAGGTAAGCTCTGCGTCACGGTTCTCGCCTTGCTGATGTACAGTTGAGACACACTGTCAACCATTTCAGAGTCCAAGGCAACAAGAATAGACAGATTCTCCGAGAACTTCATCGCCACTGCTTTTAAGCCAGCTTTGTTGAGCAAGACAGAAGGCGTGATCACACAACGTTCCGGGGTAATGACGACGGATACTGTCGGCAACTGTGTTAGGCTTGAAGGGCCACATAATTCCGGAAGTAAAGGTAGAGGGCGAATGCTGAGAGTGTGAAGACCAGCAAGGCCGCCGAAGCTGCTATGGCGTCTAGCCAGCTCAGAAGCTTCTTCAACAAATGCGAAATCGTCCTCTTCTCCAGCTGCAGCAAGTGGAGTCGATAGAGCTGGTGTCGTTGGCTCCGCACTCTCCTCATTATCGTCACTTACAACCACCTTAGGAGTTGTTCGCCGCACAGTAAACTCAAACCCACACCAGTTCGTCCACAGCGGCAAGTCTGACCAGTTCATCTGATCCGACTGAGTGTTTAGCAACGCGTCACTGAGGCGCAAGACATCTTTAAGGCGTTCAACCTCATAATGGCGTGGTAAACCTGCGAGCTCCTCCTCCTTAAGCCACTGGTTGGGATCCCTTTCCTCTATCCACGCATCCATAGCGGTATAAAGCTGAGAAAGCGCCACAAAATGAGCGTATTTCCGTTCCTTTAACTCTGCAGCGGAACTTGCACCACTCGAAGTGCCATTGCCACCTGAACCAGCAGTAGCAGTGAGAACCACCTGCGCTTGATTCGAGCAGTAGTTTACAAGCACCCTCAACTTCGTCTGCAAATGTTTCCGTAAATGAACACGCTTCGAGCTGCGACTTCCTGTCCGATCCAGAAAATGATGACCGAAGACGTGGGATCCGCCTGCAGTCGCGAAATACAAGGCAAAGAAGACCTCCCAGTAGATGATTTGCGTCGGCTCCGACTCTGGTAGCTCCAAGCAGTAGTTGCACCAGCGATATATCTTGTACTGGGACAGAGAGTCCAGACTTGTGTGACCGAACGATATCGGACTTCCCATATTCGATGTAGTTGCGTTTTCATAGATCAATTCCTCCGCCTGATCGTCCGAATTTTTCCCGTCTCGCACAGCACTAAGAGCGGCTGCAAGTTTTCCTTCGGTCTTCTTTATTTTCTCCAACTTCTTCATCGTCTTCGGTTCATATTTGATCATCAGTTGCCCCATGGTGAGAAACAATGGCACTTCTTTCCGTGTTTCCACTAGCAAACCCCAAAGAGCAAGATATGGACAGCCGCCAACATACTGTGCCACATCAAAAGACCCGCCGAATATTGAAGTGAACGTCACTGAAGCTGCAACCGCAGGTAGGAAGCTCATCACAATGACCGGCTCATTCTCCATAAACTGTTGTTCTGGTTCTCCCACATCGTTTTCCCGTCGAGCAATGCGCTGGCAAAACGTGTTGAAAGCAGCTTCAATCAGAGCTACCAGCTCGTACAAGATGTCAACAGGTCCCCCATTACTCCTCGCTTCGTATGAACTCTCCATACTGCAATGCAGCATCGTATCCAATACATGTCTGAAGGCAGCATTTTCGTACCAGAACGGAACTCTCAGTAGCGACTTCATCCAAAACCGCATCGATTCCGTCAGACTTGAGTCGTCTACGGAGTACTCAAATGAGCGTCTGACCAGAGCACACAGTGCTTTTGCTGAGGTGGAATAGTCGCTACCTGAAATCATCGCTAGCGAAGCTGTCGTGGCCGTCAACGAAGAGTTCCGAATCGATAAAGCAGCGCTGGTAGATGATGCTGCCGATGGAGATAATGCCCCTGTGCTATTTTCTCCACCCAACGCTGACGAGATCCACGACATTGCGCCATGAAACAAAGTCGAAGTGGTGACAGACATGGGGCTTGATTGGGGGAAACACTCGTTGATAAGTGCAGGCAGTACAACAGGGTGCAGGTAACGGCTGCATTCACGCACGAAGCGAAGTTTTGCCAGTATTCTCCCCTTCGCCGTACTTTCCCAACCTCCGATGTATCCCTTGTTGAGAACTTCTTGCATACGATGGAGCTCGTCTTTATTGATGTACGAGAACTCGTGCAGGGAGCTCAACAAACTCAGTAATTCGTCCGTTGACAAAGCTTGCATTGCTGCCATGCATACCTCCAGTTCGTTGTCCAGTTCCATTAGTACACCACCTTGTAGTGGTGTTTCTGCGTCAATCTCATCAGAAGATAATGCTGCTGTCTCTCCATCATTCTCGCTGTTGGAAGTTGTGGTCTTCGACTCATTTTCACTTTCTGCTTGAGGGGCAGAAGCTGGTGTCGGGTCTCCACGAAAATCTTTCTTCTTGTCTAATCGTGACAAAAGCGGAAATAAATTCTCCAGCACCTTAATGGCAGCTGGGAAAAAGTCGCTCTTCAGCAACACTAGCAACGGCTCCCAGCGATCCAGACGGTCACTGAACACGGAGGTCGTCATTTGACAGATCACATACGCCACAATTGGTTCCGTACGAGGGGCAGCGGTAGCTGAAACTGTCGATTCAATATCCGCTCCACTCATCCCTTTTGGATTCTGAGGAGTCAAAAGCAGCCGAGCTTCTTGTTGGATTGGAGCTCCAGTGCTCCCACCAACTCCTCCTTCCGCTGCGTTGCGCTTACTACCGCCCCCGCCTCTATACTGAGATACGTGTTCCTCGAGTGAAGTGTAAAACGGGAAAACTTTACGTGAAGGTAGCACCCGCAACACTGAAGCCCCAGCGAACCATCTTCGTAACGTCAATGCTTCCCTTGAACGATCGTGGCGTAGGTCTATGAGTGGTAATAAAGGTTCTTTCGATTTGGGCGAGTAGAACCTCAGCTTCAGCATCAGTTTCCAACACCACTTCTCGAAATCCACCGTGTCACCCAGCCATAACGCACGACGAATTGACTTAGCGATTGAAGTGACCTCCAATTTCTGAGGTGATCCTCCTCCAGACAAAACGATAGCTGACTCTGGATCACTTGCTCGCTCTTTTCTCGTTTTGTACAGTACTAAGGCTTCAGCAACCATAAGAGCCACCTGCCGGTGTAACATCGCATCCGTAAACAACCGCTGCAGCTTGAAATCGTACTCCCAATTAATGTGGTCAAGCAGAAAACGAGCCAGTGCACTACGAGGTGCGGCAGTATCCTCTAGCAACAACCATTCTTGTAGATTTAACAAATCCTGAGGCGTAGGCATCCACCGATTGATCGGAAACGTCTCGAACACGTGAATCCAGGTAGCAGCACACTGGTGATACTTGAAAAGCAGCGTGATCAAAAGCGACAAAACCCATGGGTGCGCCAAACAAATTGTGCTGAGAGATTCTGCAGCCCGCTCACCGTTCTCGCCGAGTGCCTGTTGGCATGGCTCAACGGTGTATCCAGCCATGAACAGCTCGTGCACTGCAACAGACACCAGGTCGTGACGTTCTCCAGAGTTTTCTGACTTGCATGATGCAGCGAGACTGGCAATTGCGTTCAGCAAATACATCGCGCTGTCTGTATCTGACTCAATGAGGTCGTACAGGTGCTGGCGAGCTAATGCCTTTGTATCAACGCCTTGAGATGTTGGTTTACCGATAAACTGCATCCATCCTGACGCCGTTTTCGCCTCTAAAGGTAGGCTGTGAAGGTTGAATAGTAACAGAGCCAACACATCCCACTTTGCGAGCTCCGAGAGCGACGCGAAAGGAAAAAGACTCAAACTCTTCCATGCTACGCGGTTGCAGTCGGCTGCCATGAGTCCATGTAAACTCGTTAGAAAGAGCTGATCAAATAGCGTCGGATAAAAAATAGCGTCCTTCGCTCCAGCATCGTTTTGTCGACCTGATCCAGGAAGCTCCGCTGCATCAGCTAGCAAGTGCCCCAAAAGCTGCGCGATCCTTGTCGGCAGCTTCTCAAATTCTTGAAAAGCTCGCAAACTATGTGTGAGCTCCAGCACCAGCGTCAGTGCTCGACTAAAGCACTTCTTTACGTCCGAACTGCAACTGAATAGCTGCCCGAATGCAAACGTATTGGGAAATTGATTCAACACAGCAACGAAATCTTCGTCCGAGAGGAAATACCGGTCCAGCATTTCAGGGTTTTCCAAAAGCACCCACTCAGGTGAAACCAGCCCTTTGTTATCGGCCACGCCCACTTCTGAGGTCTTTGTCGCCTTTGAGCCGTTAGGAGGTCCACTGGATACAATCATCGACATCCTCCGCAACTTCTCAGGATGGAATACCAAGTGCAGCATCGCAATATAATGATCCACAAGGTCTTCGCTCCATTCATTTCGTAACGATCCATCCGTCCGAACCATAGCGCGTGGGAACTGCAGGAATCGTAGAAACCATGACCGCTCGTCCGTTGAAATCCGAGGCAGGTACATCACGTGCATCAACAAATACGGCATATTTTGCAACGTCTTGGTACGCATCAGGCACTGCATACATGTCGAAATCCATTTCTGCAAGGACTGGCGAAACCGTAGAACGCTCGTAAACCACTCGTTTGTCTTTGTTGATACAGAGGATGGAGGGATATACAACACCACATCGCAGCTTTCACACAATTTGCACCACTGATTGGACTTCATCGGTGCATTCAATCGACCACAAGCGTAGCACTTGATCTTACGCTCCATTCCAGCACCGCCAGCTGCGCTGTAGTGCATCTTAGCATGCGTGCTATGCCAGATAAGCTCACCACGATAGAATGACTGCGGAACGCGTCCAAACACTCCTTCCTCGCCTAATGTCACCTTTTTCTCAAAGAAAATCAACACATCCAAACAGTACTTCAAATGATCCACAGACGTAGCCAGCGGCGAACCTTGAGAGATCCCTTCGTAAAAATTTGCGCCTTCTGGAACAAGATTCAAATCGTCAATGCCACTACTCCCGCCACACGATGAACTCATTTTGTTCAGGAATGAGACTAGATCTGGCTCCTGAAGCACTCTGTTCAAGTACTGCTCCACGTGAAAATAGGACATTGCTCGATCGAAAGTATGCATCGACGCCTCAACGGTTCGTAGTTGCCGCAACTTATCCAGATGAGCCTTTAGTCTTTCAAGTTGCATATTTTCCAGCTTAGCGGTTTGAAACTCCATGTTTTGCTCAATTTCCACGTTATCACCACAGCGCTTCGAAGAAGAAACCCGTTTCCTCTCCAAAGTCCACACTATTGCAAACACAAAACGTCAGTCCCATTACTCCCCATAATAATGCTTATCACACTTACCTTTCTTGACAAGAACGTCAATCTTCTTTTTGTACTCGTCCATCGTAGACGCAGCATTGTGTAAAATGTACTCTGAAAACAGATAGCGTTCCACTCGCGCGTACAGCTCCCCCTTGTTGGTTTCAATGTGCCGCATCTTCATTTCCTGGCGCTTTTGGGACGCCTCAGTTCGCATCAAGTTCATTTCGTAGTTGATGAATGGCTCTAGCTTCACTCGAATATGCTTTTTCTTGAGCAATTGCTCATAGTCTGTTACTGCTTCCTTTGTCTCAGTTGTTGTCGCTGCTGCTTTCACTTCTCGAGGCAATTCCGGGTAAATGCTATGCTTCCCAGCCTCTTTCTCAGCTAAATGGGACTTGGCGAATGAGCTCCGTACGGCAACACTTGCACCTTCAACCGTCACCGCTGCTGCGTCTTTGACAGGTATCCTCACCACAGGGCTCAGCTTCTCAGGGTTCCGTGGGGACATTATTACTCTATGCAGCTTCTTCGAAGCAGTAGGCGACAGTGATGGCGCTGATGGTGTCCTACTCGAATGATCCACTACTTCCACACTATCATCTTCAAAATCCGGTGGCGCAGACGGCACTGCTGCTTCAATCCCTGCTGATACCGGCACTGTAATTTCATGAAAAGCTCGAGGCATTGTCGTCCGCATAGGGGGCGATGGAGGTGGTGCACTAGGCTTCGGTTGAAGCGGTAGCTGTTCAGGTGGAGCCGCCAAACCTTCCTCCTCCTCCTCCTCAAACACTGGAGCTGAAGGTGCAGTAACTCCATTTACTACTGCAGCGCCCGGAATCTTCTCATTTGTCTCGACTTGTATCACTCCAGGTGTATTTTCATGGTCAGGTTTATCCAGGTCGACAGATTTCCCTTGGTCATTATCGTCACCATTGTCTGGAGGCTGGGAACCTGCTCCCTCAGCTACCAAAGGCTCCTGTTGTCTCTCATTAACCTGTAACAAGGTCATGAGGTCGTCTTCATTGCGTTGGATCTCTCTGTCCGTCGTCTGATGGTCTTGACTAGCGTCCAACTCCGCAATTGCAGCTTGTACAGCAGCATTCTCCTCCTCGTCGCTTAGACTTGCGACTACGTTCTTCGGCTTATGCTGCTGCTGCTTTTTAGCGACTCTATTACGCTGTGGACGCTTGCGTACGGCCTCCATTGCGTAAAATGTAGGTAACAGACACTAAAACCTAGGGTTTTAGAGACTTCAACGTTAAAAGTTTGTTGTTTCCCGTCTTCTGGAGCTCCTGGAGCCGCCAACGAAGCGCGGAAGGCGCGCCCAAAAGGCCAAGTCGAGTGTCTGCAGTAGCCAGGCTGCTGAATGCGCGTGAGGTCGCGGGGGAGGCGTGGGGAAGCGCTAGGTGGCGAGCCGATGCGCGACGTTCTTCACTGTTTTCTTCTGCGAGAACTGGGGGTTGGTTTCAAGTTTTTGTGGGCGGACTGAGCGCTGATTGGATGAATATGACGATTTAAAAGATTGCAACAAGTAAAACACTGATGATTACGGAATATAGTGTGTTTATTTCAGGACAGATAATTGCTTTGACGAATCAGATACCATGGACCAAACATGTCGCAGATAAAATGAAGCCATGTTGAAGTGAATGCGTAGGCTTACAGCATTCGATCGCTCGATACTGCACTGCTATCACTTCTCCTAAGCAACATTCATTTCACGGCACTTAGTTCTCCAAACGGATCCGTTCGTCGTCCTTGCCGAATCCGAAAATGCACCGACACGACGAGAGATCTCCTAGCTTAAAGACCACGGTGACCCGCTTTGGCATACGCTTGACGTTCGTGGTATCCCCGTTCTGGTTGCCTAGGAACTCGATGACAACGTGATCTGTTGCTGGAAGTACAGCATATCTCTCTTCCGGCATTTCCTCGCCATTCTCGTCACCGTGGGCGAGCAGTTCGATTCACCACCCAAGTCCAAGTAGAAGTCAACCGCCGTTGCGTTGACTGTGCCCACGTGTCGAAGAGGGAAAACACTGGAGAGTTCCGGGCAAATAGAGCAGGTCGGTGCTGTCCAGCGCGCAAGTCCTTCCATGAACTGATGCTCCAGCGTGGCTTGCTGTGGGAAGCCATTCTCGTCCATAGTTGACTCTTTCAGCACTTTAGCCGACATACTCCCAATCGCCTTCCTGACGAGTTTACCTAGAGACGATGGATTGGGGTATCCACGAATTGGAAACAGGAACGGAAAATAATACCGTACTGCCCATGGCGACGTAAACTTGACCAACGAATCCTCACCTTGGACAATAATTCCCTTCTCGAATAGCCGTTTAAACCAGCTTTTGCCCTCGCCTTCCATCGGCGGAGGAGTACAAGCGCCACCTGAAAAACACTTGACTAAGAACGTCTGAAGTTCGTTACTTGGCGGTGCAAAGTGATAGTTCCCATTCAAGCGACCCATCGTTTCCATCATTCCCCTCGAGAAACAAAACTTCAGCACTTCGGTTTGATCTTGAGACGTGGTCTCAAAGAACTCCCCGACGTTACCAATAAAAATGCGCAACGCACAGACGTTCCCAACGTAGTCTCGAGTAATCAGCTCTTCCAGCACGGGGGTCCTCAGTTCCGACGGCAGGCCAGTCTCCAAATGAAAAGGTTCCCGAGCTTCATCATCGTCAAGGAAGAGGTCACTCGTCATGAACCTTTTCTCAAAGTGCTTGAACTCCTCAGGACAACCCCACAACTCGCTTTCAATCGAACGCAATGTAGCCATCACGAATCGCACGTTTTTCGGGATCCATGAGCCAGAAACCCTCGACCAACGCAGTCCAGAATGCCTTGTCTTCATACTGGCGATGGCAATCGTCCAGCCGCACCACAGCTATTGCCCCATCGGCACCCAGCGTACATTTTTTCTTTGAATTCCACATCGACAGAGGGTTTCCCTGGTTTCACTGGAGAAACTGACATTTCGTGCTGCAAAGGCACTTAGTTCTCCAAACGAATTTTTACCACTTCCTTGTTAAATCCAAAGATGCACTTACATGACGAGTAATCACCCTGCCGAAAAAACACGGAGACTCTTTTGTCTTTGCGCTGGACGTTCGTGACTTTCCCGCTCTTGTTGCATCGGAAATCGAAGACGGCGTAATCGGACGCTTTAAGCTCGTAACATTTGCCACCAGGAGTAAATCGATCCATATGCTTGGTGATTCCTTTGCCATTGACGAGCAACTCGATTCCCCATTGAAGACCTCCATCTAAGTAGAAGTCAACTTCTCCTTTAATGCGCCGGCTAGATTGTTGGCCTGAAGACGGAAAGGTTTTGGACAGCTCGGGGCAAATCGAGCAGGTAGGCTCCGTCACGGCTGCAATTCCTGCCATTAGCTGGTGCTGAAACGTGGATTCCTCAGGAAAATCTGTCTCGCTAACTGTAGACTGTTCAAGCACTCGGTATAGTATCTCTTGGCTATCGGCGACGTTAACGTCACAAACGAATTCGCATCTTGATCAATAATACCGGCTGTCTTCAGTCGCTCAAAGCAGATTTTATCTTCACCTTGCATCGGTGGAGGCATCGAATCATGCAACAAGCACTTGGTCAAGAATGACTGAAGCTTGGTGCTGATAGGAACTGGATCTTTCTTCACATACAACCGACCTATTTCCTGGGCCATTATGTCCGACAAGCAAAATGACAGCACTTCGTTGGGTTGCGGATATGTCTTCTCAAAGATCTCCGAGAGAAAGTCGATGCAAATGCGCAAAGCACCGATGTACCCAACCCAGCGCAAATTCGATGTTCAGGAGGAGGTAAAACTTCAGCAGTCGGGGGTTCGAAACCAAGTTGTCGAAGGATTTCGACGACTACGGCCTCATCAACACCAATCTTTTCCGCATGAGAGTAGATGAATTGACAATGTCTGCGGAAGGAACCTAGCACCGCTTGTGTGCTTGGTCTCTCAACTCGCGTTTCACGAAAGTGCATATCATTTCGGAGTCTCCACGTTGCGTGAAAAACAATTGCAGTATGAACTCGCCAAAGAACGAGGAGAGTCTTGTGCCTCTGTCTCCATTCCAGCTAAAGATTGCTCGGTTTCGCTAATCTAATGCCACAGAAAAAATTTCACTCCATGGAACCCAAAGAGATCGCCACATCTCTTCTAGCGCTAGACACGATAAAAAGCAGTGTTCAACTGTCTCAATCGCTGTGCATGATTCTCGAACGCATTGCTGGACAGCAGGGTTAAGCGTTTTCAAGAAATATAGCCGTAAGCTAAGTATGAGATCTCCAAAAACCATTCGGAGCATCACATCATGGACAACTGGGAGAAGACGGCGTCGCAGCGATACATATTCCGATAATGTCTTGTGAATCCGGGCTTGAGGGCATCCAAGCTCCTTCAGCGGGTGAGGGTTCACCGACGTAGTCGGGCAGAGCACATCGATCCAATCGTCTCGCTTCAAGTTAGGAAAGAAACGCGTTCCTTTCCCGGACTCAACGCCAAAAACCGGTGGAAAATTTCCTCGAGTGGAGGCTCGTATTTCTCCAACCGTTGGGTGAGGCAGCACTCGATCAAATATCTGGGATAGTTGGTGATACAGCGCGAATATGTCCGTCGCACGCACCTGAGGCATCATTGGTTGTAGATCATCATGAATCTCACAAAAGAATTCAAAAGCCGTCGGCCACCTGAAGCCGTCACTTAGGAAATCTGCCAGGCATAACTTCTGCATAGCTGAGATCCCTCGGCATAGATGTTTGAACTTGATATTTCCTTCACCCAATGGAGTTGGCGGTAGACCTTGCGGGTGCGAAACCTGAAAATCAATTGACATGTTCCACCATATTGGGGAATATAGAGCTCGTTGGATAACTTTTGCTCGTGTAAGCTGTAGGGAGATGCGATCCGGCCATTTTACTCGTTTTCAGTCGAGGAGAACTTTCCGCCACCAGAGCGGAAGCAACGCTTGTCTCCATCCTGGTGGTTTTGGGGGATTCTGAAGCAAAAAATCCCCAGTCCATCTTCGTGAGTAACTTCCACAACGACGTTGTAATAGTGCAGCAATTGGTCGGTACCATACGTCTTCACACTCATCTGTGTGATTGCTTAGCACTTGGAGAAGCTGTTGGAGAAGCGTGAATCGTTGTCGACGGATGCTTAGTGCCAGGATAGGAACTCCGATGCTGTTCCACCACTCGAGACCTCAGCTTCGAGGGTAATCCAATCTCTGAATCCCCCAAAAGTCTTTGTGCTTCATCGTCACCAAGTGTAAGATCATTCCACATCAGTTTTCGAAAACTCGCGAACTCAACAGGACTGCCCAGCAACTCGCCGCCAAGCGAATGCGTCACGGAGATTACAAACCGTACGCTCGTTGGAATCCACGAGCCAAGGCCCTTGACTAAAGCAGTCCAAAACTTTTTGTCTTGATACTTGCACTGAGCATCGTCCAAAAGCACAATACTGTCAAGGCTAGTGGAGAAACCAGCGCTGGCACTGTTGATACCCAGATAGCACGTCTGGTTCGAGATATCTATTCCAATTCGGCGGTAGGTGATTCACCTCACAGTGATATGAAACTTGAATTTTATTGCACTCTGATTGGTAAAAGATATCTGCGACTTTCGACCAATGATACAGAGTCGTCCAACACGACCAGTATGGGGCAACATGGAGCCTTTGCTTCACTCCTCCCCTTGGCAATGCGAGACGACCTGGAGTCCTTCAGGTAGTATTAGCTCAACTATCACCCCTCCTGCTACGTGTTCTAACGTTTTTTTCTCTTTTTCTTGTAGTGACAGCTCCACGGAATTCAATGGACTGCAGACGCCGAAAAGTGTCCAGTTCCCCACAACTTCGACCTTTGTCGAGCCCTCAGACGTCGGAGAACAGCTCCAATATGTATCTGCAGATGAAGTTTCGCTGGTGAGGAGGATTCAACTGCAGATTGCTCGCTCCAATAGCAGTGTGGACAATTCTCGACCTCCAAAAGACCGATTCCTGTCCACAGTCACATTGTTGGCACTCAGTTTCTTTGCAGTTGGCAGCGGGCCTGAAGGGGGAGAAGCTGTGATCATCGCTGCTGGCCCTTTGCTGGGTCTGATAGCGCTGGTAGTTTTCCCTGTTGTGTACTTCTTCCCGATGGCATTTATGGTCACGGAATTAGTCGGAGCCATTCCAGAAGCAGGAGGCCACGCCTACTGGGTCGCACTGGCATTTGGACCTACGTGGGGTTTACAAGCAGGCTTCTGGGCGTGGCTTGGGAATTGCATGCACTGTGCAGCATATGCTTCAATTGGAATTAAAGCGATTTATCAAGTAGCGAAGTGGGAGCACATGCCAGTGTTGGAGTACACGATGAGAGCTGGTCTCAGTATGCTATTGGCATTGCCAAGCTTCTTTCACTTAAGGTTTGTGAGCTACGCTGCGGGCTCTCTGATCGCATTCATCCTGTTTCCATTTGTGGTACGTAATGATAAGGATTTTTATACGAGATTCCAGGGTGTTAACTTTGTGGGTAGTTGGTTGCAGTGTGGAGTGCGGTAAAAGCGGGTAAATGGGAAGAGCTAAGTGTGATTCCTGATGTTGCCATGAAGTCCAAGAACTCGGAGCTAAGCTACAGCAATCTGATAGGAGCTCTGGTTTGGAACTTCAACGGGATTCAGAACTTATCAGTCTTCGCAAAGTGCGTGTTGGATCCTGCTCGCACGTTCCGTCGCGTCATGTTGATTTCGCTTGGACTCGTACCGCTGTCATATCTCGTACCCATTCTTCCTGTTATTGCGCTGAGTACGCCCGACTGGACAACGTGGACAGGCTCGGGTTCCGCTATCTTCAACGCCGGCAAGCATCTTGGAGGCCCCATTTGCATCGTTTGGGTCACTGTGGCGTCATTAGTGTGCGATGCAGGGCTGTATATCGGCGGCCTGCTCTGTAGCGTTTTCCTGGCTTGTGGTATGGCGGAGAAGGGCTTCGCGCCGTTCTCCTTGCGATTTTCTGGACTGGCACGTCCCAATGCCCACGGGATCGACCACAGTGTTATCTTCTGCAGCCTCGCTATCATCCTCATCGTTGTGACGATCTCAATCAAGGACATGATCCTGATTTCCAACGCACTTTCAGGATTGGAGACGATGGTGCTCATTGTGGCTGCTGTGAGGCTTCGAGTGACAATGCCCGATCTCCCTCGCTCGACATATTTATGCGGACAATCGCATACCTGGCTAATGGTCGCGGCGCTGGTTGTGCCGCTTATTGTTTCTGGATTTGTGGTTGTTTGGGCCTTCACAGAGCTCATTCCAGCAGCATTAACGGGAGTTTTCCTGTTCAGCGGCATCATCTACAGCTTGCAATCCGACCTCAAGGACTTCCGCCAGACGTACGTTCCAGTGCGTACAATTGAAACAACTTAGCAGCTACGTCTACTTTGCAAATACCATATCACTTGCATATTTATCAACTTCACGCCACTTTGCGCTTTTTGCGTGTCGAGCGACGCAGCGTCATCTTCTCTTCGTCAACTTCAGTAAGTTTCTCAACCATCGTCTTCTTTTCGCCTTGCTGTTTTGCTGTCAAAATTGCTTTAGCTTTCTCCTTCGTCTTTTGCATTGCAGCTTTTTGCTCTGCAGCTGTGCGCGTGAAGACGAACGTGTCATCAGTAGAAGCAGAGCTCAAGTACTTGTACCCTTCGAGATCAAACCCAGAGATCCCTTCCACCGAGTCCACTCGTTTCTGGATCAGATATTTGCACATGAGACCTCGAGCTCGTTTCGCGTACACAGATTTGATCTTGCCGTCGTCCTTGAAGACACAGTCAACCACTGAAATACCAGCGTTTTCCAGTGCTGCTTTGGGCAAACTCTTGAAATATTCTTGCGAAGCCACATTGACCAGCACTCTCGGTACCTTGACGTCCTCCTTCATTTCTTCTTCAGTGAACAGAGCGTCCAGCTCGGACACGATTGAATCTCCCCAGAACTCGTACAAGTCTTTTCCCCGACTGTTCTCAAACTTTTGGCCCATTTCCAACCGATACGGTTGAATTAAGTCTAATGGCCGCAAGATACCGTAAAGCCCACACAAAATTTGGAGGTGGGTCTGTGCGAACTCGAGATCCGACTCTGACAGGTTATGAGCCTCCAAACCTTGATACGCCGGTCCGTTGAAGGATAATGCAGCTTGTTTGAGGGTGTCACTAGGGTTTGAAGCCTCCGTGGCCATTTTCGACACGTCGAACTGTTGGAATCTGTCGAAATTAAGCTTAGCCAAGGCGTCGCTCACACCTAATAACGACTTGACTTTGGCCTGAGAGAGCTTCTGCAGCTGCTGGACCAACTCGTGAGCATCCGAGAGCAGTCGAGGCTGGGAACATTGGGCGACATGTGAAGCCGACAGGTCCAGCGTCTTGGCAGGGGACAGCACATACACCAACCGAGCGCTGACCATTGTTTTAACGTTTTGGACATTTTGGACATTTTCGACACTTCCATTAAGTACGGCACAGATCTGATTCCGGTAGTTAACCTAGTGTAGCCATCTATCCCGCAGCCAATCAGAATGACCAAAGAAACCCCTTCAGTACCATAACGGTCTGGTCTTATCGCCCCCCTCATTCCTTCACCTGCGCAGCCCTAGATTCTCCCTCAGCACTTGCCCCTCCGTGTATCTACTCCGCCATCTTGTTAGCTATCCATACGTGGTTAAATCACTGCAAGAAACCCCCTAGAAGCTTGGAAATTGGTACTATAAAAAAATGTCTGGTGTCGAGCAGCCACTTCTGTCTGTGACCTCTAACGGTGGACCAACAGCGTGCCAAGCCGAACCAACTCAACGCACGAGGTTCCTGGACCGCCGTGGCCGCTTTAAGCAGTCTCTCGGTCGATTTAAGTGCGTTTAGTTACTGTTATTGACGTTCTCAGCGAGCTAACGAAGATGTTGATACAGCGTCTACCGCAAAGGTGGAGATTGGCGCAAGATTTACTGGGATGATCCGTTCCACACGGTGATTAACACACGCACATCGAGGATAATCTGGGGCGTCTTCATTGCGGTACGTAGAGAATTTTTTTTTTCAGGGAATTACATTTTTTTTTTTTTACTGATGTGGCTTTGGTTACAGTACTTTTTCATCATTCTCTTCTTTGCATTGGCGTATCTGGACGTGTCGGTGCGCCACCCAACCTGCCACGTCGGGCTTTCAAGTATTATTGATGCTTATGTGTTCTCGCTCGAAACCATTGTGCGTTGTTCTTTAAGTTTTGATTCCGATATGGTGCTGATGTGGAATTTTGTGCTGTTGGTATGCTTGTTAGATGACAATCGGCTATGGCGCACCTACGGATGATATTTTCTACGGCGGGTGTGCATCGATCGCTACTTTACTAACTCTTGAGGTGAGTGTTTATATTGTGGATCCCCTCACTGCGGAACGCGTTCGTTGACCTTTGTGTTGTTGCTACAGTCGTTTGCTGGTATCATTCTGGATTCGGTCTGCATTGGCATCTTCTACGCGAGATTCGCTCGTGCCAACGTACGTTGAGCGGCTTTTGTAGTTTTCTGAATATTCCAAACTGAATGCCTAACTTTTTTAATGCAGCAACGAGCGAACACGATCATGTTCTCCAATTCGGCAGTGATTCGCAAGATCCGCGGACACTACTACTTCATGTTCCAGACATGTGAGAGGCGGAAACATCAGCTTGTGGAAGCTCACGTTCGTCTGTATGCTGTGCGTCATGAGGCCGAAGATGATGCCGACGAGCCCAACGACTTCCTTTTCCAATGCCATCAGATGCGCGTGCAGCAGCCTGACGATGATTGTGGTGCAATGCTGCTCATGGTGTTGCCTCAGGTGGTTGTGCACCGAATCGATCAGTGGAGTCCGTTATTCCCACCCGAGTGTTTGCCTCATGATGCATTCGACTCGAAGACTTGTGCAAGTTACCCGGATCCGACCCAGCGCCAGGTGGATATCGACAATGGAAACCGTGATGGAGGTCTACCAGGAGCTCCAAAACTACACAAAGAGCCTACCAAGGCGCAGATCATGAACCATCTTCGAAAGAGCGGACTTGAGGTCGTTGTGATCTTGGAAGGTATCGACAGCTCAACTTCCAACACGATGCAAGCTCGGAATTCGTACACTGACGAAGATATCGCGTGGGATGCGACTTTCGAGCGCTGCGTTCTCAAGACTTCCACGGGTCATTGTATCGACTTTGATCGCTTCCACCTGCTCAAACCGGCACCGATGGATGCCAAACGTTGCGTTATGCCATCCCAGTTCTAAGAAGAGTTGATTGAAAACGACACAGATAGGTGGGTCGAGACAATTTCTTTCTCAGAAAAAAAACAGCATCACTACCTTTTCCATTTCAGAATCGACAGCGTAGAGGTAACATGTCCTTGATTCTAAACTGTGCAGTCGTTGGAGCAGGGAGCACATTTCGTATCCCCATTGACGAGAAGGGATCGGTGGGTGACCTGAAGCGATCGATGGCGGCGGAGATCCTGAAGAACTTCGAAACGGATAAGCTGCAGCTCTTGTTGGCGAAGAAGGACGGCCAATGGCTCGTGAAAGAAGACTTGAAGAAAGACATGAGTAAGTTGGCGTCGTTGAAGGGTATGAAGTGGAGTTTACGGTCTGTGGGGGTTGTCGGGTGATGCATTGGGGAAACTGGGAGAAGGTAAAGAGAGATCCTGTACACATAGTGGTGGTGGGTCCGAAGCGAGTTCCTTTTCCTGCTCCTAAAGGTTGGGCCAAAGTCCCTACATTTCGACCATATCCCGAAGGAATCCATTTGGACCGTCCTCATCTTCTACGTGACTAAGCTGTGGTTCAAGTAAATCTCCAAGCTACAGTTCTACAATGTTTTTCTCCTAGACTCTTCTCAAGCTCAAGTGCACTCGTCTCAAATTGCCAAGGTTGAGACGAGTGGAGCATTACCATTTGAGGCTTGACAAGGGTCTCTTCATTCGGCAAGTTTTGTACCATTTTGACCTGGGCTGGAACTTCCAGGCTGAAGTTCCAAGCAACCTGGCAAAGGAGTCTCAACGGATACGGTACAGAGACGATAAGTCCGTGTTGTCGTGACCGTCGAATGTAAGCCAGCCGGTGGGCGCTTTTGCTGTTTGTGAGTGCGGAGAGTGGGCAGACCAGCACGACCTCACGCGCTGTTCGAGCAATTCCACCGCAAAGAGAACCACCAGCCAAAGTTCGCCTTGCCATGAACTTCTTCCTGCTTAACTCGTTTAAAACTCTTTGCCACCGGAGATTAATCACAAAGCAAAGCGCAACAGAGCAAAATGCGCCGATCCGTGACCAGGTAGACTTGTCACCGGCAGTGACCAATGCTAATAGAAACTTGCAGGCCCATTCGTTATCGACAGGCGTCTGACTTTTACACGGACAACTTTTTTTTGCCGTTAGAGACAGGTAGAGTGAGCACAGGACAGTCACAACTCCACAGCATTTGACTTGAGAACGCTATGCCGAACCGAGAAATGAGCCATGGCAAGATTTGCAATAAAGTGGCGTGCCAACGGGAACTTTGATGAAAGCTCGCGTGGTCGTTGCAAAGGCTTTGGCAGACTCCCAGTGGCCCCACATGGCTGGCCACTTGGCATTTGCAGGAGTGTGAAGCACACGCGATTATTGCATTTCACCAGAGACTATCCCAGGGTTTTTTAGTCGCTAGGCTCACCAAGAAATGAACTTGTCCGTCTTTGTGGCAGTGCTGGTGACTCTCGTCACGGTCTCAACTGTCCCAGTTGTCTCGAAAAATGCAACGGGATCGACGTATCCGACCAAATCTGGAATCGAAATTTGGGTCGACCCAGCCACCCCGAAAGACCGACAGAAGTATGTGAATTCCAGAGGACGATCATGGGACTTGGTCATGAGTGACGAGTTTAACACTAAGAACCGCAGTTTCCGTCCCGGTGACGACCACATGTGGACTTCCCTCGAGAAACCCGACGGTGTCAATGGCGCTCTGGAACTGTACTCGCACAATATGACGAGTACAAAGTGCGATGACGACGGCACGTGCTACTTCTACATTGAAACTAGAGATGAAGTGAACGTCATTCACGTGTACAACATGTACACGCGGCCGCCTGGATACCAGGACGCGTACTTCTACTACCGAGCAGCTATGGTGCAGTCCTGGAACAAATTCTGTTTCCAAGGTGGAATGTTGGAGGTTCGAGCTCAGTTACCTGGTGCTGTGTCTGATAAGTCTGGAAATCCCGATCTCGCAATGGGAAAATCTGGTAAAGTGGCTTCAAAGGCCTTCTACCCGACATGGCCCGGTATCTGGATGTTGGGGAACCTTGGTAGAGCCATTTTCTCGGCTTCTACCAACCGCATGTGGCCGTTCTCCTACAACAGGTGCGAGCCGGACGTGTTTAACCCCGACAACCAGCGTATTAGCGCCTGTAACGACAACCCTGGCTACGGCATGAACCCGAATCAAGGTCGAGGAGCTCCGGAGATTGATATTCTTGAAGGTGGTGGTTTGGCTATCTCTTCTTCGCTTCAGATCGCTCCCGGAATGCCGCTGGACTATCGTCTTTTCCCTGCAGACGCCAAGGGAGCTGATGTCACCAACCCGTACTGCGTGTACACGTACGATTGTTTGACTCCTGGTGCCAACATGATCGATGTCCCAACGTCTTACTACAATAAGGAACGTGGACACAAATCGTGGTATCAAGGTCTTCGGTACGGATCCAATAACTTCTGCCAGCAAAATGCGTCCCTGAAGCAGGACTATGACACTGTTTCCGCTTCCGTGAAGGCTGGCGTCAAAGAAAACACGTGCTCGGTGAAAACTTGCCCGGCTTCCGCGGATGTCAACGGAGATATGAGCTTCATTGATGACACCAAGACTTCTCACTGGGGAATCAACTCGAACGGAACGTGCTACCCACTCATGAACTCGTACATGGGAGCTTATCTGTGCGATCCGGATAACACCAACGAGAACTGTGAAAAACCTCGTAACGCGAGTACTCCCAAGACGAAAACCATGAGCGAATTCAACTACCAGATGGATGCTATCTCGTCCAATTGGCCCATTCATCTCGGAGGATACATCGACTACTTAACGTACCAGGTCGAGTGGGTCACGGGCGAGAAGGGCTACGTGCGCTGGATGCTGGACGGCCACCCGATCTTCGAGGTCACGACCGAAGCGTTCTCCAACGTCCCCCAGAACAAAAAGAAGGATAACCCGCAGAAGGTGATGCTGGAAGAGCCCATGTACATGATCTTCAACGTTGCTCTATCGAGATCGTGGGGTACGACACCTCCGAACGCCGGAAGTGAATGTCGTGGCGACGGCAACGACCCCGTGGCTAACGCCATTTGCGACGAGTTCCCCATGTACATGAAGATCGACTACATCCGGCTGTACCAGGACAGAGGAGACGACTTGGACGAGGACAACCTCATGTCGGTCGGTTGTGACCCGGAGACGCACCCGACCAAGAAGTGGATCGACGGGCACATCGACGAGTACGTGGACGACGACAACCCGTGGAAGGAGGTGTCAGGCAAAGCATTTTGCAAGATTGACGACGATTGTACAATTGGTGGTAACGTTGGTACAACAGCACTCAAGACTGGTAAATGTGTGAAAAACCGATGCGAATGCACTTACTCGACGTCGTGGGGAGGTCCTCGTTGCACCACTGCGTTGTCCGGATCTACAAGTACCAGTGCTAGCAGCTTGTCCAATCGTGCATACGGTCCCCCGATGGGGCTGTCGTTGAGTGTCGCCGGTATCATCGTGTTCCTGTCCTTCGTATCGGTGTACATGAGTATGATCTCAATGAAGAAGCAAGCTGCGCAGTTGACCAAGACAAACGCACAAGCTAAGATGGCTGGTAGTATGGTGGAGGATGGTGGTGTGAACCACGGCCACTCTACCAACCAGAGACCGAAGGACAACTACAGCCAGAACTTCGTCTAAGATATGTGGCTTCCCGGCTACGAATTGTAAATAAACTGCCTGCTGTGTATCGCCCATACCACAATTCCACCTGCTTGTCGACAAGACTTTTTCGGCCACATCATTTGCATTTGCAGGTGGCTACATGTACACAGCTGGTCTATCCGTGTGGGAAGATGCAAACCGCACGTGCCACTGCAAACGCTTCTGCCAACAGTTCAGTTGCGGCACCAAACAGCGAAAACGAGTGAGTGAGGCCAGCCACATTTTCGCTTTTGCATCGTGTTGCACAACGAAAGCGAATATTTAACACACACTTCACGATGCGATTCGCTTCTGTTTGTGTATTGGCAACAGCATTTACTGCCGTTTCAGCAGCCAACAATTCCTCCTACGGCACCAAGTCAGGGATCAAGAGCTGGGTCGATCCAGATACTCCAGACGAGCGACAGTCGTACACTAACTCTCGAGGACGGAAATGGGATCTCGTCATGAGTGACGAGTTCAACGTGGCAAACCGCAGCTTCCGGCCTGGAGATGATCATTTGTGGACGTCGCTGAATAAACCTGACGGTGTCAATGGCGCGTTGGAGATCTACGGCCATAATATGACGTCGACCAAGTGCGACGGTGACACGTGCTACTTCTACATCGAAGTGTCCGATGAACCGCAGACCATTTCCGTCTACAACATGTACAAGTACCCACCAGGCTATCAGGACGCTCATTTCTTCTACCGAGCAGGGATGGTGCAATCCTGGAACAAATTCTGTTTCCAAGGTGGAATGTTGGAGGTTCGAGCTCAGTTACCTGGTGCTGTGTCTGATAAGTCTGGAAATCCTGATCTAGCATTGGGAAAATCTGGTAAAGTGGCTTCAAAGGCCTATTACCCGACATGGCCCGGTATCTGGATGTTGGGGAACCTTGGTAGAGCCATTTTCTCGGCTTCTACCAACCGCATGTGGCCATTTTCCTACAACAAATGTGAACCGGACGTGTTTAACCCTGACTTCCAACGTATCAGTGCGTGTGACGATGATCCTGGTTACGGACTGAACCCGAATCAAGGTCGAGGAGCTCCAGAGATCGATCTTCTAGAAGGAGGAGGCTTGGCTATCTCTTCTTCGCTTCAGATCGCCCCTGGAATGCCTACAGACTTCCGTCTTTTTCCTGCAGACGCCAAAGGAGCAGACGCAGCCAGCCCGTACTGTGTATACTCGTACGACTGCAAGACTAAAGGAGCCAATGTGATTGATGTACCTACTGCCTACTTCCAGCAAATGAGAGGACATAAGTCCTGGTACCAAGGACTCCGTTACGGTGCTAACAACTATTGTGCACCCGACGGTAGTGCTAAACAGGACTTCTCTACCGTCAACAAGTCAGTGGAGACTGGTATCACGGACAATACGTGCACTACAGACACTTGTCCGGCTTCAATGGACGTCAACGGAGACATGGGGCTAATCGATGGAGAGGGAAAGAACCACTGGGGCATCAACTCGAACGGCACTTGCTATCCGATCATGAACTCGTACATGGGTGCATACCTGTGTGATCCTGACAATACCAACTCCATGTGCACGAGTCCTCGCAATTCAACTACGCCCAAGTCGAACACGATGAGTCCGTTCAATTACCAAATGGATGCCATTTCTTCAAATTGGCCTATTCATCTTGGAGGATATCTCGACTATCTCGTCTACCAAGTGGAATGGGTCACTGGAGAGAACGGATACGTGCGCTGGATGCTCGATGGAAGTCCCATCTTCGAAGTGACCACGGACGCTTTCTCCAATGTCCCACAGAACTCGAACAAGACGAATCCCGTCAAGGTGATGCTGGAAGAGCCCATGTACCTGATCTTTAACGTGGCGCTTTCAAGCTCCTGGGGTGCTACACCTCCGAACGCCGGAAACGAATGCCGTGGTGACGGAACGAATGACGAAACCAACCGCATCTGCGACGAGTTCCCCATGTACATGAAGGTCGACTACATCCGTTTGTACCAGGATTTAGCTGACGACCTGCCTGAAGACAGCTACATGCAGGTCGGTTGCGACCCAAAGAGCCACCCGACCAAGGAATGGATCGAAGGCCACATGGACGAGTTCTCGGACGATGATAACCCGGTCAAATCTGTGAGTGGGAAAGCGTTTTGCAAGACGAACGACGACTGTACTATCGGTGGCAGTGTGGGTTCCACTTTGTTGAAAACGGGAACTTGTGTCAAGTCTCGTTGTGCGTGTTCCTCGACGTCTTGGAGTGGTCCAAGGTGTACGGAACCTCAATCCGATACTTCCGAGAAGTCCAGCAGTTTGTCCAAGCGCGTTTACGGGCCTCCAATGGGATTGACAATGGGCGTGGGTAGTATTGCCATCTTTTTGTCCATCGCATCGGTCTGGTTTGCAGCAGTTGTGACTGCAAAAGAGACGCAGAAAATGGTGAAAACCAAAGATGCCGAACGAGAAGCTCGTCAACGAGAAGTCAAAGAGTCCCAACTCTCTAACGGAGACCTCGGGTCGAGTCTGACCAGCTTCAACCAACCCAAAGACAACTACAAGCAGAATTTTGTCTAAGTGTAGCCAAAGTTGATTTTTGTTACTGAATATTTAGTTGGATACCTGATTTGTTGAGAAATATCAGAGTTAGATGATGATTGTGAATATTGAATATCAGAGGTTATTTCGAACGGTAAAAAATTGATGCACTTCGGTATAGGAGAAAAGTTGTCCCGTTTGGTTCTACGACGACCTCTACACCACACGATGTCTCACCTACGTGCGAGCAGATGCCTGTCGCCGTCTCGAACAGTAGAGTTTTACACTTGGAGGTAGAATCGAGACGGTCATTCCTCGATTTGCCACTTCCCTGAAAAAAAAAAACAAACAAAAAAACAATGCAGTCTCCATTGCTGCTTCTCGTAGTGTTGGCTCTGGTTGTGACGTTTGCAGCGGGGAAAAATGCCTCCAGGTCGTCTGAATACCCCACCAAGTCCGGGATCAAGACGTGGGTGGACCCTGCAACACCCGCGAATCGCCAATCCTACGTCACGTCTCGTGGTCGCACGTGGCAATTGGTTATGAGCGACGAGTTTAACACTGCGAACCGCAGTTTTCGCCCTGGTGACGACCACATGTGGACGTCATTAGAGAAACCGGACGGAGTGAACGGAGCATTGGAGATCTACGCACACAATATGACAGGAACCCAGTGCGATGACGACGGAACGTGCTACTTCTACATTGAAACGGACTCGGACAACTTCACCATTTCAGTCTACAACATGTATACTCACCCACCAGGTTACATGAATTCTACCTTCTACTACCGAGCAGCAATGGTACAGTCTTGGAACAAATTCTGTTTCCAAGGTGGAATGCTGGAAGTTCGAGCTCAATTACCAGGTGCAGTGTCGAAAGCTTCAGGGAATCCAGATCTGGCACTAGGAAAGAGTGGACAAGTGACAGACACAGCGTACTACCCGACGTGGCCTGGTATTTGGATGATGGGGAACCTCGGTAGAGCCATTTTCTCAGGTTCTACCAACCGCATGTGGCCGTTCTCCTATGATCGATGTGAACCGGAGCTCTTCGATCCGATTAACCAGAGAATCAGTGCGTGTGATGATGATCCAGGCTATGGGTTAAATGCCAACCAAGGACGTGGAGCTCCGGAGATTGATATTCTAGAAGGAGGAGGCCTGGCAATCTCGTCTTCTCTTCAGATTGCGCCTGGAATGCCCAGTGACTTCCGACTCTACCCTGCTGATACCAAGGGGGTTGATGCGACGAATCCCTACTGTGTCTACAGCTACAACTGTAAGACGGATGGTGCAAACTTGATCGATGTCCCCACTAAGTACTACCAGCAGGAACGTGGCCACAAGTCCTGGTATCAAGGGCTACGATACGCTTCGAACAACAATTGTGCCAGGAAGAGCACCAAAGTTCAGAGTTTCGCTACCGTCAACGCTTCAGTTACTCGTGGAATCACCGAGAACTCATGTACTACTACGACTTGCCCTGCTTCTCTGGATGTGAATGGAGAGTTGGGTCTTATTGATGGAGAGGGCAAGAACCACTGGGGTATCAACTCGAACGGCACATGTTTCCCTATTATGAACTCGTACATGGGCGCTTACCTGTGTGATCCAGACAATATGGACGCTCGCTGTGCTAGTCCCCGGAACTCTTCGACGCCAAAGTCGAACGCTATGGACCCTTTCAACTATCAGATGGATGCTATTTCCTCGAATTGGCCCATTCACCTCGGAGCGTACACAGATTATCTCACCTATCAGCTGGAATGGGTCACTGGTAAGAACGGATACGTGCGGTGGATGTTGGCTGGAAGCCCCTTGTTCGAAGTCACCGCCGACGCGTTCTCCAATGTCCCGCAGAACTCCAACAGCAGTAACCCGCAAAAAGTGATGCTGGAAGAGCCCATGTCGCTCATTTTCAACGTCGCTCTCTCCAGTTCGTGGGGTACAAAGCCTCCTAACCCAGGTAGCGCCTGCAAAGGAGACGGCAAGGACGCAGCGGTGAACAAAATCTGTGACGAGTTCCCCATGTTCATGAAAGTCGACTACATCCGACTGTACCAAGACATGGCGGACGACTTGGACGCTGATAGTTACATGCAGGTCGGTTGTGATCCGGAAAGCCACCCGACTAAAGAGTGGATTCAAGGCCACATCGAGGAGTATCAGGACGACGACAATCTCGTGACGGAAGTGACTGGAATGGCCTTCTGTAAGTCCAACAGCGACTGTACAGTGGGTGGTAATTACGCTAAGACGGACTTGATCACTGGCAAGTGCGTCCAGTCCCGTTGTTCCTGCACGTACCCCAAGTCCTGGGGAGGTCCACGTTGCACGATGGCTCACGCTGAATCTTCGTCGTCCAAGGAGACGACTCGAGTGTATGGTCCTCCCATTTCGTTGGCTTTCGGAATTGCAGCACTTGCAGTGTTTTTGACGTCCATTTCAGTGTGGAGAGGCATGAAATCTGCCGCCATTAGGAACGCAGCAGTGATCAAAGCCAGTATGATGGCCAAGACGGACCCAGAGGCGAGAAGGGGAGGAGATACGACCACCAGTCACGTTTCCAACGCGTAGAATTCCTGTAATACTTGCTGAATAAACAGTTTTGACAGCTAACCTGTTATATTTAATACTGAAAGGTCACCGAAAGATCACCAGTTCCCAGAAACTAATATTTTGGATCTCAAAGGCTCTCGTGGAGAGGAACAGCAAAGAATTGGACAGTTTACTGGTTGACCAAGATCAAACCGTTGACCCTTTCCGAATGCCGTTGGCAAATCCTCGAAAATATGACAGCCGTGGAGCCCTCGAAGGCGTCAATGCTTGCGACCTCAAAGGCTACAAGGACAGTGACACGTTTCGTGCTTTTCCAAAGTCACCTCTTGCCGAAGACGCTACGATTAGTAAGTTTGGTAAAACGCCAGAGAACGCTAGCTCAACCATCTTGCATACTGGAGCTGAAAGTGGTGACAATTCTGAAAATATGTTGATACATTGCAGTACGCATAAAAGGAAACCCGTTGTTTTTGTTTTTTTGTAGCACGGTTTCTATTCAGCAAGCGTACTGCTAGAGTGCATCGATAACTACAATTACGAAGGATCGAAAGTGTTGTCACATGGGTTGCCGTTGGCACAGCTCGAAGCGCAGCAAGCAGCGAAGTCGGCGCGAATACTCATCTGATACCGTCGGCAGCAATTACTGATGAAGGTATTTCTATTCGAGTTCGGGCGTCCGCAGGCTGGCTGGCAAATCCTCTCTCCCTGAGAATAGCCAAGAGTGGCCGCAATGACGATCAAGGCAGCGAGGCAGGTCTTGGCGTTCATCGTTGGTACACTGGGTGAGGATGTCTTCCTTGGCAAATTGAAAACTGATGGCGATCTCCGGCTCGGGGTTGTCTAATGACGACGGCTTGCCATCCTAAAAGGACAGCCCATAAGGTGCCTTGGGACGTACACCAGATCATTGTTCTTGTCCAGAATCTGGATCCCGATCCCAGTTTGGATGACGATCGTGGACTTGCTGGATGCTCTGAAGTAGGGTTGGCAATTCATCGTTAATAATGCTTATGATAACCTATATAATCGTAAACGATTAATATTTGCAACACTTCTCTGAAGCTTACGAACCCATCGACTCGTGACGAATCTCCTTTCCTAAAGCTGTGCTTGCACCCCAGCTCTACCTCGAGTTCAGCTTCGCACAGGGAATGTGATTATCTACAATGAGAAAATCACTTTTGATCCTGTCTAAACTCAGAGAACAAAACGCGACGCGAAAACTAGTAGAGCTAATACTTTTGGGATTTGCCGTCTACCACTTTTAGTACTTGTCACTCATGAAATTGGTTAACGCATTTAGATTCTAATACCTGTGGTGGTTTTAAAGCCCGGTGATGCCGACAGCAGGATATGATCAAAACGGCGGCAAAAGCGGTTCACAACATCTCACACTTTGTGATCATGTCTGGTTTACGAGTAGTGAACTGTCCTATCAGCCGGCACCATGTTACACTAGCAGTACTAGGTAAATAGCAACGCGAGGTCTGCTCTATATGTAGTCTACATAATGTAAGGCAAAACCTCCGAGGGAACTCCGCCAACCCCCCATCTTGAGAACAGCGAGCGAGAACGCATGACAATGCCAAAATTGCCATGAGAGTCACGTTTACGAAGAGCTTCCATTGATTAGAAGGAACTGCAGCACTACAGAAGTTGCTCTTGTCCTGTTCACTTTGCTATTTACCAGCAACGCACCACAACAAAACTCCCAGGACCCTACTACCACTCCCAGATCCGAAGATCCCTTCCGCACTTCCGTAGCCATGAAGTTCGCCATCCTACCCGTGCTCGCCTCACTCCTGATTGCCGGAACCTTCGCTCAATTCGACTGCGAACGTGTTCCCTATATCGAATGCAACGGTGTTTGGCAACGCCGGTCCACAAGTCTGCGGTAGCGACGGTGTCACGTACAAGAATCGGTGCGAATTCAACAGGGCCAACTGTGACAACAAAGGAATGCGAGTACTCCACAATGGCATGTGTAAAAGTGATGGAACGCGCTAAGACATCCGAAACACCTCTTTTTCTCCAGACTTGACTGTGGGTCGTTTTCAATACGATGGCCAACATTGAGAGGAGGGGAAAGGGATGTGTCCGAACTCGTGCTTTAGTCGATTGCATTGTACTGTAGCGCCGTGCGTTTTAGACAAGAAGAAATCTTGCGAGAAAATGCTACACTAGTGGATCTGATTGCTAGTACTTGATGTAGTTGGTCCCTACCGCTTTTATCGTGTTCTTGTGCTTAGATATTGTACTGGCCATTAAAGTTGGTATCAAACTTTAGTCCCTATTGTCTACTATTATCCAGCGGTGGGTGATATTCGTTGGTAGTCACATAGAGGTGCAAGAACCAACTAATGTTCAGTGTTATTATTTTTTCGTCGATCGTGTTTTACTTGCGGTAGTTGCTGTTGCCTTGGCTTTCGTAGGAGAACTACGTGTTGAACTGGTAATTTTTGTCTTCTGGGCTGTCGATGGCGTTTTGGCTGTGATTTTAGACGGACTGACAGCTCTCGTGGATTTCGTAGGAGTTGCAGCGGGTGCTGGAACTTCCACCTTCTTGGGTTTTCGACTTTCCTGCTCGATATGCACGAGCATGTGGACTTCTTCCGCCCACATCGCCAGTAGTTCATTCCTACGTCGGGTATCTTCGTCCCACCGCACTACTGGAGCTAATTTTTGACGTTTCTGCTGCTCTAAAACTTGTAAAATGGTGTTCACACGTTCAGTTGGGAACGCTGCAGGCCCCACCGAGTGCACGATTCCACCCAAACCTTGGAGAGCAGAAACAGCAGTCGGAATTTTCTTGACAATCTTCGGCACTTCAGACGTTTTGATTTTCAACTGCGATGTACTGGAAGCAGGTGTGACTGGAGCCGGAGTCTTTGATTTTGAAGGGGATGTTGGGACTTTTGATGGACTGGAAGTTCGAGGCTTTGACGTTGGTTTGGAAGCTGTTCGAGTTGTAGATTTCACGGGGGATTTAGACGCAGTTGTAGGTTTTGTTGGCGAGGTTTTTCCTTTAGTTATTGAAGTAACAGGAGGGGATTTCCCTCGACTGCTTGGTGGCGCAGCTTTTGAAGTAGCAGGAGTCTTTGGCTTTGGAGACGTCGGGGGAGCAGCAGGAGTCACTGATGTAGGAGGTGCAGCTATAGTAGAAGCTGGAGTCCCTACAATCTCAAGGTTGATTACACTGTCAATGGACAGTCCCAACACAGTGAGTAGATTCACGTCATGACTGGAAAATGGCCAATTGTACATGACAAACCCACGTTTCCCTAGTGCTGTCATTTGTCCCAGCACGTGTTTTGTAAGTGAACCACCGTACGTTTCTAGTGTTGGTGGTGGTCGATCTTCAACAGAAGTAGAGCTCAATACGGTACTCGTATCACTTTTCCCATCTGTACCTTGTCCTTCACTCTGAGATTGCTGTAGTATCCTCAGTTCTTCCTCTCTTACTCGATTCTCCTCAACCTGAAGCTTTGCAAGAGTTTGTTTCAAGTCAATTGGTAGATACTTCAACTTTTCGCCCATGATCTGTGCGCATTCCGCAGCATCCGTTGGTGTAGCTCCTCCCACGAGTAAAACCCCTTTAATCACTTCGTCAATATCGAGAACCGTTTGTCGATGGATCACTCGTGGTTGCGTTGACTCAACCTCTTCACTCTCCGTCTCTTGGTTACCCCGTAAACCTTCAGATCCACTTACTTTTGGCGTTAAAACTTGTTGTAAAATCCGTAAAGTCTCCTTACTTAAATTCTGCTTCGGTGACTTTATATCTCTCACCACTGCGTCTCGTAGAAGTCCTAGCAGAGTAGCAACTGTTTGGCGTAACATCACCGTTTGGTCCCTGAAAAACGATCCGTCATTTGTCTGGAGCTTCTCCATTCTCTTTTTACACACACGCAGCTGTCTCTTGTAGCAATAGGCATCCTTACGTGCATCTCCACGCTCGCTCTTCAACTGAGAAATGTGTTCTTCGAGTTGTTTCCGCTTTTTAGCAGCTTCATCGAGTTCTTCACGGCTTTGTTGCAGTTTCTTCTTCATCTCTTCGTTATCTTCCAGTTGTTTAAAAAGTGTAGAACGCATCAACTGCTCGAAGTGGCAGTCGTGAGCACTCATTGAGATGAAAATCTCCTGCGCCGTCTCATTCTCAGCTTTCATCTTCGTAGCATCAGCTAACAATGCGTCATGCCGTTTCCTTAAATTTGAGAATCCGTCGACGAAAAAGTCCAATTGCGCTCGGGAATGTAACATTTCAGCTCTCATTTCCCCATGCTGCTGTTTTAACACAGTTACTTGTCGAACCAGGAACGCTCGAGTGGTTTGTTCTTTTGCACGTAAAATTGTCAATTCCAGTAGAAATTGCTTCAACTTCTCGAAACTAGGGGAACCAGTATGCACAAGACGTTCTGCTTTCTTGAATGACGCTTCCAATAGATCCAACTCACTCAATTTCTGCTTAATCTCATCGTCCAAATGATGATCCTTCACGCGTTCCGGTTTGGTCTGGTTATCGGAAGAAATGGCTGGGAGGAAAGTATGGTTAAATTGAGGCTTTTTACTGGACAAGATTCCATTCTTCTGCTGGCTGGTGGATCGCAACCAAGCAAGGAAGACGCCTAGTGACGTGTCCTGATCCAAACATACAAGACTAGTCAAGACTCGTTCGATATCACCTCGGTCTTCACATCCTCGTAGATCAATTCGCAGTGTTTCAGCTAGTAGTCGCAATTGAGCGGGAGGTAGCGTCTGCACCGATTCCTGCACGAACGGCTTGATCCCCAACATCATCGGACGTTTGAAGTGCAGGCTCTATTTAAGCTTCACCTATTGTTTTGCATGTAACAAACACTCGACAAGAAAACGTGTTTTTTTTTACTTGTAAGTATTTCTTAACCAACAGAGTGTACTTCGAAGTACAGCAGGTAGTTGCATTGGCAACTAGAATGACGAAGAAGAGTCTGGACCCAAGTCTTCAACGTCGCAAGGACTGTTGGTGGCACAGCTCGAAGCGCAGCAAGCATCGAAGTTAGCGCCAATACTCTGTTCGCGCTTTAGGCAGCACGAACTGATGAAGGTGTTTTTGTTGGAGGTCTCAGCAATGCAGGATGGCTTGCAGAGCTTCTGTCCCTGGACGTTGGCGAGGGTGGCCACAACAGCGATCAAGGCAGCGAGGCAGGTCTTGGTGTTCATCGTTGGTCCTTAGTTGAGATTGTCTTCCTTGGCGAATTGGAAACTGGTGATGAACTCGTTGCGATCCTCACCTCACGGTTTTCTAATGATGATGGCTTGCAAGCTACTTCGAAGTATACGGAACCTTGGGACACCACTACAGATCTCACAGTTATCTTCGCAAACATTTACGAATCCGTGACAAATCAACTTATCACGCTTACGAATTCATCGATTTGTGACGAATGTGTGGTGCAAAGCTTGCAATTGAAGAAGAAGGGGACACCAATCTAGTTCAGTATTCATTTTGGACGGAGTAGCTTTCCTTTTCACCAAACTCAATCGGACCAAACATGCACGGACCGTTGGGCGGGGGTTGAAGCGAAGACAAAAATTTGACGCAACACATCGACGTGCAGACTCTGAGTCACCTTTGAAAAGCGCCCATTGTCGATGACGCTGATCATTGCGGCTTTCGACAGCATGGGAACTTCTCTTTTATAACAGGGAGCGCATCTCCATGGTAAGATAACAAGTCCGTCACCTCGTTCCCGTCCAAATAATAGTCACACTCTTCATTGAAGACATCGATCTTCAATAGCTCACGTGCCATTTGTACGTACCCTCCCCTCAATTTCTTGAGGCGATTAAGATATTGGAGTCGAGTGGGCTGGAAGAAGAGGGCAGGGAGTATATTTGCCGTTGCATGAGTATGGGAAGCGCATTCACGTTTGATCTCCGAAAACGTAAGTAAGCTGCTCCAAGCGACTTGTTGAGCTGCAGCAGTTCCATAGACGAACACTTTCCATCTTGGATAGCAAAAAAATTAACATCGACCATCTGCCATATAATATCGCTCCATGAACTGGAAGTTGTCCACCAAGGAAAGAATCGTGATGAGCTCAATTGCTTCTCGAATTTGTATGAACTGGGTCATATTGTGAGGATTTCCTTCGTCTAAATGGAAAATCAGGCATAATCTTTCATGTGGGCAGTTAATGTGTCTAGATGGCCACTCGAGTAAGACCATCTCACGTCCAAAATCCGTGGGCTCCTCAGGGATAAAACAAGCATCTAAGGCGGTTAACCAAGGCTCCAAAAACGTCCAGTCAGTTGTCATGCCTGCGCAATTCACTTTGGGCAATTGTAAAATACGTGAGAGAACAATTGTACTGGGTCACTTCACCTCGGAAGCAATTTGGAGAATGATCTAGTCCAGCTCTGTCATGTCCACTTCACCTCCGTTGACTACAACCAAAGTTTACTCGTTGTTCATATTCCATCTAGTGTAGCAGCCAGAACGCGCTGTCTTTCATGTTGCTAGGAGATTTGGATGCCTGGAAGGAAAGTATGGTTAAATTGAGGCTTTTTACTGGACAAGATTCCATTCTTCTGCTGGCTGGTGGATCGCAACCAAGCAAGGAAGACGCCTAGTGACGTGTCCTGATCCAAACATACAAGACTAGTCAAGACTCGTTCGATATCACCTCGGTCTTCACATCCTCGTAGATCAATTCGCAGTGTTTCAGCTAGTAGTCGCAATTGAGCGGGAGGTAGCGTCTGCACCGATTCCTGCACGAACGGCTTGATCCCCAACATCATCGGACGTTTGAAGTGCAAGCTCTATTTAAGCTTCACCTATTGTTTTGCATGTAACAAACACTCGACAAGAAAACGTGTTTTTTTTTACTTGTAAGTATTTCTTAACCAACAGAGTGTACTTCGAAGTACAGCAGGTAGTTGCATTGGCAACTAGAATGACGAAGAAGAGTCTGGACCCAAGTCTTCAACGTCGCAAGGACTGTTGGTGGCACAGCTCGAAGCGCAGCAAGCATCGAAGTTAGCGCCAATACTCTGTTCGCGCTTTAGGCAGCACGAACTGATGAAGGTGTTTTTGTTGGAGGTCTCAGCAATGCAGGATGGCTTGCAGAGCTTCTGTCCCTGGACGTTGGCGAGGGTGGCCACAACAGCGATCAAGGCAGCGAGGCAGGTCTTGGTGTTCATCGTTGGTCCTTAGTTGAGATTGTCTTCCTTGGCGAATTGGAAACTGGTGATGAACTCGTTGCGATCCTCACCTCACGGTTTTCTAATGATGATGGCTTGCAAGCTACTTCGAAGTATACGGAACCTTGGGACACCACTACAGATCTCACAGTTATCTTCGCAAACATTTACGAATCCGTGACAAATCAACTTATCACGCTTACGAATTCATCGATTTGTGACGAATGTGTGGTGCAAAGCTTGCAATTGAAGAAGAAGGGGACACCAATCTAGTTCAGTATTCATTTTGGACGGAGTAGCTTTCCTTTTCACCAAACTCAATCGGACCAAACATGCACGGACCGTTGGGCGGGGGTTGAAGCGAAGACAAAAATTTGACGCAACACATCGACGTGCAGACTCTGAGTCACCTTTGAAAAGCGCCCATTGTCGATGACGCTGATCATTGCGGCTTTCGACAGCATGGGAACTTCTCTTTTATAACAGGGAGCGCATCTCCATGGTAAGATAACAAGTCCGTCACCTCGTTCCCGTCCAAATAATAGTCACACTCTTCATTGAAGACATCGATCTTCAATAGCTCACGTGCCATTTGTACGTACCCTCCCCTCAATTTCTTGAGGCGATTAAGATATTGGAGTCGAGTGGGCTGGAAGAAGAGGGCAGGGAGTATATTTGCCGTTGCATGAGTATGGGAAGCGCATTCACGTTTGATCTCCGAAAACGTAAGTAAGCTGCTCCAAGCGACTTGTTGAGCTGCAGCAGTTCCATAGACGAACACTTTCCATCTTGGATAGCAAAAAAATTAACATCGACCATCTGCCATATAATATCGCTCCATGAACTGGAAGTTGTCCACCAAGGAAAGAATCGTGATGAGCTCAATTGCTTCTCGAATTTGTATGAACTGGGTCATATTGTGAGGATTTCCTTCGTCTAAATGGAAAATCAGGCATAATCTTTCATGTGGGCAGTTAATGTGTCTAGATGGCCACTCGAGTAAGACCATCTCACGTCCAAAATCCGTGGGCTCCTCAGGGATAAAACAAGCATCTAAGGCGGTTAACCAAGGCTCCAAAAACGTCCAGTCAGTTGTCATGCCTGCGCAATTCACTTTGGGCAATTGTAAAATACGTGAGAGAACAATTGTACTGGGTCACTTCACCTCGGAAGCAATTTGGAGAATGATCTAGTCCAGCTCTGTCATGTCCACTTCACCTCCGTTGACTACAACCAAAGTTTACTCGTTGTTCATATTCCATCTAGTGTAGCAGCCAGAACGCGCTGTCTTTCATGTTGCTAGGAGATTTGGATGCCTGGAAGGAAAGTATGGTTAAATTGAGGCTTTTTACTGGACAAGATTCCATTCTTCTGCTGGCTGGTGGATCGCAACCAAGCAAGGAAGACGCCTAGTGACGTGTCCTGATCCAAACATACAAGACTAGTCAAGACTCGTTCGATATCACCTCGGTCTTCACATCCTCGTAGATCAATTCGCAGTGTTTCAGCTAGTAGTCGCAATTGAGCGGGAGGTAGCGTCTGCACCGATTCCTGCACGAACGGCTTGATCCCCAACATCATCGGACGTTTGAAGTGCAAGCTCTATTTAAGCTTCACCTATTGTTTTGCATGTAACAAACACTCGACAAGAAAACGTGTTTTTTTTTACTTGTAAGTATTTCTTAACCAACAGAGTGTACTTCGAAGTACAGCAGGTAGTTGCATTGGCAACTAGAATGACGAAGAAGAGTCTGGACCCAAGTCTTCAACGTCGCAAGGACTGTTGGTGGCACAGCTCGAAGCGCAGCAAGCATCGAAGTTAGCGCCAATACTCTGTTCGCGCTTTAGGCAGCACGAACTGATGAAGGTGTTTTTGTTGGAGGTCTCAGCAATGCAGGATGGCTTGCAGAGCTTCTGTCCCTGGACGTTGGCGAGGGTGGCCACAACAGCGATCAAGGCAGCGAGGCAGGTCTTGGTGTTCATCGTTGGTCCTTAGTTGAGATTGTCTTCCTTGGCGAATTGGAAACTGATGATGAACTCGTTGCGATCCTCACCTCACGGTTTTCTAATGATGATGGCTTGCAAGCTACTTCGAAGTATACGGAACCTTGGGACACCACTAGAGATCTCACAATTACCTTCGCAAACATTTACGAATCCGTGACAAATCAACTTATCACGCTTACGAATTCATCGATTTGTGACGAATGTGTGGTGCAAAGCTTGCAATTGAAGAAGAAGGGGACACCAATCTAGTTCAGTATTCATTTTGGACGGAGTAGCTTTCCTTTTCACCAAACTCAATCGGACCAAACATGCACGGACCGTTGGGCGGGGGTTGAAGCGAAGACAAAAATTTGACGCAACACATCGACGTGCAGACTCTGAGTCACCTTTGAAAAGCGCCCATTGTCGATGACGCTGATCATTGCGGCTTTCGACAGCATGGGAACTTCTCTTTTATAACAGGGAGCGCATCTCCATGGTAAGATAACAAGTCCGTCACCTCGTTCCCGTCCAAATAATAGTCACACTCTTCATTGAAGACATCGATCTTCAATAGCTCACGTGCCATTTGTACGTACCCTCCCCTCAATTTCTTGAGGCGATTAAGATATTGGAGTCGAGTGGGCTGGAAGAAGAGGGCAGGGAGTATATTTGCCGTTGCATGAGTATGGGAAGCGCATTCACGTTTGATCTCCGAAAACGTAAGTAAGCTGCTCCAAGCGACTTGTTGAGCTGCAGCAGTTCCATAGACGAACACTTTCCATCTTGGATAGCAAAAAAATTAACATCGACCATCTGCCATATAATATCGCTCCATGAACTGGAAGTTGTCCACCAAGGAAAGAATCGTGATGAGCTCAATTGCTTCTCGAATTTGTATGAACTGGGTCATATTGTGAGGATTTCCTTCGTCTAAATGGAAAATCAGGCATAATCTTTCATGTGGGCAGTTAATGTGTCTAGATGGCCACTCGAGTAAGACCATCTCACGTCCAAAATCCGTGGGCTCCTCAGGGATAAAACAAGCATCTAAGGCGGTTAACCAAGGCTCCAAAAACGTCCAGTCAGTTGTCATGCCTGCGCAATTCACTTTGGGCAATTGTAAAATACGTGAGAGAACAATTGTACTGGGTCACTTCACCTCGGAAGCAATTTGGAGAATGATCTAGTCCAGCTCTGTCATGTCCACTTCACCTCCGTTGACTACAACCAAAGTTTACTCGTTGTTCATATTCCATCTAGTGTAGCAGCCAGAACGCGCTGTCTTTCATGTTGCTAGGAGATTTGGATGCCTGGAAGGAAAGTATGGTTAAATTGAGGCTTTTTACTGGACAAGATTCCATTCTTCTGCTGGCTGGTGGATCGCAACCAAGCAAGGAAGACGCCTAGTGACGTGTCCTGATCCAAACATACAAGACTAGTCAAGACTCGTTCGATATCACCTCGGTCTTCACATCCTCGTAGATCAATTCGCAGTGTTTCAGCTAGTAGTCGCAATTGAGCGGGAGGTAGCGTCTGCACCGATTCCTGCACGAACGGCTTGATCCCCAACATCATCGGACGTTTGAAGTGCAAGCTCTATTTAAGCTTCACCTATTGTTTTGCATGTAACAAACACTCGACAAGAAAACGTGTTTTTTTTTACTTGTAAGTATTTCTTAACCAACAGAGTGTACTTCGAAGTACAGCAGGTAGTTGCATTGGCAACTAGAATGACGAAGAAGAGTCTGGACCCAAGTCTTCAACGTCGCAAGGACTGTTGGTGGCACAGCTCGAAGCGCAGCAAGCATCGAAGTTAGCGCCAATACTCTGTTCGCGCTTTAGGCAGCACGAACTGATGAAGGTGTTTTTGTTGGAGGTCTCAGCAATGCAGGATGGCTTGCAGAGCTTCTGTCCCTGGACGTTGGCGAGGGTGGCCACAACAGCGATCAAGGCAGTGAGGCAGGTCTTGGTGTTCATCGTTGGTCCTTAGTTGAGATTGTCTTCCTTGGCGAATTGGAAACTGATGATGAACTCGTTGCGACCTTCAGCTTGGGTGACACGACAATGTCTTCAATTCCCTTCCAATCGTAAACATAACTTTTCACGCTTACGATTCGTGACGAATCACCAGTGCAATCACGTGCTTGTAAAAGATCGGAATGCTAAAGCCTTATCGTGGATACGTGGTATTTATTGAACGCTTTCCACTTCACGAACATGGGCCCAACCCACTGACCGTTGGGCGGGGGTTGAAGCAAAGACAAAAATTAGAGCCAAAATGTCTGCGTGCAGGCTCTGGGCTACCTCTGAATAACGCGCATTGTTGAGGACGCTGATCATTGCCGCTTTCGAAAGAATTGGGACTTTTTCCTTGATAACAGGCAGAACATCTTCATGGTGAGAGCGTAAGTCCATCATCTCTTTCTCGTTCAATTTGAAATCACGCGCTTTATCGATGACATTGATCTTCAATAGTTCTCACGCCATTCGTAGGTTGGTATTCCGTAAACACAATGTGAGACCCGCCAAATTGCCATCAGTGCTAATAGTTAACTCCTCGATAGGCCATCGACGCAGAGTCTCGTTATGAATGGAAACCACCACGTTGAAATGGTTCATCGTAAGCAGTCGGAGATTCGGACACACAGCAGATAATACACTCAGATCAAGAATGCTGTCGTGGTCCAACTTATCAATCGGAGCATTCAGTGTTAAAGATTGCAGATTTCCACCGATCAACGCCAACAAGTCAATGGTCAAGTGAACAGACTCAAATGGAGCAAAGGACAGTTGTAGCGAGTGAAGTTTACTCGAGACTGACAAGTTTTGCTCATTTGAATCGCGAGAAATACTCAATACACCATCGCCAAGTCTAGTTTGACAAAGTCCCAGTCCTGGAACGAGAACTTCCACGAGGTCATCACTCGAGAATTTGGCCCGGCAGTGATAAGAACTTGATACTTTAATTGTTGGGCCTTCACCTTCATCAAAGTCGATGGGCCATACGGTTGTTCCCTCTTGAATGTCGATAAATCCAAACTGAGAAGGATGTTGCTCCACCTCCCCATTGTCCAAGCAGGGATAATTGTATTTGAGAACATTCGCCATCCTCAATAGATCGTATTTTTCCAAACTTGCATTATCAATCCTGAATGAAGTCTCAACAGAAAACACGCAGCATACTGCATACACTAACAATGGCCACGATTCAGACTCCACAAAGTCGAGGTGGAATGACGTTGGGGTAATGTCCGACCGCTCTGCAATAGTCGAAAATATTGCAGCAAACGCTCTCCTAGACAATTTCCTGCACGAAACTTGCATGCCAACAGTAAAGATTCGAGACCACCGGTAAGCTCGGTCCAGTAGAACTCCAGCATTGATCGAAGCAGGAGTTCGTCTAAGCCTAGATCCATAATAGAATCGAATAGTAAAGGGTTCTACAGCCAAATCTTGGGGGTAAATCGTTGTTGAATCATGTAAAGTGCCAATAACACATACTTGTATCCGTGGGTTGTGCCTGTCAGCCACACGTGGTATAAGACCCATCTGCAGAATGAGAGAAACGCCCGCATTAAACAGTCTGCGAAGACCAGCCTCGATCCCGTAAAACGTATCATCCTTGTTGTCTAGCTTTAGGCTAGCACACACTCTAGCGCCATCAAACGCACAAGCCCATCCCGTATCCATATAATGCGAGATATACTTCTTGCCCCTTTCTTCCAACCCAATCGACTCCAATATCTTCATCGCTTGTAGAAATTGAGCGGGAGGCCCCGAAAACGAAAGCAAGCTGCTCCAAGCGACCTGTTGAGCTGCAGCAGTTCCACGGACGAACACTTTCCATCTAGGATAGCAAAAAAAATAACATCGACCATTTGACGCATAAAATCGGTTCTTGAACACATAGTTGGCCACAAAGGAAAGAGTCGTGACTAGTTCAACTGCTTCTCGAATTTGCACGAACTGCATCATATTTTGAGGATTCCCTTCGTTCAAGTGGATCATCAGACATGATTCTTCTTGTGGGCAGTTAATGTGTCTAGATGGCCACTCGAGTAAGACCTGCATTTCGCGTCCAGAATCCGTGGGCTCCTCAGGAATTAAACAAGCATCTAAGGCGGCTAACCAAGGCTCCAAAAACGCCCAGTCAGTTGTCATGACTACGCGATTCACTTTGGCTTCTTGTCGTCAACTGGGCAATTGTAAAATACGTGAGAGAACAACAGCCAACTGTTCCGGGTCACTTTGCCTCGGAAGCGATTGGAGAATAATCTAGCCCAGCGCTGTCCACTTCATCTCCATTGACTCGTTAGGACTACTTGCTCGTTGTTCGTATTCCATCTAGTGTAGCGGCCAGAATGCGCTGTCTTTCGTGCTGCTAGGAGATTTGGATGCCGCGCGCGTCTTCGCTATCACAAGAGAGTCTTCCATTTCCAGCGCATGGTTCGGATCAGGGCACTCACCACCTTCCCAATCAGCCAGAGATCGCGCTGATAGACTCACTACAAAGCGATCCAAAAACGCCTGATCGTTGGCGTCACGCAAGTCCATTAACGAAGTGGGCGCCTGCTCCAGCATAAAAACCACCGCCTTCCGCGTCACTTTGAGCACCACTATGCAAAACCAAATAGTATTAGCACTTCCATTCTCATGTAATCAGTTTCCAGTACAATACCCCCAAACTCCATGTACGTCGCGTTCAGCCGATGCCAGATCGCGTCCATTTTGGTAAAAGCTAGAACATTCACGAGTCAGAGTCTGTTATAGCACGTTCTAAACAGTGAGAGCTGTACTCACCCAGAAAAAAGAGCTCATAGAAAGCAGCAGGCTCCTCAAAAAGCTGCCAGAAGACCTCTTTCTTGTCGGCAAAAGTCCCAGTTCCAAGCTGCAGCAAACCAGCCAGTAAACACGTCAAGTTGATCCCAGCGACGCACACAGGATACCATCTCTTCTTGTGCTTGTCATCTTCTTCCGGCATCTGCTCGTAGTGAATAGCTCTCATCTCCATAGGATGCGCTTCGAAAGCGTACAGAAGACACTTCATGGCTAATACTCCTCCTCCTCTGAAATCCGTCTCTGGACTGGCGTTCTGGAAGCCAAGCTTCACCCAGTCCACGTCCGTTCTGTCATATTTCTCCTCCTCGATCCTACCACCTACAGCTCTCCACAGTCTCTCCAAGGACGACTCAAACCACTCGTCACCAGCTGAAACTTTGTTCGTCAGGTCCTTCTGCAGCTCTGTGAGCTCCCTCATGGCCTGCAGAGACGGAAAAGCTGCAGGACCATCCTGTGCAGAGGAATTCGTCCTAGATCTTCGTCCTTTCCAGGACGCTTTAACGGCCTGCAGTTTACTAGCAGCTGCTGTGAGTAAATCTTCCGCTGTAGGCTCCTTCTTGTGCGAGAAACTGACTGTTGCAGGTGTGGACGGCACACGGAGTTTCCGCAATGTGCGTCCTAGTCTGGATCCAGATCCTGGAGGGACTGGAGAGCCTAATTCTGCAACTTCAGGATCTAAAGCTACACACAAAGTGCCGCACATCTCGCACTCTGCGAGCTGCGGATGGTTGAGGAACGTGCAGACGCGGCAGGTCCAGGCCTCAGGCTCATTCTGGGCGTCTGGAGCCTCGTCGGGGGCGGAAAAAGAGCGAGTGAAAGGCGCATTAGAGCTGCTAGGGTTGTGCAACGAGAGGAGCTCCTCCTGGATGTCCGCAGGCAGCGCCGCAAAGACACTTGGGTCGATAGATGGAGGCAAGGAATCCATTGAGCTTGAAGTGATTGTATTCTTGGTGATGTATACACTGTATACTATCGTTTAAGAGAGGTCGAACGTATTGGATATAAAATATGGGGGTCTGTCTATCATAACTTAACTTTCGGTTATAAAATATAGGGGTCTGTCTATTTCAACGTAATAGTTGAAGCACTTGAGCTCATGACACCAGGAACAGCGTCTCAAAGACGAGGACCGACATGCGAGCACGTTGCAACTGAAAGTATCACTCGAGAAGGCAGTACAGTACAAATATTAGTAGGACCTGCAGAATGGAAGCCACGAGAACAGTCCTGGATGGACAGAGCTAAGACTCTTGTCATCCCCCAACCGGACACTTTCACTATAGGAACTTGGGCAAAGCAATGGCGTCGACAACGACGTGTTAAACAGCGAGAATCAACCAAAATTCGTCCTATAGAGGTCAGTGCAGCCGTCTCGGTGGTCAGACGGTGTGTCATTGCCCCGCTACTGCTCATCTTCGTCTTCGGAGCTACCAGTTACTCCACCACCGCCAAGTTCTTCATCGGACCCAATGAAAGCTACTTCGCTTATAGTCAATTAGACCCAGTGATGCACGGAGGCTGTTCCGGGTGCATCTGTTCATGTCGAAAAGTGCTTTTACAGCTTAGCGCCTTTGGATCCGACGCGATAATGAGCAAACCAACCTACGAAGACCTACAAGCGAGTGCAACTGAGGCTATAGCAACAGGAGACTACAGTCTTCTCACTCCTGAAGCTCTCACACTTGCTGATCAATTGGATTCAAACGGAGCGGTATGTTCGACAGGAGTGAATGACTGGGGTACACCGAATATTGTCCTGTCGGACGGACCTGAAGGTGTATTAGCGGTCATCACAACATTGGATCTCTCCTTGTCACCGCAGATGCTACGTGAATCAGAGACGGCTGTCGAACGGAAAGAGGAGTGCGTGTCACGATGGAATATCGGAATTCTATTGAGACTGTTCAAGTATCAGAACGTCAAGAACAGACTCGACTACTCGTCGGTGCCAGTAGCAGACATCGTTACGTTCCCACACTACACTGATTGTCGACCTGACATTCCAAATGCAGGTATTATCGGTGAAAAGCTCGCTCTCGAGACTCACGGGGAAGATCTACTGTCAGTTGTACCCGAAGTCATCAAGTTGTTTCCGTACCAGTTCACTAGCAGTCTCCCAAACATATTATCTCACAAAACACAAAGTACGGGGTGAATACGGTCACGCAGCCACTTTTCAAAGGATACTACGCTGGATGTCGAATGCGTGTAGTGAACACGACTGGAGTGTACGTTGAAGATACGTGTACTCTTCTGAAACATTGGCGCACGTACGGTCTGATGGTGCAGGCGCCTGATGATCTCCCAGTGTGCTCCACGGGCGACGTGTGCGTCCACAACCAGTACAATTCGGAGTGGGAGTACACGAACGACTTGAATCCGACAGACCCGACGCGCCTTGACCAGATTCTTAGTGTGTTTCGAAGTCGCTACGCTGATACCGTTGATCTGAGTGTGTTACCCGGTGTAGTTGTCATCCAGATCCTGTTCATGGGTGTTGTAAGTCTCTACCAAGTGATGTCACACCAACAGTCCGTGTTACTGACCCAGATATGGGCGTATCGATGTCAGAACGGCAGGATGCAGCTCATTTACCTGGCACAGATCACATACCACCTCGCGTTCAACTCGAACTTGTACTACCTTGGACTCTCCACTGGCCTCAATTGTAAACCTTTCACTGAGTTTATTCGCCTTTAACTATTTCTTTATCAACCTCATTCAGTCGAGATCTGGGGAGCAAGAAAAAAAAAGTTCTGGACCGTCATTTCCGAATACCGTGGGAGATTTTGCAGTTGACCAGTACAATCTGCGCCTTAGCAGCACTTTCATCGCTCCGATTGACTTCTCTGGCGTTTATTGGTGAACTTAATGGCGAACTTTTGCGTCGGACTTCGGTCCAAGGAGCGAGATATTGTGGTCTGAAGGACTCGTGCTACGTGTTCACAGTAAACCTCGTCTTCGTAGTCGCTGCAGTTAGTATCGCGATGGGATTTCTAGCCAACCTTGGAGCGATGCTGGAGAAAAGGATCTCGAAGTTGCAGCTTATGGGGCGAGGAGCAGCAGTCGATATCACTCCACCACTGTCGAATTCAGTTCAATTTCTCAATGGGAATAAAGTGGGTCCTTCGGTTGTGCAACGGCAAAAACTCACAACATTCGAGCAGAACTGTCTTGATGGTCAGTTCATTCGACTGTTTTACGACTGCGAAGACATTGCTTACATTACTTTCCGAGGCAAGCATTGCACGACAGTTGAGGCGCTGCTTCTAACGGGGTATCTCTTCTACGGACAGCATGTCTACCAGTCCACCTCCGTGTTACTGCTGCTTGCAGCCCGTGTACTGCCGAGGAAAGTCATTCGAACGTTTAACATCCTCCTAATTCGGTGGCGGATCCATCCAGACGAAGGAACTCTCACTCATGCGCTGTCCTGCTCGTGGTATGGTGCTAGCGCAGAGCGGTTCAATATCTCGGAGGCAACTCCTGTTGCGTAAATGTTACTTTAACTGGTCGAGTTTTGTCATTTGTGAGCAAGTGACGATGGAAACTCACGCTTTGCAATCCCTTCATTTTGTCGTAACTCTCGTTCGCGGTTACCAGCTTTTCGTAGCCCTGTCGGAGGTCGTCAACGCACGTGCCTGCAGCAATGCTCGCGCATCAACTTCTGCTGCGTTACGGACGCTCGACTGGGGCAGGCAATCGCCAACGAAAGGGAGGGAAACCGGCGTCAAATGCACAGGCGATAGCACGATACCTCCAACGGACGTTCCAAAGGTTGCACCCACGACAGCCATGGCGACAGATACGATGCGAGTCTCCTGGCGTTCAGTCCGCTGGTATCTTCTGCATTCCATCAGGTGTGGTGGAGCTACACACGGCTATGTCTGTAACGTCGGAACGCAAAAGCCCAAAACAAGATTAAGACCCTCACAGGCAAGACCATCACGTTGGGCGTGGAGCCTTCGGACTCGATCGACAACGTGAAGCAAAAAATTTAGGACAAGGAGGGCATCCCGCCTGACCAGCAGCGTCTGATCTCGCAGGCAAGCATCTCGGTAGTGTGTGTATAGCAACGGTTTCAATCGAATCATTATCTGGATCTGTGTACATTTATAGCAGTTTAGACGGATATATCAATTATAAGGGGTTGATTGACGATTTGGAGAACTACAAAAACCCACAGCTCTCTCCACAATGCGTTTTCGGGGCCGAAACTTGGTACGAGCATGTAAGACCAATTGGTGCAGCGCGTGTCATATTCACAGGGCGACGGCGTCCCTGTAAGGCGCACAAGCCAGGCATATAAGCACAAGGTACGAGCTGCCCCCATCCCCTCTTTGGAGTACTCCAAAAAGGGGATGGGTTCGTCTACAAGGGGACAACCCAAACTAAGATTAATTTTAGTTTGGGTACAAGGATTAATCTTAGTTTGGGTACATGGATTAATCTTAGTTTGGGAACTATGCGACTACAAATGACATCAGAAGAACCCCCCGAGCATTTTTTCGGCGTCCACGACAGCATCGTACCGCAGTGCAGTTTCACCCCCAAAGGGCTTGACCAACATGAGCTCACTCTCGCTGTGCGGCTGGATTCTGCCAATCCCAACGAAGTTCGTCGAACAGCTTCGAACAGAACGCTGCACAATCCATCGACAGGAAAGCAGGTGGGAGAGTATTAAATGGACCAGCTGCGAGCACTGACGACGCTTATCCTTGACATCTCTGCAAACTTCAGCCATCTCGTCTGCTGCGCACGGTTGGAAACTCCACGCTTCACTTCGCCAGCTGGACTGAAGATGGGGATAACTGGGCCCACTGCTGTTGATAGCCCCGCGACTTGCAAACTGTAAGCACCAAGCGGCAAAGCACCACTTTGACACTTTGACCAGCTTGAACGTTCCCTGCCATGTTCGCAAGGGTTTCGGCTGCTCGAAACATGTCGCGTTTAACAGTTGCACAGCACGATCCTAGCGCTCTCAAACCGCAGCTCTGATTCTTTGTCATTCTGCAACCTGCCACTTGGACCTCACAAAGCTCAGAGCATTCCAAATGCAGCTCATCCAGTACACCACACTATGGATTTTAGCCCTGTGGTCTGCTGCTTCTGTAGTACTCGTCACCGCTAAGAACGGAACGACATACCCGACCAAGTCAGGAATCCGAACGTGGGTTGACCCCGATACCCCTAAAGACAGATACGTCTACACGAGCTCACGCGGACGTCGATGGGATCTCGTCATGAGTGATGAGTTTAACGTGGACAACCGTAGCTTCCGCGCAGGAGACGACCACATGTGGACATCTCTCGAGAAACCGGACGGTGTTAACGGAGCGTTGGAGCTCTATTCACACAATATGACAGGCACCCAGTGTGACGACGATGGCACCTGCTACTTCTACATCAAAACCGTGGACGAAGTGAACACCATCCGCGTCTACAACATGTACACGCACCCACCCAGCTTCCAGGACGTATACTTTTGGTATCGTGGAGCAATGGTACAGTCGTGGAACAAGTTCTGTTACCAGGGAGGGATGCTCGAAGTGCGTGCTCAACTACCCGGAGCGACTGATGCCAGTACCGGTAACCCGGACGCAGCTCTAGGAAAGACCGGAAAGGTGGCGAACACCAAATTTTACCCGACGTGGCCTGGTATTTGGATGCTGGGGAACCTCGGACGAGCCATTTTCTCTGCGTCCACGAACCGAATGTGGCCTTACTCGTACAACGAGTGCGACGCAGATGTATTCGACCCCAGCTTTCAGCGTATTAGCGCCTGCGACGACAACCCTGGCTACGGGATGCACCCGAATCAAGGTCGTGGAGCACCTGAAATCGATGTACTAGAAGGAGGTGGTCTTGCTATTTCGTCTTCGCTGCAGATTGCTCCAGGTATGCCCGACGACTACCGTCTCTTTCCTGTGGACACGTCGACCGGAGACCTCAGCTTTTGTCTGTACCAGTACAACTGTAAGACTCCTGGCTCCAACTTCATTGATGTCCCGACGTCTTACTACAAGAAGGAGCGTGGTCACAAGTCCTGGTACCAAGGTCTTCGATACGCTTCCAACAACTACTGCGCTCAAAATGCAAAAGAGAAGCAAACCTACTCAACTGTCGCTGCCTCGGTTAAGGCTGGCATTACGGAGAACACGTGTGCTGTAGATACATGTCCAGCTTCTGGTGATGTGAACGCAGACTTGAGTGTCATTGACAACAAGGGTGAAAACCACTGGGGAATCAACTCGAATGGCACTTGTTACCCGCTGATGAACTCGTACATGGGCTCGTACTTGTGTGACCCTGACAACACGTTCTCCAAATGTAACAAACCGCGTAACGAAAGCACACCGAAGTCTGGTGCAATGAGTTCATTCAACTACCAAATGGACGCCATCTCTTCCAATTGGCCCATCCACTTTGGCGCTTACACCGGGTTCTACGACTACCAAGTGGAATGGGTTACCGGAGCCAACGGATACGTACGTTGGATGCTTCATGGTGAGCCTCTGTTCGAGGTCACCACCGAATCGATCGTGAACGTCCCACAGAATAGCAAGAAGGACAACCCGAAGAAGATCATGATCGAGGAACCGTTGTACGTGATCTTCAACGTGGCACTGTCGAGTTCGTGGGGTACGACGCCTCCGAACCCTGGTCAGGAGTGCCGGGGTGATGGCAAGGACAAAGTGACGAACGCCATTTGCGACTCCTTCCCCATGTACATGAAGATCGACTACATCCGCTTGTACCAAGACCTCGCAGATGATCTTGACGCTGACAACTATATGTCTGTCGGCTGCGATCCGGCCAGTCACCCGACGAAGGAGTGGATCGAAGGTCACATCGACGAGTACGAGGACAACGACAACAAATGGGAAGAAGTGGCGGGTAAGGCCTTCTGTAAGACCAACGACGACTGTACCATCGGTGGTTCTCTCGGTAGAACTGCATTGAAGACTGGCAAGTGTGTGAAGAAGCGCTGCGAGTGTTTGTATCATTCATGGGGTGGGCCTCGCTGTACTACTGCCGTATCGGGAGCGAGCAGTGACGAAGGCCTGATGAGCAGGACGTACGGCCCCCCGATGGAGGCTTCCATTGCGCTGGCGGTTGTGGCTTTCCTACTCTCGGCCACGTCGGTCTACATGTCAGTGGTTAAATCTGCAAAACAGACGAAGGTCGTGATGGCGGCGATGGATGCACAGCGTAAGGCTGCAGCTGCAGCGGAGGCTCCTGTGAATGACAGTATCAACAGAGGCTCTCATCTTGCAGCAGTATCAAAGGACAACTACCGACAGAACTTCGTCTAGAAATTGCAATAACATATTTTAACATGTCAAAAGATATTCACAACTTGCTAAAGAAACACTTTACCCGTTTACCCAAAACTGAAATTGATTGTGATCGCTCTGCACTGATGATACTGACCTGTGAACTGAGTTTGGAACCAATGATCAATGCACTTTCAGAAAGCTGTGCAACATTTGGATTCCTCCTAGCTACGTTGATACTTAAAATTATTCATTCGGGGCTTTCATGAACTCAGAGCATTTGGTTGGAGCAAAGCGCGAAAATAGGAAGCTAATCCGCATGTTAACAGGAAGATCCTACGTGTTGTTCGTAGTAATCATCCTGTCGTCAATGACATCAACACTCACGTGTCGGAAAGCAGTTTTAATCCACGACAAGCATCATCATCAAATTCAAGGAACAGACGAAAAAAAAATCCAAAATGGTGAGTATCCCGTTCCCTACAAATGTCGTGTTATCCGCTGGGATAACGCATTCGTTTAGATGTTTGACAGGCTACATATTATTGCTGAGCATAAACTCCCACGCACGCAACGACACCAGCAGTTTGAATTGAAGAAATGTCGCGTTAGAAACACGAGCAGAGGTCCTACATGCAATCACCAGGTTCATTCCTCGACTTGCTCGGAAGTTCACACGTCCTCCCCCTCCCCCCCAAGCAAATATCAACCTACTTCCAGCTTCGATGCACTGTCATCTGCTGTGGTCCTTAGTGTTGTGGCTAACAGTTCCAACAACCATCCTTGCGGCAAAAAACAGCACAACGACTTACCCGACCAAGTCAGGAATCCGAACGTGGGTTGACCCCGATACCCCTAAAGACAGATACGTCTACACGAGCTCACGCGGACGTCGATGGGATCTCGTCATGAGCGACGAGTTCAACGTAGGCAATCGCAGTTTTCAACCCGGTGACGACCACATATGGACATCTCTCGAGAAACCGGACGGTGTTAACGGAGCGTTGGAGCTCTATTCACACAATATGACAGGCACCCAGTGTGACGACGATGGCACCTGCTACTTCTACATCAAAACCGTGGACGAAGTGAACGTCATCCACGCCTACAACATGTACACGCACCCACCCAGCTTCCAGGACGTATACTTTTGGTATCGTGGAGCAATGGTACAGTCGTGGAACAAGTTCTGTTACCAGGGAGGGATGCTCGAAGTGCGTGCTCAACTACCCGGAGCGACTGATGCCAGTACCGGTAACCCGGACGCAGCTCTAGGAAAGACCGGAAAGGTGGCGAACACCAAATTTTACCCGACGTGGCCTGGTATTTGGATGCTGGGGAACCTCGGACGAGCCATTTTCTCTGCGTCCACGAACCGAATGTGGCCTTACTCGTACAACGAGTGCGACGCAGATGTATTCGACCCCAGCTTTCAGCGTATTAGCGCCTGTGACGACAACCCTGGCTACGGGATGCACCCGAATCAAGGTCGTGGAGCACCTGAAATCGATGTACTAGAAGGAGGTGGTCTTGCTATTTCGTCTTCGCTGCAGATTGCTCCAGGTATGCCCGACGACTACCGTCTCTTTCCTGTGGACACGTCGACCGGAGACCTCAGCTTTTGTCTGTACCAGTACAACTGTAAGACTCCTGGCTCCAACTTCATTGATGTCCCGACGTCTTACTACAAGAAGGAGCGTGGTCACAAGTCCTGGTACCAAGGTCTCCGATACGCTTCCAACAACTACTGCGCTCAAAACGCAAAAGAGAAGCAAACCTACTCAACTGTCGCTGCCTCGGTTAAGGCTGGCATTACGGAGAATACGTGTGCTGTAGATACATGTCCAGCTTCGGGTGATGTGAACGCAGACTTGAGTGTCATTGACAACAAGGGTGAAAACCACTGGGGAATCAACTCGAATGGCACTTGCTACCCACTGATGAACTCGTACATGGGTTCATACCTGTGTGACCCTGACAACACATTTTCCAAGTGTGCCAGTCCGCGAAACGAGAGTACACCGAAGTCTGGTGCAATGAGTTCATTCAACTACCAAATGGACGCCATCTCTTCCAATTGGCCCATCCACTTTGGCGCTTACACCGGGTTCTACGACTACCAAGTGGAATGGGTTACCGGAGCCAACGGATACGTACGTTGGATGCTTCATGGTGAGCCTCTGTTCGAGGTCACCACCGAATCGATCGTGAACGTCCCACAGAATAGCAAGAAGGACAACCCGAAGAAGATCATGATCGAGGAACCGTTGTACGTGATCTTCAACGTGGCACTGTCGAGTTCGTGGGGTACGACGCCTCCGAACCCTGGTCAGGAGTGCCGGGGTGATGGCAAGGACAAAGTGACGAACGCCATTTGCGACTCCTTCCCCATGTACATGAAGATCGACTACATCCGCTTGTACCAAGACCTCGCAGATGATCTTGACGCTGACAACTATATGTCTGTCGGCTGTGATCCGGCCAGTCACCCGACGAAGGAGTGGATCGAAGGTCACATCGACGAGTACGAGGACAATGACAACAAATGGGAAGAAGTGGCGGGTAAGGCCTTCTGTAAGACCAACGACGACTGTACCATCGGTGGTTCTCTCGGTAGAACTGCATTGAAGACTGGCAAGTGTGTGAAGCAGCGCTGCGAGTGTTTGTATCACTCATGGGGAGGACCTCGTTGTACCACCGCCATCTCTGGCTCAAGCACTTCCGACAATCTAATGAGCAGGACGTACGGGCCACCGATGGAAGCTACAATCGCTATTGCAATTGTCGTTTGTCTGATTACCGTGGTCTCCGTTCGGGTGGGAGCTGTGACCACAGCCAAGAAGACAAAAGCTGTAATGGCCGCTTTGGAGGCTGAGCGTAAAGGTGCAACCACAGTCGAAACAGCTCCAGCAAGTGAAGCCCGTAGCAACCGTGGATCTCATCTCGCTGCGCTCTCTAAGGACAATTATCGGCAGAATTTCATTTAGAACATATATTTCTCAAAACTAGACAAAGTTCTGACTGTAATTGTCTCTTGGTCGTAAACCTTGGGCACCAGGCTGAGTGTTGGAATGTGACGCCTTGAATTGGTTTTCGTCGCTGTCGTAGACGGCGGCTTTCTTCATCTCCGCCACTGTTTTGGCTTTCGTGACGACGAAAAGGGACCAATACACCGAGATGAACGACAAGAGCACGATCAGTCCAGCCAAACCAATAGTTAACCCCATCGGAGGTCCGTACGAGCTCTTGGACACTGAGCTCTTGCTTGAACTAGATCCAGAGATGGCGGTTGTACAGCGTGGTCCACCCCACGACGACGAGTACGTACACTGACAGCGAGACTTAACGCATTTACCGGTCTTCAACGCCGTTTTGCCTAAGTTTCCACCGATCGTGCAGTCATCGTCTACAGTGCAGAAGGCTTTACCAGCGACTTCTTTATGGTGGTTGTCGTCGTCTTCGTACTCGTCGATATGGCCTTCGATCCACTCCTTCGTCGGGTGACTGGCTGGATCACAGCCGAGCTGCATGTAGTTATCGGCGTCCAGGTCGTCTCCAAGGTCTTGGTAGAGCCGCATGTAGTCCATCTTGAGGTACATGGGGAACGAGTCGCAGATCCTGTTCGTCTCTTCATCAGTACCGTCACCTCTGCATTCTTTCCCGGCATTAGGAGGGGTAGCGCCCCAAGAACTGGAGAGAGCGACGTTAAGAATAATAGACATGGGTTCCTCCAGCATTACCTTCTCCGGGTTGGACTTGTTGGCGTTCTGAGGGACATTCGAGAACGCTTCGGTCGTAACTTCGAACAACGGATTACCCTGAAGCATCCACCGCACATACCCGTTCTTACCAGTAACCCATTCGAGCTGATACTCAACGTAATCTGTGTACGCGCCAAGATGAACAGGCCAATTCGACGAGATGGCGTCCATCTGGTAGTTGAACGAACTCATAGCGTTCGACTTAGGTGTCGTACTCTCATTTCGTGGCTGGGCACATTTGTGGAACGTATTATCTGGATCGCACAGGTACGCTCCTGTGTACGAATTCACAAGTGGGTAGCACGTTCCGTTCGTGTTAATGCCCCAGTGGTTCTCTCCTTTGTCATCGATCAGTCCGATGTCAGCGTTCACGTCTCCAGAAGCAGGACACGTGTCTACTGTGCACGAGTTCTCGGTGATTCCAGTCTTCAGCGACGCAGCAACTGGCGCGTAGCTCTGTTTTTCGTCAGCGTTCTGCTGGCAAAAGTTGTTAGAAGCGTAGCGAAGGCCTTGGTACCAGGATTTGTGGCCACGTTCCTTCTTATAGTATGCTGTGGGCACGTCAATGTAGTTCGCACCGGGGGTAGTACAGCTATATCCATACACGCAGTAGAGGTTATCTCCTGTAGATGTGTCCACAGGGAACAGTCGATAGTCGTCGGGCATTCCAGGAGCAATCTGCAACGACGACGATACAGCTAGACCTCCACCTTCCAGTACGTCGATCTCAGGGGCTCCACGTCCTTGATTCGGGTTTAATCCGTAACCTGGATTGCCGTCGCAGGCGCTGATACGCTGGTTTTCCGGGTTGAAGACGTCCGGCTCGCATTTGTCGTAGGAAAATGGCCACATTCGATTCGTTGAGGCTGAGAAGATAGCTCGACCTAGATTCCCCATCATCCAGATACCGGGCCAAGTCGGGTAGTACTTGGTAGTCTTCACCTTGCCGGTCTTCCCTAGTGCCAGATCCGGATTCCCAGAGGCTTTAGAGACGGCTCCTGGTAGCTGAGCTCGCACCTCGAGCATCCCTCCCTGGTAGCAAAACTTGTTCCAGGACTGGACCATCGCCGCTCGGTAGAAGAAGTAGGCGTCCACGTATCCAGGAGGGTGCGTGTACATGTTGTACACGTGAATGACGTTCAATTCGTCTACCGCTTTGATGTAGAAGTAGCACGTTCCGTCGTCGTCACACATCGTAGAGGTCATATTGTGCGAGTAAAGCTCCAGAGCGCCATTCACACCGTCGGGTTTCTCCAAAGAAGTCCAGATGTGGTCGTCACCAGGTCGGAAACTACGGTTCGGTGTGTTGAACTCGTCGCTCATGACGAGATCCCATTGACGACCTCGAGAACTGATGTAGGTTTGGCGATCGTCCGGCGTCGCTGGGTCCACCCATGTCCGAAGTCCCGACTTGGTTGGAAACGTCGTGGCTGACGTGGTGGCATTCTTAGCTGTAGTCGGCGCTGTCAGGGCCACCAAAGCCACGGTGAGAGTCCATACCGTTTGGAACCGCATGAGGCTTCCACTTGTGAACTCTCGCCGCTAATTTCTAAAGTGAAGAATCGGTTGGACAGTGCGAGTACCGACTCATGCTGAGCAGGGCAGGGGTAATTGAGGTGGAGGTAGTCACTCTGATAGCGCCTTGCTCTGAGCTTGATTAACTGAGTAAACCGAGCGCCCCCAATTGGTCCAATTCGAAAAGGTTTGGCTTGCAACAACACGTCGAGGGCAATATTCCGTCGAGTCCATGGAACGCTAGACCAGTTGTGTTTGTGGGCTACGGGCAGCAAGTTGTGGGACAGCCGAAGACGCTCGAGGAGCAAACTGCAAAGCGTATTATAGGTACAGTACCCGTTCGCAATGGCCGCGAGGCTATCCGAGTTGAGGCGCAATCTGCATCAACACCGGATGGTTTTCTGCGAGGCTAGGACGATGGTAATGATCAACCTTTGCGATCTGCTGTTCGAGTGCCAGCCAGGGAAGTGAGCTGAGTCAATGCCTGCAGACTGGTGTAGCCACTGCGCGCGAGTGATGAAAGTATCCCCTTGTCAACCACCAGGACGAAAAGACTCCGAATGTGATCTTGAACTATGAATTGGCACTGAGATAACTGGTCGACTTCGTCCCAGTCGAATGGAATCCATAGCAGATCGCTCTTCCAACCTCAAAGAGCATGTCCAGTGCACAACAGGACGACATCCTCAGTGTACTGTTCACTGTACAACACCAACCATCGCCCCAAGTTCCTCACCGTGAAGTGCAGCAGTCTCGGACGCTTGTGTGTCTTCCACCAGCGGCTCAATCTCTTCGTTGCTAGCATTTAACCCACTGTCCATTGCTCAAACGCCAACTCATGTACGAACTCCATTCGCGCCGTCAGACCACTCGAGCGACGTGCATAGATGAACGTCGGAATGTCGATCGCTTCAGGGGCCCTCACTTGCTATGACGAACGTTACAACATTTACCTTGGCTGTTTGGCTGTAGATAACGACTACTCACGTATGAGTCAGGTCTGCTCTCTAGCAGTTCTTGAATTCACGAGATAAAGTGCACTTGGGCGGTTCACTTGATAATTAATTCATGCGAGAGTTAGACGAAATTCTGACTGTAGTTGTCTCTCGGTCTCTGGCGAGCTTCATTGCCATTTCCATATGCGTTTCCGTGTCCATTGCCATGCGACTGCCTCTCCGCTTCGTATTTAACCTGCACACCGTTCTGGTTGCCACGGTAGCTCATGTCCGCAGCAAGTTTCCCCTGTTTCTTCAGCAAAGCTGCCGCCTTCTTCTCCTTCATTGCAGCCCACATCACTGACAAAAAGCTGAGGAAGACGGAGATTCCAGCAATGCCGATCGCCATTCCGAACGGAGGGCCGTACGAGTTAGTCGAGACGCTCTTGCTGGCGACAGTGGTCGAAGAGGAGCCGGACACGGCGGTCGTGCACCGCGGGCCGCCCCAAGACGACGAGTACGTGCACTGGCATCGTCCCTTAACGCACTTGCCCGTCTTCAGTAGAGTCTTCCCTAGGTCGCCTCCAATTGTACAGTCGTCATTCACAGTACAGAACGCTTTACCAGCGACTTCCTTGTGGTGGTTGTCGTCGTCCTGGTACTCGTCAATGTGCGCGTCGATCCATTTCTTGGTCGGGTGGCTCTTGGGGTCGCATCCTACTTGCATGTAGTTGTCAGCTTCAAGGTCGTCCGCAAGATCCTGGTACAAACGGATGTAGTCGATCTTCAGGTACAACGGGAAGGCGTCGCAGATTTTGTTGGTTTCTTCATCCTTGCCGTCTCCTTTGCATTCCTTACCGGGATTTGGCGGTGTAGCGCCCCACGAACTGGACAGCGCCACGTTAAAGATCAGGTACATGGGCTCCTCCAGCATCGACTTCTGCGGGTTCGTCTTGTTGGCGTTCTGCGGGATATCCCAGATCGCTTCCGAAGGCACTTCGAACAGCGGACTGCCTTGCAGCATCCACCGCACATATCCGTTCTTACCGGTCACCCACTCCAGCTGGTACGTCACGAATTCCGTGTACGCTCCGAGATGCACGGGCCAATTGGCCGAGATGGCGTCCATTTGGTAGTTGAACTGACTCATGGCGTTCGACTTAGGCGTTGTGGTCTCATTACGTGGCTGGGCACATTTGTGGAACGTGTTGTCCGGATCACACAGGTACGCGCCCGTGTAGACGTTGAAGAGCGGGAAGCAAGTGCCGTTCGTGTTGATACCCCAGTGGTCGTCGCCTTTGCCATCGATGAGACTCAAATCGCCGTTGACGTCGTTGGAACCGGGACAAATGTCTGCCGAGCATGAGTTCTCGGTGATACCAGCCTTAATCGACGCAGCGATGGTGCTGTACTCCTGTTTGGCTTTCCCATCCGATTGACATTGGTTGTTCGCTGAGTACCGTAGACCTTGGTACCAGGACTTGTGGCCTCGCTCCTTCTTGTAGAGTGCCGTGGGGACATCCACGTAGTTCGCACCGGGCGTCATACAAGTACCAGCGTAAATGCACGACGAACCGTCACCCGACGAATAGTTGACACCGATAATTCGGTATTCGTCAGGCATTCCCGGGCCAATTTGCAGCGACGACGACACGAGGGTAGCGCCTCCTTCCAACACGTCGATCTCAGGAGCACCACGACCCTGGTTCGGGTTTAAACCGTAGCCAGGGTTGTCGTTGCATGCACTGATACGCTGGTAGCTTGGGTCGAACAGGTCAGGCTCACATTTGTCGTAGGAGAATGGCCACATTCGGTTCGTGGAGGCCGAGAAAATGGCTCGACCGAGATTCCCCATCATCCAGATACCAGGCCACGTCGGGTAGTATTTGGTGGCAGCAACCTTGGTGTTCTTTCCCTTGGCCAGGTCCGGGTTACCCGACTCAGGCGTGACTACACCCGGTAACTGTACACGGGTTTCGATCATCCCTCCCTGGTAGCAAAACTTGTTCCAGGACTGGACCATCGCCGCTCGGTAGAAGAAGTAGGCGTCCACGTATCCAGGAGGGTGTGTGTACATGTTGTACACGTGAATGACGTTCAATTCGTCTACTGCTTTGATGTAGAAGTAGCACGTTCCGTCACTGTCACACTTAGTCGAAGTCATGTTGTGCGAGTAAAGCTCCAGAGCGCCATTCACACCGTCGGGTTTCTCCAAAGAAGTCCAGATGTGGTCGTCACCAGGTCGGAAACTACGGTTCGGTGTGTTGAACTCGTCGCTCATGACGAGATCCCATTGACGACCACGAGAACTGGTGTAGATCTGGTGGTCTTTCGGAGTCGCGGGGTCCACCCAGATCTTGATGCCAGACTTGGTCGGATACGTCGTATCTTGAGTCGTATCGTTCTTGGCCGTGACGAACGTGAACGCGACCGCCAACAGCAAGGCCACAGTCCACAACGGGTATTGTTGAAACCGCATGACTAGCTAGAGGGGTGATATGGCGTCCAATGTGAGTGTTGAGCGGCAGTTTGCCGAGTGAGGCGGACGTCGCGAACGGCTGAGGAGGGGCCCCATCATTTCTCACAGCAGAAGTCCTTTGCCTTCTGTTTGGCGCCTGGAGCCACTCGTTACTCCGCGTAATCCTCGGGTCGATCCGACTTGAAGGTGTCGCCGTGCAACGACAAGACCACATGTACCGTTACCCAGCGCAAGCTACACCGGCATGAGCGACATACGGAGAGACATGGCGGGCAGCACTCGTTTAGGCTTGGCAAACACGTGGGCAGAAGGTTGTTATGCCCCGTTGAGTACTGTACACCAGGCAGAACAGCAACACGAGGTCGATTACATGTACGAGGGAGGGGACTTGAGTGCGTGAGTATGAAAGTCGCAGAGTGAATACATGTACTACATTACATTACTTATACATGTAGTAGCAGCAGCATGCATCCAGGCAGAGTCAGTAGATGCACTTTTTGCGGTAATTCTTCAAAGCCATGGGAAGTCCCAAATCTACTCAAACGTTCCTCCCGGATCTAGTATCGGTACAGTGAAGTGATCTTGTTTATCGATTACCATCGTATACTGCAGGTTGGTGCAAACAATTCTATAGCAGTGTGATAATTTGTCTCCAAATTCAACCGTTCATTCTTCGAAACAGTGTACATGTAGGTGATTTAACTCGAGAAGAGTCTCCTCCATTCAACAGCCACACCATTTGCGATGGAAGTGCGACCTACGGCTTTCTGGGATAGGCCTGCATTGCAGTACATTACGACCAGAAGGAAGATGACGGCGCGATCGTAATCAGATCGAGATCTGTAGGTAGAGTAACCAATCTTGAGAGCAAAACCATTGATAAGTCATGCTAACGATTCATTCTCACCTGCAAGTAATTTGGTCGATGGACGCAGGGTAATTGGGTGCACGTACCACTACAATGCCAGCTCTAAGTCCATAGTATTCACTAGGATAGCAACGGGATCACCTACTAGATGGCGTACGTATACTGTAAAAGGCGATCCCTGTGCCAACGGATCGCATCCTAGGATGTCTGCACAACCCAACGATTCAAATCTCGATAAGGATCCGACATGTTCGCCACATCCACAGTTTCCCCCCAGCCTGTGAAGGGGAGCCGTGATGCGCGGAGCCGATGGAAGGCGCAAGCGCTGTCCTGGCTGCCAGGATTGCTCCATGTGTCGATACCATTGAATTGGTATAACTTGCCAGTGCCACGGATTTCGCATAAATGTTACCCCATGTACAGTGTCGAGAGTCAATTCAAGGATATGCGTGAGGACTGTACTAGTAGTTTTAACGACATGCATGCATGAGGCACAGCCGTAATTGACGTCGATTGCTGCCATGTCTAAAGCATGAATGTATCCAACTTGTTCTAGCACGATCGTAAACCTAGGCTAAGCTTACCCATCGTTTGTATCGTTGATACTCCTCTGGTGCAGAACAATGGCTACGGTAAGGTGCGCTTCTTAGATTGAGGCCATTTATGGATTATTTATCCCATCTGCACGTAGATAACTTTGTGGTGCGATTTGGAAGTATTTCGTATCGAATCGTCGGTCAGTGCTCAGCACCATTCAAAGTTTGAATCAAACGGCTAGGTTTATCCTGTGATTCAGGTAAATCGGATGACGGTACATTTCGATACAGCATTCACTCTCCATTCCGGTACGAGGTTCACCCCAATCTTAGGATTTGCTATCTTGTCGTGAAGGAACTCTACCTTGCCTGTATTTAATGCCTAGCTGAGATGCTCGGATTATTCTGTCGCTGACGTCGGCGTCCACCCCATAGGTGCTCTCTGTGGGCTGCTCACTACGATCATCTACAGCGTTAAAAACTGTGGCTGTATGGCTAAAGCAGTTTTCCACCGTAGCTGTGTCTTGTAGTTCTCTTCATATTTCTTTGCTCCACTGCATTGCCAGCAGCTGGCCAACTGCATACGCCTTCCTGCTGCTCATTATGACGTCTGAATTCTTGATGATGTCCGACACAGTCGATTGTGGTGGAGTCGTCTTGAGCTTGTATGTTGATTTAGCTCACGCTGCCATCTCGTGCAGCGTCATATCTGGGCAATCCAAGGCCTTCTGGATGAAACCTCGCTTCGCTTTGATCTTCATCCAAGCCCCCATGATCTTGTGCCAGCTCTACCGAATATTAGAGTGGCAGTTTTGTAAATGTACACGTGCAAAGGAAATGAATGATGCTCGGTGATGAATGAATGGCGCATTTCTCCCCTGTCAAAATTGATTCTATCATTCCATTCAGGGTATTTAGTTTTAGTAGTACCGGAATGGCCGGCACTTACTGTACTGCAGTCTGTTCCACGTGTTTTTCAGGTACATGTGCATGGAATCCTATCCTGGATATAACACCCAGGGCTCTTCGCCATTTACTGAACAAGCACAGGATTACGCTGGGACGAGTGGCTTGCTGGGCAAACAAAACTTTTTCTCGATTTCTAGGACCTCGTAATACAAATACACTATCCACTGTTGTTAGTTCGTCTCAAATCGACTCGGTTGGCTTCGTCCACTCAGCAACTTGCCGCCTCAATCTCTAAAGTCAAGCGACGTGAGAACAAGCTCCTGTTTTGATATCAAAGAGGTTGTCATGCAGTTTCTACTGTCAATTCTTGCCCTGTTGGTGGCAGTATCCTCTGCGGCCAAGAACACCACATACCCGACCAAGTCAGGCATCAAGATGTGGGTCGACCCCGACACACCTAAGAGTAACCGCGTGTACACGAGTTCGCGTGGGAGACGATGGGACCTTGTCATGAGTGACGAGTTCAACGTGGCCAACCGAAGTTTCCGTCCTGGAGACGACCACATGTGGACTTCAGTCGAGAAACCCGACGGTGTGAACGGAGCAATGGAGCTCTATTCCCATAATATGACCTCCACCAAGTGCGACGATGACGGAACCTGTTACTTCTACATCAAATCCATCGATGAAGTGAACGCTATCAACGTGTACAATATGTACACGCACCCTCCTGGCTTCGTAGACGCTTACTTCTTCTATCGATCGGCTATGGTGCAGTCCTGGAACAAGTTCTGCTATCAAGGAGGGATGCTCGAAGTCCGTGCACAACTACCAGGCGCAGTCTCAAAGTCTTCTGGAAATCCAGACTTGAAGCTCGGAAACAATGCAAAAGTGCAAACGGGCAAGTACTACCCGACGTGGCCTGGTATTTGGATGATGGGGAACCTTGGTCGAGCCATTTTCTCGGGTTCTACCAATCGAATGTGGCCGTTCTCCTACGATAAATGTGAGCCGGAGCTCTTCGACCCCAAGAACCAACGCATCAGTGCTTGTAACAGCAACCCAGGCTACGGTCTAAACCCGAATCAAGGACGTGGTGCACCTGAGATCGACGTTTTAGAGGGTAGTGCGTCCCTCATCTCGTCGTCGCTTCAAATTGGCCCGGGGATGCCGGATGACTACCGTATTTTTGGCCTAAACTACTCAACCGGGGACTACTACGGCTGCATTTACACGGCTGGTTGTATGACACCCGGCGCAAACTACATCGACGTACCGACTGCCTACTACAAAAAGAAGCGAGGCCACAAATCTTGGTATCAAGGGCTTCGCTACGCCGCCAACAACCTCTGCAAATCAGTTGGCAACCAGAAACAGAGTTATACCGCCATCGCAGCATCTCTCAAAGCTGGGATCACCAACAACACGTGCTCTGTGAGCACTTGTCCTGCATCCAACGATGTCAATGCTGACTTGGGCCTCATCTACGGTAAAGGGGACGATCACTGGGGCATCAACTCGAACGGCACGTGCTACCCGCTCTTCAACGTGTACACTGGATCCTACCTTTGTGACCCAGACAACACGTACTCCCAGTGTGCCAGTCCTCGCAATGAAACAACGACGTCAAAGTCTTTCGCTATGGACCCGTTCAACTACCAAATGGACGCGATCTCAGCTAACTGGCCCGTTCACCTCGGTGCGTACACCGATTACTTAGTCTATCAGGTGGAGTGGGTCACGGGGAAGAACGGATACGCACGGTGGATGCTGGAGGGCAATCCGTTGTTTGAAGTCCCATCGGCTTCGATCTCCGATGTGCCGCAGAATGCGAACAACTCGAACCCACAGAAGATCATGCTGGAGGAACCCATGTATATCATCGCCAATGTGGCGCTGTCGAGTTCATGGGGTGCTACGCCTCCCAATCCTGGTAAGGCTTGCAGGGGGAACGGCACCGATACAACCGTCAACAGGATCTGTGACGCGTTTCCAATGTACATGAAGATCGACCATATTCGACTTTACCAGGACCTGGCGGACGACTTAGAAGCAGACAACTACATGTCCGTTGGTTGCGACCCACAGACGCACCCTACGAAGCAGTGGATCGACGGACACATCGACGAGTACGAAGACAATGATAACAAGTGGGTGGAGGTCACAGGCAAAGCGTTCTGTAAGACTCACGACGACTGCTCCATTGGTGGAACAGTGGGCAGGACAACCGTGAAAACCGGCAAGTGCGTGAATCAACGCTGCAAGTGTCTGTACAAGTCATGGGGTGGTCCGCGGTGCACGACTGCTATGTCGGGTACCTCGTCCTCTGGTAGTACGACCTACGGACCACCTCTTTGGGCGTCCATTGCTGTCACTGCAACTGTGATAGTGGTGGCGACTCTGACAATTTACATATCAACAGTCCGTACTGCCAAAAGGAAGAAAGCAGCAATGCGATACACCCGTTTCGAAGAAAAGCTGGTAGATGAGGGTCCATCAGAGCCTGTGGTATTACAGAAAGACAACAGCGACATATAGTTCTCTAAATATCGTTCTCAACTGTCTGAGGATTCATGAGCAGGACCAAGTCGTGGAGATTTCGTCTTGGCAAGAACACGTCTGTGCTGTTCAACACAAACAGTTTAAGGTCACACGCTGGCATAGTTTGTGGTCAGTGCAATTACACCAAGAGGCATCTAGTAGATGATCTACAGGCTGTCTCCGTACGCACGCACATGAGTACAGTGTTACTTCTCGCTACTCCGCCTTTGCAATGGAACAACAGGGCTGGCAAATGTTTTCTCACTTGTAAATTATCCAGCAAAGACACACCACTCTCGTCCTTTATCCATTCCCATGCGAAGTTTCGCTCTCATTTTGGCGACATGGAGTTCGGTAGTTCTAGCTGCAAGGCAAAAGGAATATCCGTCCAAATCCGGTATTAAAACCTGGGTAGACCCTGCAACACCAGCTAATGTCCAGCAGATCACGACTTCAAGAGGCGAAACGTGGCAACTCGTTATGAGTGACGAGTTTAATACCAAGAACCGCAGTTTTCGACCTGGTGACGATCATTTGTGGACTTCCCTGGACAAACCGGACGGAGTGAACGGAGCTTTGGAGGTTTATTCGCACAATATGACGTCTACGAAATGCGACGACGATGGAACTTGCTACTTTTACATCGAAGCTGTGGACGATCTCACCGAACTTTCCATTTACAACTCGTACCTGAATCCTCCACAGTACGAGAACGTTTCTTTCTTCTACCGAGCAGGTATGGTACAATCCTGGAACAAATTCTGCTATCAAGGAGGGTTAATTGAAGTCCGAGCTCAACTTCCAGGTGCAATTTCAAAACAATCTGGGAATCCAGACCTTGCGTTAGGTAAATCGGGGCAAGTTGCAAGTGGGAACTATTACCCGACCTGGCCTGGTATTTGGATGATGGGGAATCTCGGTCGAGCGATCTTTTCAGCTTCTACAAGTCGGATGTGGCCATTTTCCTACAACAAATGCGAGCCAGACATCTTTGAACCGAGTAACCAGCGAATTAGTGCGTGTGATGACAACCCAGGCTACGGTCTGCATAAAAATCAAGGACGAGGTGCTCCTGAAATCGACATCCTCGAAGGTGGAGGGCTGGCCATCTCTTCGTCCCTTCAGATTGCTCCAGGGATGCCTAGTGACTTCCGTTTGTTTCCAGCAGAGGAAAAATACGACTCGGAGAATATTTACTGCGTGTACCAGTACAACTGTAAGACACCCGGTGCGAATCTCATCGACATTCCAACATCGTACTACGAGAAAGAGAGAGGCCACAAATCCTGGTACCAGGGCCTTCGCTACGCGTCCAACAACTTCTGCAGTCCTTCAGCGGATGAAAAGCAGAGTGTTGGTACTGTTAAAGCGGCTTTACAAGCTGGAATTACTGAGAACACTTGCACCCCCGACACTTGTCCAGCGTCACTAGATCCGAATAGTGATCTTGATCTGATCGACGGTACTGGGCCTAGTAACTGGGGGATCAACAGCAACGGCACGTGTTTCCCAGTTATGAATTCCTACATGGGCGCGTACTTGTGCGATCCGGATAATACGGATAAAAACTGTCTTGAACCGCGAAACTCTACAACTCCAAAGACGAACGCGATGGAGCCTTTCAACTACCAAATGGATGCGATTTCTGCCAATTGGCCGGTGCATTTAGGCGCATACACGGACTATTTCGTCTACCAAGTGGAATGGGTCACAGGAAAGAGTGGATATGTACGATGGATGGGGGCAGGTCAACCTCTCTTCGAAGTTACAGCAGAAAGCTTCTCAATTGTCCCTCAAAACGACAAAAAGAACAACCCTCAAAAACTTATGCTGGAAGAACCAATGTCGATCATTCTCAACGTGGCGTTATCAAGATCATGGGGTGCAGCACCTCCAAATGCTGGAAGTGAATGTCGAGGGGATGGGAGTGACGAATCTGTGAATAAAATCTGCGATGATTTCCCCATGTTCCTGAAAATCGACTACATCCGTTTGTACCAAGATCCAAAGGGAAATCGTGGACCTGACGACTACATGCAGCTTGGTTGTGATCCAGCCAGTCATCCGACTCGAGAATGGATCCAAGGTCACTTGGATGAGTACCAGGACTGGGATAACCCGTGGACGGAAGTGGTTGGCAAAGGTTTTTGTGAGGTTGATAGTGACTGTACAATTGGCAGCAACGGCACTCGGAGACTGGTAACGGGGAAGTGCGTGAACTCCCGTTGTTCGTGCTCGTATCCGGATTCTTGGGGTGGGCCACGCTGCACCTTCGCCTTAGCTGAAGAATCGAGTTCCAATTCCATAACGGAACGCACTTACGGTCCCCCCATGGCGATTTCCCTCAGTGTAGCGATAGTTACACTGTTCTCGACCTTTATCGCAGCTGGGATGTCTGTCCGATCGCTTAAAAAACAAGCAGAACAAGCCATTCAAGCAGCAGAACTCAAGAAACAGGAGCAGTCAAGACCTTCATTCCCCATGCGAGTGAATTTGTCAATAGATGAGAACGAAACTCCAAAAGACAACTACAGCCAGAACTTCCTCTAATTAATTTTTGATTTTTTTAAATATCCTCCTGAGCTGATCCCCTTTCACCTCGACACCTGGGCCAGCTTTTCTTAGCTTTCAGAGGTTAAAGATTATCGCATTATTCAAATTGCTGCCTCTCTGTTCAAGGGGAAAACCTTCCGATGCGGCTTCAATGGTGGGTATTGGCCATAGCTTGGATACTATCTACTAATACGACCGAAGCCAAGAACGCAACAACCGGAGACGCGACGTATCCAACCAAATCGGGGATTAAAACGTGGGTAGATCCTGCCACACCTGATGACCGTCAAATCTACGTCAACTCTCGAGGGAGGCGATGGGATCTCGTCATGAGTGACGAATTCAACACCCCGAATCGCAGCTTCCGACCGGGTGACGACCACATTTGGACTTCTTTGGAGAAACCGGATGGTGTCAATGGAGCTCTGGAACTCTATTCGCACAATATGACCTCTACCAGATGTGACAGTGACGGAACGTGCTACTTCTACATCAAAGCGGTGGATGAAGTGAACGTCATCCACGTGTACAACATGTACACGCACCCTCCAGGCTACACCGATGCCTACTTCTACTATCGGTCTGGAATGGTGCAGTCCTGGAACAAGTTTTGCTACCAAGGAGGGATGATTGAGATTCGTGTACAACTTCCTGGTGCTGTTTCACCCGAATCTGGAAATCCAGATCTAGGTCTTGGAAAGAACGGAAGGGTTAAAACAGGCGAGTATTACCCCACTTGGCCTGGTATTTGGATGATGGGGAATCTCGGTCGAGCCATTTTCTCAGCTTCTACGAATCGGATGTGGCCGTTTTCCTACGACAAGTGTGAGCCCGATCTGTTCGAACCGAGTTACCAACGAATTAGCGCTTGCAACGACAATCCTGGCTATGGGTTAAATCCGAATCAAGGACGAGGAGCTCCCGAAATCGACGTCCTGGAAGGGGGTGGCACTTTAATCTCTTCGTCGCTGCAGATTGGACCGGGAATGCCAGAAGAATACCGTATTTTCGGCGTGAATTACTCGTCGGGAGACTCTTACTCGTGTATTTACGGTGCAACCTGCAAGACTGAAGGTGCCAACTATGTAGGTGTCCCCACTGCTTATTACGAGAAACGAGGGCATAAATCCTGGTACCAAGGTCTTCGATACGGTGCCAATAACTTCTGCTCCCCAACTGCTGATGCTAAACAGAGTTACGAGACCATTGCCAAGTCCATTAAGACTGGAATCACAGACAACACTTGCTCCTCCGACACGTGTCCTGCATCTAACGATGTGAATGGGGACTTGGGTCTAATGGACAAATCAGGGTCTGGACATTGGGGAATCAACTCGAACGGCACGTGTTACCCGCTTTTCAACGTGTACACAGGCGCCTACCTGTGTGATCCGGATAATACCAACTCGAAATGTGCCAGTCCGAGAAATGAAACTACAACACCAAAGTCAAACGCCATGAGCTCTTTCAACTACCAAATGGACGCTATCTCAGCCAATTGGCCCGTGCACCTTGGTGTATATCTGGACTACGTTGTTTACCAAGTGGAATGGGTAACTGGGAAGAACGGATATGTCCGCTGGATGTTGCAAGGCAGTCCTCTATTCGAAGTCCCGTCCGAATCGATCTCGAATGTCCCACAGAATTCCAACAAGACAAACCCGGAGAAGATGATGCTGGAGGAACCGATGTACATCCTTGCCAACGTCGCTCTATCCAGTTCATGGGGTGCTACACCTCCAAACCCTGGGAAAGAGTGCAGAGGTGATGGATCCGACCAAACTGTCAACAAAATCTGCGATTCTTTCCCATTGTACCTGAAGATCGACTACATCCGTTTGTACCAGGATCTTGCGGACGACCTTGAATCCGACAACTACATGCAAGTAGGATGCGACCCTAAGAGTCATCCGACCAAGAAGTGGATTGAAGCGCATATCGACGAGTACCAGGACGACGACAACCACCATAAAGAAGTCGCTGGTAAGGCGTTTTGTACTGTGGATGACGACTGTACCATTGGCGGAATGATTGGGAAAACCGCTCTGAAGACAGGGAAATGCGTCAAGTCTCGTTGTGAGTGCTCATACTCATCTTCATGGGGAGGTCCACGATGTACAACAGCCATTTCATCCCGTTCTTCCAGTACGACGAAGACCTTCAGCTCTTCCAGTTCGTATGGTCCTCCAATGGGCCTGGCAGTAGGAGTGGCTACTGTGATGGTCTTCTTGAGCTTCATGTCTGTGTTGTGGTCCGTTAAGAACCAGAACAAGACTGAATTGGCGCTTAAAAAGCAGAAGAACACGCAGTCGACTCCTATACAAGAAGACGTGAGACTGGAGCGGGTCAAACGCTCTTCCGACAGACATTCCCAGCGACGACCGAAGGATAACTACAGACAGAACTTCGTCTAAAATAACTTAAAACTCTGATGTGTTACTACTAGAATTATCTTGGGTTCCCATTACGATGACAAGGCCACTTCCTTCGTTAGCTACGAAGATGTCGCCTCGCCCGCCATCGTATTTCCCTTTCAGTCCTCGAAAACCGGTATCATCTCGGCCTCGTACGCTGTTACCTCATTTCTCCAGTGCAGTCGCTAAAGAATCGCCAAGACGATTAAAACCCGAAGACTTCAGTAAAACCCCGCTGGAAAAGTCGATTGATGAGCTGAAACGCGTGAAGACTCGAGTACGAGAGAGTTTTGCACGGATGAACCAGACCCACACGCAGTTCGACAGCGACTTGCAAGAAGCTTCACGGATTGTGAATTTACTTGAAGCCGAACAGCGAAATATCGTCCAAGTTTATTCGAATCTCTTGGATTTTAGCGCTAGACAGATCCAGCGCTGCTTCCGAGGGCATTTGGGACGTCGATTGTTCCGTCAGACCCTGGTAATACGCGCTGTACTGCGAGTTCAAAGGGGATTTCGAGAATTCCATCGCCGTAAAGATGAAACTCGGAAAAAATCTCGAGTTCTTTACAGGAAGGTTTTGCGAGGGTTACGAGGTGTTCGAGAACGAAGCGATCTCTCTCATTCTGAGCTTTTAAACCGAGTGGGTCATAATTTACAGGTGGAAGCGCAGTGGAGGAAGGCAATGGGCGTGGAAGACACGGAGAACGATCTCATCACCGCGTTATACCGAAAGAAGTACGTTCGTCGGAAGTTGGGTGTTGTTTTCCGTCACTTGTACTGGTTGCACTCTATTACTACATATTGGAAGACCCTAGTGCCTCAACCAGAGCCCATTTCTGTCGTAGATATGTTCGAAATGCTGGAAAACGAGCAATTAGAAGGTCAAAGTGAAGCTTCGAATGACGTAAATGAGAGTGAGGTAGAGCAGAAGATTGTGATTGTTGCTCCTCGCGGACGGAAACAGGTGAAGAAATTTATCAACAATGGATCAAACCGAGAAGAACTGATAAATCGCCAGAAATTAACCATGCGAGAGATTAAACACAAGAAAGAGGATGAACTACGCAAAGAAGGAGAGACAGTGAAAAGAATTAGGAAGAATATCGCTACAGATATGCACTTGGACCGCACACGACGTAGAGGAGGCAACAAGTGACTGGAATTATATTACCTCTAAGTTTTCTACGACTACAAGCGCTAAAAGCACCAAGAAAAGCACCAGGATTAACACAGCTCCTTTCCTGCTGTAGCCTCCGAAAGCCCGGAGTTGTTGAGTCTCAAGCTTGGAACGTGGAAGCCATAATACAGTTGCTACTGTGAGTAAATTGACGACAGCATAGGCGACTGCAGTGAGGAGGATGTGAGTTCGTGTATTGTGGGAGTCTTCGTCGATCATTTCTTGGATACTTGTTGAGTTTGTGGCCTGTTTTATCCACTTCTCAATGACATTCAAAGCGGAGGTACCGAGGGCTAAACCTGACAGTACGAGGCCCATTGTGACTGCTTCACAGCCCACATGGGCAACTTCCGTCGTTGTCAAGGCCATATACACCATTATCCACATCTTGGGCCAGCTAATTATCCCTAAGAAGATGGAGAAAAACCACTTGGCACGGATAATATCCATGGAGATAACTGTAGCTTGAGTAATTGCCCCCACCACCACGATCCCAGTGCCGATGCAAGCCAATTGCCTCCAAGCAACAGTCAGCAGCCTCCACTTGGCGTGAATCAATGCTACGAGCTCTACGGTGCTTTGAATCACTAAAATCCACGGATTTTCACCATTGTCACTGGAAGAGAAGCCACTCCAGCTAACCAGAGCCTTGTTCACGTCTGGATCGTAGACTTTGAGTAAACTCCCGTACATGAGCAGGAACATCAACACTCGATACGTCACTTTCTCCTGGCAAATCTCCCATAACTGAATGACACCAGTGCGTAGTGCAGGGACCAATCCAACTCGCTTTGTCGACGCTATCAACGTAGCTGCTGCTTCCTGTTCATCGTCATGAAGAAACCAGAACACGAAAGGCAGCATCATGACCGAAATCGTAGCAATGGCAGCACTGATGTTTGCCACAGTTAAACTCTGTTGGAACTCAGCCACTGTCAAGTGAGCTACAAGTATTCCAATCTGCCAAAACACCAAGAACAACGTCGCCAATCCTCCGCGTTCGCTCAAAGCTTCCCTCTGTCCAAAACCTACGACAAGAGCCAACATGGAGACCCACACAAGCTGCAAAGCGAAGCTACCGACGACACTCCAAGCCTCCAGTAAACGTCCGAACATGGCTTTAGGGTCTTTAACATCTCGAATCTGCTGGGTATAAATTCCACAGATACAAACGAAGCTCATAGCGCTAAGTATCCACCCAAGAGCGATGTAGGATTTACGTCGAGTGCCGTAAATCGGCACACAGTCCGATAAAAGGCCAAGAAATACAGAGAGTAAGCTGCTCCAATCCAGTAAAGTCACTTGTACGCTGTAGTTCTTCTGGAATTGATCCTTCAAGACGGATAAAAGCAGAGGACGATATCCTGTCCGGATAATTCCATTCACTACTCCTGAAGCGAAAGCGGAGAGTGCGAGACCTCCATGATGCCGATTAAGTAGAGCAATTGGAGCCAAACCGTTCCGTAAGCTCCCAAAAGCTCGATAGTTAAACATGGCGTCCCCTATAGCGAATCCTCGTTCTCGTTGAGGTGGAGACTGCTGATTGTGAAGAACCGACGATTTATCCTGAAACTCAGGGGATGATAATACACATTCGGCGTCGATTTCGTCCAATTCTCGACTGGAAAGCGTGGAGAAGTGGGGAAGTTGTTCCTTCCGGGAACGTGAAAGCGTTAGGGATTCGTCGATCAGGTCCACTCGAGTGTCGTAGAGCACAATTGGTCGGAAACCGGAAACGCTGGGGAAATGAGGGTCCTGCATTGTAACACTAAAGTATCAAGTGGTGAATCGCGAAATACTCGCTATGTAAGTCGAGAATTGGCCAACGTAACGGGTCAGAGAGAGGAAATGGCCAGGAAGGAGTCAGGCGAAATGTCCAGGGAGCAGCCATCCATGAGTTCAGCAAGTTGAAGTTGTATGCTGTCTCGTAAGTTCATTTGGACAAAAAAAGAATGTCACCATGATGATCATACATATGCTTTAAGATAGGTTAAGTCTAACAGCTAGTCCAAATGTGCGGGCAGAATGGAGGAATGTGGCCATCACTAGGCCACTGAATGAACGTATCTTCTGTTCCTTAGCTCCATTACATGAATATTAAAGGTCGACGGGTATGTTTATGTGGCAATCACATTGCAGGTTGATGTTTGCGCGTCATGACGTTGCATTATCTTTTCTTAGGCATTTTTTAGCGTCTTTTCCAAGCTCGAACATCGTCGAAAATGAAGCTCCTGACTGTGCTAGTGCTGGCCCTTGTGGCTATCACCGACGTTAATGGACGAACCAGTAAGCTCGAAGGTACTCAGGCCTATCGACAGGCTTCTTCTCGTCCGCAAGTGAACGAAGTCGTCTTCTCCAACGAAGAGGAGAGTCTACTACGTGGTCAACAGTCGGATAAGGCGCACATGTTGGCTGCTCGACTACCTGGGAAAACTCCATTCGACGTCCAGAAGCGCTGCATCCAGTTGGGCCTTCGCTGCGGTGGCGATGCCAAAGCGCCTGAACGCAATTCGGAAAAGTGGCGGATGCCATCTCCAAACCGCAAATGAAAGTGAAGAGGAAGAATTCCTGAGCTCAATGGACCCCCTTGTTGCAGCTTTCATAGGTTTCATAGCGCTAAATAATACCAGCTGAAGTCATACCGAGCTCTGTTGGTCTTTAGTTACCGAAGTTGCGAGCTTGGAGCACTGAGAGAGCAGTGCAAAGCGCGAACCACGTGCACGCAGTGAGTGGGGAGGAAATTAGCCAGTAGAGAGCTAAACCACATAGTGCGAGGTTGAAAAGTGTGCCAGGAACCACTGAACGCCACAACGGAAGCTCCTGACGCACACATGGCTTTCCTTCAAACGCTCCAGTCTCGTAGAAACGTTGGAGACGCTCCTCCTTTTCAGCAAACCGATCTTTCAACCATTGATCCATGTGGTCCTTGTGCTCTGTCAGTGTTGAGCGGTGATATCTCTTCACGTGCATGTGAACTTCCGTCGGGAATTGTCCTCGGACAAACTGCACCTACAAACGATTGAGTAATAATTAGCAAAAGGTAAACCTTTTCCAACCTCATCGAACAAAACGTACAGGTGACGGTCGAACGCCTTTCATGAGCTCTGGATACGCGACTGTGAGGTCCACAATATACTCCGGATCCAATTTATCCACGCAGAGCTCAAACCCTTTGACTCTCGGCTGTAGAACATAGTTCCATTTAGCTTCTCCTTGTTTCTCTGCGAACTCGTGGCTCTTCTTCAGTGTCTTGTCATACAGCGCCGTTCCTTCCGGGAACATTGACAGCCACGAGCCAATGTCCGCATCCTTGTAAGATTGAATCACCCTAGCCAATCGGTCTTGGTCTGTAGCCCAGTTACGGTTAATGTACGGATACTCCAGCAGTAGCATCGCCCAGCCCACACCGGGGGCGTATCGAATGATGCTCTTCATCATGACTCGGATCCGATCATGAACGCCGAGTCTAATTGCCAAATTCCAGAAGAAGATCCAGTCCACTTCACTGCGATGATTGCAGATCAATAAAATGTTGTCTTGTGGCTTAAACTGCAGCTCTTCGTCTCCTGTAATGACCATTTTCACACCTCCAACCAGTTCCAACAATCCACTTAACATGGCGAAGAAATTGTCCTCTAGGAACCGGAAAACTCGGCGACATGTGCGAATTGGAAGTCTACACCCCCAACGCAACAGCGTCAGAGGCCACAGTACAAATGCAGCATTGAGGAACGCACAGACGAGGAGGAGAAGCAGATAACTGCAGCCTATGACACATCCGAACCACGTTCCAGACGTCTCGTACTTGGTACTTGGGTGTACAGCGAGGTTAAGGGTTAATTCAGCTTCTGGCTCTGGTAATGAACCTGCATGGGCACTTGGACGCTTTACAGCGGCTTGAGACTCGTCACTTCGACTCATCAACGTCTTGATGGGGGAGGAAGAGCTGGAATGACACATGAAGGGCGGAATAGCTCTTGAAGTTGTCCTCGACTAAAGAGATACATCCGCTCAATAGCTTTTACAGAGGAATCAAGTTATAAAGTTGTCAGACATAGTTCATATTAGTTATCTGCTTGGTGGTGAAGATGGGAATGATTGTCGATATTAGTTATTTAGGGTACTGCGACATTTACCACCTTTGACATGCTGGATTTCGGTCTCAGTTGATGGCCTGGCTGAAGATGTAGACGTTGTAGGCGACGCAATAGGCAAGTGACGTGAGAAATGCGGCGGCAGTGAGTGCTCCTGCGCTGTCTGTGAAGCCTCCGTACATGCGGACGAACTGGGCGTCGAGTTTCTGCAGTGGGAGCATCGGGATGACGAGGAAGACTAAACTGTTGATACAGCACGTGACGATTTCCAGGATGGCGATGGACCAGCGTCTGTGTGTGGTATCTTGATCTTCGTTAGACGGGAAGTACGACGCTCTCTGGATGGTTGTGAGCAAAGTACTTACGAAGACCTTGAAGATGGTGTTGAATGATAATGCGAGGCCTACGACACCTCCTTCCGAGCCTTCCTCGATGATTTCAGTCACTGGAACAAGCAGGACTAGTGCCATTACACCTGAAGACGCTCCAGTTAACCCAGTGAGAATAATGTAGACCACTGGACTCCGATACAGCTCTGGGATGACCAACACTGCCATTAACACTTGAGGAGTGATGGTCATTATCGGTGCCACAGCGAAGAACTTCTTCCACAACATGTTACGGAATCTCCACCTCCAGACCAGTACCGTAAGGATCATCACCAGATCGCTTAAGCTGTTACTGAGCAGTGCTGATGCGCTGTCCGTCGTGTCTGTCCATTGTCTTAACGCCTGCGTCACCAATGGGAAGGCGAAGTTCAGGAAGAAGGCGAAGCTGGCAATTACCACCAAGATCCTCCACACTGCCTTCTGCTTGGTGAGTTTCCAGTAGCTTTCACACTTGCACCTTAAGCTCTCTTTACGATATGCTGGAGGTTCATCCAGGCCTGCAATGACAACAGCGATCGTTGTCAGGGACAGCGACATCAAAGCCACCAAGATCAACGAGATTTCGTACTTCTCCACGACATTCTGGATCAGATACACCAACATCCTCGCTGATATTTGACCTGTAGCTCTCACGACCAAGTAATCAGCTTGGAACACGCCTCTTCTCTCGAGACTTTCACGTTGGGATAAGGTCACCACTGCCGTGTGCACAGAGCAGAAGTTGATCATGGAGCCGAAGCTGACGCCGCCCATCAGCAGCATCATAATGTAGCTGAAGCTGCTGCCAATAGCATTCTCCAATTCGTCAGCAAACAAACAGCCGAGCCCAATCAGACTCAAGCACAGCAGACTGAACGTCATGCCTAGAACCATGTAGGACTTGCGTCTGGAGCCCCACAACGGCACTGCGTCAGCGTACAGCCCCACAAAGAAGGCCAAGGCGGCTGGAACCTCCACGAGTCTGTCCATCGCTTCGGTTTGGTCCTCTGTGAGTTGCAATTTACTGCTGACCATGATTAATAGGCCGTAACGAGCGCCAATGTAGACGAATGAGGACGTGAACGTGGCGGCCAACAAGCCAATGAACTCGCTGGAGAAGAATTGCACCAATCCACCGGCTCGAAGTCCTCCGTACATGTCATAGTTGTAGAAGTTGGGCCCAGCCACGAAGCGGTTTGGACTGGACATGGTGGTGGAAGCAATGGAGATACACTCTTATTAAGAAAATCTGTGACTTGTGTAGCATCTGGGGTCATCAAGAGCGAGAAAGGCAACATGTAGTATCAGAGGTTCAACTTGGATCGGTTTAAGAAGGGTATGATAAATGCAGGGGTTTCGAGAAATGTATCCGGACCTTTTTTGCCGCAAATGCGGCAAATCCGTAGCGCTCCACACAGACCATTTGCGCGGACGAAGCTCGGTACGGACATAGAGAACCATTTGCTACAGCTTGTGACGAAGTTGCGAGGCGCTACCTGTCGTGTACGACGCACACGGTCAGGATTATTAGTGTAAGGAAACGGCTGCCACGTTATCTCTTCCTCAAACGCAGCACTATTTCACGAAGGAACTGAAGTAACTGCGGTGGCCAATCAGAGCGTGAACAATTAATTGTAAAAAAACTTTTGCACTTGATTTCAATAAACAGTTATTGTTATTAGGGCATGCCCTGAATTAGGGCCCTAGTACTATAGTACAACGGGTCCTTAGCTTTAGACGAAGTTGGTAGTGTAGTCTTCCTTCTTGTCACTACTCGCCTCGCCATTAAAGTTCACCGACGCAGATTTCTCCAGTTTGCTAGCGTTTGACTCTGGTGTCGTCATCACAGACGCAGCTTTGTTCAACTCCTTGACCTGGTCCTGGGCTCGTAGGCGGAGATTCGTCTGTTTGGCTTGCCATCGCTGGTAAAGCACAACGCTGACTGCCACAGCAATGATAACAACAGCCACCAGGATCGACACGAGGATCGGAGGGCCGAACAAAGTGTCGTCGTCGCTTGCGCTGGCCACTTCCGTGCATCGAGGGCCTGTCCAGGAGTCTGAAGAGCATTCACATCGACCGTCCGAGCTGCAAGAACCAGTGATCACAGATGAAGTACCGATGGTACAGTCGTCGTCCGAGTTGCAAAAAGCCATGCCGGACACTTTAGTGTACGGATTGTCCGTGTCCGTGTAGTCGTCGATGTTATCCTCGATCCATTTCTTGGTCGGATGTGAGGAAGGATCGCAACCGATCGCCATATCTGTATTGTCCGATGTATCCTGGTACACGCGGATATAGTCGATCTTCAAGTACATGGGGAACGAGTCGCAGATTGCGTTGTCTTGAGAGCTGGAGCCATCACCACGACAGCTCCCAGAGCCAGCGTTAGGAGGTGACGAACCCCAGGAGCTCGACAAAGCGACGTTGAAGATGACGTACATCGGTTCCTCGATCATGATCTTCTTAGGGTTCATCTGTGCCGTGTCTTGAGGTGGGTTTGTTAGAGCTTCGGCAGGGATCTCAAAGATCACTTGGTTCTCCACTTCCCACCGAACGTACCCGTAGTCCCCTGTGACCCACTCAACAGTGTACGTGACCCAGTCCAAGTACGCGCCCATGTGCACTTCCCAGTCAGTGGAAATAGCATCCATTTGGTACGCGAATTCCGTGCTTGAGTCGGTGGATCCGCTGGAAGCTGTACACTCCGAGTTTGTATTACCAGGACTGCAAAGGTACGCTCCCATGTAAGCGTTCTGCTTGGGGAAGCAAGTGCCGTTAGTGTTGATTCCCCAGTGCACTGTACCGTTGTCCTTGTACCCCATATCACCATTAACATCATAAGAAGCAGGGCAGAGCTCCATCGTGCAGGCATTGTCCGTGATCCCCTTAGCTAGTGAAGAGTTGATAGTAGCGAAGGCCTGGATGTCGTCGTCTTCCACGTCGCAGATGTTGTTGGCACCATATCTAAGACCCTGATACCAGGACTTGTGGCCGCGGAGGTCCCAGTAGTACTCAGTCGGGACGTCCTGGTTGTTGGCGCCTTCGGTAGTACAGGCGTAGCTGTAGAAGCAGTATGAAGACGCAGTGGTGTTGTCCGTCAGCATTCGGAAGTCATCGGGCATTCCAGGTCCAACCTGAATGGACGACGAAATAGCAGTACCTCCACCCTCAAGGATATCGATTTCCGGCGCTCCACGTCCTTGATTCACGTTCAAACCGTGCCCAGGGGTGTCGTTGCATGCGCTGATTCGCTGGTTCTGGGAGGAAAAGAGAGTCTCGTTGCACTCGTTGTACGTGTACGGCCACATTCGACTTGTCGACGCGCTAAACAAAGCTCGTCCCAGATTCCCCATCAACCAGATACCAGGCCACGTCGGGTAATAGTCGATATTAGCAGCACGAACTGTAGTTGATCCTGTTTCCACGTCTGGGTTCCCCGACGCATTGGTGACAGCTCCTGGGAGCTGCACTTTGACCTCAACCAGACCCCCTTGGAAGCAGAATTTGTTCCAAGATTGTACCATCCCTGATCGATAGTAGAAATACACCGTCTCGTATCCTGGTGGTGACATGTAGCTGTTCCAGACCGTCTCTTCTATCGTTTCGTCTGTTGTGTTGATGAAGAAGTAGCAATGGCCATCGGTATCACACTCGGTTCCTGTCATATTGGTGGAGTAGACTTCCAGTGCTGAATTGACGCCATCTGCGAGTTCCATCGCTGTCCAGAGGTGGTCGTCACCTGCTTCGAAGGTTCTGCCTTCGACATTGAACTCGTCGCTCATAGTGAGCGTCCAGGTATCACCTCGCGACGACGTGTAGTTCTGTGCGCTTGAAGGGGTGTGTACATCCACCCACGGCCGCAAACCTGACTTGGTCGAGTATGACGTCGCTGTAGCGGCGTCTACAGTAGAGACACCAGTAAACACCACTGCCAGCGCATATCCAGCAAGCCTTCGGGTGAACATCGTTGAAAGAAATTGGAAATGGATCAGGAGTTCTGTTGGACAGCACAGCGGTGCTTCCCTCCACGCACGCGGTGATAATCCACCCGAACGTCTGGCAGCTGAAGCATGAAAGCGAATGATGGCACATAAGGAGTGTGCAGGTGTGACACCCGGGAATTGGCTGCGCTCACTGCACTCGAAGCAAAGCTACCGACCGCTGCAACTCCGACACGATCTCTGGATTCTGAAGACGGGGAGTAATCTGCTGCAGAAAACGTATACGCGATGATGCTTCGCCAGTCGACACACGACAATGCCCAGCTCAAGCGGCTTGAGTCAAGCCTCAATCGGAGTTACTAAGCTTAGATCTTGCTAACATTTCAGATTTATCCAGCCACATCGTAAGTTCCGGCCCGAATACAGTGTTTGTGTAGGCGCTTTTAACAGTGGCCACCTCGTTGGCTGACGAAAGGGAGCTGCATCCAGGTCCTTGCTATTTAAGTTGACAGTAGAAGTGAACCATCGCCGCCTTGATGGTATTCGGAGAATGGTCTACCCTCGGGGCCAAGAACTCCTTCATTAGATGTGATTTTTTGTCAATAGGGTCGCGACTTCAACCAGCACGTGTACAATATGTTCCGTTTCTTCGTCAGCCTCTGCAACTCCTTACTGGACAGCCCAACAGCCCGTAAACTTACTTTAATTTCGTCGCGTTCAAAGGTGGCAGATCATTGAAGAGGGAGGGGGGAAGGAAGAACTATTCGTGTTGAATGTTTATCAGTTGCCAACGGAGTTAGCAACCGGACCTCTCAAAAAGCTAGCGGCTGCTGACTACGGTGGGTAGCAGTGTTAGTCGGTGGTGCGGGGACAGGGTGGGGCTTGGAGGCAACCATTTTCGTCAGCACAGAGCCCTTGCCGTCGAAGGGAGAATACTCCAGGGCTTAGATCACAGTCTTTCTTTAAGTTAGTTTGGAGGACATAGCTTTAAAACATGTTCTTGACTCACTTTTACCGGGAGTTATACAAAATTGGTGCTGTAGTTGTCTTTCGGGGGCTTCATTATGGACTCACCCATAGAGGCACCCAACGAAGTAGTAGACTGCGTTCCCTTCTTCGCCATGATCTCCTTCTGCAGCAGTTCGTCACTTTTACGAGCCGCCAGAATAGACAGATACACAGACACGAACGTGGTGAGGACGGTGACGGCCATGAAGATGCCGGACACGTACATGGGCGGACCGTACGAATTGGAAGAAAAGAGTCCGTCACCACTGCCGTCATCACTTGCAGAGGCCGCAACGGTACATCTAGGTCCTGTCCAAGTAGTGGCTGAGCATTCACATCTACCACTCACACACGTTCCGGTGGTGATGGTCGACGTTGAATTCGTCTCAATCGTACAATCCTCGTTTGAATCACAGAACGCCTTACCAGAGACTTCTGTCCACGGGTTATCATCGTCCACGTACGAGTCGATGTTGTCTTCAATCCACTGCTTAGTCGGATGAGTGGACGGATCACATCCCACAGCCATACTCGAACCTTCCGACTGGTCCTGGTAGATGCGGATGTAGTCGATCTTCAAGTACATGGGGAAGGCGTCGCAGATAGCATTCGTAGTAGCGTCACTGCCGTCTCCCCAGCAATCACCATTACCGGCGTTAGGTGGTGACGAGCCCCAGGAACTGGATAAGGCGACATTGAAGATGACGTACATGGGCTCTTCCAGCATGATTTTCTTGGGGTTCATCTGGGCTGAATCCTGCGGCGGGTTGGTCAGTACATCGGCCGTGATCTCGAAGATAGGCTCACCTCCAAGCATCCAGCGGATATATCCTTCATCACCCGTGATCCATTCGAGCTGATACGTGAGCCAACCAGTGTACGCAGCCACTTGGATCTCCCAGTTGGACGAGATGGCGTCCATCTGGTACGCGAACTCGGAGGACGCGTCGGTGGATCCACTTGACGCTGTGCAACTCGTGTCATTGTTGCCTGCACTGCACAGGAACGCTCCACTGTACGAGTTTATCTTAGGGTAGCAGGTGCCGTTCGTGTTGATTCCCCAGTGCTCCGTGCCGTTGTCGAGGTAGCTCAAGTCCGCGTTCACGTCGTACGAACCCGGACACAACTTCGCCGTACACGCATTGTCGGTGATTCCCTCATCAAGTGAAGCTGCGATGGTCTTGTACGACTGAACGAGGGTCGAATCCTCGTCGCAGAAGTTGTTGGCGCCGTACCGGAGTCCCTGATACCAGGATTTATGACCACGTAGAGATTCATAGTAAGCGGTGGGGACGTCAATGTTGTTGGCGCCTTCGGTAGTGCATTCGTACGTATAAAAGCAGTAGGAAGACTCTGTGTCGGCAATAAGTCTGAAGTTCTCGGGCATCCCTGGTGCAACCTGAACTGACGACGAGATCGCAGTGCCTCCACCTTCAAGGATATCGATTTCCGGTGCACCACGGCCTTGATTCGCGTTCAACCCGTGGCCAGGATCGTCGTCACAGGCGCTAATTCGTTGGTTCTGCGAGTCGAAGATGGTTTCGTTGCACTCATTGTAGGAAAACGGCCACATTCGGCTAGTCGACGCGCTGAAAATGGCTCTTCCGAGGTTCCCCATCAACCAAATACCAGGCCACGTCGGGTAGTAGTCGATGTTCGACGCACGTACACTACCAGATCCCGTCTTGACGTCCGGATTCCCTGACGCGTTGGTGACGGCACCTGGAAGCTGAGCGCGCACCTCGATCATGCCTCCTTGAAAGCAGAACTTGTTCCAGCTCTGCACCATTCCAGCCTTGTAGTAGAACGTCACATCTTGATATCCAGCGGGGGAGAGGTAGTCGTTCCACAACGACAAGGTCGTTTCACCCGTGTCAGCTTCGATATAGAAGTAGCAATCGTCACCGTCACATTCCGTTCCGGTCATGTTGTGCATGTAGATTTCAAGTGCCGAATTGACACCGTCGGCTTTGTTCATGGACGTCCAGAGGTGGTCGTCGCCTGGTTCGAAGCTCCGACCTTCCGTGTTGAACTCGTCGCTCATGACCAGGGACCAAGTGGACCCGCGGGACGTCGTGTACGTCTGTCGGGAGCTTGGAGTTGTCGGGTCCACCCAGGGCAGAAGACCCGATTTCGTTGAGTATTGCGTTGTTGCCTGTACTGTGCAATAGTCCATAGCTATTGCGGCTATTGCAGCGGTCTGCAATCGTGTCCACCGTGTCATAATGGTGTGTCACCTGCTAACTACGCGATGGAAATGGAAATGGAGACTACGCTGTCCGAATGAACTGGCCGTCGGGACCGCGCCATAACCGCACGCATGTGCTGTCCGTCCTATAGTGATCGACTCGGAGTCTGAAGGACATTTGGATCTGCTCGGAGTACGAAGCTACGGGAGATAATCCGCCCATATCCGTGCCGTTCAATCCACATCAACATATGTAAGTGGTTGACTGGTGAGGCAGTACAGTAAGCGCCGGCCATTCCGGTACTACTAAAACTAAATACCCTGAATGGAATGATAGAATCAATTTTGACAGGGGAGAAATGCGCCATTCATTCATCACCGAGCATCATTCATTTCCTTTGCACGTGTACATTTACAAAACTGCCACTCTAATATTCGGTAGAGCTGGCACAAGATCATGGGGGCTTGGATGAAGATCAAAGCGAAGCGAGGTTTCATCCAGAAGGCCTTGGATTGCCCAGATATGACGCTGCACGAGATGGCAGCGTGAGCTAAATCAACATACAAGCTCAAGACGACTCCACCACAATCGACTGTGTCGGACATCATCAAGAATTCAGACGTCATAATGAGCAGCAGGAAAGCGTATGCAGTTGGCCAGCTGCTGGCAATGCAGTGGAGCAAAGAAATATGAAGAGAACTACAAGACACAGCTACGGTGGAAAACTGCTTTAGCCATACAGCCACAGTTTTTAACGCTGTAGATGATCGTAGTGAGCAGCCCACAGAGAGCACCTATGGGGTGGACACCGACGTAATAATCCGAGCATCTCAGCTAGGCATTAAATACATGTACAGGCAAGGTAGAGTTCCTTCACGACAAGATAGCAAATCCTAAGATTGGGGTGGACCTCGTACCGGAATGGAGAGCGAATGCTGTACATGTAGCTGAAGATCAGAGCGCCCGTCTCTGAATTAGAGGCGGGCGCTACAACATGTATCGACATCATTTTGGCTCGAGCACAATTGTGGCGGCAATTACGAGTGCAATCGATGTACTGATGGGCTAGCGTTCGAATGTAGTTGCTGTACATCGTATGCGGAATGGATTTTGATGCTGCCGTGTTGATGTCGATTGTAGCCTTGTCGATTTTGCTGCTCCGCTGAGAAACTGTTGTCTGTTCACAACTTTAGTTCTCACACTTGTAGTTCTGCCAGTCACTGCGGTCTCCCCTATTAAAGGTAAGAAGGTCTAACCAAGGCCGGTAGAGCCCGCCCGGGATTACAGGCGACATGAACTTTGACGTGAGACTTGTGTTCGCTAAAAGTTAAAATACCCGGACAGCAATACCTGCAGCTCATTCTCATCCGCACATTGCTTTCCTCTAGAGTGCACGAACAGCAATACGTGCTCACAGTATATTCCCAACAAAGATCACCCGATGGCGATGCGGCAATCGATCGGGTGCTTGTCCGCTGAGGCTTTTGACGCTCGGGCTCCGAGTCGGAACCAACTGTAGGGCGCCAGATGTGCCATCTTTCACTCTCATGAATAAGCCATCAAACAATCGGCAGGATTGTCACGGACATTGGAAGCCATTTATGGATGGATCGATTCTCAGGACGTCTCTGGCAGCTCTTTTCACTTTCGTTTTTGCCGCATTCTCATCAGGAGGACAAAGAAACAAAATGTTCCGTTTAGAACGTACAGTAATAGCTATGGGGGCACTAGCCATCGCATCTTTCCCAACAGTCCAAGCGACATCATACTCGACAAAGTCTGGAATTCAGCCGTGGGTGGATATCGACACGCCCTCCAGTGCGTATACATACACTTCATCACGTGGAGACGCGTGGACGTTGACAATGAGCGATGAGTTCAACACTGAAGGTCGAACTTTTGACGCTGGGGACGATCATTTGTGGACTGCAATTGAGCTGGCGGACGGCGTCAATTCAGCTCTGGAGGTTTATTCCGCCAATATGACAGGAACCTCGTGCGATATCGACGGCAACTGCTACTTCTACATCAATACTACAGACGAAACCATCGAGGAAACAGTTTGGAACAACTACATCTCGCCTCCAGGGTACGAAACTGTGCACTTCTACTACCGCTCGGGGATGGTCCAGTCCTGGAACAAATTCTGTTTCCAAGGAGGCATGATCGAGGTGCGCGCGCAGTTACCAGGTGCTGTCTCCAAAGCATCGGGCAACCCGGACGTGAAAACCGGATCGACTACTGTTCGTGCTGCTAATATCGACTATTACCCGACGTGGCCTGGTATCTGGCTCATGGGGAACCTCGGTCGCGCGTTGTTCACGGGTTCCACGGCTCGAATGTGGCCGTTCTCCTACAATGAGTGCAATGACACCATCTTCGACTCGCAGAACCAACGTATCAGCGCCTGTGATGACGATCCTGGCCATGGTTTGAACGCGAATCAAGGTCGTGGTGCTCCTGAAATCGATATCCTTGAAGGAGGAGGTACTGCCATTTCGTCGTCGATTCAAGTTGGACCGGGTATGCCAGAGGATTTCCGTGTGCTTGAGGATACCGCGTCTTCCTATTGCTTTTACACGTACGAATGCACCACGGAAGGCGCGAACAACCAGGACATTCCTACTGCTTACTACGAGAACTTGCGTGGTCATAAATCCTGGTATCAAGGTCTTCGGTACGGAGCTAACAACCTGTGCGACATCAAGAGTGCGGACGTTCAAAATTACGCGACGATTAAGGCGTCACTGGACAAAGGAATCACGGAGAACGCGTGTACGATGGACTTGTGCCCAGCTTCGTACGATGTGAACGGTGACTTGAGCTTGAAAGATAACGGCTCGGTACATTGGGGAATCAACGCGAACGGCACTTGTTTCCCAGTTCAAAATGCCTACACAGGAGCATATCTGTGTAGTGCAGGCAATAACGCTTCGGAGTGTACGTCTTCTAGTGGTTCTACCACTGCCGGGGAGGAATTTGCGTATCAAATGGACGCCATCTCGTCGAACTGGGAAGTCCACATGGCGGCGTACTTGGACTGGGTTACGTACAGTGTCGAGTGGGTCATGGGGGACGCTGGATACGTTCGCTGGGAGGTGGAAGGCCAAGTGATCTTCGAGATCCCAGCCGAGGCTCTGACTAATCCGCCACAAGACACAGCCCAGACGAACCCGAAGAAGGTAATGGTTGAGGAGCCCATGTACGTCATCTTCAACGTGGCCTTGTCGAGCTCCTGGGGGTCATCGCCTCCTAATGCTGATTCTGGCGATTGCTACGGTGACGGCTCCGACGCCACAACGAACGCTATTTGCGACTCGTTCCCCATGTACATGAAGATCGACTACATCCGGTTGTACCAGGACACGTCAGAAGGCACAAATATGGCGGTCGGATGCGATCCTACCTCACATCCGACCAAGCAGTGGATTGAGGACTACATCGACGACTACACAGACACGGATAATCCGTACACTGCTGTATCGGGCATGGCCTTCTGCAAGACGGACGACGACTGCTCCATTGACAGCACGACATCGGTTTCGACGGGCACCTGTAGCTCCGACGGGCGTTGCAAATGTTCTTCAGACTCCTGGACGGGCCCTAGATGCACGGAACCAGCAAGCGCGAGCAGCACCGACGACGAACTCTATGGTCCACCCCTGTATGCTGCGCTTTTGGTCGCTATTGGGATGGCTGTGATCACGGCACTCGTGATCTTTCACCAATGGCGGGAGGACAAGCGCATCGCTGCTAAGGCTATGGAACAGGAGCAAGCTGAGGACCACTTGAGAGAGCTCAAACACGCAGCGTCCATGAGGTCAGTTGATGTCGACGTTAGTAAACCCGAAAAGGGGACGTCCGTGATATCTCTGGGCGAAGTGAGCGCCACGAAAAACAGCAGAAGAGAGGACTACAGCACGAACTTTGTCTAAGATTTAGCCCGTGAATATTATCAGTGGTTCAAGAAGCAGGATTTCGCACCGCGTGATGTAGATCAACTCAAGGTCAATGTGTTCACGAAAGGGTTAACTGAGCAAACTTAACTCGTTAATCGATCACAAGCCGAGCGAAATCAGTGGGGTTGTTGCTCCATCGTATCCGGCCAGGATAGTGAAAGAGCTGCAAACCGCATCTTGCCCGATCGCTGTGAATTGCGCCGCAACTCGCAACTCGCACTCGGTTATTACTGCGATGAGCTCACACTCACACGTTCTGCTTTGCGTTCTCTTGAAGAGAAGAATCTCTTCCGCAGCAGTCAATTCCGAACCCATGCTGCTCTGAGAGGAGTCCTCTCAATTGCAGTGTCCTGTATCAAGTTTTTGGAAGTCAGCAAAGTTTCCCGCGGCAGCTGATTTGGCTAGATTTCGAGAAGGTGTTCCCAAAAATTGACAGTGCCTCCAGTATCCGATACCAATCGCATGTCATCTGCTAACAAACTTCGAGTGATGATGACTCCAGATGTTATATTCGCACACAAGTAATACCATCGGAAATTGCAGGTCGTACTGTTCGAAATTGAAAATGGAATCGCCTGCTTCATCCAAAGCACATATCGCCGTCCAAAGCTCGAATTGCAACCTCACTTCCTCAGGCGTATATCCCCCCATTAAGCCTTACACCTGGCTTGTTGGTCCTGTTGCTCAGCGTCCGCTGCGCCAGGCAATCTGGTTCAAATTCGTGTGTGTGACACAGCCTTGCTAGATATTGCCAATCCAGTCCTGTCTCTGTCATTAACCCTCTTGTTTGTATGCTGTGGCACCCCCTCACCAGCTGCAGCCGTCTTGAGATGGTGTGATGCCGCTCTTGTTGGTCTCCAGCCAGTTCAGGTTTCTCTCGGTTAGGCAGATCCTCAGCCATGTTACGCTGGACGAGCGTTTCCGTCTTGTCCTGCTTGGTGTCCGTTGCTTATGGAGCCTCCAGCACGTCGTATGAGACGAAATCCGGTGTTTTACCCTGGGTGGACGTCGATACACCAACAAAAGCTCAAACGCACAAGTCTTCGCGCGGAGACACTTGGTCACTCGTCATGAGCGACGAATTTAACAAGGCAAACCGCAGCTTTGTAGCTGGAGAGGACCATCTCTGGACAGCCATTGACAAACCCGACGGAGTCAATGCCGCTTTAGAGATTTACTACCCCAATATGACCGGTACAGCCTGTGACGACGACGGTAACTGCTACTTCTACATCGAGTCGGACATCCAAGAGACCAACCTTACAGTATGGAACGAGTACATCTCCCCTCCAGGGTACGAGGACGTCACATTCTACTACAGCTCGGCGATGGTGCAGGGCTGGAACAAATTCTGTTTCCAAGGAGGACTCGTAACGGTTAAAGCGCAATTACCAGGAGCGGTAACCAATGCATCCGGTAATCCAGATATCGAAACCGGTTCGACCAGTGTCCGAGCTGCTAATATCGACTATTACCCGACGTGGCCCGGTATTTGGCTAATGGGGAACCTCGGTCGGGCCATTTTTACCGGTTCTACTGCTCGGATGTGGCCATTCTCCTACAACGAGTGCAATGAAACGATCTTCGACTCGCAGAACCAACGTATCAGCGCCTGTGACGACAATCCTGGCCATGGATTAAATGCCAATCAAGGACGTGGAGCTCCGGAAATCGATATCCTTGAAGGTGGCGGTACTGCCATTTCGTCGTCGATTCAGGTCGGACCGGGAATGCCCGACGACTTCCGGATGCTGGTGGACAACTCGTCCGCTTACTGTTTCTACAGTTATGACTGTACGACTACAGGTGCCAACAACCAGGATGTACCAACGAATTACTACTGGAACCTACGAGGCCACAAGTCCTGGTACCAGGGACTCCGATACGCTGCTAATAACTTGTGCGACGTGGAGAGTGACGATGTACAAAGTTTTTCGACCATCAACGCGTCGGTGACTAAGGGAATTACGGTGAACGCGTGCACGATGGATTTGTGTCCGGCATCGTACGACGTGAACGCTGACTTGGGCTTTAAGGATAACGGAACGGTGCACTGGGGTGTCAACAGTAACGGTACGTGCTTCCCTAAGCAGAATGCCTACATGGGCGCGTACCTGTGTAATGCCGGTAATACCGCTGCCGAGTGTACGCAGTCGGGTGGTTCTACGAGCTCCGGATCCGAGTTCACGTACCAAATGGACGCTATTTCTTCCAATTGGGAAGTTCACATGGCTGCGTACTTGGATTGGGTCACGTACTCACTCGAGTGGGTTACTGGTGACGCTGGTTACATCCGTTGGGAGGTCGAAGGGCAGGTGATCTTTGAAATCGCCTCGGAATCGATCACGAATCCGCCTCAGGACACAGCACAGATGAATCCGAAGAAGCTCATGGTTGAGGAGCCCATGTACTTCATTTTCAATGTGGCTCTCTCCAGTTCCTGGGGTTCCAAACCGCCCAACGCTGGCTCAAGTGGCTGTTACGGAGACGGTAGTGACAATACGACTAACGCTATCTGTGACGCGTTCCCCATGTTCATGAAGATCGACTACATCCGCGTGTACCAGGACGTGTCGGAAGGTTCGTCGATGGCGTACGGATGCGATCCGTCCACTCACCCGACCAAGCAGTGGATCGAGGACAACATCGACGACTACCAGGACGACGACAACCTGGTCGTGGAAGTCTCAGGCTTGGCGTTCTGCAATTCCGACGATGACTGCACGATCGCTACTAGCGGTTCCTCAGCTGTGACGACGGGAACGTGTAATTCCGATGGCCGATGCGAATGCTCGTCGGATTCGTGGACTGGCCCGCGATGCACCGAAACCGCCAGCAATGAGGACGGTGACAACCTGTACGGCCCCCCGATGCTCGTCGCTCTTTTGATCGCCGCTGTGGCGTGTGCGGCTACTGTTATCACTGTGTTGTACAAGGTGACCCAAGCCAGACGCAACGGCGCTCGCATGCGCGACCAGGCGCTTAAGATGGAGCACGCCAAGCACACGCAGACGACTGGCACCGACTCAGTGGATGACGGTGTCAAGGTGGCAAAAGACCCGCATAGCAATAACTTTGTATAGATAGGAGGCTGCTAATCGAACACTTTCCCCTCTATGATCTCATGAACCAGCACCATTGTTGAGGAGCCAACGTAGATTTGCTAGGACAACTTTTCGCGTGTTCACATCGAGCAACGCTCTCTCCAACCGTGTTCTTGCCGTGCTGCGCCGGTGGGACGTGAGCCGGAACGCGAAGACAAAAAGAAACGATTTGATTTGAGAACGAAGAAGGTGGTCTCGGTTTTTGACGCAGCTCTGGCTCTGGCAATGCGCGTTTCGCTTCGAGTTAGGTAGTCGACAAGGCAGGAACTGCGTTAGTCGACTGGCAAGTTGTCGTTCGAGCACATGTAGTGAGCGGGTTAGAGACTCAGAAGTCGCAGTGCAACATGAGATTTGCCTGAAAGCGATCTTCGACAATGTATTTTTTTTCGCGTGAAGGTTTTCGAGAACTTCAACGTGCTCCTAGTTTGGTGCAGGTGCACTTAAAGATCTCACCACCATTGGAGTGCATTTACCCACGGACCGCGGACCGCGGACCACGGACCACAGTAGAAAACTTCAACGCGGAGAAGCAATCGTAGCGTTTCCGATTGCAGTGGCCGCGTTTCTCGGTGGAATTCCGACTCAAGCTTTCAAGTTGGCGAGGTGTTCAACAACGGCGGCGGGAATTCAACTCGCTTGAAGGGAAAGCTCGCCATTTATGTCCGAGTCAACACCCGATGCGTCTCGGCGACGACGGCTCTGTGCATTTCGATTCGAAGCTTTGCCTAGCAGCTCCGTTTGGCTCTTTACTCAGCGATGACGAGCCAGGCGACGATTATGCGGCCTTGATGCAATCGTGACCATGACAATGTGCACAGCAGCGGATCTGCGGAGCAATTTGGCCCTCGCAAATGCACCGACAGCTACAGTTTTGCTTTGCATTGCGCTGTCTCGAGACCAGATGAACTAACGTCCGAATGTCTTCCGCCGAGCTCCAGCTCTATTGACGTGTCCTCCGCTGCTGGAAAACGAGCCCCCGAGCGTCACGCTGTCATCAAAGCTTCGTGTTGGAAGCAGTGGTCCTGGGTGTGTGGAGAGTGACGGTGCTGACGATACAGTTGTTTGCTTAGCTGCTTCGCGCGGCGACTCAAAGACCAAAAAAGGCCAAGTCTCCCGCTTCCAGTGCAAGCTCAACAACGACAACAATAAGTTGTAGCAATGCTATCGCTGCAGGGAGGCCGAGATCACTGTGTTGCAAGATGAACGCTACCCCATTAGCAGGTGAGACCGTAGCAACATCAGCTTAAACAGGTAGAGAGACCTTCATGTACCACAAGTAAATCAATCTAGCTGGCCGGCCATGCATTGCAGGTGTCTTTGGGCTGAAGGTCTGGCTGCTCAATACTTCCCATCATGAGTTCTGTGCCGTGAGGAGATCCACCCTCCATTCTCTGCGCTTTGATCGCCGCTGCCCTGTCCGCCGGATGGCCTACAATTCAAATTGCCTGCCATCCACAACGAGTTAAACCGCCCGTAACGATGCAAGCCGCGCTCAACCAGCAGCCCGACGACCGCGGCTTCTTCTTGCCGAATCGACCTGCTCGACCGACGGAGTCTCGGCGTGCTCCACCGTCGCAAGACCGGCCGTTTGCATGTCCAATTCCGACCTGCGGAGGTCGGTTCCACCGCAAATTTACGTTGCATGAGCACATGAAGACACACACGGGTGAGCAGCCCCATCAATGCCCCGTAGCAGGCTGCGGCAAGCGATTCAGCACCTCCGGCAACTTGGCTCGGCACCGAAAGCTTCACTCGGTTCACAAGCTCAATTGCCCCACACCACACTGCTCCCGCGAATTCACCAACCGCGAGAAGCTCATGAGACACCTAAAGGTCCATCTTGCGGGGACGCCGCACACGTGCAACATCGAAGGATGCGGCAAAACCTTCAGCACGGCAGGAAACTTGACCCGGCACCGACGAACGCGTCACAACGCCCCACCGATCCACCGGGCGGCCGGGTTGGATGCACCGCGGCAGCCGCCCATGTTGAAGAGCTTGCCCTTCCCCGAGATGCAGCAACGGCAGTTCCCCATGCAAGCGATGCCGAACCGGATGGCGCATTACCCGGTCGTCCCCGGTGCAATGCTCGTGAAGACGCCAATGTGGTCCGCCGCGCCGACTCAAGAAGCTGTGGCCGCGGCGGCGGCTGCAAGATCCGACTACAACCGCATCTCCGACCAGGACGTGCGGGATCTGCTGGACTGCCTGTTCGTCGAGAACCCGGCGGTGGCGCCCGTCAATAACGTCGGCGGCATCATCCGCAGCGAGCCGTTCCTCCGTGGAGCCTATCACCCGTAAGGCGAACCGCGCGACGATGGCCCGTTGTGCTTGTTGAGAGTTGTGTTGATGAAATTATTAAGGCCGAGGCCTCTTTGTTAATGGTATCACGTTTAACCACTTCGATGTCCGTCCGTTCGTTCGTTATCATCGATCGATCATCGAACCGCGTGCACTGCACTTCTTTACGAGGCGAATGCACCATACGAGGCGGCACCGCCGTCACGCGTCATACTCACAGGCCTTACTGCCTCAGCTCATGTTGACGCGGCTCAGCCTACCATCTTCTCCGCGGAAGCACGCGTGCATACCGTAGGTACATACCGTACATGTAAGCGCTCTTCGTTTGTCAGGAGGGTCCACCACATTCCGTGGGACTTGTGGACTCCGAAACGCTTCGGTGCTTCGAAAGTGTCGATGACAACTGAAGATCGGATCTCTCGCGCCGGCAAAGCATGCTTCCGCCGTCCACTGCAGAGCATGTTGGCACCGCGGTGACTGCGAAAGAATGATTCTGGGGTCGTTAAGCGCACTCAGTGTCAACACGAGCCCGGAGGAATTGCTCGCCCCTGCGATGGTGAACAATCGACAAATGCTATCAGGTCAAGGGTCAAGTTGCCTTCCAAAGACAACACTATCGCTCGTCGAAGCGATCGACTTGAGCTCGAAGACCACCACGGTGGCAACGCGAGCTTCGAGCAAAGCAGGAAGCGGCAACCGAGCGTGGGGTTGGCTTGTCCGACGACGGCGGGACGAGATCGACAGCGTCACAGCCCCACTTGCACTGCAGTGGCAGATTCGCGCGCGCGTTGACTGCAAATCGTCCATGATAAAGTAGCCTGCCGCCTATCCACACGGTTGTCGGCTGTCGGGCTCCGGGAGTGAGAAAAACGATCGGGAACAACGTCAAGTCGAGGGGAAAGCATCGCATGCAGTGTCCAGCTACAGTGTCCAGGTCAGATGGCTGCGTTCGAGCTCGGGTGATTTGCATGGCGAACGTCCATCAGTGCCCGAAAACCAGAGCTCTGGACGCTGGCAGCGGACTGTGCAGCAATGACAAACAGCCAGCAAAGCCATAATCATGCAAGCAGCTGATGTGTCCTGTCCAAGCGAATTCGAGCCCACCTATTCACCGCCAGGAATGGTCTGGACGAGTCCGTTGATGGCCCCGCAAGCTCACCACACCAAACCAGACGCAGAAGCGCGGCGACGGGCCCAGCAAGCCAATCCGCGACACAGTCTCCGTTGTGTACTGTATTCTCGAACGCACCAGCTTGAGGCGAGGAGAGCCACTGTTCAATCAGCCCGAGCGGCGTTACGTGTCCGCTTCCTCATCCTCCAATCCTCCCCCTCTGCGGACTGCCCCCTCAAAGCCAAGGGTCAATAAATATGCAAGCTATGCTGAGCGACAACTCACGGGACCCCCCGTTCTACCTGCAGCGCAGCACCTCCCTCCAACACCCGCCGCCGCAGTACCAGGATCCGAACACGCATGCCAATCTCCAAGGTGGTGCCATTGCCAATCTCGCCTCGAGTGCCAACGTCAACGTCAATGCCAATGCGAATGTCCCCGCCCCGCCTCGCCGAACAGGCACGTCTCGCCGCGCGGCTCCGTCCGAGGACCGACCGTTTGCCTGTCCGGTGCCGAACTGTGGCGGGCGTTTCCATCGCAAGTTCACGCTGCACGAACACCTCAAGACGCACACGGGAGAGCAGCCCCACCAGTGTCCTGTAGCTGAATGTGGCAAACGCTTCAGCACGTCTGGCAACCTGGCGCGCCACCGAAAGCTGCATGCAATGCGTAAGATCAGTTGTCCGGCGGCACACTGCACGCGAGTGTTCACGAGCCGCGAGAAGCTCGTGCCGCACCTTAAGGTTCATCTTGCGCGCACCCCACACACGTGTGACTTCGCCGGCTGTGGAAAGACCTTCAGCACTGCCGGAAATTTGACCCGCCACCGCCGTACCCAGCACCGTGCAGGTCCTTCTACTCGCCAGGAAATCCCCGCTCCTGTGCCAACCGGGCCTGTTCCGACATTGCCCCGGCCGAGATTCGAGTTCCCCGGCCGCGCACCGCCCCCGACGGGTTCGCTACCAATGCGTGGCCTGTTATGGCCAAACCACGTCGAGCAACAACATCCGTCGCAACAGCATCCGCCGCAACAACACCCACCGCAGCAGCAGCGTATCCTGGAGTCGGACGTACAGGATTTGTTCGACTGCTTGTTTGTTGAGAACGCTCAGGCGGCTGCAGCCGCACAGGCAAACGGTCATCACAACGTTGCCATTATCAGGGACAGACTGCCGAAGCTCGAGCCTCCACGTGAGAGCCGAGTCCCGCAGCAGCAGACCCAGGCACCACCGTACCTTACCGCCACGTACGAATTTTAGACATTGTAGAGTGTACGCTGCATTGGAGGCACAACTATTATTCGTAATCTATCAATCCCAGCGGCTACAAGGAGCCGAGGTTTTCACTACAGAACATCTATCCTCTCGACTTCATCGTGTTCAACCAGTTCCCCAGGAACCATGCACGCCACGCTAGCTTTGCAAGACGAACACGCCGTTTTTCCAGATCACCTTCGCATGTGATCGTGGCAGCTTTGCTAGATGTTCCATCAGCGATGCGCATGCAATGAAGCCTTCTTGCACGCTTCAATTCCCGTACAAATGCACGAACGAGTGACTGGAAAATCTGCCCAAGCTTGAGGCTCAAGTTGAGCAGAGTTTCGAGACCGTGAGGCAAGGACACTCGTGCAAATCGAGGCAAAAGAAACCCACGAAAACTGCCAGGTACCTCCCGAAAACCGTACATGTCCACGAACTCGCAGAAGGCTCAGGCAAGTTGAAGGTAAGATATCGGAGACAATTCCCTTCCAGGTGATCCAGCTTTCGCTCAATTGTAGCAAATCCAACCAGCAACCAAAAAACTTACGCGCGGCTATCCGAAGCCGAAGAGATCAAGTTGGCTTTTCAACGTGGCGCCAATTGCACACAGCCGTCGATTTGAACTGCCGCTACGATCAGACGGCGGCGCTCCAGGACGTAATCGATTGTGCACGTCAACTAACAGTTGCAGCACTGTAGCGTTTGGCCAATGGCGATTTGCATGTGGATCCTTCGGCTGTTGGTGCGCGCTGCTAGCCAAGAAATCGCCCCCTCCCCCTCTGCTTGGCAGCAATAGGGCAGTGTGAAAGTGACGCCCATGCGGTGTTCGAGTGTTCATAAGCGTCTTGTGGGGCTGCAACACGTTTGGCTCTCGGCCCAAAGTCACCTGAGCGAAGTGTAAGGTACAGGTCACTTATTCTTCATGGTACACTCAACTGGGAGGGGATGGAGAAACACATCACGTGTATTCCAGCTGGACTTGGTCTAAAAAGCTTAGAGAGCAGCGCCTTTGTGGTCTTGGAACCGCTGTGCGTCACTCCACGCGATGATTAGCGACGGCGGCGGACAAGGTTCGAGTCAACAGGACCCATTAGCTTCACCGTGCGACCTGCAGGTGTGTAGCGCTGTTGTTAAGCCCGCTTGTCCAGCACGTGTTGGTGTCGACATGGGAGATATCCAACCAAACGTTTCATCGGATGGAGTGTCGCGACCACGACCGGTTGAGTCTAGCGGATACTTTTGATACCTAAAATCCACGAGGCACTGCAGTTCACTTTGAAGTTTGTGCTCCGGCGGCGTCTGCTGTTGCTTACTCGAGAACAGATGGCTTCTCCGAGTGTAGGAGCGACGCTCGTTTGCTGCCGCGATGCGCTTCTCACATGTAATCAGCGTCGGTGGGACAGCGCAAGCTGGAGCTTGCTTTGCTTTCGGTTCCCTTCGATTGGAACGGCGCTGCAGAATCAATCGGACGCGCCGATTGATTCTGGAAATGCCGTCGTCTGCACGTACCGACGGCAGCGTCACCGATGGATGCTCAAATGCAGCGACATTGGCATGTAACGAGGCTGTCCAAGTTTTTAGGGCCGAAACCACTATGGGGCGGGTCACAAGAATGCTTGAACCAGCTTACGCGGCGCATCTCACGTGAAGTGGACACCTTGCTCGATGACCTTAACCGGCTTTCACAGACGAAGCTGGCCTGCTTGCAATGGAGACTTGAACAGTAGCATCAACTTTCTCCGCTCGGTTGGCATCCGCCCCGCACACTGCTACACTCGGCCGTACGTATCTCGAGAGCTGCCGTATCTCGAGAGCTTTCATCCCACTTCAATTCGCCCTAGCATTTTTCGGCTGGAAGTCATCATCCCAGCTGCTCAATAGGTTGGAATTGGTCGTGCTATCAAGGAATCACGGTAGTCGAGCAGAGTGCTTGAGTCAAAGGCGCCGCAGTTGAAGGGGGTTTCGTATTTACAGCCGCGGTGGTTCAATTTTGCTGGAGCACATCGGTCAAGAAACACACGAAGTGAATGCAAAGACTGCTGTATCTTGCTAGGCGACCAAAATTTGCAGCGCTATCCAGCGTTTTCAGGTGGCGATTACTACAGAGCCGACTGAAGTGCAATGCCCGTAAGCGACGATGTAGGACGCCACCACGATATTTTTCACAGGGACGTCGCGGCATTAGGAGCGCTCGAAACTTGGATAGACGCGTGAGTGCGTCCCGACGCTCAATAGACCGTAGACCGTCATCTGTTCGACGACGTGTAGCCACCTTCGTGCATAGCCAACTTTAGACCGAGCCATGTCGAAGCAGGCTTTTCTCTAGGTTTTGTCGCCGCATAGGTAACAACCTGGAATTGCGGGACAGCGCGAATGTCGGGTACCTATTGGCACTGAATGTCGGTCCGCTGGCGGATATCTGCTCCGGAAACCATGGTCTCCTTCCTGCATCTGCTCCCACGTTTCGGGGTTATACAGTTTATTGGTGTCCGACCACCACTTCGCCGTTCGACATGCATCAATTACCATAGAGAAAAGGTCAACTAAAAAAAAAGTCAAAGAACCACGGTTTCCACTACGATGGTGTTGCCCCTGTCTGCCCTTGGCCCACATGGCTTTCGCGAACGGAGGGGGACGTGTGCCTACGCTGCTCTGCACTAGAATTGGCTCTTCCCGGGTTGGTTTCTCGGTGGAAGTGTGAGAGATTCAAGTGCGTCGCGTAGACTTCCCCGGGTTGAACGCTGCGTCTTGGTCGACAACACCACGAGCTTGGCCGTCTCTGCGCCAGCGACCCGCGTACAGCCTGGCATCCGCCAACAAGACCATTCAAGCCGTGGCGTGGCGCACGGACGAGACAAGTCTGGCCGACCGGCTGTAGCAAGTCATAGCGGACCAACAGCAATAGCGCAGTAACGGGCCTGTCAATGGACCGGCCAGCAGCAAGGGCAGGGCAAGCTTCCTGGCGGATACGGAGCCGAAAGCTGCGCCTCTGGTGAGCTCACTTTCAAACTTGCCTTCCACTTCACAGCGCCCACCGCGTCCGTGACCACCAGTACTAGCAAAAAGCAATTGAAACAACTATCTTCGTCAGCATGGACCACATCAAGACTGCCCCCACTCCCGTTCCTACTGCTGCCCCTGCGGCCGCACCTGCCACTTCACAAGAGCGTGAACGCCCGTTCCAGTGCCCGGTGCCTTCGTGCAGCGGTCGCTTCCAGCGCAAGTTCACTCTGCGCGAGCACATGAAGACCCACACGGGTGAGAAGCCGTACCAGTGCGCTATCCGCTCTTGCGCTAAGCGCTTCAGCACCTCGGGCAACCTGGCGCGTCACCGCCGCCTTCACCTGCTCAAGAAGCTTGAGTGCCCGGTCGAGGGATGCACCCGCATTTTCACTAAGTCGGAGAAGCTGGCCCGCCACCTGCAGAACCACCTCGGCAGCGTTGCGCACATCTGCGTCGTTGAAGGCTGCGGCAAGACTTTCAGCACCGCCGGCAACCTCACGCGTCACCTGCGCACGCAGCACCCGCCTGGAGCTGTGGCCGCCGCCCGTGCTGCTGCTCCGCCCCAACTTCGCGCCCCTATTGCCCGTCCGAGCCCGTTGTCCGTTGCCGAGTACGCTCCTTGGTCGATGCACACCGCCACTACTACTACTACTGCTGCCGAGCAGAACATCAGCGTTCCTCAGGCTGCGAACGTTTCAGATCACGAGATCCTCGACGTACTCCAGTGCCTCTTTGTTGACGAGAACCCCGCCGTATCTGCACCTATGGATCAGTCCCAGGACCAATACCGTCTTCAGAGCGACCAGCCCGTGCTGCTTTACCTGTAAGCATCTCGAGCGGACTTGTTATCATGAGTGATAGATACATTAGTTTATAAACGGAGTGGAGCGTTGTATATATTCCCCTTTAAACCAACTCAATGCGCTTCCCTTCAACCTACAATGCGTCTTCGCCATCGTACTGTACTGCAAGGTTTACAGCTCTTTACAGTTAGCAATTCGAAACCGCTAGAAGTTCTAGCCGAGAAGCTCTCAACCAGTTCGGTGTCCGCATGAAGGTAGGACTCATCACAAGACTAAGGTGGTCGAGAGTTTTTCACGCCATCTCCATTGGGCGCCATCCGGTGGCCGGCAGCGCTCAGTATGCAACGGTCTCCGAAGGCGGCTCCGTATGCTACATGTACACCTGCACATGTACTCAGAATGCGTCGGATGTCTTTACGCGCACCCGTGGGACTGATTGTGCTGTATACCTTTCCTGTAGCCACCTTCGTGTGTCTGCTGGTGGCTTCGTCGGCGTGCTACTGTTGCTGCTGTTCTCTCCATCAAGTTGCAGTGCAGCATGAGGGTGCAGGGTGCTGATAAAGCTGGATGGCATCACCTTCCGCCTCAATGAACTGGGCGCGTGGACATTCCAGCACGGAAAGCGCTAGCGGAACATCTGGAGCGTTTGCTGTGAGGATCTTTGCACCAAGCTCTGTATGTTTGCCATGCATAAACGGCAAGGCCTCGGGTGGAGAAAACCCAACCAATGGAAAGGCTGCGTCATTGCTCTCGATGACAAACAGGAGGTGCGAAGCGCGCGTGGCGGGCCGGTTCACGGGCAGCTTGGCGTCGATGCAGTTTGACGTGTCCCTACGTGCCCGTCCGTACATTCGTTCACGCTTGTAAACTGAAGTAGTGGAGCCATCTTCGCCGAAGGCGCGTGTCGGTGTTCGAATGTTCGAATGCCGCTGCGAGTTGCATTCGCGTCCGATTGCACTACAGGCAGGCGTCACGCGTCTTCGATTTGCCTCTTGTGCCAGGGACATGGGTCCCGTGACGGGAGGCTGACCAAGCTTGACGAAAACGCAGCACGGCCACTGGTTGACTGCGGCGACTGCTGCAACGGAGATACGGTCAGGGAACCCTGCGCGGCTTGCTCCTCCTCCAGCGACATGCATCGAGTGGTCGAACTCGACATGAAGCTTATGTCGAGTCCGTCGCAGTGTCGATGTTGTACGTTGAAGCTGTTGCAGTGTTCGTGTATACAATACATGTACCTGGTAGTGTAAAAAGCTCCATTTACGGTGAGGAGCTACACGTATATGAAGATTCTTACGCACTCCTTCATAAGTACATGTATCCACGCTAGATCCAGTGCTACTGCAGTGCAGACTGCACAACGGGACGGCGAAGAATCTTATACACACGGGAACTCTTATACAAAGGGGGGGTTCTGCTTGGTGCACAAGCTGTTTGTACCTTTGGAGCCCTAAGTTGTTGCCCCCAACAGAAGAAAGTGGTCAACCTGACACCCAGTGTGATGGCCATCAACGTGGCGCTGGTTGCCACTGGCGGCTGGTGATGATTGCCGCCGCCAGCGACACTTCCATCTTGATCACGGGCAACGGTGTCCGACATTGGTCCATGCAGTCTACCCTCGGGTCCTTTGTGTGGCGTGGAAAACAGTGCGCAAGTCACCAAGTCCGCCCGACACGGAGTTCCTCACGGCAAACACGGCGTTCGGCCCAAGATAGTCTTCGGGATCGGTGGGCACCAATGTGGCACACGAGAAGTTCGAGCGGCTCAGGGAGCGATGGCGGGGGCTGTCTTTTAGTCGAGCAGTTGTGACGCAGAAGTTCATGCTGCTTCTGAATCCAGTGGCACCTCAAGCAAGGGGGAAATTCCGAGTTGTGCTTCACAGTTCATGCCAGCCCACTGAAGCTCAGTCGGAGCAATTTGGCAATAATGACGAAGACAGCGAAGCCATTACAATGTACATGATCTACAGGCACATGTGCAGCTGAAGTCAGTCCAGAAGAGAACGCTTAAGCGTCGCTTTGCCCGTTCAACAAAGCTCCTCCTCCATCTTCTACGTGCACAGCCCCAGATGGATGGCACAACGAGTCCCGAGCGTTGGTGGACAATCAACAATTGTTTCCCGGCGGGTAAAGTACATGGACTACCGCAGTTGCTGCACCACAAGCCCTGTGTGCGTTATTAACTTTTAATCACTGCCTCCCCCACTTCCGAATTTGCCGCATCCGCCTCAAGTCGCTTCTCCAACGTCCGCAATGGTCAAGTTCTTCTTCGCTGCCTCGACGCTGCTTGTTGCGTCTGCTGCTATCGTGTCGGCCCACGAGGGACATGAGCACGAGGCGTCCTCGTCCTCGGGCTCTGCCACTTCTGGCACGGTCGGATCGGAGTGCTCGGCCGACGTGAGCGAGTCCTTCATCGCCACCATCGACAACAGCACGTACTTCAACACATGCGCCGAGGGCACGACGTTCAACGTCTCGTCGGCTTTTGACGTGCTTAACTTCACGGATACCGACTTCTTCTCGTTCTGCAACTCGTCCACCTGCCTCGAGCCGCTCCACGCGCTCATGGGGTCGCAGGACTGCCTCATTACGTACGAGGGTTCTGCACGTGACCTGTCGGACGAGGTCTCGAAGTTCCACGACCGATGCCACGAGGTCCTCGACGCCGCTGGAGAGGAAATGGACATGGGTGGACACGCCCACAGCTCCGGCTCGACGGCTTCTGCTTCCGGTAGCTCCGACGCGTCCTCCGTAGTGATGACCGTCGGCTCGGTTGCCTCCGCTGCCATCCTCGCTGCTTTCCTAGCTTAGACTATTCCCCTATTTCCGCTGTCAAGGTCTTGTAACCTGACAAAACAAGTTGAGTTTTACTAGAGCCGTCACATTTACTTTGATTTCATTAGTTGTGAATGATCTAAAGCAGAGCAGCAACGGTGGTGCACCCGACAAGAGCATATGCAACGAAAGTACTACTAATAGTCGACGCTGCACTGGAGCCTGCGGTCGAGGCGCTGGTGGTGCCGCTCATGTCCATGCCGCTCATACTCATGGTCATACTCATGGACATGTCACTGTCAGTAGTGTCGTCGTCGTCGTCATCATCCGTCCCCAGAGCCTTGTGGCACTCCTCGTGCAGTGCAGAAACCTCCTCGGACAAGTTGCGCTCGGTGCCTTCGTACAGAATGAGGCAGTCCGACGGGATGGAGTGAATCATCTCGTGCACCGGCTCCAGACACGTCGATGAGTTGCAAAAGAGCAGGAAATCCGAGTCGGTGAAGTTGAGTACGTCGAACAATGAGGACACGTTGAAGGTGACCCCCTCGTCCTCCACTGCGCACGTGTCGTAGTACGTGCTGTTGTCGATAGTGGCGATGATGGTCTCACTCACGCTGGACGAACACTCGTCGGCAGCCGAGGCGATTGAAGCGAGCAGGAGAGAGGAGGCAGCGAAAGCAAACCGGGACATTGCGTGGACAGTTGACGGAGTTGAGAGCGAGGATGAAGATTCGAAAGTGACTCGTTGAAAGCGAGTTGTTGCTGCAGTGGAGCTGCTTGCATTGAGAGGTGGCCGTGCTCAGGGGCTCAACTTGCAAGTGGCTACGCTTCCCGCTTGAATAATGAGGACTATTCATTCAACAATCCAGATTCTGTCCATCAATTTGTGTCATGGATACACCGAAACCGACCGAAGTGTAGAGCACACTGAGAAGCGACTCCAGGGCTAAAACTCAGTCACATGTAGAAGACGCTCTGGTGTGTCTGGTAGACGTAGTAGGCGATCGGGGTCGCGCGTACAGCTTGCTCAGGGAGTATGTCCAGCAACACAATTACGCGTAGGCATTGTGGGTCTATATTTGTAGTTATTTTTGGTCAGTAATATCATCCAAACAGACTTGTCTGTATCTGTAATTATTTTCTGTTTGTCCAAACCTCGTTAAACACATTAGCGCTAATCATTTCCACCTCTTCCACCATGGCGTCCCCCGTCCAAGCTCTCCTCCTGGACATGGATGGTGTCCTAGCCGAAGTGTCCCAGTCCTACCGCCAGGCCATCGTCGACACTGCGCGCCACTTCGGCGTGTCCGTGACCCACGAGGATATCGACCAGCAGAAACTGGCGGGCAATGCCAACAATGACTGGCAGTTGACACACCGCTTGATCCTCGAAGGACTCAGTACCACCAATTCCCCCACGCTCGAAGCCGTCACGGCCCAATTTGAAGCTCTGTATCAAGGTGTAGGCAATACTCCGGGTCTCTGCGAGCTCGAGACTCTACTCACCCCTAAGGGACTTCTAAGGGAACTGCACCGTCGACTACCCAAGGGGATGGCAGTGGTCACTGGACGTCCACGTAAAGACTGCAAGAAGTTCCTAGTGGCTCATGGCATTGACGACCTTTTCCCCGTGCAGATTTGCATGGAGGACTGTCCGCCTAAGCCTTCTCCCGAGCCAATTCTATTGGCGCTCAAGGGACTTGGAGTCGAAGCGGAACACGCTGCGATGGTTGGGGATACAGTGGATGACATCATTGCAGGCCGGAAGGCGGGCACTGTCGCCTATGGAGTGTTGACGCCACAGACATTTGCCAAGTCCATTCTGGAGCAGACCCCCGCTGCCATCGGTAAAGTACTGGAACAGGTTGGAGCTAGTGTTGTGTTAACTCCAGGGCTGGCGGAATTGTTGGATCTGATCCCACCACAAGCAGCCAATGCAACGTCAACCAAAAGCAGTACTCGTGACGCCAGCATCTCCCGAGTGACTAAGGAGACGTCAATTAACGTCAAGCTGGCACTGGATGGCACGGGCAAGTCCAAGGTGAGTTCGGGCATCGGCTTCCTGGATCACATGCTCACTGCGCTTGCCAAACACAGTCGCTTCGACTTGGAGCTTGAGTGCAAGGGCGACACGTGGATTGATGACCACCACACGACCGAGGACTGCGCTCTGACACTGGGAGAAGCTTTCGACGTGGCTCTGGGTGACCGTGCCGGTATCGCGCGCTTCGGTTCGGCCTGTGTGCCGCTGGATGAGGCTCTGTCCCGCGCCATTGTGGACATTTCAAGCCGCGCGCACAGCGAGATTAACCTGGAGCTGGTGCGTCCTACCGTGGGCGAACTCTCGTGCGAGATGATCACGCACTTCTTCGAGTCGTTCGCCAGCGCCGCCCGCCTGACGCTGCACGTGGACGTGCTCCGCGGTCGCAACGACCACCACCGCGCTGAGGCTTCCTTCAAGGCTCTCGCTGTCGCGTTGCGTGCTGCTGTCAAGTTCGACGCTACTGCGGGTGTGCCTAGCACCAAGGGTGTCTTGGCGTAAGCTGGTAGACGGACATGAGCTTCATAGATAAACGTGACTGTATTCACTACTGGTATTTCCTTTAGTCTGCAACTTCCTGCATCAATATTGCGTGTAGTACACGCATCGCTTCTGCTGCAGTGGGTCTTTTATTCGGATCCATCGACACACACGCGAGTCCCAGACGCACCATCGTCTGCGGGTCACTCTTTGAGAACTCGACACTTAACGTTCCAGTGGCCACTCGGTGTAAAATAACCAACGGAGAAAGTTGTTCGTTCGAACCCGGACGTTTAGCATGAGCGTAAGGCAACGTGTGAGTGGAAAGCTCAGACAAAACCACGCCAAATGAGAAGATATCTGCCTTTTCATCGTACGCGTTGCCTATCATCACTTCTGGAGCCATCCAGAGCGACGTCCCGACATCTGCAGTCATCGCTCGGTCAACGCGTTCTCGGGATACGCCAAAATCTGTAAGTTTCGCTCCTAGCGCTTCGTTCAGTAAGATATTCTTCGACTTTAAGTCGCGATGAAGTACTGGGACATCACGAGAGTGCAAATACGCAAGAGCATGCGCCACATGCAGCGCGATCGTGAGTTTCCCCGAGTTGAAGCCTGTTTTGCGGTTCTCCTCTTCGTATTTGTCCAATAACCCGCGTAAATCCCCTCCGCCCATGTATTCCATGACGCAACAGAAATCTTCTCGGTAATTCCACGCCACGCCAATAAACTGCACAACATTCGGGTGACTCATAGACTGCGCCATCTTGATCTCCTGTACGAACGTCTCCACGTCGCTCATAGTCTTCACCGCCACCAATTGGCCACTGTATGTACCTTTATACACTTTTCCGAAAGCTCCTCGACTGATAAACTCGTGGACCTCCACCTTTCCTCGAGGTATCCGAGCCTTAATAAGGACCGGATCGTCCGTCTTGAACTCAGTCAACGAACTCTCCGACAAACTCGAAGTCTCCGAGCCCGGAGTGACGTCGCTCCATTGAGAATCCAACGATTCCTTCGAGTCAAAAGAATTCTTCGAGCTGTTGACTCGACCTTGTGAGCTCTGCGACCCCACAGAACCCACTGCTGGTTCAATAGCTAGATGGTCACCATTCAGTTTATCACGCAGGGGAGCTAACATCTTGGGCATTCCAGGTTTTGACAGTAGATGTGCGGCCTTTACCGAAATTCTCCGTTCTTGACTACTGAGCTTGTCCTTGAGTCGTGTCTGCGTGTGGCTCCAGTGCTCCCCAATACTAGTGTAGCGGTTGGTTATGGAGGCTTCGCAGTGCTCGAACGTGTCCGACAGCTTCTTCTCCTGACTGTCGAGGCGGCTTTTCACCCGTACGCGTGTTTGAGTCAAGTTCTCGCCCACTGCCGTGTATTTGTCCACTACAACTGCCTCATACTCGTCGAGTTTATCCGATATTTTACGCACCACTTTGCCAACGCGGGAGTGGAATGGAGACTCCATGGCAAAAGCTCAACTAACAGCCACGAGACTTGCGAGGGAATTGCACGAATGAAAGACGACGCCGCAACATGCGCAGGGTATGATGTGCAGCACATAAACCGCTGCCATTCCGACTCGAGCGAGACACATGCGAAAAATGGTTCCACTTCGTCACTTGAGGAAGCTTTTTCATGGCTCCATACGAGTCGGTAGAGCTGGAAGGGTGGAGGCTGGTCCAACTTCCAGCTGCTCAAATCCAGCCAAGTCTTGCGGGAAAGTTTTTAGCTTCATTACCAACAGAGGAGAAGGCACTGATGACACAAGCAACGTTTACTTACCAAATGATGACACAGGCAACGTTTACTTCCCAACAGAGGAGATAGCAATCCATGTAATCCTAGCACTGCACTGTACGCTGTTGAGGATACTATTGAAAGAACACACATGCACTTCCGCTCCGAGGTAGAATTCTACCTGGAATTTTGCTGCTAACAGCTTCGACCACGAGTGAGAACTTCACGAGCCCAACTTGTTTCAATGAGGGCTTCACTGGATGGGGGTAACTTGCGAACGCTACTGAATAATTGAACTGAAGTGAACTAAAATCTGATGTACTGTACTGAAATTACTTTGAAACAACTCGTTCTTCTTGAAAGTTGCAGTTCTTCATACCACGATAACAATAACATCGATTGTCGAACGAGATGTTGCACTTGGAAATGCAGCTTTAACCGAAAGCGACAAGTCCATCTCATCCCTTGCAGCGAGTGTCTGTATCATCCTCTCCACTTCGGAGGTACGACGCCCCGCAACGTCTTCACATTTCAGCTGGTAGTTGCCACACTTTGCTTCAACCAACTTGATCCCTTCGGGTAATTGGTTCTTCAGTTCTTCTTTGAGCTCTTTTACCAGAGAACTCTCGTTCAAACTCATAGTGAAGACAGTGTAAACAGCAAGGCAAACGATCTTCACAGCAGGAATTACAGCCACGACGTGCACGTGATCATTCCCAACACCTGCAGCAGGTGGGAGCTGGCTGTTCCAATTCCTGTCAAGTCTAAGTGAGAGCCATCTCGTTAGAATTGATTTCACCACTCGATAATCTCCAGCCTCCAGGAAATCAGGAAGTAAACTGAGCTCAAACGAGTCCTTTTGGATATATTTTCCATGCTGCACAGCACCAAACAGCTGAATCTGCGCTGGTTTCACGTCTTTAAACTCACATGGACACAGTTTCTTTAGACCACAAGCGACTTTACCAGTCACAATTCCACGTGGAATATAAATCGATACCATTCTGACCCCAGTGGTGCCTACCACCGCACAGGAGAGAACCCGCAGTGTTACTGATACTACCATCGGGAGAAGAGAAGTTTGTGCAGTTGGAATGGCATTTGCCTAGTCCCAGACCAGTTAGCATTCATCTTTAGAGGTTTGTAAAGTGTCGGAAAACCTCAACTTTACCAGGAAATGATCGCAGTATTCACTATTTGAAGTTCGTGCAAAGCAAAGTAACACGCTGGTTCTTGTCCCGGAAAGATCTATTCGACTCAAAATTTACGAGAACAAACTTTAGTTTAGTTCTTTCGCTGTACGTGATGGTAGTCATTAAGCTGTTAATTCTTTGGCTAGTTGTGCTGGGCTCTGGCTGTGAAGCGAGACAGAGTCGACGGAGTGACAATCGATTGACGACACAGTCTGGTCTCAAGATGTGGGTCGACCCAGATACGCCGCTAGACCGCTACACGTGGGAGACTTCGCGTGGAGAGTCTTGGGAATTAGTGATGAGCGATGAGTTCAACGTCCCTGGGAGGTCCTTCCGACCAGGACATGACCACATGTGGACGTCCATTGAGAAACCTGACGGCGTGAACGAGGCGATGGAAGTTTACGCTCATAATAAAACCACAACAGCTTGTGAGGAAGCTACCGGTGTCTGCAGCTTCCAGATAGAACTGGACGACCATGTCACCCAATTGCAAGTGTGGAACAGCTATCTGAAGACTCCAGGCTTCGAGAACGTCACTTTCGTAAGTTCTTTGCCATTTTTAACGAAGATTTCCGAAACTAACTGTGTGTGAAAGTTTTATCGAGGTGGAATGGTGCAATCATGGAACAAATTCTGTCTACAAGGGGGTGCAGTTGAAGTCCGAGCACAACTTCCTGGAGCTATAGATGAATCCTCGGGCAATCCCGATATCCTTCTAGACGCCAGTGCTCGAGCTCAGTCGTTGCGTTACTATCCAACATGGCCTGGGATCTGGATGATGGGGAATCTCGGTCGTGCCATCTTCAGCGGATCCACTAACAGGATGTGGCCGTTCTCCTACGATGCGTGCGATCCAGACTCATTCTCCCCACACAACCAGCGTATCAGTGCGTGTGATTCAGCCCCAGGGTCTGGAATGAACCCGAACCAAGGCCGTGGAGCTCCTGAGATCGACCTCGTCGAAGGCGGCGGAACAACCATATCGTCGTCCATTCAAGTTGGACCTGGAATGCCCTCAGAGTTCCGAGTTATTCCACCACAAGACGACAATAAGTTGTGTATTTACTCCAGTTCGTGTGAGACCCCGGGTGCCAATGTCCCTGGCATCCCAGAGAGAGTGTACCTCGGCGCTCGAGGTCACCGATCGTGGTATCAGAACTTACGCTACGCTGCCAACAATTTCTGTCGGCAAAATGCCAGCGAGATCCAAAGTTACGCCACAGTAAAGGCAGCATTGAAATCTGGGATTGAAGACAACGTGTGTTCCATCACTACGTGCCCTGCGTCTCTGGATATCAACTCGAATCTGGAATATATTCATTCTGGAGGGGACGATCGCTGGGGGATCAACTCGAATGGCACTTGCTTCTCTGCTAGGAACTCGTACATGGGAGAATTCATCTGCAGTGCTGGTAATCCTGATCCGAGTTGCCATCAGCTTGAAGACGCCTCGATTTTACCTCAGGATGACTCGAGTTTTGCCTTTCAGATGGACGCCCTCTCTGCGAATTGGCCGGTTCACATGGCAGTGTACACAGATTTCGTACAGTACCAAGTGGAGTGGATTCCTGGTCCTAGTGGTTACGTCCGATGGATGTTGACAGGCGAACCGCTTTATGAAATCCCAGCGGAGACTATCACCAACCCACCACAAGGTGCAGATGTCAACAACCCGCCTAAGATCATGGTCGAAGAGCCTTTGTACATCATTTTCAACGTAGCCATGTCCAGTAAGTGGGGTGCGCAGCCACCAAACCCAAAGAACCCGTGTCGAGGCGATGGACTGGACCCTGTAGCGAATGCAATCTGCGATTCGTTCCCGATGTATTTGAAGATTGACTACGTGCGGGTGTACCAAGATTTGTCCCCCAGTTCGACCATGAGCGTAGGGTGTGATCCGAGCACACACCCCACGCGCCAGTGGATCCTTGATCACCTTTCAGAATATGAAGATGACGAGAATAAGCTTGTGGAGGTGCGTGGGAAGTCATTTTGCCGAGTTGACGAGGACTGTACAGTTCAAACAAGCCACAAGCACCGTCGAAATCCGACCAAAGGTTTCAGTAACTCTGTGGTAATGACTGGAAGGTGCATCAACCGGCGCTGTGAATGCTCCAGTGATACGTGGACAGGACCGCGATGCATCCTGCCAAGTAAACCAAGTGCAGTATCCTTTGGTCCTCCGGTAGTTCTGGCGGCATGCATTGGCTCGTTGTTATTGGTATTAGGGATTGCTTCCTGTGTTGCTATTTGCTTTTCACGGAAGAAAGAAGGTGAAGCTGTGGAGACAGAGCGGAAAGTAAAGCAACAACAACGCCAGCAGTATGAGCTACTTCGACGCCAATCCAGCCAACACCTACAAAGCGCATTGTCGTCAGAGTAGGTTTTGGTACTACTGAACCAAGTAAGCTACAACTCGAACTGTTTGAAGGTATAATTGGAAGGTATAACCTACCATCAAACTGTACCCTGTAGGCTAAAGTGCGGAAGCGTATTGTGCGTTGTAGTCGAAGTTTCCACCGGCGGTTGGTTGAGAGCCAAACGGCCCACAAACCAACAGTGGCCTTTAAACCACTTGGATTCGCTATGTGACCTGATCTGTGATCCGTAAAAAATAATAAGGCCAAAAAAATATAGGCACTAGTTCCTGCACCCATCTGGAAACCCGAGGTGGAGCGCCCCGACCCAAAACACTTGAATGGTATGCCCTGCTCCGTTGCGCTATCGATGTGCCGTTTGCAGTCCCAGGAATGGTGACCAAAATGCAGATGAAGCCCCCAGAAGCAACGTGAGCTCAGGCGAAAAATAATGTTTTTTTTCTGCAGGTCCAAAAATTAATTCCATTTCTTTATTTACTTTGAGAAATATTTTCGTAGAATACTTATTCAATACTGCATTCAGCTCAATGGAGTATGTGCTTCCAGAGGTTTTACCTCAGCTACCGCAGGACGAGAAAAAGCATCGCCGTCGCCGACGACGATAACGCCGAGAACCGGGTTTGCATCACCAGGTTGCGCTCCGCGGGTGACGCTAGAGTCTGCAGTCGCCGCAGGATGCGTGGCAGCAGGCTACTCCGGTCATGTAGGTGCAGCGTCGGACGTTTGGCGTAGCAGCTCTTTACGCGTCTTGTTGTCTGCCGCTCTTGTGTCGTGCAGGAACCTCAGCGTCGTCCTTGGGCCGTGAGTCTTCTTCTCGTCGCTGGAAAGGTAAGGAAAGGCACGAATGTGTGTTATGGATGAATATCATTAAGTCTCAGACTACACTAGATCAAAGTATGCTGAGAACTGGCCAATCAGACACTTCAATTATCTACTTTCCTAATTTTGGCGAATTATTTCGCTCCCTTTTTGTCATTTTCAACCAATCAAAATGTGTACAGTGGCTGTAGTCGGAACTGAGCGACTCCGACGTATCGAGTCGGAAATAATGACTACATATGTGTATCATGCTACAAATGAGTCGTATTCGTAGTATCACTCCCATATTTGCTGCGTCTCCGACTACAAACGCCCAAGAACGTTAAAGAACAATGAGTCTAAACGACCTCAAGCCTGCCAACACCAAGCGGGCGCGCGCGACAGCGGTGAAGGCTTTAGAGCGCTTCCTTACTGTTGAGAGCACTAGCATGGAGCATGTCAGGGCTCTCATCGCCGTGGACCCAGGCCGCGCAGGTTGTATTCTCGTGACGCTAATGGATAAGTTTGGTGTGTACTTGGCCTTCCACGCAGGAGCTAGGGGGCAACCTCTATCGCGCCACTCTACTGCTCAATACTTCCGCCAAGTGAAGTGCTGCCTTCTGGACGAGTATCCTGTTCAAGGTGGGGCTGTGGAACGGCAGCTCCTCAGTTTGGGGCGCACGCTTGAGCAGCACTGCATCAAGCGTGAAAGTGGTGGTTTTGTCAAGAATGCAGTTGCGTGCACGAAGGAGAGTCTCAAGAAGATGACAAGTTATCTGTATTCAACGGCTAGCTGTGGATCGGACTACCAAGATGCCGCGCTGTTATGTCTTCTCTGGTATCTGTTTGGACGTGCATCGGATTTAACTTTCGTTCGGAAGCAACAGCTATCCATCGGAGCTGGTGGAGTGTTCTTCATTCGCTTCATCCGCGTGAAGACATCCGACGAGCAAGCGTTGTCGCTCTTCCCTGATGGAGATCCCGCTACCTGCCCGCTGCTTGCACTGGCACTGGCCTTGATCGTGCAGGAGTCCCCGTGCGTCGCTCTGCCCAACCACTTGCCGGTCAAGCCGAAGGACGTCCCTGTCGAGCTGACTGAGTCCATTCCACTTCTGGACTTGCTTGATGACAGTAGCACGTCGGGTTCCTCGCAGACTCCAACAACAAGCTGCACCACAAGCATCAAACCGGTAGCTGATATCCACGCTCTCGTCAATCGCTTGCTGGATCGTGTTGCTGGTCCAGCTGGAGTTGAAGACGCGCTGACATCTCACTCGTTTCGGCGAGGTGGTGCGCAGCATGCGAACGCTTGCTCAGAGCTGACGGTGCAGTGGATATTCGATCGCGGAGCTTGGAACTTGACCACGACAAACAAAGCTTTTGCATACGTCTTCAACACTCCAAAAGCAGATCACCAGGTCGCGAAGGTTCTGAGCGGGATGTCTCCACGGCAAGCCTCTGTTCTTCCGTCGTTGGGTATCTTCGACTCGGTCACACAAGAGGAAATCAGAGCGGTTAGCTACAAACTCTTCAATGCTAGCCATGGACTCGCCAACAAGTCCTTCAACCTCAGCAGTGGTGTGACTGATGTGCTAACAGCAACACTCATCCAACATTACCCGGCGTTGATGGAGTTCAATGAAGACGCTCCTGCGATGAAGACGATTCAGCGCTGTACCGAAGCGTCTGGAGTAACAACGACAAGCTTGTTGGCATGGTCACAGCAACTCGCGAGGTCAACTGCTCACACGAAAGCCACAGCAGATGATCTAATGGGAGGAAACGCAAAGACCAAAGTTGTGTTCGATTACCAAAGTGCCTTAATTGAACGGCTGATCGAGGTCAACCGGAACCTTGAGGCTCGAGTCAACTTGCTAGAGTCTACAAATACGTACGCGGCAGGTAAAACATCGGCATGTGAGAATCAAAAGAAGCGATCAATAGACAAAGATGAAAACGTACCAGTGAAGAAGCACCGGCGCCGATCAAAGACGATACCACTTGTGGACACCTGGTTCGCGTGGTATACTGCCGTTCCGCGTGGATGGCTGAGCACAAACAAGCACAAGAAGTCCGACTCCAAGCAACTGGTGGCCTTCATGCGGCTGTTCATCAACGACGGGTACGCGCTCGACGATTCATCGCCCACCTACAAAGACAATGTCAGTCAGCTTGGAGAGCGAGCATCGCAAGAAATCACAGCGTTCCTGAGCGCACAAGGTATACCGTCAAAGGGGTCCAACACGGTGCTCAAGGTGCTTCGTCAACTGCATCGCGAGGGGATCCTGAATGACCGCATCTCTGCCTATCAACTGCGCCTCGCGGTCGACCGCATCGCAGATCCTGCACCAAGTCACTGCCAAAGTGTGCTCAAGGTGCGGTTGTAACACAGTCCGGTGTCCATTGTAATGCAGTTTGTAGTTGCAATTTCAATCCCTGTTAGCGTAGACGTTGGCAACGGGCATTCAAGATTGAATATCGATTGGTGGAATCGAACCACCACCTTCCCTTTCGGGAGCTCTTCCGTTGAGCTACATCGATGGGGGTTAGTACAACAACATCGCAGGGATACTGATCTGGGCGCTCGACGGGGAATTACAAGCCTCAGTAACTTCGCGGCCAGGACAACCCTCTTAGGGACACCGATGCTCGGTGCCACCCCCTCAATTCACCCTCCTGGGTGGTCAATCGAGCACTGAGCTCACACGGCAAAATGGCGCAGTTGAATTGCATGTGTACCATTCATTTAACCTCGTAATTACTCCTGCCACATACACATTAATGGACCAATCAAACGTTTTTACTGAACCTCTATAAATAGGTGCAATATCAATTCTTGCGAGATGTTGATGCGTCGGATGCAAGTCGGAATTGCACTGACGGTCGGAGTCGTTACGCTATGGGGTAAAACCAAGAGTGCATTTGTTCTTACTTGCTGTATGTTACCAACAGCAAGAGGAGGAAAGCCATCAGGCATAATAAAAAACCTTTAGACTAGGGTAGATCACGTCCATCAGAACGATCCCCAGCCTTCCCGTCACCTGAGTGACAGGCATTGACACTGGCGATAGTTCTCTGCGGGTTGCACCCGAGCCAGACCCGCTCGACTGATATGGCGAGTGTCCGAAGCTGGACCACTGCCGAGTGCTGAAGACGAGCCGCCCGGATCGGTGTCAAAAGAGGCAGGACTACGTGCGGAGCTTGGCGAGACTTCGCTAGTCGAGGAAGAGATCGAAGATGGAGCGATAGTTGAGGAACGGAGGACGGTGGATACTTAGTTAGTGGTTTTCTTACTTGAGTTGGTGTCAAAATTGTGAACTTAACTTCATGTACTTTTCGTGGGCTGCCAGCCCTTCGTTCTATGCGCTTGGTGAGATTATCTGCTGCAACACCGAAATTTGCCCCCACAAGATTGGTAAACTGTACTCCTTCTCTGCAGAAACTACCCTTTTTGCCAGCTCCGGCCAAAAAACACAAGGGCCATCTTTTCAAGTCGGAACTTCATGGAATCTGAATCGAGTCGGTTCTGAGGCCGGTGTTTTGACACCAAAAACCATACTTGTAGCACATGAAAAGCTGGATGTTCCTCCTTGCTCTACAATCGGCTGTCTACCAAATCCCGATGGGCACCTCGCCCTCTGACTACAATTTCCGAAGGGCACACGGCTCTCTGTGACGGGTTTCTTGTGTGAGCAGAAACCGGCGGTTCATGCTGAAACCATGACAGAGCTCTACGAAGAGGCAGGTGCATTATCACGAATAAATAAGAGATAAGTGCCCTAGCACTTGCCAAAAGGGAGTGCTCCACCTGTAATCCTGAATATTCTGCCCACCAATATGTTCGATATACAGCACACAAATGAACGAAGTTTCCCACACACGAAGATGTGCATGTACCTTGTATTTGAATTTGAAAAATGTATTGGAACGTAAAGGTGTCCAAGACCAGAACATTCAGCGACGCGACCGTTTTCTGCTATCTGGTACTTGCGCGCTTTTGGTGTTGGGACGCGACGACGTATAGATCGTCTAACTGCCAGAGCTGGTGCACATGGAACTTGTTTGCTTGACTCTGAGCTACTAGAACTGCTATCAGCTGCGTTCACTTCTTGACTATCGTCGTCGTGCTGCATTTGTGTAGTGTGTGATGTAGATCTTGGCTGAAGCACGTTTTCAACAAGATAATCCAGTACAATAGTGTCTATAGAAGATGCAGGACTATCTGGTGGAGATGATGGAGTACCAAAAGGGCGTCGATCTGCGGATTCGGTATTGCTCACCACATCTGCGTCAACAGCGTTTGATCCTCGAGTGCGCCGTCGAGGGTTGACAAAATTTCTCGGGATTTAAGTTGCCGATGGACATTGCGCTCCTACTGCAATACACGCAGCTACAACATGCACGCACATTGCGTGTTTCGCGTGATACAAGCCACATCCAAGGTTTACTTTCCACCTTCCCTGTGGCATGCCCTTCAGTTGCATTTGCCGAGTGTTAGCGGAACGAATTGACGATAATCCTTTCTTTTTTTTGATGGCTGTACGTTTCAGTGAAGTTTGATTGACGCGGCAAAATATCTGCTGCTAGAGACGATACGCGAGGTAGATATTCGACTGATAAGCATCCACGATTGTAAAGGAGTTGATCCAAAGACACTAATCTTTCAGAGGCCTCCGGAAAATGGCTAAACACGATGCCTCGGTTGATAAACGCAAGGAACGCATTGTTCAGATTCTCAACGAGCTGTGCAGGTGTCTCCCCACCCCCTCTACATTCACGCTTCAGTCGACCATGGTCCTGTTCGAGCGGATTGTTCGTAGTTGCACAACCTGGTGGGGTGACAAAGGCCTGCCACCGTGCAAATCGAATAGAATTGATCCACATCCGGATAATGTGCTGAGTGAGACTGTGTAGAGGGCCTTGAGGCAGAGCCTGCCAATGCGCTAGTTTCTGAGTTTTATACTAGGGTAGTCATCAGCGGAATGCAAATCGTACATGCGTTCTTTCGAAACACCCCTTTTCTTGGCTTGGCGCATGCTGTTCTGTGTCACATGGAACCAGCACATTACCACTGTCGAGCATGGTAATTCATCTGTACAGGCGTTGTATTACGCCAAGTGTGCATCGGCCGTGACGTACTGGGGTTCCAAATCAACGCAGCAAACATCGCGACATAGTCGTTTTAAGTAGCGTAGACACCATCCTACATTTAACGACTTCCGCTGTGAAGTACAAAAGTATACCAACGGAAACCTCCCGCAATTGTCGGAGCAGCCGATGGCGCAAGCGAGGTAGCTGTGGATGACCATTCCATGTGTACTGTCCAAATGTACTATCGACGTACATTCGACACGGCGTTGCACAGAGACGTAATCTTCAACAAATTTTGTGCACGTCACGCCGCAATCGTGTACACGAAAGGGCTGATCTTGAGAACCTTCTCCGAGAGACGATTGCTGTAAGGTTAATCTGGAAGTACAAATGACCGTCACAGAGCTCGATAATCTTTGCCATTGAGTGATGTGGGTTATTGCGCCTCCACTTCTTAATAAAATCCACGATTTGCCATTCCTTGGGAGGGGGCCCGGCCATCACACCTGCCTGGATCATACCCACGATGACGGCATGTATACGGGAAACCGTTGTTTTTCTTCCACCACGTAATGATTTAAAATGTGTGCCTTCATCTGCTCCGAAAGTGTTTTTTTGGGAGGGTTTGGAAGCCGATCATCTATCATTGAATGTCGGCCATGCTGGAAAACGACGCATGCGCTGGACCCCAACCTAATGTAGCGACAAGAGCACACATCATCTATGTCGGAACAATGAGCAGATGAGCATTTAGTGATCTTGGACGAGAAAAGATAAAGAATGCCAAACCAGCCCTGAATAACAACACAAAAAACTTTATGTGTTTTCTTAAAAAGGACATTTGGCAGCGCTCCAGTCCGATCTCCCGGAGACAGGACAGTCAAACAGTCCACAGCCAGGGCTAGTGTTTGTAATGGGTCTACTTAGACCCACTAGATGGCGTACACGTGCACTTACGTGTATGAGGAAGCGTGCAATTTGGTTAGACTTAATTTAAATACACTTATTCCAATAAGTTTAATTAAATCAAATATAAACAATTAAAACTGCGAAATATGAGAACTGTTATTGAATTTGGCACGAAGCCAATTATGGAACCTCCTAAAACTGTTTAATCTATTTCTAAAGGATATGCCAACGTGTGGTTGGCAGAATCTCTGCTTCCGTGTAGAGCATTGATTGGTAGAAATCCGTTACTTTCTACCAATAACATGCACAAATGCACGCGAACCATTCAATGATGTGGTTCGCCCATGTAGCCATTGGTGTGTACAGCACACCAAGGTCTGAGGTCTATTTCCAACCTCTAACAGTTATCCTAACTGTTAGAGTTTCAAGTGGTGTAGCCACTTGTACATGTAACCCCGTTACAGTGTACGAGAACATAATATGGTGTGTCCCTACAAGCATTGGTGCTTGTTAACATAACGGGTGTTTTGTGTGTGTGGTGCATTCATTCCAGAAGCAGCTCAAGCATGACTAGTCCTGAGGTTGTAGATCTTGTGACGAGCAGCAGCGAGGAAGAGGCACCTGACATGTACCTCCCGCCAACTCAAAGCGCGGCGCGCGACGTAGAGCAAGTGCCAGCCACAGCACAGCCACACCATCTCGATGAAAATGTCATCAATCTAGCGATGGGGAAACGAGGACTGGGGATGCAAGCGTCGACAATGACACTCAAACTACAATGCTGTCAGTTGTAGCAGTTGAAACGGCGAACATCTCAACCTACAAGGATCGTGAGACGAAGCAGAAACAAATGAAGCGGAAGAACAATCCATGGACGAAGAAACGTTCGCGGAAGCCATCTTACTAGGCCCGTCGGGCGACTACGCGTGATTCGCAACGCAACTATCACGCGAGAACAATGAAGACATAATTTATACAGTCGAATTTAGCAATTCCAGGAGTTCGAGAAGCGTTGAAGTCATTGCCCGCCAAGCTAGAGGAAAGATCAAAACAACCAGCCTGCGTAATCACTGAAGCGTTTGGACAGGATGTGGAGCCTGAGATTACGGGTAGGGAGCAGGAGGAAGTATCTAAGTCTGGCACAGTGGCCTGGCCTGTCCAAGTGACGCACTCTCTCAAGCTTAAGATCAAGGATGGAGTGGCTATCAAGGATAGCTGGCCGACTGACAGATGCAGTTGTATCGCCAACTGCTTTCCTGACACCTGCATGAATGCCGCTACAAAGCTTTTCTGTGCAGCCGACAACTGCATCTTCCAAGGGCACTCCCAAATGGAGTTCACGAGTCCCATCGTGTGGAAATATTCAAGTCGGCAATTGACATCGGTGTTCGCGCCACTGAAGATATTCCAGTTGGGGCGACAATAGCCCCATATACAGGATTGCTAACGGACCACAATTTTGACAAGGACATCCGTCAATGGGATTGCGTCATCAGCCTCCAGACGAAAGGTCGTGGCAACAAAAAGCTGTTCATTGACGCGGAGGAACGGGGGACTGTTGCCCGCTTCATCAATCACTCATGCGACCCTAACACGCTGTTTCTTGAGATGCGGCACAACAGGGACGTACATGTGATGGTTAAGACCACCACCAAGATTGCTGCTGGAGAAGAGATTACCGTGGACTAAGGAACGACGTGGTTTGAGCACGTCTGCATGACTCCCAAATGCCGTCAAATTCAAGTTTCGAGTGCTGGGACTAGCTAAGCCGTCACTCTATTTTAACCCAATCAATAAAACCATTTCTTTGAATGCGATTGAAGCCAAACCCGCACTCACACAGTAATTTCCAAACCAACAGCATTTGATTGGTTTATGAATCGTAGCATTTACACGTATATTAAAGAGTGAGAAGCTTCGAATTAGTCACACAATATAGAGAGAATAAAGACTCGTTATAAAGCAGCTTTTGCTTGCTCTGTGTTTGGGTAAAGTGACCGTTTCAGCAGAAACCCGCACACGGACAAAACGTAAAACATTTAGGTAAATTGAATAATATGTCGTACTAACTCTTTAATTAAATATCAAGTGTGAGAAGCTTGTGTATAACACTCCAAATACGGTGACTGTACCAAATGTCATGTTGCTGTACTCGAAGCGTATTACCGTATTTAAACTAGTGAGCCACGGTATGTCTTTTCGTTTACTGTACTTCTTATAAAGTACAGTAAAATTGCAAAGTGTACCGTATAGATCTACCACTACCGTACTATGCACCGTGATAGTTGTAGAGAGTACTGAATAGAGCTATCACGTACTGGGAATGATTTTGAAGTACTAACACGTGCCCAGAGCCAATCATTTCTATGCCGTTCAGTATTGCCATCATTTGGGTAACTGCATCAATCATGGAAGGCCGCTTCTCGGTCTTTTGCGGAGCCCTGGGAGATGTCAAAGCGCAAGCTATGCGATTTCCCGGAAAGACATCCATCCTATGGAGCGTCCTGCTACGGAAGAGAGCTTTCTCCGCAGTCGTGCTGGAAAGGAAGTCAGAAAAAGGTATTGGCAGATGCCTCGTATCACAGTAATTGACGAAGACACAAGTGACGAAGAGGATTGCCGAAACATGGTCGAAGTCGTTGAGCGCAGTCTACGTAGCACTGAACTGGAATTATGTGGAGCGCCAGACTGCAAGCTACTCAAACGTACGCACGATAGCTACGTAGAGCGCATCAGCGAAGAAAAGCAGAAGAGAAAACGCTCAAAACAGCTGAAGAGATGACATGCTCAGTGTACACGTTACCATACTAAGATACTGCGTCTGAGCAAAAGAAGTCAACAAGTAGGTCACCCAGCAACGTAACATTAGGTTAAGTTTCCAGTGCGCAGGTTGCTGTTGTAGAAGGTCTAAGGTTAATACAACATATCGTATCCAGAACATATATTTTTGGTGTGCATAAATTCCAGGGAATATTGCTAAGAATTTAGGACACTTTAGAAGAAAGCCGCACCCGCATGGTACTGACAGACCTGTTGTAAATTCAGAAATGCATATTAATGCTTGATAAAACCCTTATCTACGGTGAGGAGCTTCCAAACAACTACTCATGACTCAGAGACTCTCGGTTTAGCAATGGTCTTCCAATTACCGCAGTTTGAACAGGTGCGGTCTCCACGTTGTTCTTACGAACAACGTTGCGGTTTACGAGGATCCGTTTTCCTTGTGCGTTCACGCGTTGGGAAGCAATTCGAGCGTAAATAATGTGGATACATGACCCAAATTTCCTCCAGTATTTGCACTGATACCATCCAGAGGCAACGTTCACGAGCCATCCTTCTTCAGGTTGTCCTTGGTGCTCCATCCGAGCGTAGTTTGACCCCATCTGCGCCGTTACCGACAGGTACTCGACCGTTATCTTCTTAGCGAGAATATAAATCCGAGGAGCAGGGCGGGGTTGAACACAAACAAATCCCCTGTTGGGACTGCCAACCGGTCTGGAGCCGATATTAATCAGGTTGTCGCGTCTTAGCTGGTTAGTTCTGCGGATAAGCGGCTGGGTCGCTAAATGAGCACTATAAAATACCCTGGTTTCGTGGGACTCGTTGCCTGCGCATTCGCCTAGCACCTTAATCAGAAGTTCCATCTTTAAACGCGCTCTCAAAGTGTAGTCTCGTTTTATAACGCGGTTCAATTGCTCCACAGGATTGTTCGTCGTGGCAAACCCTGGTTCCAAGTAACAGCACTGCTATCTCGAATAGCGCGCGTTCAGCCATTGCGCTTGGAAGTAGGACGAAAATGCAGCCAGGTCCGGGTACTGACTCCAAACGTTCAAGTAAAATTCCACAGACTGCGTTAACTCGCTCACGGAAGAGCAGAAGTGCATGTCGTAAATATGAGCGAGAATTCCGATAGCTATCCGGTCAGGAAGTCCCTTGGTTCGTTCTTAGACCTTTTCATGACGTGAAAAAAAAAACACATCAGAAAAACGAAGTTGCAGTCACATCGAAAAACTTTCTCCAATGCGTTAAACTGACCGTCCTCCGCATCTCCCATGACAAACTTGAGTTTAATCTTCTTCCCCATCACATCCTGGTAAATTACCCGGAAAGAATGCAGTGCCATTGTAAATACACCCTCCACGCGGGTGGAAATGATAATGAAAGCCACCACGTGAAACTTACGAGCACGGTCTGAGATCGCAATCACTAGAACGGGATATCCGACCTGCGATAATTTGAACGTTGCGTCAATGTGAAAAATGAAGCTGCTGGGATCTCGGTCCAGACGCCTGAGCAACCATTTAGTAGTGATACCGACGACAAAAGGCTCTTCATCAGATCCGTCTCCGACAATGTGATGGCCTTCGGAAGTTTTACCAGTTGTAAATGCAATCGGAATGCATTCATCAGTTCCATCTTCGAAATCCATCTCGCGCACCATTTCCTCGATATTATCGTGCTCATCACTGTAGCCAAGCTGGGACTTCGAGTAGTAGTTCACAAAATTCTGGATGACATGAAGGTGGGGTACTCTATCTCCATTTCTCGTACACAACCATCTTACGTGTCACTGAGCAGGCTAGTACCTTCCCATGCCATCGACACTTTAGCCCTGGGAATGTTGCTTTGCATGCTTCTGACTTGCACTCTAGGAGCTGGTACTTCATAGCATGTCTCGTAGGATCGGTACATAAAGTACACGCACTTATGTTGGTCTTCGTGACCCCTGTCGACTTCCCCGAGTCGAGGAGGTCGTTCCCTTCTTCCTTCCCTTATGCGTACGCGAGCTCTCGCCAGTCAATCTTCTTCTTCCGTATCGTCCTGGGTTCAATTGAGCGGAGGGGGCGGCTCGCAAAGGTTGGTCACAATTTCAAAGCAGTGCGATATAGTCTGCCCTAAACCCACTCTTTTTCTGTCTTATGTGGTGGTATCCCACTTTTCTGTGTTTGTCGACAAAGCAGTGGGGGGAGCTGCAATGTAATGCGTTCTTCTGATAGTCATTGTGATATTCTCGAATAATTGTGATATCATGCATTTTCTGTACGAAAACGTATTATTTGGTTAAATCTAGTGGTTGACATCTTAGACCGCATTTGGTGCACAGATGCGGCCAATTAAATTCAGAGTCAGAGACGTGGTCTAATTGACACGTGAGTGAGCTGCTTTTGAGGATGGTGTGTGACGGCAGTGACTCCCGGAACTAGGCCAACGCTGGTTCACCCCTGATTGAACGCCACAGCCACGTCCCGCCGCGCCGTTGCGTTTGCGTAGATGTATTGCTCTCTTCTTTGCTTTCATTGACACTTGCGTCTGAGTCAGACCTTGAATCAGAGGAACGTGAGTGGGTGTGTCGACCAAGATTACGTGTTGTGTTCAGGCACTCCATAGTACCCCCTTAAGAATCCGCATCGCTGGAATCGCTCATCCATCGTTAGAAACTTTCAAGAAGGTTAATCTTAATGTGAGAACAGTGTATTTTGTACTTGAGTGAAAAGGTGCCTGAAATCTAAAACGGATTGAAACGGATTGCAATGGATTGCAATGAATTGGACGAGCGAATGATCGCATGCAAGTAAAAATGGATGGAAGCGTATTAAAAATGACCTGAAAATACAGACATTGTAACGTATTAAAAATGATTTGAACATACAGACAAGTTAAGCCTTACATTAGGAATTAGCTGGCCTGGTGCCTGCTCCGTTTCAGAGATCCATCGCAAACGTTCATCTACTAACTCACCTGACATTTCAATATCTCAAGTGTCATCGTGGATGAGTAGTGATGATGAAGACATGACAGCTAACACCGACTGCATATATGTCTTACAGAGGCACCCTGCAGATACAGGTTAGCGCCATCGGCCTCAGAACGAAAATCTGAAGGGAAGGAAAAGCAAACTGACGAAACCTTGTAGTCTGAAGAACAACCCGGGACAGGAATGGTTAATTGAATAATCATATACATGTCGTACATGGTTCAAATTAGGCTAGGCGCTGGATGCTCAGGGATTTCCTTACCGTGGTTCACCGCCACCATGTTGTTTGTCGGAACATTGTCCATTAGGTCGTTCATTTCCTTGCACACGAAGTTATAGGCCGGAATGGGTTCATCGTAATTCCATAGGTCAATGATACTGTCCTCCAATACACGCTTGAAAGCGACTGCACATGAAAAAGGCTAAGGCACGTGGATACGTTTTTGCTTGTAGGTTCTTAAACACCATTTCCGTCGGTGTTGCCATCCTAGGCATTGATCTTTGTAACGTCCTTGTTGTTGCTGCCATCAATTCAGTACTTGATTGGTAGCTGGTCGTTCAGGTTGCTTCGTGAGAGGAAGGTTCTAGACGAGTTTGCTCCTTGAGTCGGCACTCATCTCGCTGTATACTCCCGAAATTCTTTAATATTCATATTAGGCAGGACAAGTACTTACCGCACACCTTCTGTATATTGCCGGCCGTTCTGTAGGTTCTCCCCATCTGTCTGTAGGTTTATTTGCCACTTCCTGCATTTTAGTTCTGACCACCACAGAAAGTTTGATTGTAATAGCCTTTTTACGATGTACACGTCTTCTTTCAGTAGTATGGTGTTCTGCAATCTGCGCTTAGAGGATCTCCACCCATCGACTGCGTAACCTCGACTTATACAGAAACTGTTCCGTGCGATGTACGCAACTTGGCAGAAGGACATGTAGCGAGGAGGGAATTTCATCAGCACCCCTTTGATTGACTTAACATAATCTTGGTCCTCTTGCGTCCAATGACTTGGAAATTTATCCCAGAGGATCATTACTCTTTCGACTATCCCCTCTCTCTCTCTCTCTCTCTCTCTCTCTCTCTCTCTCTCTCTCTCTCTCTCTCTCTCTTGAACATGCTTCAAGTGAGAGAAGCACTTGAACACACTGAATAGCGTCATCTTGTTGTCCTTCCAGCCCGCTAACGGCATAGCGGTTGTTAGCTACTTTTCTTCCCACCCTTAGCCCAAACTGTCTTCTCGCCGCGAGACGTTAGTGGTTTGCGCGGAAGATATTAAAACACCACTGCATCACAGAAGCATGTTATTAGACAACAAAGTGTTGGAAACAACTGTCACAATAATATCACCTGTCTGATCTAGTATAGCTGCCCCGTATTACCTTGAAACTTGGCCATGGCAGCAGCCGCATCTTCTGGGGTAGTTTGGCCTGACGAGTCCTGGTCCATATGGAGAGCTTGTGACGACACATGGAGCGCCTTCGCCACGAGTAGGGTGGTGCAAACCCGTCTTGACAGATGACGTCGTCTGCTGCTACTTCTAGTCTAGCATTTTAGCAGAAAGCGGAAAACCTTTATTTCTCGTTGAGCGTAGCCAAATGACAATATCTCGTCACGTTCGCGGCGTGAGCGTCTAAGCTAAAAAAAAAACCCGTATTGTATCCCATCTTGTTGTCGTGATATCACTCTTTGAGCGAACATTAACCTTAAAAATATTGCATGCTGAACGGAGCACCTTGGCCGTGTAACTTTTCACGAACTCCCGTAACGATTCATCTGTTTCACCAGCCTGAAGACTTTCAACATGTTCAACGGTATATGTAACAGAAAGTAATAAATACATGTTGCAGAGTAAGATGGAAATGAGAAACTGGGACGAATAACTATAGGCGATCAATAGCGAGTATATGTGCAAGTACATCGAGCATTGGCATGTTTCCACGTCCATTCGTCTACAGTACCTAAACATTATTTCGTGTAACGAGCGACCCGTGCCACACAACTATCGGTAAGGAAAGTGGGGTGTCGTCCTTAATGCAGACCGCTTTATCCCTCGATCCTGACAGCTAATTGGCCCTTGCCACCCGAATCCCGCGCGAAATAAGACTGGGCCTTAGCAAAATTCGACGAGGGCACAACGAAGATCGACGTTCACCTCTGTGATATGAACCCATTTTACGCGTTTGTGTCTTGTTTTTGAAGTGGAAACCTGACTGGCAGCAGGATAGTTTATTCATCTGACTGGTGCGAAGAAGAGTACTAGGGTAGATTACAAGAGGAAATGCTCGACAGTTAATATTAGCCCTTAAGTGGTCAAACGCTGCAAAATGCTGCGTTTTCTGGCTTTGTGCATATATCTAGTTTGTACCCATGCTCAAACACGCATTTGGCAGCGTTGTTGAAGAGAAAGGGTTACAATGAGGCAACAAATTTGCACAGAACACCCACGATCAAATCATCTGGAAGGTGGAAATGCGTTTTTTCCCGTTCTAATATCTTAGGTTTGTTTAATATAATTTGCATGTTGCGTTTACGAAAGGGTTAGAGGGCTAATCATTGTTTAGTAGCAGTTGAGAAATCACCAACCTCTTGTGGAGATGGTGTGCTCGCCCCAGGATGGTTTGCTTGGCAATATATCTCGCTTCTGGTTTTGCAATCAACTGAGCGCATCGATCTCTTGGAGGACATTAACGAGAGACAAAAATCGTTGTGCCTACAATTTCAATTGGGTTTAACGAAGAGGCTATAGCCCCGGTGTTCGCATCAAGACTGTTTTACTGTGCTCTGGAGACTGGGCGCGTAGTGTCTGTCAGGCATTCAGAGGGATTTAGAAAAGAAAAATGACTGGAAAATTTGTCCACTTTGCATGTGTTGGCATACAGAACAACTTACAAAAGGTTCGATTTAGTATCTACAAAACGGATTGTAGGGGGGGGGGGGGGGGGGGGGGGGGGGCTTGATCTCGTAATTCATTCCATTTTCAGAAGATATGGCAAGCACTGTATGGGATGTTACTGGGGATTGGATTGATTGATTTCGCGATAGTGGGTGAATTCAGTACATACTCTACTGCTATAAGGGCCGTTCTTAACCGGGATCGCGACTCCAAAGTAGCTCTGTGATTGGTCGGTGTAATGTAAATTTTCGCGATTGCATGACATACGCGATCCGACTTTCGGGTCGCGCCTTTTGTAGGATCGTGGGGTCGCACTACAGCTCGAACGCGCTGCCAAGGACTAGCAAGCACGAGGTCATAAGCTATTGGAATTCATATTGAAGGTCAACGTTGAAGGTCAATGTGCGACCTGGACATGGTGAGACTAAGCAGATCAAGTTAAGCGCTGTAGGACTGAACACGCAAAGTGAAGCTGAGACTACCATAGTCACTGCATGTGAAGCGAGGACAAGCCCGCTTAAAGAGCTCTGGTACAGAGAGAGCTCACATCCAATCTCACTTTTCATTTTTCGGTATCAAGTGAACTTGCCTTTGGATTCTGTGTAGCATCTAAAAGGGTTTTGAGCCCAAAAGAACTTTGCTGCATAGTGAAAGATCCAAGATGGCGGATGCAATGAAGTTCACCGCTGATGGAGTTCCGAAGAACTGGAATGGCAAAGACTGGCAGGCGTACAAGTTTGCGATGCAGATGGTGTTTCGAGAAATGGATCTTAGCGACGTTGTGGAAAGGAACGATAACCAGATCGATGCTTTCAAATGCAGATGCTGAAGCGAAATTTGACAAGAATCAGACCAAGATCATGCGCTTGATCGGGATGTCGGTACCATCGGAGATTTTGCACCAGATTCGTGACAGGACGACTGGGACGGAAATGTGGGGCGCCTTATGTGATCTGTTTGAGAATAAGATTAATAAAACAGTGAAGGCTCACACTATTCGTCGCTTGCGAGATGAACTCTGGACCATGAAGTTCACTTCCGGTGGAAATATGAATCTGCACATGAGCAAGATGTTCAATATCCGGACCGAATTGCAGACATTGCAGTATACTGTGGATGATATAGACATGGTGGAAATGCTGCTGGAGAGCTTGCCTAATCAGGTAGAGTTCGAGAGTCTCAAGTCGTCGATTCGATACAGTGCAGATACTAGTCTCTTTACTCCAACCAAAGTTCGTGAGCTCATTCACGCTGCTGCTGCCCGGCAGATTGAATTTCGCAATAAGGGAGGTGGCCATCGTGGTGGAAATCAAAAGAACGGAGGAAATGGTGGTGGAGTAAGTGAAAACAAGAGTAAAACTGGATCAAATCAAGAAGAGAAAAGCAGTGATCCGAAGAAGAAGAAGAAGAAGCAAAAAAGATGCTGGAACTGCGGAAGTACTGAGCATCTCAAGAGTGATTGTCCAGATAAAGCAGATAAATCAAGTGGAGCTGATGCTAATGTCACTACAGAGCAGAAGCGGAAACCACGAGGAAATGTGACTCTTCGGCAGGCTATTAATGAGCCGCACCATTCAGACATCGAGTCATGGGTTCCAGTAGGAGAACACGAAGATGCTGGTGTGATGATGAGAGAGCTCGACCAGATGATTCTGGACGCTGGTATCGAAGTAGACATACGTGAGCCAGGACACCAAGATCTTATTGAAGAAGTTGCACTACAAGACGCCGCAAGAGATGACGTGATTGATAACACAAGTGGATGGTGGTTTTTTGATACGGCAGCTAATGCTCATGTCACTGGAAATTTGTCAGACTTCGTGGAATTCACAGAGGATACAAGCCAGTCTCAGAGTGTGCATGGTGTTGCATCTGCCCTCGTCTCACGCATTGCTGGGGTTGGAACCGTAGCTCTAAGCACCGATGTTAATGGCGAACTAGTTGAAGTCCGGTTGAATGATGTAGTTTACGTCCCTGGAGCTGAATTTGGTTTGTTTTCGCCTGGTTTAGCGGCTGAGCAAGGATTTGCCTTTGATTTCGATCGTAATACACTGAGCTTCAGAGTCCTGCAAGAAGGACGTACGGTGATAGTTGCCTCTCAGTATGAAGCTACCTGGGGTTTCTTTGCAGCTCATGCGACTACTGAAGGACTCGAGCGATCCCTAGCTGGGACGTTTGTCAACGTTACAAGAAGTGACGGAGTAGCATCGCTTGAGATCTGGCATGAAAGACTCGGACACACCTGTCCTCAATACTTGAAGATCATGACGGATAAAGGACTCGTTCGAGGGATGGTTTTGACTCATCGACAGCTCGGAAATTGTGATGCGTGTCATGTTGGAAAGCAGAAAAAGACTCCAAATCGCAAGAAGCTGGATCGAAAGACCAACTCACCAAACCAAGTGGTGTACGCGGACCTACTAATTCCTGGTCAAGGAAATGGAACGCGTTTTGAGGCAGTTCTTGTTCTAATGGACGGTTTTTCTCGCTTTGTAACTATTCACTTGCTGAAGAGTAAGGATAGCTCTGTCGTGAATAAGCACATCATGGAATATGTAGTGTGGGCTGAGCGTCAAGCCAAACGAGGTGAAGCTTCTGTCAGACAAGTCGTGTACGAAGTAAAAGAAGTATTGACCGACAAAGGTGGTGAATTTTGCAATGAAGCAATGGAGAAATGGTACGCATCTCGTGGTATTGAACATGTACGAGTTGGACCAAAGAGCTCTCAATTAAACCTTTGTGAGAGAACTCATCAGAGCTTGGTTGGGATGATGAAGGCGATGATGTACCAGTCTGGTTTACCACGCAGCTTCTGGCCTGAAGCACTCATAAATGCAGTGTACATTAAGAACCGAGTGTACAACAAGGGTACAGGTGGCATCCCGTTCGAGATGATGTTTGGAGTGAAGCCAGACATCCATCATATTCGTAAATTTGGCTCTCTGGCGTACGTGCACGTCCCGGTTTCTCCCGGACACCGAAAGCATCAAGACAACGCCAAGCTGGGTTATGTTCTAGGCTATGCAGAGGATGTAATTGGGTGTAAGGTGTTCTTTCCTGATGAACACACAGCAAAATTTGTACCAGATTTACGGGTGGCAGAAGACGTCATGTACCGTGATCGGTATGAAGTGACTTCAGAGGATGCTGATCTCGAATCTCTGCACTTTAAAACAACAAGTGATATCAGTGCTGAACGTGGAAATTCAAGTTCTTCGGGGGTATACTCTCAAAGTATTACGTGGTCTGGAAAGGAGACGGAGATATACCAGCACAAGCCTCCAGTTGCTATGTCTGAAGTAAACGAGACCATGGATATGCATAATGTGGATCTCGAGGACGGCGAAGGCTGTGCAACTGATCAGGATGCTGATGATCAAAACTGTCATAGTGGCTTTGTACCTGTGGATCATGAAGAAGTGATTGAGCAGACAGATTGTCGTGAGGATACTGAAGATGCTACTCGAGTGTTCCGTGGAGAAACTATTGCACAGATTGATGGAGTGACAGTAGCTATTGATGACGGGACTACTAAATGCTGTGACGCTGTTACAACTCAGAAAGCTGAAAGCTCAGCAGGAACAATACTGAGACGGTCAAGTTCAGCGAGTGAAGCTTCAGATGGAAATGAGTCTGTTGCAGGGGTATGTGGATCAACTGTAGAAGAACAAAACTTTGACGAAAATGATCACGAGGACGATGATGCAGTGACCGTGGCCAGTACGTTTGCGGATTCAGATGGAACGACGATGAATGACTTGCAGTCTGTACCAGAAAGTATTGATGCAAGTATGCTGTTACCGCAATAGCTGACTGGGAAGCGCACACACCGTGATGAAACTGGATCAGAAGAAGATCGTATTGAGCGTGGTGCTGACAAGCAATAGCCAAAGCGTAAGCGAGTGGGGCCGCGTGAATGTCACGAACGTCGACGTCCTAGCTACTTAGCTGATTACGTGGTGAATGCTACCCAGGCAACTTCGCGTATTCTTGACAAGAATGGATGCCCTATCCGAGCTGCAAACGTGAAAATTCCACGTAACCATCGAGAAGCGATGAGATCAGAGTATGCAAACATGTGGCGAATGGCTGAGCTTGAAGTGATGGCTGCTTTGAAGGCAAAGGGTGTTGTGGAAGAAGTTACACGCGGTGAGATGCCTGATGATGCCAAGGCTATTCGTACAGGCTGGGTATATGCATTGAAATCGGATCATTTGGGTGATGTGATTCGGTTTAAAGCCAGGATTGTGGCTTTTGGCAACTTTCAGAGAGCTGGAGTAGACTTTCGTGAGACTTTCTCTCCGGTTGCACGAATGTCTTCGTTTCGATTGTTGGTTGCTCTTTCTGCGGCTTTGGGGCTCACGATGTTCAGTGGAGATGTAAACACTGCATATTTGAATGCAAACCTTACTATTAGGCAGTATCTGAGTTACATTGACGGCTTTCCGTGTGAAATCGATGGGAACTTGTGGGTGGTGCTGAAGGCATTGTACGGACTACACCAGTCAGGTCGTGAATGGAATAACGAGCTGAATGGGTGGATGAAGAATCGTGGCTACCTGCGATCATTGACCGAGCCTTGCTTGTACTACCGGTTTGAAGGAGATACTGTGGTATTTGTGCTGATCTATGTGGATGATATACTTGTGGCAACAAATGATGAAGAATGCAAGAAGGAACTGTTCCAACAGATCGACGAAGCTTATGGACTCAAGGATCAAGGTCTGTTGACTGAGTATTTAGGAGTTGAAGTTGAGCAGACAAGTGAACAGAATACTATTCGACAAAGCAAGTACTCTCGTGAAATCTTGGAACGTTTTGGTTATCAGACTGCTCATTCAGTTGGGAATCCTATGGAGGTTAACGCCCGACTTATTCCACTTCCAGACAATGAAGAAAGTGACACCAGCTTTCCGTATCGAGAAGCAATTGGTATGTTGATGTATCTGGCTACCCGTTCACGTCCAGATCTGGCATTTGCGCTTGGTCAACTAAGTAGATTTGTAGCTCGGCCTTCTGGGAAACACATTGGCGCACTCAAGCGCGTGTTGCGTTATCTAGCCGGTACTGTCGACTACGGAATCACCTATGACAGACAAGTAGACGTGAGCCAAGCTGTGATGTTGGATGGCTTCTGTGATAGTGATTGGGCAAATGACCCCGAGACCCGGAGAAGCACTACTGGATTCGTGTTTACACTGGCAGGAGGTGCGATTTCGTGGATGTCCAGACGCCAATCTATTGTCGCTCTATCCACCGCTGAAGCTGAATACGTGGCGGCATGCGAAGCTACTATGGAGGCAGTTGCTGAAGGCAATATTCTGCAGGAAATCCTTCCTAATCACGCAGTGAAACTGAGAATTGGTATTGACAGTCAAGCTGCTCATACGATGGTTACTAACCCGACCTACAGTCGACGCACGCGTCACATTGAGCTGCGCTGGCATTACGTGAGAGAGCAAGTGGAGAAGCGAGTGATTGAACTGCACAAATGTGTGCATCTGCTGTATTTTTAACGTTCCTTATGCTGTTGTAAAGGGCAGAAATGTGATTATTAAAAATTAACATTGTTTTTATCTTCAATTATGTTTTGAGTGGAGACCACTGCTACAGGTCGAAGAAGTGCCCGTACCTGTTATATCGGATAATCAATTAGGCGAGTAAATTTGAGAGGGACGACTGAAATTGAAACTATACAGTATACATGTATCCTACTGTACGACTAGCGTAACATCAGGTCAGAAAAAATGGGCGATTCCGCAGACTTCCATCTCCTAGACGCTTCCGAAATGGACCCCACGGTTTCCGTCGTTGCTGTAGGCGACACTCTACCTATTCCGTCCTCTTCTAACCCCCAAGCCAACCCCCGTATCCCCGGGTATGGTCGTTCGCGTCGATCGTGGCGTCGGTCTCCTTCCCTACTGTCGACCACCTACCAGCCTGTAGACTGGGAATCAGACGACGGTGTTCGCTTCGATGGTTCCCGTTTGCGTCGTACAGTTAGCGACAGCGTAACAAACTCCAGCGACTTCGGTAGTGTTAAAGGAGAAGGTCGAAACTTGGAAACGTCGAGTCTACCACCTCGAAATCCGAAACCCGTTAACCTGCGCAATGGGAAGAACAACTGGAATGGAGGACGTACCAGTAAAGCAACGACGCCGATGCCGACGCTGCTCCATGGGAAAAACATCCTTCAACTTATGGCTATTGGGTCCGTTGAGTCCATTGCTAGAGACTCGAACTCTGTGGATTGGTCGGAGAGTCTCGGAGCGGTGGATGAATCGGATAATATGTCTCTGATGGACCCACACTACGATCTCACGTCGGCCAAGATGATGAAATTGTTCTCATTGTTTAATCCTGGAGGTAAGTTGGGTGTTTAGAAGCTTGTAGTTTCCTATTCTAACGATATTTTTTTATTGGATACTCTTTAGAGAATGGGATGGTGTCGTATGAAGGCTTCCGATGTGGGTTAGAGGCAATGGGAATCGCTTGTGGTGACGACGAGCAATTTCATAATTTTATTGACAAGGTGGATGATGATAAGAGCGGCGGGGTCACCTACCAAGAGTTTTTATACGCAATCCAGGAGATCAAGCTCGCGCAGCTTTTCAATGAGGATTTTCTACGCAACATGCCGCCCGAATACACTCATTTAAAGCGAGGGAAAGCGATTAATTCTCTGCTTGGGTCTATCGAATACTCCCCAGACCGTATTCGCAGTGTGTATCCGATCGATCAAGTGCAGAGGTTCATCTACTCGACCAAGCCTGGGTGGGCATCAGTGCGTTGGATCAACGTTGAAGGCATTGATCCTTTGCTGATGCGACGTCTATCAGTGCGTTATCGGCTCCACCCTCTCGCCGTTGAGGACACTTTAGATGCAGATGTCGAGCGTCCAAAGTACGAAGAGTACGACGAGCATACGTCGTTGATCCTGCAGACTGTTCATGCACGGGACTTGTCCATGGTCAAGAGTTACCAGAGCATGTATCGTGCCTCACTTTATGTCCAAGATGACGACGTCTCACCTTTCGAAAGTATGGCAAAGAAAGAGCTAGAGGAACGACTGGACCAGCTCAACATCGGCTGTGTCATGACAGCTCCACAACAGCTCAGTCTGTACATCATGGAGGACGTCTTGATCAGTGTACAGGGGATCTCCAACACTCTTTGGTCGATGCTGAAGCAGCGACTGGATAGATCGTATTCCAAGGTTCGACAGCACAGCACCGCGTTCCTAGTCTACACGATTGTCGATGTGTGTGTGGACGAGCTGACGCCTATCACACACACGTTCGGCTCGAAACTTATCATGCTCGAGCGGCTGCTCAGTCTAGATCCGCGCTACTTCGATGTGGGTCGGCTCGCGAGCTGTAGTAAGCAGATCAAAGGCTTGCAAGTGCTCTGCAAACCAATGAGTGAGGTGGTTATCCAGTTGTCGGAGTCAGAAGAGTTTGAAGGAGAAACTCTGCGGTACTTCCGAGATGTATTGGATCATATCACGACCATCGAGGAGGACTGTGATCGGCATCTCGATCGCTGTCGCAGCCTGATGGAAGATTTCCACAACGCCAGATCAGCCCAACAGAACGACGTGAGCTATATTTTAGCGTTGGTAGCTGCCATTTTCTTGCCGGCGCAGTTCCTCACCGGGCTCTACGGTATGAATTTCACCAACATGCCAGAGCTCGAGTATCACAGTGGTTACTATATCTGGTGGGCAGTCGTCCTCTTCATTGCACTCGGTACAATCGTCTTCTTCAAGTTCTACAAGAAGTGGCTATGAAGTAGATAGAACGTGGCGTTAATGGAGACTCTAGAATATTGAACTTCATTGCGTGATTCTGACTTGCCACTCCACTTTCCTTATCGCACACCTCGAAGACAATCTGTCCCAGTTCAACTGGGACGCGAGGGCACTCAACAGCGAGCGTCTTGAAGTCGCGAAGGAACTGGTCATCATGGTCATCACGAACGAAGTCTCGAAGTTTATCCGTCCTTGCGTCAGCGGCGATGACCATGCTTAATTAAACAGCGTTTGCGTTTCGCACTGCCATGACATGGCACTGCCCCTCCACCGAAAGTCACCGTGAATCTTTGCCGTAAAAAAATTGTTCTGCTGCTCGCGCTAGATCGATTGACCTCCAACACTTTTTCTCGCTGCGTTTCCCGCCTTGAACGATGAGAGGAAACGTCAATTTGGCAGTCGGCGTGCATTTTGCGCTCGTGATGAAAACCATCCAGCAAGGAAACGCTGGGGCTGCTTGGTTGGCATGCTAACCACGAGCATAGCGCGTGCCGGTGTACTGAATACCAGCAGCGTGGCGGTCCACATCCACCGTCAAAAGGCGAACAGCTCTGATTTTTTCGACCGCTGTGGCATGCACCGATGTGTGACTTCGCGGCAGTGTACCTCTGTGCATGGGCATGTAGAAGTCATCCTACCAGGGTAATGTGGCCAGGTACGAAGGACAACAGCCCCAAGCCAACTTGGATAGGACTGGCAGATTGCGGACCGTGCCTTTTAACATGCTGTGAAGAGCTCCAAAGCTTCAGACCTCCGGCACCGGGGCAAATCTGCGAGCCTCAAGGTCTCGGTACGCTGAATCCAATTGACGCTGGATTGTCGGGCTGAGATCGAGGAAGAGCATCCACCGAGGCAGTCCAAGCCTCTGCGATGAAAAAGAATCGGTAAACATTCATTGTCAACGTCCACAGTTCCTCACTGGCTGGCTCGGACCCTCCTTTGCTACGGCGGTAAATGGAACCGCTGAGTTCTGTGTGCAACGGAGGAAATCCTCTGCGGAGACCGCGGAACGTACTGAGGAGATCGTTGAGTCAAATTGCTCAACATCGGTCGGTTCTTCCAGGAGCACGACGCAATTGTAGCTGCTGAGTTTGAACTGCCGCCGACGCCGATTACGATGGCTGCCAGTAAGTGTCGGCGTAGTTGTCGCCGACCGCGGCTGACTCACGGCGGCTTAAGACGGCGCCGCCTTGAACTTCATGCCGCGAGTGTTAACTCTGCTTGGGTCGGAGCGACATAATGGAAAAGGCAACAAGATTTGCGTCTGTCAGCGGCAGACCCGCGGAAAACGACACTTTCTCACAAGCAACTGGGACTCGGCCATATCATCGCTGCGGTTCGCGCAGGGCAACCAAGCAACCAGATCCTGGCGCGTGTTGCCATTTGCACAGACGCGCAACGCTGCTTCGATCTGCATTCACATGAAACTCCAAGCAGCAAGCGGCTTATCGGTAACAGCGAGCTCAGACACGGTGTCAGTGGCAAGCAAAGCGCCGACCAGCGCTCTCTGCTTCGGCGAGACCACCACGTACAGCGCAGAGGACAAGCACAGCGGCGAAGTCAGGCAGCAACGACTGGCCATCGAGATCATGTATGGCGGAAAGTATGGGCTCTTATTTTCGGGGCCCTCAAAAGTGAAGGCGCGAGTCGCGGCTCTGTGCTTGAACTTCAGTCCAACTTCAACTACATGCCCGTTTCTTGTACGCAGCGATCATTTTAACAAGGGATCATATCGGCTTTTACAGGGGTGTCGATTCTTTTTTTTTTTTTGCGAGCAACCCGCTGCGTTGACGGCGTTCCTGTATTTTTGACACTGCACCTGCCTTCCACGGAGTCTGTGGAAGGCGGGGCATGCAAAGCTAGCGGCGCGATCTGGGAAATATCAGCAGCGACGGCGCAGCGCTGAAATACGCCGGCTTTTCGATGGAATTTATTATTTTCCACGTCCCACTTCGGCGTACTGTAAGGGATCTGAGTGTCGACCCGAACGGGAGACGAGCAGACCTGGGAAGGGGCGCGACCAAACTGAAGCGCGAGGCAAGTCAGGGCTCCAAGCTGAAGAGAGAGAGAGAGGATCCCTTCGCCGCGAAGTTCGCTCCATGAAATCACAGCCAAGCCAAGCAGGTCTCAACGATGGCTCCGCTGCGATGGCCGGCCGCGAAGAGAAGCGGCGGTCAAGTCACGCAGTGCCCAGAAAAATGGAAAACAGCGCAAACGAGATCAAGGTGAGACAGCTGACTGCGCAGAGCCCGCACAATTTACCGCGGCCGTATGACGCATTCGATGTGGTCCACACGTCGAATCTTTGAAAAGAAACGCTGCCTCATCCCCGCTCACTTGCCAGCCGGACACTCACTTGCCAACGTGCTCGCCCGGCAACACCTGACCTACATTCGTGGCGGTCGTCTGCCAACCGCAGCTTTTGCCACAAGCCACTGGCCGCATTTAACAACACTTAAAGCGACAGGGACACACACAATGCAGCCGCACACGCTCAAGCGCACCATCTCCAAGTGTTCCATGGACGGCGACTCGCCCGACTCCTTGGCCTGCAAAAAGTTTTCGTCGGGGCTTGACAACGAGCCGGTGCTGTTGCCGCGAGAGAACCGAGCTCCTAGCTTCCCCCCACTGGACGAGGTGGAGCCGGAGCTGTCGCCCGTGTGTGGCGACTCGGCCGCCTTCTTGCTACCGTCTAAGATCGGCTCGGATTTCCACGACCTCGCAGCAGTGATGCCGGCTGGGGCGCCCGAGGACAACAATAGCAGGGACGAGATTTCAGCTGCACGCATGCTGTCCGTCGTGCTGGATTATTTGCGCGATGTGGCTCACTATTGTAATCGCGCGGCGAACTTCAGCTTCGCGCAACTGCGGCAAATGCTGCAGTCTATCCCCTTCGCGGTGGGGCAAATGCAGAGCGTGGCGAAGGCCAGGTTGGAATTATCGTGGCCTCTGGTGGCTGCCTTTGTGCAAAATGTCACGGAATTTATCAGCGACGAAGACATCCGCGACGCGTCCGTTGGGGAGTTGGCTATGTTTTTGCAGACTTGCCAAAGTGCGGCGTGTGAATACCCAGTGCTTGCCGCGAGTGGCAATATCTGTGCCAACCTGTTCGAATTTTTCCGGGAGGTGTTAAACCAGTTCAAGCAATTTTTGACCAAGTGCTGGCTGCAAAGTGGAAGGATTAATTTCCCCTGCGAGTTTGGCAAGAAGTCGGACTCGCTCTTCCTCTGCATGGAGTGCCATCGCGAGCACATGTAGACTGGTGGAGGGAGTGTATTTCCCTGCAGAGTTGGAGATGGTCAAAGCTGCATGGACATGAGGGAGAGAGGGACAAGCAGTGCGCTGCCTCTTGTTTCTCAGGTTTTAGCACCCACTGAAGAGATTGCAAGGCTGGTTAAAAGAGCTAGCTGCGCCCGTGGAGTATCAACAATTATCATGTACACGAAGGAAGAGACGCAAGTGGATGTAGTCCAAGATAGTGGCGAGTTAGTTAGTGTGTAGGTGGTCGACAGTCACCGCGTTTTGCTAATATCATAACATAATTTATTCATGACAAGATGCGCTTTCCAGCGTTCGATCGAGCTGTTCCAATTGAAACCAAAGGTGTTTCGATGGTAAGATGTCGCGTCGTGCTGCTCGTATGAGTGACATTACGATATCAAGAGGGAAATTGTACCGTGTCAGGAGCAAGGCAGCACACATTGCAATGGAAGCGGACATGCCGCTGTCGCAGTACAACAATACGGCACCGTCTCCAGAAACTTGGGGGTCTCTTGACGCTCTGCCATCCGAGCGTGTGCCGATGAGATCATTGAGCGTGGAGGCTATGCGTGATATTTCGTTCCAAGATGGAGATGAGAGTGTTTTAAGCTGCTCGACGCCGTCGGCCTCTGCCAAAATCTCTTCGAATTGCTGCCTCGGGAGATCGAGAAGCGATACGACAAGGTGTGATGCATCTTCGCGAGTAATGTGAGTCTCCCGTTTGGTTGTAGTGCAGTATATTAGATGCTGGATATCTCTGTCCTTGAGCAGATTCGTGTACGCCAGCGTTTCCGTTGATCCAATCCAAATGCCTGGTGCTACGAGCTGAAGATCGTTCTCAACGCCGACTTTGACGTCTTCAGGTCCGACTCTTGCCCAGTTTTCGTTTGCGACGTCGTCTTGGGCCCCATTGCAGTCCTTCCACACCAAACGAAGACTTTCACGTGCGTGTATCATAACATCTTCGTGTGTGACTCTATTTACCACAAGTTGGTGAAAACCTGCCAGCTCCTCGCGGAAAAGTCGCTGTTGCCAAGCCGCATCGTCATCTTCACCTTCGTCTGCTGGTACCAGCAGTGCCAGCTCCCAATATGCAATGCAAAAGCGGAGATTGCGCATTTGCAACTCGAGGTTGTCCATATTGATCCTGCCAGTCGCCATCCGTTACTGGATCACCAACACATGCATCTGTGACCATCACTCTGTTTCAGCTTCAACTTCGTATCTTCTCCGTGTTGCCGATCATTGCAGATACTGTGGCATGGCCGAGCCCGTGCTGATGATAAACGCGCGATACTCGCGCCCGATGTACGACTGCGGAATGCTCGCAACTTGAAGTTCAAGCGGACCCGGTGCAGAGGGCGGCGGACGTGAACTTGCGGACGTCAGTCTGCCAGTGCCAGCGCTAACTGCAACTGGCACTTTAGCCTGGGAGCTGTCGTGTCCACGCGGAGAAAGAGCGGCAAGCGGCAATGGAGGTTTGTGTTGACATTGCATTGGCGATGTATTGCCACCGTGGCAATGGGGTTCATCAATTGCAGAGGCCGGGAACCTGTCCTCAATCGTCTGTTGCTCAACCTGGTGCAACTTCCACCATTCGGACTGAGGCACGTACCAAGAACCGTAACGAGCTTTCGGAGGTGAAGCTGGAGGTTTGTCGATGTAAGTAGGTGACGTTGCAGCAGGAAGACGCAGTTTGCGTTTCGGTATTGCTGAAGACCTGGCGGTTGAAGTGGGGTTTTGCCGTAGACTGATAGATCCGCCCATCAAACCCCCTCGGTTATCGATCGTGGTTGAAGGCGACAAGGGCTGGCGAGGTGTACGGGATCGACGACCGAGTACGATATGTGCTGATCGTAGTCGGCGAGGAGGCGATGGAGATAACGTAAGGAGTCGCTCGGGTACATCCACGGCAGACCTTGCACCGTCCGTCTTCTGCCAGAAAATCCGAGGCTCTTCATCTGCCTTAACAAGCTGCCGGAGTTTACGCCGTTGTCGTCGCTTGCTGTCATCTCGGTCAGTTTGACTGCCATCCAAGTCGTCGTCCTCTAAGTCGTCGATGTCATCGATGTAATCTCCTTGACTGGCCAGCGACCACAAAACGGAAAACCTGCGTTGCTTCGGCTGGACCTGTTGCATGGATAAACTGGAGTCATTTCGCAGAGCAGTTTGCAGAATTGATGGCTTGTGCGACCTCGCACGTTGACTTTTCCCGGGGGAGGAGACCTTTTCACTTTCGTTCTGCCCAAGACGCGAATACGTCGGCTCCACTGCTAGATACTCCATGTCAGCAAGAATGCGGTCGAGCATAGCTTGGCGCTGTGTTTCGCCCATGAGGTCATTTAAGGTGCGACTTGTCCGAGGACTTTCTGGCAGACTGTTTTCCAGTTGAGGTGCAGTTTGACCAGTAATCATGTTGGTTTCTTCTGCTGAGTCCACTTCTTGCGTTTCAAACATTTGGAACAAACGAGATGGGGATCCTGGTGGTGCTGGATGAGTGTGTCTTGAAGAAGCTTTGGTATCGCATCTTTCTGGCTTGAGAGGGTCAATCAGCAGTGGTTTACGTGATGGCGAGACGAATTGCGGCGGCTTTGGGTTCTTGTGCTGCAGGAACCTCCACTGAACTTCAAGGCAATTGTTGGTTGAAGACGGAATGTCACGATTTCTTCTTGTGAGAGGGCTTTCCTGGTGCCTCGTTGGCAATCCATCCCGATTCATGATGTTTGGATGGTTTATCGGCGAAGCAAGCACTTAAGGTAAGCCTAATATTAGCGAAGGTGATGCGAAGAAGCTGACTGAGGCAAGATTTTTTTTAGTTTCGTCGATGATCACTGCAACAAGGAAAAGGAAGTCAACTGCGTAATGGAGATACTACACAACGAATTTCTGCCTGAACCTGATGACAATCAAACACTCAGCAGCCGTAACGTTAAGTCTGAAGTTGAGATTGCTGAAGCCTCTGAACTAATAAGTGTGACCAAGACGGAGAAGGCAACTCGTAAAGTCCATTCTGCGTCTCCACCGTCGAATGGATATGGAATTGACGAGTTTCTTGATGAGATCCCTCGACCATTTACGAGTGCTGGGACTGATGGCATTCGATCGGATGTTCCTCGTCATCGCAAAAAGAAATCGGCTGCAGTACTGAAAAATACAGCAAGAGACAACGAAACGCCACGCCAAGAGCGACCACGTTCAGCCGGTGTGAATGAGTGGGGAGATTTTGACACAGATCGTCTGCTGAGGGATGATCTTGAGGATCTACCAGTGTCAAACCAGATACCACCGGAACCCCAGGACGGACAACGAGCCAGATCACGAAAGAGTCGAAGGTCGACTCCTGCGACGTCTTCACCACGGCCAAACCCGTGGGAAGGTTATCTCACTCTTAATAATGAGAGCAAGGAACTGCCCACCCGACAGCATCTACAAGTTCTTCGACAGAAAACAGTTGACATCCTGACTCTGGATCTTGCACAGTCAAGTCAACCTTCTGGCAGAGCGAGCGCAACACCGAAGCCTCTCCAGGGGAAAACCTCGTTTCAGAAATCAATGTCGCCAAGCTCGAGACCGGTAACAAGTCACGCTTCACGACCAGCAACGGCAACTCCTCTTTTTGGCATGGAGATCCCAAACACGACCAAAAATCGACTTGCAATCTTCGCGCGATTTGGATCATTGTGGTCCCTGATTCCTCGTAGCTCTGAGGCGTCACCAATCGATCAATTTGCAGCATCCGAAGTTTCAGACACCGAAGCAAATCCTTTTGCCGCAGACATTCGATCGCCGTTCGAATGCAGCATGACAATGGTGAAGATATGCAAAACAGTCGGGATATCTCTACCTGCCTCGGTTGCAACGCGTTTATCGTTCTGGCACACAAACGATCAAGGTGTTGACTTCACCGCATTTTGTGACCTTGTGATTCAAGGCGCGATCCAGCCAGCTTTCCACCATTTCAACCTGGATAACTCAATCGGTGAGTACGTGTCAGCGCTTGACACAGCCATTCATAGTCTCATGACAACAGAACCAGCTCGACGAAGCAGAGAAAAGGTTGTATCGTCAGAATTTCCATACCGTTTGAAGGAGCTCAACGAGATCCAGCCGGTTTTCATGAGTTGGAAGGCAGGAATCACGCCGAGGTTGGTTCAGTCCGACGAAAATTCTGCTCCACCGCCGCCGAGAGCATTAATTACAGCGGAGAAGGTGCGAAGAGCTCTGGAAGCGTCTACTAGCCAGCATATGCTTGCACACCAGCTCCCCATTGAAGAAGCTCGCGTCACACACGTGGCAAATATCCGTCGCAAAGTCCAGCTTCACAAGTCGTGGAAGTTCTCCACTGATGCGGAAACCCCGCTTGCAAAAGGGAAATCTAGTCTATCGGGCCAAGTTTCTCGTGGTTTACCGTCCAGTCACGACCGTTATATGCCACAAGGTACTGAGCTAGCCGAAATGCTAGATCGTGCTCGCACAGTTTTCCCTACAAGTGCCGGAGCTGATGACGCTCTCCCCCAAGGGCGTCTGGATCTTTTGCCTCATTCTGTTGAGGTGACAAACGCAACCCCAGACATGCAAGTGGAAACCGAGAACGACGAAGTTCTTGTATGCTGTTCCTGTTCGGTTCGATGCGCTGAGTTGTGGTGCTCTTCGTGCTTTACAGTCAACTGTCAAAAGTGCTGGCAAGAAATCCATTCTTGTACGGTAGATATGTCGATGGTGTCATCTTCTACTGGGAAGTCGCTTCTTGGTCCCACAGCTCTCGCTATAAGGCAGAAACGAAGTGACCAAGGACCTCCTGTACCTTTGGTCTATCTACCGACGAAATCCATGGCTGCTGGTGCATTGGCAAAAGGGAACTGCATTGTTCGGCACAAAAGTGGAAAGCAGAAAAGTTCAAACCAAGTTCTTTCTGGTGTCACTCCTTCGTTTGTGGCCAATGCCATTTTGCCTTCTCTCCGCAAAAGTCAATCCACTGGAACGGTGATACGGCACTACGAACGTCCTCAAGTGGAAACGATTGTCAGTCCCTCCACTGATTCGACCACAGATCTGGTGAAATCGTTGATGATGCGGATGACACCATCTTCGACTCCAGCAACAGGCACTCGAACTACCGGATCGCATACATCGATCGAATCGGCAATGAAAATGCACAAAAGTCACCAACCACCTCGCCCCAAATTGCATCTTGCTCCAGTTTCTCTTGATGCAGAGTTGTTGTTACGGTAACTTAACACTAAAATGATCCATTCCGTCATTGGCTAAAATCCGTCCGGTCTCATTTCGTGCAAAAAGCTATGGCGGATTTCGTCGTGGAAGCTGGTGCTGATGGTTCCTTCGATGCCGCAGCAGCAGAACAAGCCGCTGCGTTGCGTCAAGAAGGTAATGACGCGTTTAAGCGGCGGCAGTTTGAAGCAGCGAAGCAGCTCTACACTCAAGCTATTCAGCTGCAAAGTACGGATCATTTACTGTTTGGCAATCGCTCGGCAACTTGTCATCAGCTAAAGCAGTACGAACAGGCGTTAGAAGACGCGGAGAAGGCTATTGAGCTGGCGCCAAATTGGGTTAAAGGATATTTGAGAAAGGCAACTGCGTGTGAGGCGTTGCAAAACTGGGATGAAGCATTGGTTGCTTATGAAAAGGTTTGCCAGTTGGAAGGTGATAAATCTTCAAGTGAAGCCAAGAAGGCAGCAACAAAAGTGGAAGTTATCAAAAAGAAACAGGGAACAGCAGTGCGAAAAGGATTTTTAGCTGGCAAAGCGAAATCCTCTATTTACTCCGAGAAAGAAGGTCTGGATCAAGATTCGACTCGGAGATCGTGGAAATTGATGCTGAAGAAGTTGCTGGATGGGTGCAATAAGCGAGGTGTTAACAGTCAGGGAGAGAGTGTCGTGCTGGATGATGGAGTGTTTGCCAAGTTGTTGCAAGAGGATGAGTTCCAACGATTGATATACCCAGGGATTCCGAAAGAGCAACTTGTCCATGCGCCTAAAAATTTGCAAACTTTGTTGGAAGATCCCTGGTATGAACAGGAACTGCTGGCATTAATGCCAAACGTCCAAGCAAAAGCTGCAAGCGTGTTGACCAATGTGAAGAAGCGAGGTGCTGAGCAAGGAGACGTTATGGACTTAGCCACCGAGAGGATGCTCATACCACAGGTATTGCAAGAAGCTTTTGGTAGAGAGGTGTTGGCAATGGTACATCGCGTGAATTATCAGAAGCACGTCAAATTGGCAAATGATTCCAGACTGATTGCAGACCCGAATTCAGACTTTGCCACGTGGGACCAGCTGCACGATGAGTTTCTGGATGAGCTACTACTTGGTACGAGCGGTGTGTGTGGCGTGGCTGTCACGGACGAATTCATGGGCGAGGAATGGACTCAATTGCTGCTCAATGATGTGCTCCGAATGGCTAATAACGGACTGCTGATGTCTACAGTTCCGACTGTCGACGCCAAGCATGTGCTCAGTAGACAAAATACACAGACGAAGACTTTACCGGGGGCGAATCTCCGTTTTGTCGAGCATCAAGACTGCACGGCGGAGTATCCTGCGTTAGCCGAACTGATCGAAAAGCTGCATGCGCTCTCCTATGAGATCAACAAGAAACGACCGGAGAAAGCCAAACTATGTGCTCAATTCATGCACTGTACAGCGGTGCAGCAGCTACCAGCAGGGCATAACCAGCCTCTGCGTTTGGACTGCGGATCTGGTGACAAGGACAACGGGTTCAAGTTGACTTGCGTTTACTTTTTCAATGCAGTTGGCACGCGTGTTGCAGAGCAGAAGCGACCAAGTCTCAAGCTGCGAACAAGTTTGGATGAAGACGCCATAGTGCGACAGGTCGACCTAATGTCCGACCGGTTGGTCGTCTTTCGAAGCCAGTCAGTTTTCAACGAGATCACGGCGGTTCCTGACGGAGAGGACCTCTTCTACCTTACGTTCTGGATCCATGGGCAAAGTTTGCAATAAATGAGCAGTATCGTAGCGTTGGTTTCGCCTCGCGGGAAAAACCACAGAAGAGAAGCAGACGAAATATCTGAGCATGTCATTTAATTGCCCCCCTCGACGCTGGCGATTTTTCTGAACGTGTTAGTCACCTCAATGATACCGAAAGTAATTGTGCGCATTTTGCTTTACTGCGTGGTGTATCTAACGACTACAGCATTATAAAGAATTGTTTACATCAAATTGTGGTTAGTGAACTACACGATCGAAATTGTGCCACTGCTGAGGTCAATGTGGCCGCCATTTGTTAACTCCATCACGTTCTGCAGAGAGCCAAGTACTCGTCGCAACGTCTCCAGTAGCTGAAGACTCACCAGCAGCCAGCTCACGTAGCCTGTGCCGTTCACCACGAACGTGTATGTGCTGACCACAGCGGTGGTGCCAGTCAGCAGCGGTTGGACGATCTCCAGATCAACTTGGCCGCTCTTCAGGCTCGGAAACAACGAACCGATGGTCTGTCGATGGCAGCGAAGGTAGAGCATGACCTCCACCTCTACCATGACAGACTTGTCGCCAACACTTTGCGTCTTCCAGGCCTGTGGCTCTAGTATGAACAGAGCAAAGTGCTGGTCGTAGAGTCGCCACTGCTGTATGAAGGCATCGACGCCGTGCAGATCGGCACCATCGACGTCTGTAGCCAAGATGGAACGCAGGAAATGTTCCTGTTGAGCAGCTAATGGTAGCGAGTAGCCGTTCTGGTACACGCGGAAGAACTGCATGACGATGGACCGTGCGTGGTCCAACAACGACCCGTTCGGGTGCTGCATCCTCTGTTGCCGTTCCTTCTCGGCGTTTGCCGTTGCCACTTTGCGTCGGTGCAGTTCTCGATAGAGTCGAGCGATCTTGGTTTGCAACGCCCGCACGTCGTGCTCGAGCGCGCGGATCTTTAACTCGCGGTTGGCGCGGTGCTTGCGCTGGTACAGGCGGTCCTGCAGGCGCTTCTTCATGGCTCGAATGGTGCGCTTTTCAGCCAGGTTGGAGGTGGCCAGAACTTGCGCGTTGGCTCGTGCGAGCGCGAATTGCAGCTCCTGGAAGCCGCAGTCGGTTGTTGCTGCTACGACTGCCATGAGCGCTTGAAGTGGGGAATTGGGAAATGAAGCACTGGAGTGTCTGAGCGTGACCGGTGGATGGGGAAGGGGTCAAACGCACAGTGCAAACGCTCCGCTGGCCTCAATTTCCACGGAAATACTGTAGATGACGAAGCGCCGTCTTTCTGATCGGGGCGCGATGTCTTGGTTCCCATCGGCGTTTGTCCTAGTCTCACGCCGTTAGGGGCAATTCATAATTCGAGCGATGGAATTGTCTTGCGTCTCGTGTTTCTCTGCAGTTTGGTCACTCGCGAAGACCAAGTGAGAGAGTAATGCTACAGGACAACGAGAGCACACTTGGTTTGCCACCAACAACATTAAAGATAATTAACATTGCAGCAGAAGACCTTACGTGTACTAACTCGCTTAAATACAGGATGGATCCGCAGTGTACTGAGGCGCTCACATTCAGTACTTGACGTTGAAGTGGTACGTAGATTTTGGTGAGACGAAAAGTTCGGAACACAGAAAGGACTACCTGTTGGGCAGTTATGAAAAGGGTCTTTACTGCTCGTAGCCTTCTTGATGACCGCGTGGCCGGACTCGAACTCACAATGTGTTGCTACTCTAGACTAGTAAGCACATTACCACGCAGCACCCATGTAGCTTCGTAAGTTACGACGTAAGGGAAACTGTCGCCTCCAGATCTCTCTGCAATTCTAGCTGACTCATCGCAATTTGGGGCAAGCCGCCAATGACGTAACCGACGTCACTCGCTCGTTGAATGGGACGAGTTCCACTACAAATCGAAAAGAAACCGCGGCAGATTTTTTTTTCTCTCATGTCTCGTAGTAAGATCCGCTTTCTTACTACGGTCGCAGGCTTGCTTTAGCACTTTGATTCAAAGCCGACAGAGGGGATGCTGCTAACTGCTACAAGTAGTATGGACGTTTGTTACTACACAGTTTTCTTACTACGCCAAGGAGAAGCTTTGGTACTACGCTCGGATCTGGGAAGATCTACGTCTTCATCCATTCATCACACGAGTGAGAGTGGATGGCAAGGAGAGAGTTCAATCGCTACGGTTGTGTTTCTAGGCTGGCTGCTGAGTGTCATTGGCACACAGACGCAATGTCTTAGTCTGTTTGTGCTTCAACGAACGGATAACATGCTGCTGAACGTATTCGATCCAGCCAAACACGTCGCTCAATTGGACAAACAGGGCATAACCAACTACAAATGACGGAAACGGCGGAAACTGTGCTGCTCCTGACTCGACTACTGCGAACTGCTCTCTGCGGCTTGCCGTTGATCTAGCGTCGACCAAAGGAGTAGGCCCCCTCTCAGCACCGGATAGCGATAAAAATGGGATTCATCTCCATCAAATTCATGGTGGAATCGCAATACACACATTTAGGGCAGATTTCCCTCTCTCTCTTACTTCGACCAGTTACGCCGGGTTGGATGGGGAATCCTTTCTGCTTGGATTTTTAGTGGCTCTCGTCACTGACCACAAGCGTTCGTCGTGTGGTCCGCTCTGGCCTGCAACAAAGTTGCTCCGAAGCCCCCTTTGGCTGTATTTCACTACCAAACTATTCGACTGAAGGCTTCGGCAGCCCTTCGAAACAGTCACCTGTTTAACAAATGAAGGACCACACTGCGAAAGATATGTTAACTCCTACCAAGTTTTACAGCTAAAAGGACTGGGAATGTAAGTAGTGATCATTGGCTTCACTAGGCAGCTCATACACGACGGCGTGCGTGCAATTAATTGAAGTGCATTCTTCCTAAATCCAAATCTAATAAAGCCTCTATATTCATATATTTATGTGCTCCACCCGACATAATCAAATTTGCAGAACATCATGGCGACGCCTGCTCCGGCAGCGCTGCAGGCTCGCGTGCACAAGCTCCTGGGCTCCCGCGCAGAGCTGGAGGCCACCAAGGCGCTGCTGCGTACCTTGGTTACTGACAATTCTTCCTCTGGTCCGTCTCTCGTGCAGCTGGACGCGTTTTCGGGCTCTGAAACGCCCACTTTAGCCACTTTGCGACGCAATCTACGCTCAAATCTGGAACAGCAACAGCTCGCGCTCGCTCAGAAGGCTCTAGATGGCTTAGAACGTGCTTTAGAACAAGTTTCAAATCTGGCAGACCAGGTGGACGCTCTAGATGGCAAATGCGACCAAGTTCATAGATTTCTAGAGACCACCAAGCGAGAGACCCAACAAGTGCAGACAGAGGCTGCAGCTTTGGCATTGAAAAGGTTTGTCATTTTATTTTTTTAGTATTAGATTTAATGTTGAAGTTATTTTGTTTAAATTTGATACAGAGACAAAGTACAAGAGGAATGGAAGGAAGCTAAGGACTTTTTAGACCGATACCAGTTGACGGAGGATGAAGTTCGAGCTTTGTATGCCGAAAACCTACCGGAAGAGTCTATGGGCGACTTTTTCAACACTTTGGAGCGAGTTCAACAGGTTAAAGCCGATTGTAAGCAGTTAGTGGCCTCGGGAGAGGTCAATTGTGCTCTGGAGCTGCTGGATGCAGTTGGGAAGTACCAGGAAGCTGGCTTTGAGAGACTGTACCAGTGGACGGCCAGGAAATGTGCAGAAGTGGATGGAGAACCGAGCAATATGCTGCACCGAGCCATCGCCCTGTTGAGCGACCGCGCCGAATTCTACAAGTACGTGAGGTTTCTCCAATCTAACTTGGTATTTTACTGACTTTGTGGCGTGTGCAGCTACTGCAAGGAAAGTTTAACGACATCGCGGCGCTCACTGATTGTCCGGCGGTTTATTATGGCGCTGACTGTAGGAGGACCAAACGGCATCCCTCGTCCCATTGAAATGCATGCGCACGACCCCGTGCGATACTGCGGCGATATGTTAGCGTGGGTCCACCAGGCTATTGCTACGGAGAGCGAGTTCTTCCGCGTGTTGTTTGATGGCGACATTGAGTTTAGTCCTTCGGCAGCTTCTGACCCTTCTCCAAGTGAAGAAGTGGACGAGTCTGCTACTGTAAGTGCCTCTTCTGAAGAAATCTGCACTTCCATGGTTGGACGCGCGTTTGACGGTGTAGCAAGACCACTTCAAGTTCGTGTTGAGCAAACACTTAGCTCTCCACACGGCATCGTTATCGCCTACAAGCTCGTGCATCTGCTAGCCTTCTATCATCATAAGTTTGATGAGCTGGTGGTGCACGCAGCAGTGGCTCGTGCGCTCCGCCACTGCCGTGAAGCTGCCAACGAAGCGTTCCATCGTCAGTTCCAGCAGCTCGTGGATGCCGTGGCAACCTCCGCACAGGACTACGCAGCGAGTCTGGCTGCTACACACGTGACTTTAGACGTTTCCCATCGACTCGTAGCTCTCCTTGAAGTTTTTCAGACATCACTGCTGCCCGAGCAAGAGAAAGAAGCCGATCTAGCACCGCTATTCGACGGCGTCCTGCCAGCACTGGAGATCATGTGTCAACGAAGCGTGGCCAGTTTGGACCCCGTGGACGCTCTGGTCTTCCGCCTCAACAATTTCAGCTGCCTGCAAGCCCCACTCGCTCGGTTCCCTGAAGTGTCCAAGTGGTACACGGCAATGGCTCAGGACTTGGAATGTTGGCTTCGAGATCTGAGCGAGTTGCAGGCCACACACGTGCTGGATCGCTGCCGAGTGTCTGCTTTACTGCAGCAAATCCAGCAGTTCCAGCAGACCCACGCCTTGCAACCAGGCTCTTTTCCAGCGGATACAGCAGGACTGGACGGTGAGACGATCACACGTGTCATGGGCGACTTCTGCGCTGCTCTCATGACGCTCATGTTCCCACAGTTCGACAGTATCGCGCAGCCTGCGCTTTCCGAAAAGGCTCGAGGACTCACATGCGCAACACTCGCAGGAACGTACGCGTTCATCTACGAGTTCGTGCTGGACGAAAGGAATGGCTACATTTCCAGCAGTGAAGTCATATCATCTTCATCTAACCGCTGTGTGGTGCTGCAGCACACACCGGAAGAGATTCGCACCGTGCTCGAGATCGATGACACCAAGTAAGCATGTAGCCATGTGCTGCAAAATGTAGCCATGTGCTAAGATCCAATAATTGCAATTATTGCGAATCGTCGCGGATCTTCAAGCAGCGTATCATGGTTGTTTTAGCTCTTGCGAAGGTGAAGGACGTGACTTCACGTGCATTTGATGAGTTGCAACTTCCAGTGGGAGCGTCAGAGGATCAGGTTGTCTCTCAGTTTCGCTCCATTTGCCTAACTCGAGTATGTAGCCATGTTCCAACGGAGACTTTCGATCCTGCTGCTGTCAAATCTCCTACTACAGACGATGCTGATGAACGTTTTCAACGTCAAGCTGTAGCGTATCGCTTTCTCTGTTCACTTCCACTCAGTACAGTCGAGTATCGAGCTCAGGATCTTCTCCACAAGTTACGACCATTAGACACTCAAATTAACGACATTGAACAGAAACAACGGGCAAGTGCCATGTTGGACGTGACGATCGCATCAATGGAGCGAGCGCAGAAGGCTGGACGTCTACCGTACACGAATTTCGTACTGAGAGTTCATTATTGTCTTCGCCGACATGTTGTTCGGCGCCGATACAGTGAGTTCCTGGCCCTACACAAACTACTGGAAGCCAAACTGCCTGTACTGCCTCAATTGCCCGAACGGAACTGGGTCTACACACTGCAAATGCCTCCAGCCGAGCGTGCAAGGCAATTGGCCAACTACTTGCAACGTGTGACGTCTCTACTCGCTGCTCGTGGTGTTTATTCGCTCGAAGTGATGGCGTTTCTCGAGATTAACGTGACTCAAGTTCGTGCGGAGGAAGAAGCTTTAGCAATTGACATTCTCTCTCGAACTAGAAACATAGACAACATCTTTTTCATAGTCGAGAATAGCTGGATCGCAGCGTGGAAGCAGTTCGTCACTACGCATCAGCTCCCCCCTGGACCTATCACGAACCAGAAGTTGCTTGAAACAGGAGTACGTCGACCGAAAGATGGGCTAATGGCGGCAAAACACTATCGGAGTGTGAACAGAAGTACGTGGAGATACTGGCGCTTAATCTACAGCGGTGGACCAGCTATACGTCGACAGAAACCACTCATTTATAGTCAACCAGCTTGTGACCAAGCTACCTTAGCTCTTCTACTACAGCGTCTTGTACGTGGATTTCTGATCAGGAGGTCGATACGACGAACCAAAAATCATCAGAAGCTACTCGACCCCAGTACGACGCAAATTGTAGCCGCTAAAGCCAGATTTCAAGCATCTGAAGAGCGTCTCGCTGTTGTACGGCAATATGTGGAAGTGCGTGAGTTCCAGGCGCGTCAAATAGCTGCTATGAAGATCCAGCGAGCGTTTAAAGTGTATCTACTACGTGCTGAGCATGCTTTATTGCTAGCTGAATCTGCAGTACCACATAGTGCCACGACTCAAGGGCTCCAGGTCTACGAGGACCGATTAGCTCTGGAAGAGCTCGCTCTGGTGGAAGATCCTGCTCTTCGTTTGGCTCATTTCCTGGTGACGATGATAGCTGGAGTTCCGCTTCGGAAATTGCGCTCTCGATACAAAAACCCAGCTTGGAGACTCTTTCGCTTGGATCCGATCGGCTCCGAGTTGCGTTGGAGCTCCTCGACGACTTCCAAGACGAATGCGATGGCTTTCTCCAACGTTAAACTGACAAAGGAGACACCTTTGGCGATGAAAGGCCCGAGACTCGTTCGACGGATGAGTTTGTCCACAGCAGCAGAAGAGCAAGGTGTTGTAGGAGATACATCCCATGCTGTCGTTGCCAAGTATGTTGAAGATGGAGTCAAGCGTGAGTTGATGATGATCTGTGAAGGGCCAAACGAGATGGAAGTGCTGTACTTCGGCCTGGACGCGTTGATCTCCGAAGTCACTTCGAGAACAGCCGAAGGAGCGACATTCGTGGACGGTCATGGGGTCATCCGTAAACGCGTTCCTCATGCAAAGAAGTTGCTTCGTGAGGCTCATGAGCTGTTGGACCAACAACGGAAGATTCTGAGCCAAGAAGACTAAGAGAAAAAAGAAGAGGATGTATAACGCTTAGAGTTATCGTGAAACTCGGTTGGTTTCGACCATGTGGTTGGCATCAATAACAGGTTTGCGTCGTGGCTTCCCGTCCTCATCCAGTGTAGGTTGGTGGAGTCGGAGACGTCCATTGACGACCAGCAGTGGGTTTGCACCGTCCAATACTGTCGGGCTCACGGAGATTCCAGCTAAATACTGCTGTAGAATGGTCTGTAGCTCTCGGTTTTCATTCGCTACACGCTCCTTCTCACGACGTAGAGCCAATTCATCGAGTAGAACTTTGTTATGGCGCTTCCAGAAGAGATCCAAGTACTCCCACTCGCTAATAGGGACGTTGTTGACCATGCCTTGTGGTTGGAAGTCCAGCATTTGCAGTGCTTCCTCGTCTTCACGGCCTTGTTCAGTACGCATAGCTAGTCGTACACTCTCGGTGAGGTTATTTGCTTCCTGTTCGTCGGCTAAAGTCGAGTGGTAGAACGGTAGAACTCGTTCTCTCTCCGTCTCGAGCTTACGCACCAGTTCTCCTAACTGTAAGATCCGCTCACTCAGTTGTAAATGAGCGTCTAGCTTCTTCGTAGCTGCTCGAGCGCCTTGGGAAAGATCCGTAAGACGACGTCGTTGATCCTCTCGCATGCGATTCATCTTACCTTTAAGCGTTTGGAAATGGTAAGAGATGGCTGCTTTCTCCTCTTCAAGTGCTTTGTTGCGTTCCGAACACTCCCGCACGTTCTGAGCGATCTTGGTCCGCCACAGCGCGAGACTCTGCTGCAGACGCTCGATCTTCCGGATCTTCAGTTCGATATCTCTAGACAGATCCTGGTCTTTAGCCGTTAAGTACTTGAAGTCTTGAGTGCGCTGGTCCGTGTTCTGCAGGTAGTTCAAATGCGCCGTCTCAAAGTGCTGCTCGAGCTCCTCGATACTACTATCCAGCGTGATACGCAGCACGTTGATGTCTTCCAAGTTCTTGTTACGGATCTCTTCACGTAGCTGCTCGTGCTCCTGTTTAGCATCAGCCTCCCTCTCTTTTTCCTGGTGGTCCACAGCCTGCATGATACGTTGGAGTTCATTGCGCTCCATTGTGTGCTGCGTTATGAGCTTGTTTTTTTCAGTTTGGAATTCCTGTTCGAGTTCACGTAGATCCGCTTCGAATTCTTTCTCCAGACCTAATAGTCTCTCGTCTTGAAGATCAATGAGCTCGTCCACATTGAGTAAATGAGCACGAAGAGCCATCTGGAACTGTTCCTCAGCCTCCTCCAAGTCGCGGTCGAGCATTTGAATCAGCGCGTCCTTACGATCCACATCTCTCTCGTGGTTCTGAGACCGGACTTCTACCTCCTTACGAAGAGCTTCCACCTTGACGAGCCTCATGATCTTCCGCCAGTGGTTTTGGATCTTGAGCTTGTTCATACGAGAGATCCGCTCCTCCTTGGCCATGAACTCCTGCAGTAGCGCCTTCTTGGAGACTGTGAGCCGCTTCATGTAGTCGTTCATCTCCATCCGTCGGATCGATTCCTGTAGTCTCTTTTCCTCCTCTGAAGTTTCACGGCCTCCGTCTTTCTTGCCTTTACCATCTTTACTTCGACCTTTGACAGCTTTACCGAGCTGTGCACCGCCACGAAGCTTCAGACTGAGGTAGAATAGCACTGGAAGGACATTCTCTCGAGGATTGTTACGGAGACTCTTCTTCCGAGGCATAGCGGCCAGAACTAAAGCAAATAGATTGATCACTACACTAAAACCCCCGAACTTCACTATACATAGCAAACCTGTAACGAACAACTTCAACATAACTAACCAATCATAATAAATAAATGACAACTTCAACATGTTTAACAGCGATACAATGCAGACCAGACGCAACAACGTCGAGGGTCTGGTTGAAGTGAAAACTATACGTTCAACCCGACATTTCTTGACTCCAGGTGCTACAATTTCCACGAACATGATGTAGCAGCCCTCGGTTTCTGGACTGCGTTGGCCTGACCAACAACCCCGTTCCGCTTTGTGGCTGCACAGCTCAATCTCAAGACACGGAGTGAGGCATCGTGCGCAATATTCACAGCTACTACCCGACACTTCTTAACTGTGAATCCAACGACCGCTCACTGAGAAGCCTATGCGGCGTTAATCTAACAGTTCTTGCCTGATCGAGCTCCATCCATTTGTGACAACAAAATAACCTTAGTGCCAGCTATCGTTTGGCTGTGGAATGACGGGGTTCGTCTATAAGCGGTGGCCTGCTGCGTCTCAGGTTATAGCCTGTAGCATAGAGCTCGGCCTAAAGTCACCAATGCTGACTTGACCAAGTCAAAACGTGCACTCGGCTGCATAAAAAAGATGTGCGTCCCAGTTAGGTAGCGATCAGTTGATTAAGGTGTACCAAACTTAGTTGTCAACGGCTGGGGCTTACAGCCACAGGTAGGTTCCTGCGTTGTCTGTTCCAATAAATGATGGGGGTGTTGGGCACACTGGAAAACTCGTCGTTCCCAAAGCGTAATTTCAGCTAGAAATTGCTGTAAATGCTGCTGTCTTGATAACTGCTGTTATAGACGCAGTTGAAATACTTGAAAGTGAAAAGCATCGAGGTGGGAGGTGCCGGACACCACTTGACCTTAATTAAATGCAGTTTTCTGCAGCGGGTTTAGAGATCGAAGAATAATCCGGCATATCTGGTCTGAAATGAGATGGCTGCCGGCGTTGAGCTTCAACGGACAGAATACTGCTATCGCTCGAGCTTGGATGTCTACCTCGGTCCCCATTTCTGCATCACCATGACTTTTTAACGTTGGGTGAGAAATACGCACACGACTGTTGGTATTTCATTCGAAAGCTGCTGGACGCCGGGCGACAATGTGAGGCAGCTTGTCGTGGCCAATTATTTGATCGAAAAACCAACACTGAGAGCTATGAGGACGCATTAGCTGCAATATCCACGCAATTCGTTCATGCAACATAGCCAAGAAACGCCAATTGCTCTGTGATAAACGCGCCTGGATCGAATACTTTCCAACGTAAGTGCCTAAGGCTATTGCATCGAAACGCACAGTTCAACGAGGATACGTGCAAATCATCAGATCAAGTTGAAGTGCCATTTTCCAGTACATGCAGCATATCTGTACTGGCTGAGGTTTTATTTCTCGCTGACCACTTCGTAGAGAAACAAAGTATTGATCAATGCGGTGCTTTTAGGCTTGAGTCATCGAAGAAGTTGGAAGCGACGGTTGCTGTTCTGATCAGCTACACACTGTATACACTTGGCAAAGTTGAGCTCTGATCGAATCCCCTTTGTTGTTGCACTTCTTTTGGGACGTGTAAAACCCCCTGCCTCACGATCGTTCCGTTCTCCAATACTGGTGGCGAAAATCTCTTGGGACTTTGCACACGTTTCGTCAACGGTTTTCATTCGGCAGATGCTTGTCATGGTCGTCATGACAAGTAGGTACCACCGGGCTAATTTTTTCCACTTCAACGTCACGTTTTGTGGAAAGCTTTCGCTTTCATTAAACGCTGGACCAAAGCTGTTGTCACGGTTGATGACGTTGATGAGCTCAAGACACGGTGAATCGTGCCAAAGTGTTCGACAAAAGCTACCCTTAGAAGAACACGAGACGGTCGACTATCAGCACCAGTTTCTTCTCCAACGAATATATGAGACCTGACCCTCAACGATGGCTACTGCCACTGAACTGACCACGGAGCGAGAAGCGACGGCGCCGACGCAACAAATAGACCAGTCGGCCGTCGCGTTTGCAAAGACACCGCGTGCTCGCATTCCTTCCGTGATTTCCCTACCGTACAAGTAAATGGCGAAAGGCCAGCGGAACGTTTGCACTGTGCGTTTGACCCCTTCCACGAGCCACGCTCAGACGCTCCAGTGCTTCATTCCCCAAAATCCTTCGTGTCTGTCACTTCCCAATTCCCCACTTCAAGCGCTCATGGCAGTCGTAGCAGCAACAACCGACTGCGGCTTCCAGGAGCTGCAATTCGCGCTCGCACGAGCCAACGCGCAAGTTCTGGCCACCTCCAACCTGGCTGAAAAGCGCACCATTCGAGCCATGAAGAAGCGCCTGCAGGACCGCCTGTACCAGCGCAAGCACCGCGCCAACCGCGAGTTAAAGATCCGCGCGCTCGAACACGACGTGCAGGCGTTGCAAACCAAGATCGCTCGACTCTATCGAGAATTGCATCGACGCAAAGTGGCAACGGCAAACGCCGAGAAGGAACGGCAACAGCGGATGCAGCACCCGAACGGGTCGTTGTTGGACCACGCACGGTCCATCGTCATGCAGTTCTTCCGCGTGTACCAGAACGGCTACTCGCTACCATTAGCTGCCCAACAGGAACATTTCCTGCGTTCCATCTTGGCTACAGACGTCGATGGTGCCGATCTGCACGGCGTCGATGCCTTCATACAGCAGTGGCGACTCTACGACCAGCACTTTGCTCTGTTCATACTAGAGCCACAGGCCTGGAAGACGCAAAATGTTGGCGACAAGTCTGTCATGGTAGAGGTGGAGGTCATGCTCTACCTTCGCTGCCATCGACAGACCATCGGTTCGTTGTTTCCGAGCCTGAAGAGCGGCCAAGTTGATCTGGAGATCGTCCAACCGCTGCTGACCGGCACCACCGCTGTGGCCGGCACGTACACGTTCGTGGTGAATGGCACAGGCTACGTGAGCTGGCTGCTGGTGAGTCTTCAGCTACTGGAGACGTTGCGACGAGTACTTGGCTCTCTGCAAAACGTGACGAGGCTCACAGACGGCGGTCATATCGCACTCGGAAGCGGCACCATTTCGCTTTCGTAGGAACTTACAGCTCGATGTAGTCTACCGTAGTCATACCTCAACCCAATACGATGAGTTTCTTTCGCTGCGTTGCATGGTCGACAGACGCTATTAGCGATAGAAACCGATACATGTATCCGCTCACCATCCGCGGGATTCATGTTGAAGACATTGAAGTGAGGTTAGCATCCACATGGTCGGCCCCGCATACCCGCCGTACATGTATTATAGTACAAGTATCGATTCAAAGCAACAATCGATACAAACTTCGACCGAAGACGGAGCTTCCAAGCACCTTACCGCGAAGTAATACACAGGAGTCTTGAAGCGAGCTGGATAAGGCTGAACCAAGCGAGCATCCAGATCACTTCTGGGTTGGGTAAAACCGCAAGCTCATCTCAAAGTGCGGCAATAAAATGTCGTTGTGACCAGAGTGAATCTGCGGCCTGGAGAGCAGCTAACCTTGTGTGTCGAGTTTTAAGCTGGTCGGCTCTCGATTGCTATCTGCTACAGTACACCACTCTGCAACGGCCGCCGCTGGACGATTCGAGCCGACACTGTGAAGCACTCTTCGGCCGAAGATGTCCAGCGAATTCGAGTGCGAGACGCTAGACAACCGCAAAGAAACATCCCAGCAGGAAAGAGAACGCTCGACTTGATATTAGAGATCACAGCTGTCTTTACGTTCACGACACGTCGGTATAAATACTGGCGCTGCTCTACGAGAGCAAGAAGTCTACGTTGTGTCGAGGGTCTACACGCTGCTTGGGCTTCTCTTCCTCAACCTTAATTTGACCCGTAGAAGACGAGATGTTGGCGCCTGAGAGCACCGTAGATACGTCCACCAAGTTGCCCAGAGCTCGACGCAGCGCGTCCACGAGGTCCCATTCGGCGCTGAACCACGTGATGATCCCGCTGGAGTCGAACGTGAAGCGGTACTTGCCGTGGATGTTGATAATGTTACCCGAGAGCTTCTGCGTCAGCTCTAAGTCGCCATTGAGCGACGGGTAAAGCGTGACGACGCCGTCTCGTCGCGCGCGAATGCTGAAGATGGAGTTCACCTCGACGACCGTGAGTTCCCCGACAGTGGTGACGTTTATGGCCGTCGGCTCGTACCTCGTGTACGCGAAGAAGTTACAGTACCGCCGCCACTGGGTCACGACGGTGTCAACGCCCAGGTAGTCCGGCCCGGCCGTCTCGGCCGTCATAACGGCGCGGAGGAACTGCTCCTGCTGGTCGATATGCAGCGGAGATGCGCCGAACTGGAACAGCCGGAAGTACTCCATCGCCACGCGGGCGGGAACGCCCCCGGCCGTGCCGCGCGACGCGAAAAAATTGTTGTCCACCAGGAGCTTCTGGCGTCTACGGTTGAGCGTTTCAACTTCGGTCACCAGACCCTGCACCTCGAGCTCGAGAGTGGTGACCTTCTCCTTTTGTTTGGCGCGGTGGCGACGCTGGTGCAGCTTGTACTGGAGGCGACGACGCAGTACCTTTTCACCTACTTCCTCGTCGTTCTTGGCGCTGGCACGCGCCTTGCCTTTGCCCTTGCCAGTGGCCTTATTGGCGGCAGACCCAGCGTTCTGACTCATAAGTCTCCGCTAAGCTGGGTGACGTTACTGGAGAAACTTCTCAGTGAGACGCACGTTCGAGTCCCGCGTTGCGTGGCGTAGAGGGAATGAAAGAGATCGGACACAACCTCGCTATCCGGAGGTGAGGGCCCGTTCGTCTTCTTCAAAGAATGCTGCGAGCGCGAACGAGATGCGGAGATTTCGGGGAGGCGGTCGGCCGGCTGGCTTTACCGTTAGGCGATGGTGGATAGCAGCGGCACGACGGCCAGCAGCGTGCAGAGACCAAGGGGAGTGGAGGGAAGCGGGGAAGGCCTTGGCTGGCTGGCTTCGCGATCGCAAATGGCCCCTGCATAGAGCGGCTCACTCTACAGGTGTTGACACTGGTGGACGCTTCGACTGACTGTGGCCACGTGGAGGATTTTTTTTAGCGGATGGGTCTGACTCAGCGACTTGCATGAGTCAGGAGCGACGAAGGCCATCGTCGATTGATGCACGCACATTGTCGAGTCCGCTACGGACAAGCAGCGAAAGTTGTGGTTGTCTTGGTACTGACCAGCAAGGCGAAGCTGGTCGTCGGATGGAGCTGAGCAGCGCATGGTCATAAAGCGGTCAGGTCTTGGTCACGGACAGCCTTGAGGCTCGACCTCTTCGGTTTCGCTGCTCTGCAACAAGCACACGTCGTTGAAGTTGTGCTATTGTAGAAGAGAGAGCGGCTTTCGGTCTTGCTATCATAACCTTGATTTCCTCCGGTTGTCTCGCGTCGACTGTAGCGACTGTACCAGAGGGTCAGTGTTAACCGAACCCATGGTTGGTAATTTTCGTAATCTCGGTGAGGAAACTGATCCCGCTCGTAAACAAACAAGCGAGGGGGTCCTGTTGCTGGTGGATGTGTCCGAGGCGTTGGTCTCCGAGACGTACGGCAGTCTCCACCAAAAATTCGATGCACATCAAAACCTCCTCGCCTTGCCAACGGCTCTTTCTTTTTGGCGCGTGCTTGGCTGTTTATGGCTTCTGCAGCTTGACTCATCGCGACGATGGGAGTCAGCTTGGAACGCACACGAAACGGAAGTTGACCACGCTGGGCGAATGTTACAAATGTGCGAGTAAAGCAGCAAGCGAGCCAGCCCAAAGAGAAGAATCGGTCGCAAGCCGACATGTGAGTCAAAGGCATATCCGCGGAGATTCGCCGCGTGAGTCTCAAGGGCAGAAGGCCGCGTCTTGGGCAAATGGGCAAATTTGGTATTGTTGAGTGAGTCAGTAGCTCACATAAGCTGGACACTTTGACATGGTTTTTGGCTCTCGCTTGAGTCAACCAACAGTCTGACTCAGTTGCGCCTGCACGGGATCCGTGGGAGGTCGAGCACGGTAGCAACGCCACTATACCTCGCCACCACGACAACGCTCACCAGGCTTTTCGTGCAAAAGCTTCCGACGACGAAGCTGTTGTAAATTTTTGCCAGCGCTTTGCCGTGCTGTATGTTTCCCTAGCCTTGTTGGACATCGTGCAGCGCTCCTCGATAAAAGGGCCAAGTGACGAACGCACGTTCTGCACTGCCTCCTTTCGGTGCGGCTTTGCGCACCGAAAGCGTCCGCCATGCTGCGAACACGTTTCGCTCCGTCCAACTTCAAAGCGACTTCTGTCTTGTCATTTGATCTGTGCTCCAGATGAGTTTTGTCAAATATCCAGCTGAATGCCTGCTGGTGCTGTCGCAGTATCTGCTACGCCCTAACGTAGGGAAGCCTGCCGACTTCGCCGAGCCCTCCACGCACTTGTTGACCTGGTCTCCGTGGCACGAAACCAATCGGATGGTGCAGCTCGAATCTGGCGAGACGCGCGTTCTTTGCAGCGACGATGACGTCCTCCACGGGCGTTGGAAAGGGCCTCACAATCGTTGCCGAAGTTTGCAGCGTGAGATCGAGCGGACGGCAATGGAAGAATCGTTGGCGTTCCTTACACACATCAATGGCATTCTTCTGCCGTTGTGGAATTCCACCAGCTTCATATAATGAGCTATTCCTGCCACTTTTGACTCATCCGAAGCCGTTGACTCATTGCTCACTGTCGCAAGTTGAAACTCGCAGCCGTTGGCACATGAAGCTGGCATAAGGGACAACCGTGGACCGTGATGTTTCTTCGCGTGTGGGCAGTTTTGCAGCTGGTTACAGATCGAAGTAATCCTGTGGTCTTGCAAAAACTGCAGGCAAGAGTTGACTCAAAGCTCAGATGCAGATGTGAAACTTCCGTCCAGAACGCAAGCGAGTGCTGTTTCTGCTAGTATTGGGGCTGCAAATGGCCGTTGCGCGATGCTATTCCCTTCGTAATTGTTGGACTTTAATGTAGTTTTACTCACACAAATGTTGTGAGAACGAGCAACATACGCGAAATATTCGCTGATAATTCTTACAAATGGCGAGTGTAATCACTTCACATACAAATAGCGAGTGTAATCACCACTTCTTCGCCCACTCTGTGTATTTCCTCGTCCAATAGTAACAGCCTCTGATCACAGACCTTCGCATAGCTGCAGATCCACTTGGCTCCAGTATGAAGAGAAAAAAAAAACCTGCTTGCGGCTATCCATCCTCCGTCAACCACCCTGCTTTGGCAGCATTCGCCAACACACAACGCCCACCGCAACACGTTGGTCGCCATTCGCGTCGACTCTGAACACGGTCATTTCGTCTCTCACCGTCTTCTGGGCACATATCAACAATGGCCGCAGTTGCAGGTGTCTTGTCCGTCGTCCCTCCTTCCGCCCATGGCAAACCGCCCACACGCCCCACACGCCCGCAAGAAAGTCAAACGGATGAAAAAGTGCTTCGTCGACGTCAACAGTACAAGTTCCACCAGCGTCGCCATCGAGCCAAGCAGAAAGAGAAGATGGTCACACTCACGCACGATGTTCAGCACCTGCTGGCAGAGATCGAGCAGCTCAACCGTAAACGGCAAAAGCTCCTTGTGGGTCGCAACTGTTTCAGCTCCAGAGGCACCGAGGCTGGAGTGCCTGCCCGCCTCACCATGGAGTACTTCCGGCTCTTCGAGTACGGCATTTCACCGCACAACCTGCCGCAACAGGAGCATTTCCTGCGCTCCATCATGACGGCGCAGACGTGTGGACCGGACTACGCTGGAGTAGAGACCGTCATAATGCTCTGGAAGCGCTTCAGCGACTTTTTCGTCTACAGTCGGTACCAGCTCCTCTCCATGAACGTGTCTACCTTGGCGGAGTCGACGGTGGTAGTGATGGAGACTAATTTCCACATCAGCTGCCGTCGAGACGGTGTCTTGACGCTGTACCCGGCACTACGTAGCAATGTCGAACTGCTGCAGAAAGTCATCGGCTCTATGCTGGTGGTCCCGGTCCAATACCGCTTCGAGTTCGACGCGGATGGCATCGTGACCTGGTTCAGCGCCGACTGGGACCTCATTGGTGCGCTCAACGCCATTGTTTCACTCGTGGACGCTGCGTGCATCCTCTCCGAAGCCAACATCTCCAAGACCGGGCAGATCCGGAGCACTATAGAAGACATCCGGCAATCCTGCCACGTCCAGGACGACGTTGTCAGTTCTCCCGTGCAGGAGGTGGACCATCGTCATAGCGTCGACTTCCTGCTTTCATAAGAAAACATGGTTAGATCGCTCTGTATTTATCGAATCCACTCCGATTTACGTACACCGTCCCATCATACATCACTTTCTCCATTCCGACTTGCTCTCTGTCTCTTCTTGAGCTGTAAACTTGACCCTGTAAAGTCGGGAGAACGTCATGTTAACGTCCGAGAGCGATAGCCAAGATGGGTAATATGACTACACCGCAACAGTCACACCGCAAAATGTATAGGGATCGAAAAACAAACGAGATAAAATAAAAAAAATGGCGTTAATCTCTTCATAAGCTTCGCCACCTACTATTGGCGACGACGAACAGACCGCAACCTTGGCTAAAACATCAGAATAATAAAATGAGACCAACTTTCCTCTAGGACAATAGCTACACAAGCTCTTACCTTCTCATAAGTCGGTGAGCTTTGAGCTGCAACTCCCTTGCTTGTCATGCGTTTTTTTGTCGGTGCTTCAACCTGCTCCTCTTCCTTCTCTTCAACAATTGTCTCTATAATCGCTTGCCGTGAGCCAGCAGAGCGCAGTGACGATGCTGCGGATGCTGGCTCATTAAGCTGGGACGTATTGGAGCGCGACGCTGAGCTAGGTAAGAACAAATCTGACTCTGCTCCACTGTCACTTGAATCGTCTGCATAAGTGCGCTTTGTCGGTTGAGAATTTCCTAGCACTGAAAGACGTCGACGAGGTTCCGGTTCGTCTTCGTTGTCCTCCTCCTTCTCTTCTTCCGAAATATCCCCATCGTCACTCTGAAGCAGCGGCCGCTTGCGTTTGTTCGTGTTGGCAGCTTTCAGTGAGCTGCCAGGCGGGGAATTCAACTTCATGAAGTGAGCTGCAAAGTCCATGGGCCTGATTGGAGATAGAGAGGTCTGGAACATAACAAACATTTACAAATGAGTCTAAATATCGACTAAACATACATGTACCAAGCTTGTACGTACAGCAATTCGAGGTCCACGGACAGCAGTTGCTCCAAGAGATTCTTGTGACTCAGGCTCCTTTCGTCCACCAGGAGTCGCGAGTGTACTGGGTCTACCAGGCCTGTAGAGATGCTTCGGCAGGAAAATCTTTCCTGGAAATGGCTGGAGGTTTGACTGCTTCTTGATCTTCTTCTTGAGCAGGACAGCGGCGCTGTCGATCAGCGGATAAATATTAATGTCGCCCGGTGCTTCCACGTCGTGACACTGAGAGAGCTTTGTCAAAATCTGAAGCAAAAATGCGATGTTGTCTGCCGCTGAAGAGTTTGCTGAGACCAACCCGTCCAGGAAGAAATTGAGATACGCCAGCTGATCAGACCACAGAGCGCTGCGAAGGACCATCACAGTAGGTGTCCTCTCCACCAACTTGACTGGGAACTGTGGGTGATGAGCCACAAGATGAATCACATACGGCAACGCGTACTCTGGCACCATCAGTGCACTTCTCGCAGGGGTTCCCGGGCTTCTTAATTCCTCCGATTCGCGAGACGATGCAGCATCAAAGACTCGACGCATGCGCTCAACTGCGACCTTCAGTAGATTTCGTGCATCTTTCTTTAAACTGGTGCTTGCATCTGTAGCAGCTAATGCCAAGTAGCTGAGGAACTTGTGCGGGTGCTGAACGGACTGCTTCATCAAGTGCGAAGTCAACTTCTTCAAAAATTTACGACGGACATCTTCGCTTGAGTCTTGCATGGTCAACCCAAGTAGATGCCATTCCGGCACTGACACCAAAGCCTCGAATTGTCTCTTGCGTATGATTTTCATGAGACCACAGGAAGCTGCTGTTCGGAACGAAGCAGCTAAGGCAGGAGTTGATCCAAATGTGTTTCCACCTGAACGCAAAATCCCGAACAACAGCTTAATCAGCCTCGTGCCATGTCCTTGTGAGTCAGGCGAACCTCTTGTCGATTGGCAGTACACCAACAGATTCACCGCAATCTTAATGGCCAGACAGCGAACTTCGGCCAACTTTGCTGTTACAGGTCTACTCCCCCTCGGCGTACGCTCTTTTGAGGCAGGAGTGCCTGGAGTTAAACTTTCTTCGCCCTTTCCAATCAAATCCTCAAGCAAGTGTGTCCACAGGCGAGAAAACAAAGATTCATCCTCAGAGAAGATCTGGCTGCAGCGCTTTGTGAACATTTCAAGGCTTTGCAATGCTGGCAACGCCCCGGAAGTTTTTGGAGAACCAAGTTTATCCTTTGAGCACAACTGACGAACGAGCTGCGTTGTTTCCTCCAACTTTCCGTAGAAATGAGCGAGAGTAAATGCCGCCAACTCAGCTGCCCGACTCTCCTTGGCAGCGTTAAAGTTTTGCGCTTCGACGTCGGTGCCACCAAGGCAGAAGTTGTGGAGCTTTTCCACAAGGTTTGCAGATGGCACATTACCCTCAGCAGCATCACCATTAAGACTATTTCTGATAGCCCAATACCGAGAGTAATTCGCAAGAACGTGGAGGGTTCCTAGGATGACTCTCGGGTCTTTTCGCATAGGTTCTTCTTCATCTTCTTCGTCACTTGTTACCGATACGTTTGCATCTTGATCATCAGTGCTTCCAACTAGAATTGCCGTGATCTTGTCGCAGATAAAAGGAGCGATCAATTCTGGTAGTTCACCTGATGCCATGACGAGTAGGTCCACGATACTTCTATTCTCTCTGGACGGTCGTCCTTCTTTCAAAACCAGGAAATCTAGCAGTACAGCGCTCGATGCTTGATTCATAGTCAGTAGAGACAGCTTCCGGCAGAGTTTCTTTAGGAATTCTCCCAATGGAGTCTTTGACCCAACGCTTCGAACCAGCTGATCTCTAGCCTGCCGAGCGTCCTGTTGGCTTTTTGAATAGTCACACAGTTCACCCAAGTGTTTAAAAACGCTGTGATCTTTCCACTTCGAAAGCTTCTCGAGTAACTTGTTCAAACCACTGACATCCGAGAAAAGAGGAGAAAGTCCGTTGTAAAGCTGCTGTTTCACCGTGTCCAAAGCACTCTCGTCGACCTCTGTGGCGCGCTGTTTCTGACGGTTGTGCACTTTAAAATCAACGAACTTCTTGCAGACGTCCTGACACTTTGCACGTTCATTGAAGATTCGACGCAACGCTTCCTTGGAAGTAGCATCCAGCGAGTGAAAGAGGAACAAAAGTCCATTCGCGCGAGCTCGCTCTGAGAAAGCCTTGGGCAACAGGAAATCGTCCAGAAGCTGAATTACACGGAGTTTTAGTTCTTGTTGGGGATATGCGTAGCACTTTAAGACATAGTCCGGAATCCAGCCAAGCTTCTTGATGTGGGCGGCTGGAATGTTGCGGTGATTAAGCGACAGCGGTCGCTTTTCATCTTCATTCTCTTCCCAATAAGTGGAAATGTGTGCGCTAAAAACTTGGCTAAGGCCCGTCATCGTTTCCTTCCTCAGCGTAACTTTCTTGTCTTTCATTCGCTCCCCGACAGCACGGAGACACTCCTCGCTAATCAGATCCAAACAATTCGCTGCAAAGTCACATAGTTCACGTACCACAAGCTGTCGCACCTCCCATTCTGGATCACTCAAGCGTAAAATAAACTCCTTTTCCAACATTTCAGCCATGTCAGGCTTGTTTTCCCAAACCGACACAGTAACTTGGATCATTTGCAACCGAATTTCCTTGCTGGCATCACGAAATCGACCCAAGAAGTCACGGAAGTTCTTCATATACTGGTGGCCATAGTCCGCATGCGAGGACGCGAACAATTTGCCCATCAGAGTGATGGCATCCGAGCGAGTTGCTACCTCGTCCACTTGAAGCTGCAGGCACACGTTAGGAAGCACATAGAGCAGCAGCGATGGGTTGATCTTGTGCACCTCGTAAATCAGCGTATGCACATGCTCCTTGAGCTCTGAAGACTGCTGGGACCCCAAGCTACTCGAACCGTCAATCAGGATATTGTTGAAGAAATTTGACAACGGATTCTGCAATAGGTCACTGGTTCGTCGAATCAATTCTCGTGCCATGTGTGCCGAGTTTCTCTTCACTGAGTTGTCAGTATCCACTTCTACTCCATTTGGTTCGTCTGTATTCACTGCATCCACCAAAGGTTTTAAAATCACATCCAGCAGTGACAGGTCTACTGCGTCACTCTCTTCAATGCACGCCACCATGATACTCAGCATCAAATTCTCGATTTTAGCCGAGTGATTTTCTCCAAAAGTTTCAAAAAGAGCTTCGAACAGCTGCACCATTACCACATCTTCCTCTTCTTCGACGGTAAAGTCCAATCCGACCACCAAAAGACACGATTTCACGGTGGCAAGACTTTCCAGAACGTGGAAATGGTGGAGATACCTGGAAGTTGTGGTTTGCTCCGGGGAAAGAGCTCTCAACTGTTCAATAAACAGTTGAAACACCCGATACAGCTCCTCATTGGAGCTAAAAGGCGAGTCTGGAGCAGACACGCGTGCAAGTTCCACGAGGCAACAAGCTACCAGAGACCGCACGTTCTTGTCGTGGTGTTTCAGGAGCTTCTCTTGCAGCAATTCAGCAGCTACAATATGTAACTTCTGCGTCATGTTGGCATCTACAACTCCATCTTCACGCTGTTGCTGTCTACTTGGCGTTTGTTGAAGCTCTTGCCAAGTTTCCTTCAGTCTTTTACTTAGTGCCGATGAATTCCGTCCTGCACCAGATAAATACGTGCCGGATAAAATAGTATCTGATTCAGGAGTGTTGGTCCTATTCTGTCTCGACTGGGGCTTTCGTGGTGTCTGATTCTCGAGCTGTTGCGTCAGAACGTGGTTCGGATCTGGGTCTTCCGCCTTGAATTCTTCCTCTACAGCTTCGTGACGAAGCGCACGTGTGGGTGGCACTTTCTTACTTGCTGCGCGACGCTGCGCAGCTGTGGAGGATCGTGTCTTGCGTGGAGCCATCGCGGAGAAATTGCCGCAGCAACAGGAATGATGGCGCGCTTTGCCTTTCGCTTGACAAATGTTTTTGGCGGGGTTTCCTTTTGCCAAAATGGGGTGGCATACATCGATATTATTCAAAAAGTATTAATACTAGAAAATCAGAAAAGTTCTATTAATACGGACGAAAGTGGGTAGTACTATAGGTTCCAACTTGTTACTAAAGCCTAGTACTGACCTCAGATGGTGAAAAATTGTAATTGGAATACTATGCAGTAGATAAATTCCATGACGTAGCTACTGTCGCGTCGGAGACGCGGATCTGAGTTCATGGCTTCATTCTAGCCCGTGACAGCAATTAGCACCGCACCGGTAGTGTTTTCCTCGGTCGTGGCTCCACCAACGTCTTCCCTGTCGGTTCTAGAACAATCAAGTAGGGAATATGAGCTCCGTGACCTCAAGGAGGGGGATTCTGCGTCTGCGCGGTCTCGTTGGCGTCCTAGAAACGAGCTACTCTTCTTGTAATGACTTGGACGACCTCTCCTAATGCGATGGGTGAGAATTTTCCTAGGTGAGTCACTTAACGCAAATAACGGCGAACTGCAACATCGCAGAAGCTAGAAATCAAGTCAAACCGTAAAAATATCTTTAAGCCCTAACAAATATGATCGTCGTACACTTATACCCCCTCCTACGTATTGGCATAAAAAGGCATTTCCTCTTGAGTTTTTATGAAATGTTGCATCTTCCCCCTGCGTTGCATGTTCGCCGTTATTTACGGCAGCTTCCTCGAAAGCGTTTAGAAGGCCACAAATGACAACAACCCATCGCAAACGCACACGTTGGCTGTAACTCGCATGCTGTGGGCCTTCGGGATAGCGGCAGGTAAATCTCTTTAACCTACAATCAGCATAGTTTATCTTGCCTCGCTATTCAGCGTAATGAATTTTGTCATGCCTCGGCTGGCCATTAAACAGATATACTCTGGACAGGTATGTCCTAGACGTACGTGTCACAGATCACTGTCTGTAACTCCATCAAGGACCGTAAAAGTTCTAAATTGCATGTTTTTGTGTTGATACTTTGGCTTCATGTACCTTGTCCCCACTTACATTGTGCGTTTCAAATACCCAAAGTTGATGATCGTTTGCCACGCAAATCACTTCCGTGTTGTGCTTCGACATACCGAACAACTGCTGGTCTTGGCCCCGTGACTCTGGAGTATGACACTATCATGAAGATCCGCGGAATCCAACGTGATAAGAATTGCCTTCCTGCCATATTGGGACCGGGTATCCCTCCCAGGCAAGACCTCGACCAGATCTCGGAGAACCTGATTCCGAAGCGGCGCATCAGACCTCCTGCATCGATCAGTGCGGAGATGTTCGAAGCAGATTTGGAGCGGTATGTTCTACGTTTTGATGGGGGTGCAAAGACGTCCACTCGTCTGGGAAGCTGTGAGCACATACTCTGGCAATTACCATGGTGGAATGTTTTCGAAGCCGAAGGTTCCACTTCGAAAGATGTTTCAGCGAATGACTCTGACAACTGTGGTCTTCTGGACGGATTGAAAATCGTGCTCGAACGAGGTGTCCAAGACCTTGCAGTCGTTGAAGGTTCAAGAATCGCCACTCCCTCCGAGGTCCGTTGCTCCGCATCTCATGGCAAAGGTGTGTGAACTCCTGACGATGGTCCTGGAGATCGGACACTTTTCATAGAATCCTAATGCATTATTGTCGGACACTTGTATCCATATTTGCAATATACGTCGATAATTTCCAAATACGTGTACTTGAAACCTTGAGACCAATGCCTAGGAATGCACGGAACCGAGCGCAGCGAGGTGCTCCCATTTTTGGAGGAAGTAGAAGGGGTCTAGAGTCTGTGTACAGGGGACCAGGAGCTGCTTTAGGGTCAGGTATATTTGAAAAGAGAGAGGAACGTCATTCCTGCAGTTTAATGCTCCGTGTGCGAAGCACGTAGGCTTATACCCAGGACCGTGCAAACGTGTCCCACCAATGAGGGTCATCGGACTTTAGGTGGCCGAGCACAGTGCCGATGAACTTATTCGCGTAGTGTATCGTCTGACGTACATGCGCCGGTGTTCGTTGTGTCTGTCGACTTGTTGTTGGCTACAACCGCGTGAAGACGCAATTCAACGCAGTCCAGCTCACGTATCTACAGCACAAAAAACATCATTTCGTGAAGCATAAAAAAAGTTCCAGAAGAATCTCGGGCACGAGATCACACGTGTCAATGACATGGTATTTGCAGATCTGTTCATTCCGGGAGGGCACAACGGGCTTCAATATACCGCGGTGCTCGTTGTTATGGATGGGTATTATCGCTTTGTGACGACCCGTCTGTAGAAATTCAACGCAGTGGGTGAGGTGGACCAGCTCATAAGTAGTACATGGCATGGGTAGAAAGCCTGTACGGGAAACATGCTGGAACAGTTGTGATTCACATTTGTTTAGATGATAAGCAAGTCGCTGCACTTGTGAAGGAGGTACGTACTGATGAGGGCCAAGAGTTCTGCAACAGTATCATGGTGCTCTTGTACAACACGAGATCTTTCAACAAGAAAGCTGGACTAAAGTCTACACAGTCAATGCTATTGAGCAAACGCATCAAACTCTAGAAGGTATAGTGGAGACGATGGTGCATGACTCTGGCCCATCAAAGTCAGTGGTGATTCACAGGTTGGAAACGGCCGTTTAGGAGACGGAACGGTTGTTCTACATAGGAGAGAGCAGGTTGCACGCAATACGAAATGGTGTTTGGCTCGCAGCCTGACCTACATCATATTCGTGGTTGGTATAGTGCCACACACCTATAGCTGTACGGACGAAGCTAAAGGTTAACTTTCGTATTAGATTCTAACTCGAGTACCATGAGGACGTTGCCGGATATCAAGTGTATTTCACAACCCAGCACTAAAATGGCTTCGTGGTGGATGTCAAAATCAGCTAAAATATAAAGAACAAAGTTCGATATGGTAGTACATTCGAGTCCAGAATGGAGAAGTGGCCGCAGACATTCGACACGTATCTCCGTGATAGCGATTTGGATGATAGTGAGAATGTTGGCGACAATGACATGTCTGTCAGCGAACAAGACCAGGAGTATAGGCATCGCCCATCGTGATGATCATCCAAAAGAACGGTGTAGATATCGAACTCAGATTGGTCAGCAGCCTAACACGATTGACGGGGACCAAAACGAAAATCCGATCAAAATGCATCAGAGGCGGTACTGTGAGTAGAACATCGAGAAGGTCATGTACTCCCGAACAGTATCCTGATGGATACGGAGCTGCGTTTGATTGTAACGACACGGATACTGGTCAGCACAAGATGGTTCTTGGTTCCCATAAATCCTTCCCCAATCATGAGTGGGTCAGCTTGCTAAAGTTGTTTTCGACCTAGACTCGTCCCGACATCGCGTTTGTCACCCGCCAATTAAGCCGGTACGTGTAACAGCCAGCATAGTGAAGCCACCAACCGCGTGCTTAGAGACTTGGTTGAGACAAAGAGCATGGGTATTGTGTATTCGTCTGACAAAGATCTTAATCGACGAAACCCTCACCATAGACGCTTTTTACAGCGCGGATTGGGGAGGTGAATTTGATATGCGTAAGAGTGTAACCGCAACGTGCACAGCGTAGCTGTAGGAGCTATTTGTTTTGGGCATCAATACGTCAACCAATTGTGACCCTGAGATCAGCTGGAGCTGAGTATGTAACCTCCGGTAGGCCTTCATGCAGAGGAAAGGCCTGTGGAATGTACTCATGGAAGTATTCCCAGCGTTGCAGACTGAAATACGCTTTGGAACTGGCAATCATACAGCCTTTCAGATGGCCACCAACCCTATATTTTATCCCAGGACAGGACTAATCGAGCTGATATACCACTTCGCTCGAGATAAAGTCACGACGAAGACGATATCTTCGCATATGATGAAGTCAGACGTGCATCCAATGGATTTATCGGCAAAGCCCCCTTGCTATAGATCGGTGCTCAACAATATTATTGGCTTGTCCAAAGCGGATCTTCCGTTATCTATTACTTGTGAGGGAGAGTGTGCACCCCGTCGACCAGTATGTTGGATTGGGATCTGGTTACACTTAGACAAGTTGTTGTTAAAGTGTATTCTTAGACTAGTGCCTCTCGAACCCTCTGCTCTGCACTATCCTATAGTACACTGTCCTTATTACTTACTCAACGGCCTTCAATGGAGATAGCGGATCAAGGCGGGACAATAGCCCTAAGCTGTAGTTTACGTTCCAACAAGATTGTTTTAGATGATACTCTACGGTTATAATCAGTTTGATCTATCGCGACTATACGCTGTAGCATTGATACTTCTTGTCGATGGTAAAGGCTCCATATGTCTGTTTTGTGGATATCTGTAAACCGTTACACTATTATTCTAAATTCCGGATTAAATCGGTGATTTCACCAAGAGGCCTAACTGAAGTAGTTTGCAATCGCATCTTGCGACCAACGAACTTGCAGTTGATATTAGTATGACATTGTCAGTTTACTTCCGAAACAAACAAACAAACATCGCGAGAAAGCGACTGACAATGAACTGCAGGCTGACAACGAGACATTTCGGTACTGTGGAACAGTTTCGTGTAAGAGTGACTAAGGCGGTTCTATGACTTACCGAGACGGAAGAAACCATGAGTATGGGCAAAATACTTAGGCTTCACTTTGCTTTTTTAGTGGATGGTTTTGAGATTTCTTGTTGACTAAGTGAATAGATTTGGCAAAAGGGTGGATTTCATGTCATCAGAAAGGAAATAAATTATGGGCCAAAGAGTACTCGATCGAGCAAAAACCCAAAAGCTACCTGCGTATGGGTATTATCAAAGGGGTTATCCGGCTCTCCCGTAGAACGAGCCTTTTTTTTTACAGTCAGTTCAGGCCTAGAAGTTAGATAGACGCAAATTTAGATTTATGTAATTCATTTCTAATAATTACTATGACCAATCCACCCATGTAGCAAGTCACATCTGCCTTCGTTGGAAAAGCCATGATCGCTACATCTGCTCATCAAGTACGCCTCAAGATTTTCATTTCGCATCCCGTGCACTGATTTAATATGACGTTTGATCCTAGAATCCAACAGACACTCATTCATGCTAGTATTACTATCGGTAATAGGGTCGACCAAGTTCTCGGTATGGTTCGCCCAGCTGCGACTATAGCGCATGCTCGTCAAATAGCAGTTATTCTAGAGTGTGTTCCCATTCGACCGTCGCCCACACACAAACGTTACAGACGTGTCAGACATGATATGCGTCCCGTCAGCTTTAACAGTGTGGAGTCGTATAAGTACATGCATTCATCAGTAATTTGATCTATCGAGGTTTGGCAAATCGTTTAATAGGGGCTGTAAAGTCTATTACCGTATGTTTTTAATAGACGACACGACCGAACCATCGACCGCGGCCTCTCACAACTCCTCCAAAAGTATTTATTGTAGTGGCGACCATTAGTGTGTTTTCTAATTTTTTGTAAGGCTGGTTTCATCAATCTCGAACACTTTACCATCTCCGCCAATCAAACACATTTGTACATTGTGTTTAGTATCATACGGTATTCAAACAATATTCACGCAACACGAGATAATGCCTTAAATTCGGCTTTTAATAGTGCCTCGGAGCACGTTGATCATCCACAGTTTCCTTCGTAGCAGCAGCCATCCCCGCAGCTGGACCTAGTGAAATGCACATACACTACGCTAGAAACAGAAGGACAAAGCTGCACAACGGGAGCTTGGTTTTGTTATAAAAGAACCTGTAAGAAGATCTCTACAGGCTCTTCCTCGTGTTGCGTGCGCCGACAACAAGCGCTTCCGTGTGTGTTCCTGCTGCATTGGCTGACGTCACAAAGGGCACGTCTTGACATGATCGATTATCCCCACCTACAAGCACCACAGGGCGCCTGTAGAATCCTCGTAAGTACCTCCTATCACTTTGGTTATTGCCAAGAGGCTGGGGTACTCTAAAGAACACAGGTAAGGGTTGGGGGCTGGGGAAATGATAGGGTCATTAGCAGGCACATCATCGGAGGTGAGACGTTGGCTAGGAGAGAGAGTTGTGCTGGACACTGGAGCTTTTCGTAAATAAATATTTGTAGGACAGAGCGTTTGACGGGCCGTTTGACGTAGCGGGATTATTTTGAATATTTAAAACAATCTAAATATTTTGAAAGATCTCTCCTTATCCAACCTGGCTCAAAAGCGGGTCTATACTTCCTACAGGGACTGATACTCTGCTTGATTGACTGGTGTGAATCAGGCCGTGCACATATGTAAGTGGTGTAATTGAATGAAGATTTTAGGATTTAAGAAGTAATAAATCTGAGAAATAGAAAAGCAGACTCGTTCATCGGGACAGACGAATACCCGCACCCCACAAAAGCATCGATTGTAAATATTCAAATGTAAATCGAAGACATAGTGAAGTTAGACTTTTGAGGGAGAGTATTTTAAAGTTGCCAAGCAGGAGAGTAAGAACAACATCAAATAAACCAGGGAATGCTAGAATTATGTGTGATCAATGTGAGAGCGATACACCACACAACAGGTCGTGAAGTAAATTACACCCTGCTGGTGAGCATGATCCAGGTTTTGGTATAAACTCTCAAGGTTTCGTGAAAAAAAAGAAGAAGAAACGCAATCCCAGAACATAATCGTGTCGATTTGTGGAATGCTGGAGGCTCTAAAGATCGACTGCATGAGGTGATTCTATTTCAGATATATACAAAATGGGAGAGCCATTGCAGCGTGTACTCTCTGACGTACACTTCTGGCCCGTTGGTCCCCTTGGCGGTCAGACGAAGGTTCATAAACAATCTTCCATAGATATTACACGGGTGTAGCCGCGTTCCAAGCACCCCTCTCTCATAATCCATTATGTAACCAATCACCTTGTAACATAAGTACCATCTGTCGCTCGAAAATCGGAATAGCATCATGCATTGGCGCGGTGGAATGCATGTTAAACTTGCAATTTCTTGATCTGCCGCAACCGCTCAATTGTTTTTTCTCGATGATACGCTATGTATAGCTTGCATGGAGAGTCATGAGAATCTTTCCAGCCGGCCATCCAAATCCTTCTAGTTCAGGCTTCGCTCTAACATTTCGATCATGTCTCGTCAATCCTGTTCTTCGCGTTTACCTTTGTTGGGGTGCACTCGATGTCTTTCCTAGACACTGCATATTTGAATTTCCTTTGGATCCACAAAAGATCCTAAAATGGAGAAAACCCACAAATCACTGTCAGGGCAAACGGTATATGAATGATTGAACCTGGTGTTTTGGTGGTGAATACAATTAAATGTATGTGATAGTGCATTTTAGTACACTGCAGGGAAGAGTAAGGTGACTACTAATTGATGCGGTACATGTTTAATGTCCACTGTACTTCCGCCAAAAACATGGTACTTGGAGTCAAGTACGGTAACTTCAGAATCTGTACCGTGACTTTGTTTTACGTGGTGTACATGATCGCCTCATCTATATTATACGCTATTTTTGATTGTGAGTTGAGTTTTTTCCCGCATAATGCGATGACCATTGGGCAGGTGTGAATTTCTCTCGAAGTGCAGTAAGTACAAGTTGCATTTTTACTGCAAAATAGTCTAAACCGATCACGAGGTGTCTTTTCTGGTCTTGTACTTAAACTGGCATTCGCAATAATCACGCAAACGCGCCGACCAGCATATTTATTGCTAGAATCAATCGAGCTCCAAAAGTATTGTATAGGTGCCGGTTTCGCCTTACCCCCCCCCCCCCCCCCCCCCCTCCTCCTCCTCCCCGTTCCATTCCTTCCCATCCATGTACAGCTTCTTGTTCCCGTGCCTTTTTGTCTGTTGGCTGATGACATACGCTGATCCTTCGCATAGTCGTGGTCTGTGAGCAGCCCCGTAAATGGTACTATAGTTGCCCCCCCCAGTGGAATGCACTCCTTTGCATGAACACCAACGCTAATCATCAACTTGAATAGCATAAAGGTCATTAGTGCTGTGGCCATTAAAAACGCCTTTTTCTGCTACACTTAACAACTTCTAGACGGCATTCATACTACTGTGGGGGAAGCAATTAGCAATGCAGCTGCTTCTGTCGGCTAGCCAGGAATCCTTCACAGTAACACCGTCCGTCTTGTTTACGTTAAGCGAGTGTGTGAGTTGACCGGGCCAAGCCACCGCATTACCGGCTGCAGAATCGTTCATATGTTGTCCCGTGACCTCTGGTGTAATGAACGGCCCAACCTCATCCGCTATGTCCCAAGTTGTTTTTTCATTACTGGCTCCTGCTCCGCGCGTAGGGCCTTCTGTGACTACCAAATTACTGGAATCGATAATTATTGATGAAAATACAAATTAAATAAAATATAATACAATAGATGGGGGGGAGGGCCACAGAGGATAGCTTCGTCGACAGAGCACCATGGTGTTGTTGTAGGGATCATGCTGCCTCTCCTCATCGCTACTGGCCCGTTATGTCGATGACCTCTTCGGTAAGATTACGTCGCTGGGCTGGGGCTGGTATCTCTATAACAGCAGGCAAATTGTTTGTCTGGAACTTCACCTATTGGGCGTGCGACGTCGGTATCTGACACGTCCTCGTCGCTGCCGCTGATGATAGTGTGGTCGATTTATAACTGGGTTCGACATCCTTGCAATTTAGAAATGTGAACACCACACACAAAAGTCACAAGTTTGTATTTCTTGTACATTTACTCAATATTCTGTTTTCGTACTGCGCGTAGTTGGCTCTGTCATCCTGCCCACCTGCTCTGGCCCTGGAGAGAACAGGCAACCACATCGCCAACAGCGTTTTTTTTTTACGGAAACACATGAAGATTTTCTTCCTCTTTTGCATATCCTGATCCGGTTGTAGCTCCACTGAAGCGGATGATCTACGCGACGATCGAGGAATCGGCCATTCGTATTCTTGGTTTTGGTGGTAATCGCCCGTGTGACACTACAAGTGAGAATAGTGGCCTGCCTAGGACCACTAGAACGGTTTGTGTGTGTCTGTGTGTTTTCCTGTCGGTTTCTGTACTCTTCATATTTTCTTGTAAACGATTAGAACAGGCCTGTACTAACTTCAGTGTGGAGCGGCTCACAAAGCCATTATGGCTGCCAGGAGATGAAGGCGTGACATGAAAGCTGTTGGTGGAGATGAAGTGATTGTCTCAATTCGCAAACGAACGAAGCAAGCGAGGAGGGCGATCCGAAGTTGTAATGACATTTGACAGCGCATGCATTGCCTACATTAGAGCGATGGCTTCATGACAGACAGTGGCAGCGTTGATCATGCGTGCGTAGTGAGATCGTCGTGATGCTACAAGAAGACGAAGAGGAAGCAGTAGCGTTACCAGGATAGGCGATTAGCTAGCACAACTTTAATGTTCACTTTCGGCTTTACCATCTGCAACTTAAATCACCTTCATTGGTTATCAGACAAATCCTTCTGGCGGTTTCCGGAAGTGCAATCGAAACTCCAAACTGTCCTTTTGAGTTTTGATTTTCAGGTTTTCAAACGAACCGTGAATCTCTTTAAAGTTTGGCACACCTTATTTGATTTACCATTTTTTGTGATCTTTAGTTGGTTTGCTTTGGTTTGGTATGGTATGGTTTTGGCGTTGGGATTATCAGTTAATTCTATGCAAGTTGGCTGAGATAGAAGTTGATGAATTCAATACACATTAGTTAGCTGAATATCAGTGATGTAAGAAACTAACTTGGATAGAATATTCTGTACTGTATTGTGGTTGTGCAGGTACCCGCTAAATGCAACCCAGTATTGCGAATACTACTGAAAATGTCAAGTCGACCGAGGACACCATTACAGACGTCCAACACTTGCAGGAGCTCAAGCCTTGCAGGTACATGTCTAGCGTCATGGAGACGGACACTGACACTACTATCTACCAGCTGATAGGCCGAGAACACACACGATCACCAGCGGGGTCGCCCGCAGCGCATCCACATATCGGTTCAACGCTCCTTAAGTGCTTCTCTGCATCAGTATCTCGTCAGAGCTCACGCTGGTGGTTCAGTCAATTTTGAAGTCGCCCATCGGACAGCGGATTACTCTGGAGAACCTCTCGACAATAATTACAGTGAGTGGCGTACCATTTACGGATATCATTTCATGGCTGTTCAATCAACTTCTAACACGAATTAATGGTCGAGCTGTAAACCCGATGATTTTTGGATGTAACAGCCTGCTCTTATAGAAGACTTGCCATGGCTAACACAGTTCAGCGAGGCTTAGGACCAGTGGGTGTAGAATACTTGCTGTGAAACGGTTCACCTGTTGATGTACGGCATCGCCGTTGCGAATGCCCAAGATCAACGGGCGTTTAAAGAAACGTGCGTTAATCCCCCCCCCCCTCAAAACATACCAATCAGGTGCAGCTGCAGAAGTGACACTCTATGATATTTTGACTCAACTGCAACAGCATTGGGCAGAGACTTATCAGGGGTCAGATGTGGCGTGACGCATTGGACAAACCACACGCGCAACTTAAATCGCTCCATGTGGAATGCCTCTGTCTTCCAGCCACTACCAGTACGAATATTTCCGATGCTAAACGCAGCAAACACCCACATCGGGCAGTATCTGTCGGTAGACGTTTTGGGGGTCACTGGCGGTCCAAGTCCGATTTGGGTCCGGCTGTGATCCTACCATACGGTAGTCACGTTAGTCTACCGATTTCTGTCAGGCCCTGTTAGGGTCTTCTCGACTGCTTATAATTGTTTCTCGACAACGTGATATAATATATCTTACGCACAAGGATTAGCAATATTAATTCTTGTGCGTAAGGTATATTACACGAGTATAAGTTAGATAAGCTTTGCTTTTACAATATTATCGTTGGAAGCCACACAGGATAATTGCTAGACTACCTTCGCGTTCTTGAAGAAATTCAAGACTAAGAAGCATAGAAGAAGTATGAATTTGCTTTGGATTGGTGGTTGTGGGAATCGAAGAAATGTGAACCGCACGCTAAATGTGTCGCCGTATATACCGTCAAGGTATACTCCATTGCAGTGTGTGCGATTCGTCGGTGGTGGTTCAACACCAGAATGACATGGCTAACCAGGATGCTGATGTTGAAGATAATGCAAATCCCGTAGTCGACAATGACGTTCCCAACGTTGAAGCTAACGATGCTAGAGTAGATGCTGAAACAATGGATGGTGGCCAAGCTCCGTTGCTCGTAGGTGAAGCGGAAGATGATCTGCAACCTCAGCCTGATGTTAACCACGATTATCAACACTCTACAGTAATTCATTTGAATGGCTACCAATACACTCGATCTCGCCAGTCCAAGCACCGCTTAGCGTATCGGTGCAGCATCTATCGCAGGACAGGCTGCATTGGAAAAGTGCATTATGGTATCAAATCGGCGACATACATCAACTTCGTTGCTCATTCGTGCAGAGTTGTAGTAGTCGCGCCAGTTGCAGCAGTGGACGTGACTACTGAAATGCAAACAGCGATCGACAATCTTTAGACAACTGATCAGCGCTTGACAGCTCAGCGTATTTGGTAGCGCGTGAGCCAACATTTTTTTCAGCGGGACGACAGGATGGTGATCAGAGGATTGACACGGTCACAGATTTTAGTACGTGCGCACCGTACACGACGTGCCCATTTCGGTGAAAAAGTTCGTGGTGTCATTGAGGTCCCACCTCTCGCACTAGTCACGGGTTCCACCCTTTACGTTTTCAAGTATCACCACATCTACTACGACAACGAGCGGCTACAAAGAATAATAGGTTGGGCTCATCCCCGCTTACTAGAGCTGCTTCATTTCCCCAGTATTCAATTTTTTGTGGACGGCACGTTTCGATCGGTTCCACGTTCATTTCACCAGTGTGTGGTGGTGATAGTGAAAGACGCAGCTAGTCGCGTTTTTGTTCCGGTGGTATATACCCTGACTACAAATCGAACGACATCAACTTACAACAGGATGTTTCACTTCATAAACGATATTATTGGTCAGCAACTCCAACTGCTCAAGTTACGTCCGACTTTGAGCAGGCTATCATTGACGCGGTGGGCGCGCGATTTCCGCGCAATTGACTGTATTTTCCACTGGAAGCAAGTTATTAGAAGGCGTATGGCAGTCTTACGCATTCCGCAGGTAGAGATAAGTATCGCAATGGCAGTGGGAGTGCTGGACATGCTGACTGTGCTACCCCCGGACGATGTAGAAGTGGCGAAGCTACGCTACGTGGGGAGACTAATTCAATGATGATGCAGGGAAGAAGGAGTCGATCACTCAGCAGATAAGTGGGTACAGTCTTGGGCCCATTTCCGACGAACTTGGCTAGTCCAGTTTCCTGTCGATGTGTGGAAAGCCCATGGGATTGACTTGGAGATTGTCAGCAGAACCAACAATCCACTGGAGAGGTTCAACCGCGAGTTGAATGCTGCAATTGCAGCACCACATCCAAACCTACCCGCCTTCGTTGGGGCTATCGATGAACTTTCGCAGAGGTATGTTCTCCTGCTTAATGATATTACAAACCGTTGTGCAGTCCCACAACATGGCGCGCTTTAGCTTCCCATTGCTGTTCTACTCACGCATCAAGGAACGGAGCGACGTCAAGGTCGTCCTACTCGAAACGCGAGAAGCAATGCAAGAACAAGGTCTGCTCGTCGGTTCCGCAGAACTCCCAGATCATATTTGAGGTATGCTTCGCACAGATCTCATGTAGGAGTCATGGACCCATAAGTGACCAGGTCCGCCGGTGACACACAAAAACAATCTTCCCATCTGTCGAGTCTGAACCGATCTTGACGTATAGCGCTTGATGTCATAGAGGCGTCTAGTGATGCTCATCTTCAGTCGATCATGACGCCGTTAACCAGTGTCTTGATTGTACACTCAGGCTAGCATATTGCGAGAGTATAGCTATAGACAGAAGGCTACAACCGACAAAACTAACGGCCACTCAACAAAACACGACCGTACACGGAATTAACAGATCGCATGAGCGCCAAAATTGACCAATCATATCCCTTAAATAAATTAGTTTTAGGGACTCTTCAGTACTCTAATTCTGCATCATTCAGTTTGTAAAATGGAGGCAGCAACAAACATCCCCCCCCCCCCCCCCCCCGATCCCCCACCAGTCGAACCAGCGCTGCAAGTAGTGGAAGCTACTTCAGTAGAAGGTCTTGTTGAAGAGGTTTTCTCCTCGCAGAAAAAACGCAGAAGGCACTACTCTATCAAGCAGAAACGAGAGGTGTTACAAGCCAGTGAAGGCCTCAGTCAGCGTAAGGCTGCTAGCTCACAGGGGGTCCCTCGGTGGACGCTTACAACATGGATACAGTGTAAGGAGGACATTTTCGCTTTCAGAGGCAGCGAAAAGTTTCTTTCCCGCACACCTGGCCGTCCTGAGACCCTACCGTTTCGTGTTGAGCTCATTACTTTCATGAAGGACACCCACCGTGGTAGTCAGCCCCTTACAGCCTCCATCATGGCATCCTACGTGCGCGACGAGCACGCAGAATGGCTGGAAGACTACCTGAACGAGAAGAACGACGCTGCCACGGCATACGAGTCGCGTAGCGACGATCAGGCGCACGATCACTGCCTGGGAAGCGATTGAGGCTGAGACGGTCACATGCGCATTCAACATGGCGCTCAGTACTCAGTTTTAATTTAAAAATAAAGCTGCCTCTTTAATTTTGCAAAACATCTCAGTAATTTGTTGCTCGTAGCAAATCGCACATAGTAAAAAGTGCATAATTGGCCAGACATAGATGCACGCATTTTCTATCACTTCAACAATGTAAGGCTGGCTGTAGCATTCTATCCGTAGCTGTACCCTAAGCTGTCAGTTGCCGTAAAACGGTGTTCTGTGAGTATGCTCGTTTGTAGTTTTTTTTATTACCAAAACTGTAACGATTATCTCGGGTGCTCTCATTCCGTTGATTCATCCATCCATCCGTTACCAAACTGCCCCCTGTGAGAATTTATTTACCTGCCATCGGCCTGAAATGCAACTGGAAAAGCAACGGAGCGCTGGCCAACCTATATTTCCATCAACGGCTATCTTCATGCCGTTCAATAGACATGTGTTTGTAAGTAGAGCTACAAAGTATCCAATTAAATAAAATCCAGTGAATTCAAGGGTAAACTCTATGCTGCAGACGGTGTACCAGGCTCTGTTGATCAACAGATTCACTGCAATAATACTTGTGCAATATGTGCAGGAGACTCAGCCAGCCCATAACGAAAAGCAAGCGGCGAAACTTGGCCGAAACCCTTGGCATACATTTAGAAGGCATCTTCACGAACATACCTGCCTCGCCTCACAGTGGAGAAGCGCTTGCAGCGAGCGCACCATCGATATAAAGCAATGATTACGGGATCAAAATCGCGGCGCTTGTGCAGGGTCTGCACACGGTCGTCTACGTCAACATCGCTCCTGATCGCTGATTGGCTGAGTGATTACGTCATGTACTTGTTTTAACGTTAAAACAAAAAAATTTCAACAGCTAACAGAAAAGTGTCAGCCGTTAAGAACATTGTGTGGCTAAATATGGGTACACTACGGTACGGTATTACCAAGCAGAAAGATGGCAGCTCACGGGGAGGCGTCACCGTTGCTGCCTCTGCACTCAGCTAAGGAATCCCTACGCCCCCAACAGAATCCCCAGCAGCAGTTGGAAACTCCAGGATCCCACGCACACTGGATCTCGCGCGTTACCTTCAGCTGGCTCAGCCCTCTGCTCTCCCAAGGTGCCACTCAGCCACTGGAGAGTGATGATCTGTGGCCATTGGAGACTCAAGACGACACGAAGCGAGTAACCAACACTCTACGCGAAGCTGTGAATAATAATAGCAGTCAATCCCTCTGGATCCCTATTCGCCAAGCGTTTGGCTTGAATATGTATCTGGCAGGAGCATGCAAACTGGCCGGAGACTGCTTTGGCTTTGTTGGACCCATTTGTATCAACAGTTTGATCAAGTATGTGGAAGACCCAAAAGCAGCCATGTTTGCTTCCTCTCATTATGGCTACATCCTCAGCATCATCCTGTTCGTAGCCTCTGTGCTGCAGACTTTGTGTCTACATCAGCACCATCACTTGGTCATCCGAGAAGCTATCCGAGTGCGTTCAGCACTAACAATGCTGGTCTATGAGAAATCGCTCAAGTTGTCGTCTCAAACGAAAAGTACTCTTGGATCAGGTCGGATCTTGAACATGGCTACAATCGACGCGAATCGAATCTTGGAGCTTTTTTACGTCATTCACTACTCGTGGGCAGCTCCAGTTCAATTGATTATCGGGATGCTGCTTTTGGTGCACTATCTCGGCGCTGCATCTTTTGCAGGTGTGATTATTATGATAATTCTGCTTCCTACCAGTGCAGCGTTATCATCACAAGCTGCGACCATCTCGAAGAAAATGTTGGAATGTACGGATAAGCGTCTCAAATTTCTGGCGGAACTGTTTCAGCACATTCGAGTGATTAAGTTTTACGCTTGGGAGAGTGAAATGTTAGGACAAGTGGATGAAATTCGCAGCAAAGAGCTCAGGTATCTGAAAAAGATGATAATCTGGAACGCGTATGGAAGAGCGATCTTGCAAGCTGGCCCTGTTCTTGTGTCATTCGGCACATTTGCAGCCTATTCGTATGTGCAGAGTGAACCACTGACAGCTGACAGAGCGTTCACTGCGATCACGTTGTTCAGTATTTTTCGTTTACCATTAATGGCACTGCCACAGGTTTTTTCGCTCATGTTCCAAGCTAACGTGTCAATCAAGCGTCTGGAGTCTTTCCTGTACATGAAGGGGCATGAACGCAACTCCACATCGCTCTCAGCCTCTTTGATTTCGGACCCTTCGTTTGAGATTCGCCACGCAACGTTCAAGTGGTCGAGCAAAGATCAGGAAATGACAGAAGAAACTGCAACAGAAAGTACTGATAAAAAGACTCCAGCAGCTCAGCTATCCAACATTACGATCTCGATTCCAAAGGGCAAATTGACTCTAGTGGTTGGAGCTGTTGGAAGTGGTAAGTCGACGCTTTTAGCGACACTGCTGGGGGAGCTGCAGCCTGAATACGGCGTGGTTCGAATTCCGTCGAAGTATGTTTCCTACGCTGCACAAACGCCGTATCTGATCAACGCAAGTGTCCAAGATAACATTCTATTCGGTGCTCCACTGGATACAGCTCGTCTTCATCGTGTCATCAAGAGTTGTGAACTGGAGAAGGAGCTGGTTCGCCTTCCGAATGGCTTTCAGAGCGAGATCGGTGAAAATGGGGTCACTCTTAGTGGTGGGCAAAAGCAACGAATGTCTATCGCACGAGCAGTTTACTCGAAGGATCAAGAGCTCTACGTGTTTGACGACTCTCTGTCGGCTTTGGATGCTCATGTTGCTACCCGGATCTTCAATCAGTGCTTTAACGAGTCCACGGATGGCCTTCTAGCTGGCCGTACGCGCGTTCTGAGTACACATTCGCTTCAATTCGCTCACCTGGCAGACTGGATCATTGTCATGGACAACATGCGTGTTGCCGAGATGGGGACGTTCAAGGAGCTTACGCAAGTCATACCTAATGGAAAGTTTGCGATGATGTTAAAGTCTTTTCAACGTGCTGAGGAGACAGCTACCACCGAGGATGACAACAATCCTGTTGACCAGACTGAAAACGTGAACATGATCAGATCGAAATCGAGATCTAGTTCGAGTGTTGACGGTGAGTCCAACCCTGGAGGGAACGGCGTTCTTGTACAGGACGAGGAGAAAGCGGAAGGAAGTCTGTCTTGGAGTGTTTATTCATCTTACTTCGTCTCCTGCGGAGTGATTTCTACGGTGGGAGCACTTGCACTCCTATTTGGGACACAAGTTTCGTCCGTGTCAACAGATTTGTGGCTTACGAACTGGACCAACAACAAACCCACTGGTGTGAACTTGATGTTCTATCTCACGGTCTACGCTTATCTTGGTCTAAGCACTATTGTACTCGGCTTCGTGGGCGATTTGTGTTGCCGATATGCTGGACTGAGGTACGAACGTGTTCACACAATTAACATTACTTTGTGCTGACAATACTTTGTATTTAGTGCGTCGAAACAGATCCACCATATTCTACTGCACCACGTCATCAAGGGAACGATGCGTTTCTTCGATACGACCCCTGTTGGTCGCATTCTCAATCGCTTTTCAAACGATATGAACACCATCGGTACGTTGTATTAATACCAAATGAATTATTTATCTGATTGTATATGGAACGTTCCTTACCACAGACCAGAAGCTGAACACGGCCATCGTGCAGTTTGTCACCATGCTACTCGCTCTTTTGAGCATGTTGGCGATTCAAAGCTCTACAGCCCCTACTCTGTTGATTCTGCTTGTCCCCATTTTTATCTGCTACGTTGCGTATCAGCGATTTTATGGTAAATCGTGTCGAGAGTTGCAGCGGCTGGATAGCATTTCCAAGAGCCCAGTGTACGCTCACTTTACACAGACGTTGAATGGCCTAGAGACGATCCGGAGCTTTGAGATGGTTGACCAGAGTATCCAGACGCAAGCGCTTAAGATTAACGAAAACACCAAGGCTTTCCTTCTCTTGAACCTGATCAACCGGTGGCTTGGCGTTCGATTGGAATGTCTGGGGGCCGTCATCACATTTGCAGTCGCGTTCTTCGTCAGCCGTGATCACGTGGTTCTGTCCAGCGCTATGGCTGGCCTACTGCTAAGTTACTCACAGAACATGACGTCGCTACTGAATTGGATCATTCGGAACAATATCGATATGGAGAATATGATGAACAGCGTTGAACGTACAGATGAGTATTGCCGCGTGGATACAGAGCCCGTCACACTGCTCACACACCACTATGAACGCTATACGACCTCCAAGTCTCGCACACTGCAGCTACGACCACACTGGCCTGAACACGGCAAGATCAATTTCGTCAATGTGTGTGTCAAGTACGACCTCTTCTCTCCACCAGTGCTTCACGGTATTTCGTTTACTGTGAAAGGTGGAGAAAAGGTTGGCATCTGTGGACGGACTGGAGCTGGTAAGAGTTCACTTCTTCTTGCTCTTTTCCGTATGGTTTCGTTTGATAGCGGAGTTGGAGGTGGCAGCATCTACATTGACGAAGTGGCTACTACTGCACTGACACTGACCGAGTTGCGCTCTCGAATGGCCATCATTCCTCAGGACCCAGTGCTGTTTGCTGCTAGCGTTCGTTTTAATCTCGATCCGACAGGACAAGCTACTGACAGTGAACTATGGAGCGCAATCCGGAAGTCCCGATTGGAAACTTTCATACAGAGTTTACATGGTGGTCTGGACGCCGAAGTACTAGAAGGTGGCCAGAACTTCAGTGTCGGTGAGCGACAACTGATCTGTCTGGCGCGTGCGATTCTACGCAACTCGAAGATTTTGTGCCTGGATGAAGCTACTGCTTCTATGGATCACTCTACGGGTAAGCATTATTCAACATATCTGTTTTCCCGCATGAACTGATGTAGATTGTTGTGCAGATAAATTTATTCAGGCATCGATTCGCAGAGAATTTGCCGATGCTACAGTTTTGACGATCGCCCATCGGGTGGAGACGATTCTGGATTACGACAAGATCTTAGTGCTCAAAAAGGGTCACATTGCAGAGTTTGGTACGCCATCCGAGTTGCTCAACAAACTCGATGGCGAATTTGCAAGTATGTGGAAGAATCCGTGACGACTTGTACGTGGTTTATATTGAGATAATCGGGCTAATTGGTTGACTATAGCGAGACCAAACCACGAGAAAAACAACCGCCACGTCTCATTGCCTTTCAGTTCGCTACTCGTTTAACGATGCTCGGCCGCGGTGTGCAGCTCACGTTCCCGTTCCAAGCTCCAACGCGGAGCTTATCAAAGACTCTACGACGGCTGGAACCTACTTACTTATGGCGCTACACTACCCGCGTAACAATCCTGCTGGTCTCTGCTACCACGAACTACAGCGTCTACGCGATGCGAATCGAAATGGGCCGTATATATGGGGAGATTAACTGTCGGGTTTGAGAATTTTTCCTGCTCCGGATGTGCGGCTCGTCACTACGACCACAACAAACTACGATGTCCCGCTTAAAGGCATCAACTACACTACTAATCCAATACCGTACGTTATCTCGATGACAAATAACCACGCGCTTGGATTTTGGTCGTCTGGCATTCGAGCAAGAGACTCTACCAGACATAGCTACACTTCCGGGGGATTCACATGTGGCTGGCATTGGAATGTCAATTCTAGAAGCTGCCAAGGCTGCACGTGTGGAGCTGTTGACACACACAGGGAGGCATGTGAATTGCATTGCAGTGACGACGGTGTGCTCGGGGACGCCTCCGAGCTGGCGAGCAACCTCCACTCAGCCAGGAATGGTAGTGCTGCCAGCACTTGAGTCGGCCACTGCCGTACAGAGGGGAGTTGAAACTACTGCGAGTGTACTTCATGCGAACGATCTACCTTGGTCTCACGGTGAAGATTTGGTAAGGCTTACAATTCACTTGACGACACTCAAGCGCAGATTTTCATTAGGGAATATGCTCATCACGTTATCGATGAGTTGGGAGTTGATTTGGCGTACGGCCATTCATCGCACCACATTCGCGGCATGGAGATCTACAACGGCAAGTTGATCATTTATGGCGCTGAAGATCTCATGAACGACTAGGAGGGATTCACGAATCGCGCGGATACAGCTTACAACACCGTTGGAGCTGTGTTTCTTGTTGATCTAGACGTGAATGAAGGCACGTTTAGCCAGCTCTTCCTCGTTCCGACCTTTATGAATCGTCTGAGTCTGCAGCGAGTGAAAGCGAACTCATACGAACGGTGCGATCCTTCATGCAGTCAAACGGTTGAGCACATTGACGGCATTACGGAATTTTGCAGAACCATTACTGAACTCTCGCGAATGGACTCTGGTGTCGATACTCACAAGAGTGAACATGAAGGAATTCCCGTGGAGCTCCGTATTGAAGATGAACGGCAGGTGAACACCAACGGAATGAAAAGCCTACTGGTACTCATTTTTTTTTAGCAACCATTTCAAAGCGATTGAGCCCATCTAGCTGCGATAGCACAGCAATATACATCACGTAGAGCTTTGAGAACTTCCCGTGCTGGTAACCAGCCTGGTTGGTGTCTTTCGAAAAAAAGGCACGGTGGCTACTTAATGCACTGCAAGACCAACTGGAGTCCAGTCTGGACCCACTTCAACCCGTTTGCAGCCTGGCGGCTGAACGTGCAACCAAATTGCCCTCGATTGACGCCTGAAAGAACTGCGTGCTGATGCTGCCTCAAGTTCCGGGAGGAGCCCAGTTGAAGGCCGGCCAAAATGCGCATCCGTCACGGATTTCTGTGCTCTTTTTTTAAAGAGCTCGACTGCAAGCACGAGTTTGCTTCTAATGCTGACAGACGAGGCCTAAGACGCTCGATCACACAACAGTGAGTCAGAGCAAAGAGCTCCATCGACAAACGAGAGCATGTAACAAGTCCTGGGCAAGTGATTGCGGGCAGCGAGCGAGCTGTCGCCGTAGTTCTCGCCTAAGCGACCAAGGCGACAGAATCTCGGCCAGACTGCCTTAGTCTATGGCACCTTCTACTTGACGACAACACCCGCGCCTTTCGATTAGAAGAATAGTTCTGAAAGCGTTGCCGAGACACCCGTAGCGTGACCGACGTCGCAGCCCAATCACATCGAGGCACGACGACGACAGCAAGGAGACCAGGCTTGCGCGGCGGCGTCAAGGTCGCTGACCGCTGCGGACCGCAGTGCAGTGGGCTGCTAATGCTGGCGTGCTGAGCATCCGTGCCGGGCTGGCTTCGGTATTGATGTCGATGTTATTGCCGTACCTGTAGGTAGCAGACAGACAGGGGCGTGCAAAGCGAATAAGATTCATCTACCGCGTTCGCATAGAGCAGCGTAGCATGTCGAGCAGACGAGCGTCGGTTTGCTGAGCTGAAGCGCGAACACGGCTGTCATCACTGTGCCTTGAACTCGCGGTGCATGTAGCATGCCAGTGGGAGGCGTTTCTCCACAGCAATGCCGGCGCGCTAGCAACATACAACCAGGCATTCCGAAATAATAATTGTATTGGAATTGTAAATAACTTATTTTTGGGAATCATATTTAACGAGTGTAAAGCCTACTTTAAGACTGTATTAAGGGCGGAAAGTACGATTAACAGCTGAGCTAATACATGTGGAATTAATCCAATAATGTATTTTAAGTTTTTCAGTTCTTAAAAGAATAAATTATTTCTTACAATACCATTGGAATGCCTGCAAACCACGGGCGTGACAGCAGCGTGGCCGGTGCTGGATACCGCGCAACCTCGATGCGGCGTGTGACTTTCCTGGTCGCGCAGGACGCCAGCGATAGCTGACGGGGCCTGCATACTACTACAAGCGGAGATTTCAACAAGCAGTACGCCGATGCAAAGTGCTCATCGCTGGCGATCTGCTCTTATGGTATGCATCTGTCTTGGTGTAACAACGTTGATAGCGTTTCCAGCTTTTTTTGAAGGCAAATTCTTGTTGGTGTGCTCTATATCGGTCACTTGCAACGTGACAGGCATCACCGCTCTTCGATCGACTATCCAAATATGACCCATCGGCTGCAGTCTCGACTGTCACCTTTCGACTCGCAATACACGCGACCGAGGTCAGCTTGATGGGTGGTGCGTGTCAAGTCCAAACCATCGGGTAGAGTCGAGAACCAACAACAAGGAATGTCGCAGCCCTCCTGCTTGCCAGCTCTCTGAGCATTCTGACGTGAGCCTTCCCGCTGGACGGCATACAATATCCCCCAAACGCTGTACTGTGTACACAACACTGAGTGCCGAGGCTCATAGTCCGCCTTTAATTTCACCCGCTCATCGCGCGGGGAAAGCATCGCCTCGAGTCAAGCAATGACGTACGCGAACCCAATAACGGAGCCTGGCGGATTTCTCTCCGGAACATACCGCAGACATAGCGAAGGGTGGCATGGTATCCTATTGAACCGGCGTTCGTTATAGACGTCGCAACCGCTGGGGAAACCAGCGTTAGCACCCACACTGGAACGATAGAGATGTTAGAGCACGGGTAACAGCTCCTCACATAGCAAAGCTCTTGATGTAGCGGCAACTTCGACAAAATAGCTGAAGTTTCTGCTTCACTTCAATGTGTCTGGGTTTTTCGTATTCGGTTGAAGTGGCGCTGGACGCTGATTGTCCGAAAAGTACGTCAATGTGTCGCGTAACGGCCGGGTCGGATCGGATCGGACGACAGAGAAATAGCGCTCACTGCACCTGCATTGCATCACTAGCAGCACAATCTCGAATGCTGAAGGCATTATCCGTGGTTATCTGCGGCTCATAGTCTTCACAATTACTGTTTGTTGCTCCATAAACCACTCCAAGGTAAAAGAGAGCCTCTTGTTCTTGCAAATCCGGTGAAGGAAGAATTCGAACGTTCTTTCATAATATGACACGATATTATCATGTCACTTTCCTCCTCAACGTTCATGAGTCGTGGTCCGTGGTTTAAATCCCAGCTCTTTCCTGGAGGCTCCAGCAACGGCCGACTAGCGCATGACACGGCTGGCTTCGCCGGTCGCCCCGCTAACTGATAACCGCTAGCGCTCACGCATGGTAATGCAGGATATATCGACGCGAACTGAGAGGCGTCTGCCGGTCAGGCGTCTTCTGGTTTTCGGGGACCTCGATGCCGCTCACCGACAGGGACCCCGTGGAGCATTAGCAATGATAACGCCATTATTAGGCGCCACGCAGTGCTGGCAATAGACGCAAATGATGCCTTCTCAAAAAGGCGCGTTTTAACGCAGCATTGGACGTCTATTACCATCACTGCCTCTCATAAAACGTCTTTTCATTGGCACACTGTACCAAAACTCATTTTGTTAGCATCTCCGAAGCAGCACTCCAGTATTCTGAATAGAGACCGCGTCCCATGTGGCAGCATTGCAGGGAACCGTGTGAGTCGGGCCCAAGAGTTTGTGTGCCGTAGTGGCGCTGGTAACTTACTCCCAGCCAGTGCCGAGACACAACCGCGTTCTTGTCCTACGCGTTTAGCATCCCTCCTCATAGACGGCAAGAATAGCAGACGGTGAAGGAGACTTGGCATATTGAAATCAAGAGAAACGCTTATGCGTACCTGTCTGTTCTAACCCGTAAGAAACTGAAAAGACACCTGTTCTGACCACTGTCTAAACGAATAGACATCTCAGACGTCTTTTAGGAGGACCTCTTAGCCAATCAAGTCCGTGCAAATTTGTCCAATCTGCACTGAGGTGGGCAGCTTTGGCAATTTAATCCCTGCCAAAGCAGATATATCAAGTGCAGCAGAAGCAATGGTTGTAAATTTCTCAAGACAACTTGAAGGACAATGGAAGGTCAGCGCGCTTCTGGGAGATGTTGCATCAGTGCCACCACCACTTGCGTCAAATGATGAAGCCGTGCACGCCCCACACCCTGACCCATCCACTTCCCCGCTGCAAGAGCGATCGCCAATACATCTTCCTCGCCCACAAGTGCCTCGAGATCCTTCTACGGTGTCTGCTTCACGCTATTTAAACCGGGCTGTGGATGAGGAAATGAAGTGATGCTATTCTCTTATCGTACGTATGAAGCTAATGTATGTCCCTGCAGACCGTCACCCTGCTTCAGCTACGTTTTAAAGACAAGGAGGTATCTCAATTATTCTCGTCGCTGGGAGGTGGGGGATACAGTGCTTTCCGTTACTGTGTGATGAATAACTAGTGTGTGCTACGCGTCGAGAGAGTGTAGCTAGGCGAGAGTCTGCTACTGATGCTATTGCGGTTGGGGATAGCCTGGAGGTGGTGCCGAGTGTATTCCTTGGGTCTCTCTGTTCAGGAGTGAGGAAATGGCCATTGCTTGTATTCTAGAAAATTATACATTGTTTCTTCTTATGAGTATAGTCATTTATAAATCTGTAAAGTTGTATTTGTCCCAGTTGACTCTGCCCCCGGATGATCCCCTAAGGGGATGTTTAATAGACGTCACTACGGTAGTGACTACCAGCACTGGCGTGGGAGGCTATCCCAGTCTAGCTTCCCGTCGAGTCGCGGCGCCGCGGTCGACGACAGCGTACGTGACACCGAGACTTCGGTCCGAGAGCGGCTGGCAAAGCAAAAGTGCTGAAGGCGAACACACCAAACCGTTTGCCTTCACAATCGGCAGGTCCATTTTCCAGGCCGTTGGCGTGCGAGAAAAACATAGCCGGGCGAGTCGCTTTTTGCGCCAATACGGGTGCAGTATGGTGACGCTTCAACCGCCAACAGCTGGCGCTCACCACGAAAGCGGCGGAATAAGCATTCGCGGAAAATGGGCTCTTGCTGGCGCCAGTTGCCGAGCCCTGGCGTGACGGCGCGCGGCTGAACCGAGTCTCAAGCGTCGATGAACGTATCATCCGCACGCCACCACGCTGACTACCATCGGGGGTGCGGCAATCACCGCATTGAATCATGTTGTTGGCCAGCAGCTTCGTGTCTGATTTTCGTTTTTTTTCGGTTGCGGAGCCCTCGCGTGTTCGGCTTTTTGGGACCAGCGACCCAAAAAATCTGCGGAGACTTGGAAGATTGGACCCAAAAATGGGCGTGGCGGCAAAGATGGAGCGCGTCGAGAGTCGGACAGATCAGGCGCCATGCCCGGGTTTGACTTGCGCTCACTATGTGTGGCGCGATCCTTGCTCTTTTGCTTCTAACGTTCGATTGGAACCTCAGCGGCGACATAGTGAACGCCAGTCAGCCTCGCGTGAGGCAGGCAATTGCGGCCGGTAGAGAGCCCTTTCTCTCGCGAAATGGCAGACGACCCCACTCGATCGCCACAGTCGTGCTGCCCGCTGCGAGGCTCTCATTCGCCGAATATCTACGCACGACCCAGCCGCTTCTCGTCTGTCGGGCGCGCGGCTGGCCGGGCCGCTAGCACGCAACGCTCGCCGCTGTAGACACTGCCCGTGCTGTGCGCGAAGCAACCTCGCGTCCATTTCCGATTTAGCCAGTCAGCCGGTCCGACCGCGAGATAGCAATTCGCCCGGACTGCTTGCACCCGCCCGATACTTTTCTAGCGTTTCCGCCGCTTCGACAGCAGCTCTCTCTCGGCCTGACGGAAGGAGGGCGGCCTGTCACTCACAGCACCATCGACGCTCAGCGCCTTCGCTCGGAGGAGCTGCCGCACGGAGAGCGCTGGGGCGCGCGCCTTGCCAGGCTTGGGCTGTTGCTCGTGCATTGCCTGCTGCGGCCGTTCCTAGCCTCGTCTTCTTCGCCCGCCTCGCATCTGGCTGTGGACACACGGCCCATGCGCAGACTGGAGCCGCAGCCTAGCACTAGTCCTAGCTCGCATTCCCCCACCAAGTCCCTCGTCGCCGCCGTCTTCGAACGCCTCTCAATGGAAATGCCCACTGCCAGCAGCGACAGTGCCACCCCCACGAACAGCAGCAGCGAGCCGTCGCCACAGGCGGCGGACACCAAGCCAAAGTCTCTGCTAGAGACGAAGCGGACACCCTCGCCCCCGCCGTCCCCCAAGCACCAGATGAAAGAACCCGTCCCTGAACAGGATCAAACGCAAATACAACAAGAAGGACAGGAGCAGGAGATCGACGACGTTGAAGAGCTTAAACAGACGCTGCTGCGCAAGTCTACTGGATCCATCGCGATTATGACGCGTCAACAAGAAGCGTTCGACCATCGACGACACACATTCAGTGCTATGTCGGCCGATAGTCGCGCCAATATGAGACGGCGGAGCTACGATCTTACTGCGCAATTTGGTAGCACATTCCCTCCCAGTTCACCTCCTCAGCAACCGTTGCCGCACTCGCTCAAGGCGCACCACCACTTGCAACACCTGAGGGTGTACGGAAAGAGCACAGGCCCTGCCCGACAAATTGGTGAGTGCCACGAAGAGGGAGCTCCTATGGTTGCACTCATGTCGCCCAATCCGGACACAATATGGACTCGAGGCAAGCCCGTGGATATCGAGTGGAAGGTGTTGGATTCCAAGGTGGAGAAGCTGTGCATTGAACTGCTTGAGGATGGATTGAGTGCAACAACAGTGATTGCAAAAGAGGCCCCGAACACAGGTTTCTTCAGTTATCACAAGGTGCCGTGGGGCATGGAGTCGGGGTCCAAGTATTTCTTGCGCGTATCGGCGGCCGACGCTCCAGAACGTTTTCGAACTAGCAGCTTCTTCCAGATCAGCTCGGCCCCGTGACACCCATCATATTAAGGCATGGAGACGCCAGAGAGAGTTAGGAGAAAAGTAGTATGTGAAGTCTATTTAATGTAATTGCCGAAGTAGTAAACTGCACGGCAGCAGTGTGAACTGGTAGTATCAACTAAGCAGTTATGTTCTCCACCGAGCTTAGCCTGTGCATTCGTCCACATGGTCAACGCTCGTCGACGTCGTTGATTTCCGACGTTTGCGAAAGACGAAGAAGAATACAGGCGAAAAGCTCAGGTACAGTCTAAACTTGGTATGTACTACGTGTACCCCTTTCATGTAGGTACAGACAGCTACTCTGATTTGAGCGCACGTACTGGGTGCAATGCAGCTGAGCGTCAGGTTGAACCCGACTACTTTTACTTCAATCAAGATAGCGGCGTAACGATCCTTTGACTCAATTAGTTGAAAACAAGCGAGTGGAATGCATGAAAACAAGCGGGTGGAATGCATTGAGAAACCGCCTTGCCAATAATACATCGAAGTGTTAATACAGTATTCTGACAAATAGTTTGAAGAAACGCCCGATTAATGCAATGCGAAAGCCTATAATAACCGGGGAAAATAATTCGTTTGTTTTTGATGAATAATGCGCTGTATGTGTAGCACTCGTTGCTCGTACATGCCGTGTTTTTTTTTTGCATTCGAAACTCAAAATTCGATTTGAAATGTGCTACTGTAGCAGCACTACATTGCTTCCTACTCCAGTATTAATTCTGCTTTCATACTCGAATTGGATATGCTCCTTTCGCTCAAGAGTCTTGCGGTGTAAGGTGTCCACGTAATCTACAGTATGACTTGCACAAAGGTACCGGTATACAACCGTGTAACAACACCGGTCACAATAGTGATTAGTTGAAGCAGCAGCTTAAGTTTATTCAAATTGTAACGACTTCAAACTACAACATCAGTGCTCCTACTAACCATGATCGATACAGTGTCTAGTGAAATTGTCGCTGGCAATAGAGCAACCGATTAAATAACGTGCCAAGAACCCACCGCCCCAGTGGGCCCGCGGGCGGCAGAATTGTGCCCTTCCACTTTCTGGGTTCTGCGTTGATTGCCTCGATTAATGACGACAGCTTGGTTTACATCTTGCGCGTCAATGGCTTTTTACCAGGGTAATTCGGAGGTCACGGAGTAGTTACAGATTTATCTAAATCATTAAAGTTTTTATGGCCAGGGTAGTGTTGTGGCTGAGTGCATGTCTTGTAGTTTTTGTAGGCTTTGTCTCGTTACCTTGTATCTGGAGGCTATGAAGAGCTTATCTGTCAAGTGAGGATCTTCTGGAGGACATTTGCGCTTTTTTGTGGCAAAGTAGTAGTCTCTAGCAGTAACTGGAGTCTACAGTATTGTCCTTGTCGTCATCAAGTCATTTAAATTGGCCTCACTACGGTTTTTGTGCCCCATTGAATACATTGCTAAAATAGATACGAAGGCTGCTCCACCGCTAGGGTTCATCCCTGCCAGCTTAGAGGTACTCGAATACCTATTCATCATGAAATAGTAGCGAAGGTAGTGAAGGCATAGAATCCATGCCATCACCACTTTGTTGCAGTCCACCTTGCGCTTAATTTCGCTATGACCTCATTCGCCATTTGGAAGCCAAGTCACCAGGAACACAAGAAGAAGAGTATGATAGTGGCGACTGGAGACACCAAGAGCATTTGCGTCATGTGAGCACTCCTGCAGTTGGTGCAAAATGTTCGCTGTGTGTAGTGAATAATGTAAGAGTCTCATGTAGGAAAAGTTGAACTCTACATTCTTGTAGTAGGTTGTGAGAGAAGCTGGAGCTTCCAGGCAAACCAAAGCTCTGTTGTGGTTAAAACTCAAAGTGATCTTGCCAGCGGTCTCTCTGTTGACCTACTGGCTCTGTAATCCCTAACGTATTTCTACCAGCTTAGCGAAGGCTATCTGTCCTCATCACCCGATGAATGGGTTGGCCTCGGTCCTTCAAAACCCGCCACCACTACAATTCTTTGTCCAATATATCGATGGAAAAAGACAGCGTTGAAGCCTAGTCGCTACAAACCTTCTGTATCTGTTCAAGACAATCGTCCAACGCCTCGTAGGCATTTGTTTTTGCTGCAAAGTAGTGGAACTGACGTCGAAGCAACCGACTGAAGAAATAGTGGGGAAGTGGAACAGATCCCAAATTATCCATACACTCAAAAGGCTTGGAAGTCGCGAGATCAAAGTCATCGTGGCGATAACGAGGCGTCAAGCGCGTTGGGTTTAAGTTAAACATTCGCGAGCGTTGGCTATTGACAGTCTTCTCCACTCCAGACGGCAACGGATCAAGCAGCGCTTTACAATTGACGTACAGAAGCTCCGACGTGTCTGTTTCGTTCTCTGTCAGTAAAAAGTGGGTCATACTGCCACACATGGTGTTCGGATAAGACAGGTTGTTATTCGGCGCGGATTCGAGCAAACTCAAGCCCCAAGGCGAGAAGAAGTAGTCCTGATGCACCAATTCATACGCGAGCCAAAAAGATTCTTTGTCTCCCCATGAAAACACCAGATGAAATCGAGTGCTGAAAATCAGCTCCTTTAAGACTTCCATCGCCTTGCCTGCTCTCGTTTTATCCACTAACACCATAGACGAATCCATATCGTTCCCAGTCTCTCCTCTCCAGGAGAAAGTCTGCTTGAGCGAAATGATTGACGAACTGGTTCTTCTCGAGCTTGAACGCTTTCAATTCGTCACTCTTTAGAGACCACTTGAAGTCGAAGTAGGGTGATACGCGCTCCTGGTTGTAGAACCACCCACGCTTCTCAAGCTCTTCCCGAATGACAGGATACCAACCAGTCATACAGAACACCTTTTAACTGTTCCGACGGATTTTTCCCTGTTAGGCCATCTTCTCATACGGGAAGGAGTCGACTAAATACCTAATATAGGGCTTGCCATCATTCTTGTTCAGGAACCCGTTTATCTTCGCGACCCGATCCCGGAAAAACGTCATGCCTGTGCGCTGATACCCAGACATGTGTCTTAGCACCGCGGGATCCCTTAGCATCACTGGGTCTCCATCCACTAAGATCACTTCTTTCAGCTTGGTATGGTACAACGCCAAAGGTTTAATCCAATAGTTTCGGAACGCCTTGGCCATCATTTTATCGCCCAAAAAGAGATTTTCTGGGCCCTTCTGGGCTAAAATCTCTGTGCAAACATCCACAATGTCCACTCTCGGGTCGTTCCGCGTAAGCAACGCTTTATTATCATCCGAAATCTCATCAGGACACTTGGATAATCTCCGTATTGCCAAGATATCGCAGTTCTCGAATCAGTGACACACCCATAGCTACGATGCCATTGTGCAGACACACGATAATTCCCCGTTAATAATCATCTTCACCGGAAGCAACGACTGTGTCGTTGTCTTGGCGTAATTGGTGCAAAGTTTGCGGATAATGCCACGCCAATGGCGAAGCACGCAACAAATCAGTTTTAACCTGAATTTGCTGGGAATACTCGTGCGACAAGGTGCTCGCGTAGGATGAGAGCAGGCCTAATGCGAAGCATTACACACAGGCCAGCAGCGTCTTGAGTGTGTTGCATGTGTCGTGGCGAGGCGTCATATAGGCTATTGACTGGCGTACGAGGAATGGGCAATGGCGGCCATAGCAGATTGAATTTCCGGTCGTTCTAACGCTATGCCTGAGACGATTTACACTGTGTGAATTGCTTAGTCACGTTCGTTGAGACTGCAACTCTCCTCGTTGGCCGTACCAATGCGACTCACGCCATATCTGTTTGCAGGCGCGGAGCCAGAACAATTTTCTAAGGGCAGCATGTGAGACTCAACGTGGCAAAGCACGTTGTGTAAGGGTGCAACCTTATCGCAACCTTACATGTATCGTTGCACTTGATATACGTGTACGTTGACATATCTGTTGTACGCAGATACGGCGGCGACCATCATCCGCTACGATCCTGGGTGTTGTTGAGGTGGCCATTTTTTTTATGGTACGATGTGATATCCAGTCATCTGTAAACCTGTCAAAGCTACTTGGATTTAATGTAATTTTAGAAGGAGTCAAATAAGCTCCTTCCTCCTCTTCCTAAATACACCTCACTTCGTGTTTTGACGCCTAACACAAGAACTTCTTTTGCTCTATCTTCGCTTCTACACTGTTAACCTTGCCATAGGTTATGAGCCCAAGACAAGCCTCAAGCTATGACTTCCCACGATGCATCTGTGCCTAAAACTTTGACGTCTGGAAGACTCGCGTGTACGGAGCACTCGAAGGCAAGCACCTGTTCGGTTACGTGAAGAAACTTGACTACGATGGTGTCAGAAGAAGATAGTGAAGGGAGTGCTAGCGACATGTCCGAAGACGACTACCCTCCGGCCAAGGCCACCAAGGACACTGAAGTCGATTCTGACGCTGTGGCCTACGAGGAGAGAGATGACGAGCTAAAGCCGCCCTCGGACTCTGATGATGACTCTGGAGCCAGCTCAGATGGATCGATCAAGCGCAAGGACCTTCCAGCCGTCCGGCCGTTCAACTCGCGTAAATCTCGCCGAGCAAGCAAGCGCCCGATGAAAGAGAAGCCTCAGCCTCTTAGCCAGTGTGAGCACCGTCGCCAAGAACCAAAGACCAAGGCCTTCTTGATGAGGACGATGGACAACATACACGTACGGCTGGTCAAGATTCTTACGACTTCTTACGAGATAGTCAACTACATCTGCCAGAAGTGCGAGGTAGCAGCCTTCTACGATGACCCATACTTCATTCAACACTACTTAATAGATATCAAGTATAAGGAAGGCACCGACTTGATCGAATTCTTTCTAAAACTTGAGAATGCGATAAACCGCGTCAGAAGCCACCGAGTCGGTGATGACCGAAGGTCAGAATTCTATCTTCCTGTTCCATTCGATGCCAAAGTTGTGGAAGGATGATCTCGGCATTTGGAAGGGCCAACGGAAGTATATCCCGTAAAAAGATCTCAAGCAGAGACGAAATTCGCAATCTCCAAGCTCAGGAGCGCTACACCTTGGCCAAGGGTACCTCTGAGACTCCCGCAACCAAGGGTGAACGAGCACTTGTGGCGACTGGATCACAACCAGATCCCCATCGAAGGTATTGGGCCGAACCGTAAGTCTCTGATTTCAAGGGTACCATGCAGAAGCTTTTCCTTCATGGCGTCTTCATGCGTCCTGTACGCTTCCCAGCTCCAATTCAGCCTACGCTCAGTCCCAGTAGCCGTGAACCATGATTGTCGTTTTCGGTTTGACCGCAAGCAGTGTGTTATGCAAACCGACCAGCGCTTCAAGATCAAGGGATGCATGGCTAACAACACGGATCTGTATCAGTTCCAAGCCAATCCAGTGGCACTTCCAGCGGGTCTTACTGCCTCAGGTAAGCAACGTTCCTTTACGCTCTTTCGTACACGCCTTGGCCACCCTAACGTTTGTGTCTTGAATGACCTATCTAGGAGCCAAACTATACATAGACTCGATGAATCTGTACCTCTAGGTTCTAAGACATATTTCTTCAATGTTGCATCCTCGTTAGCGAAGTCACACGGCTCTCCATTTTACTCTAATAGAGTTGCTAAACGTGCTACATCACCTTTGTCAAATGTTCATTCAGATATCTGCAGTCTACTACTTGTGCCTAGCCTTACTGGTGGTCGTTACTTCTTAATCTTCATTGATGACTCGTCTCGATTCATGTTCACTTATGCAATTAAGAACCGTAGTAAGTTGTACAACTGCTACGAAGACTTCAGGAAGAAATCCCTTAACAGTTTTAGACAAGATATCTGTCATTGAGTACACGTTCAGTGTTGAAGACGATGAGACTCAAGGGAAGTTTGAAATCCTTCGGCTCCAAGCAGATAATGCGAAAGAGTACGAAAAGCTCGATCGAATCATATTTAACAAGTATGGGACTCATTCACAATTCACCAACGCGTACACTCCTCAGCCGAACGGAGTTGCGGAGTGCCGCATGCGAACAATCATGGAGCGGGTTCGAGCTCTCCTACTTGACGGTAAGGTACCCGAGCAACTGTGTGCTGAGTGTGTTTGTCACGTGAGTACTCTCATCAACATGACGCCTAGCTCTGAGACAGATGGTCGAACCCCGTACGAGCTTTGGTACAACCGAATTCCATCGATGCAATACATCAAAGTCATTGGATGCGGTGGATATGTCCACATCACGGAGTAATACCGAGACAAACTCGACGCTAGAGCTCGTTGCGCATGTATCTCGGTGGTCCTGACCATAAGAAGGTATATCGTCTGATGGACGTTACAATGCATGCCATTGTCTATAGTCGTGATGCCGCCATTAGAGAGGATAAATTTCCACTCTCACTGGCCTGACGTCTACACCAGAGCTCACCCTACCCATAAGCAGGCAGACGCCACACCTCCACCTGTACCCGTACCAACTTTACCTGCTACTGCACTAGCAACGGGGGCCGAACCTGAAGTTTAACATGTATCAGAACCAGTGGCAACATTACCACCTACTTCAGGCCCCGCAATGTGAACCGCACCGAGTTCAATGAACAAGCGGGTACTGCCCTCACTGAGGGGGACCATTGATCAGATAGCCATTAACTACTCATTTAGAACGGGAACGGACTTTGATCCTCCGCATACATACACATAAGCCCCTAAGCAACCCTGCCTCACCGCGAAAGCCACGGACGCGCGTCTCAATTCTGAGGAAGCCTGTGACGTAACCCTCAGCTCTGAGGAAGGCATGCACAAACAGGAGCAACGTCAGCATATGCTGTACACATTACTAGCTATTCGGTATGTATCAGAGCCGACTCCGTATCGAGAGGCAATGAAATCTTCCCATGCTAATCAGTGGCATTTAGCAGCTAATTCAGAATACAAGTCCCTCATGGTCAATAACACTTGGGTGGTAACCCTTCCAAAAGGGATGAAGGTTTTGAGTAGCCGATGGGCCTTCGTCGTGAAATATGCCAGCACTGGCGAAATTGACCGCTTTAAAGTGCGCCTGGTGATCAAAGGGCTCCTACAGGAATTTGGCATCTACCACAATGAGATTTTCTCTCCTGTCATCAGGATGGAGGTCCTCATTCTATTGCTCACTATTACAGCTCTTCTCGGCCAAATGAATGTTAAAACAGCATTCCTTAATGGATACTTGGAAAAGAGATCAATATGGCTCAACCGGAAGGTTTCAAAATCCCGGACAAGGAACACATAGTGTGTAAACTCCTCATGAGCTTATATGGGCTTAAACCAGCGCCTTGGGTCTGGTACCAAACCTTATCTGCCTTCCTAGAAAGCCTTGGATTCCTGAAAAGTATTAAAGATCGATGCGTCTTTCGACACACAGATGATAACATCGCATACTACATTGCAGTATACGTCGACAACTTACTGCTCATTGCGCCTACACAAGAACTGGCCAGTGAGCTAAAATCATCCCTGAAAAAACGATTCTCCGTTTCCGATTTAGGGGAGGTGAATTACTTACTCGGCAGGTCCATTCGACGTGACCGTTAGAACCGAACGACATTTATCCACCATCACAAGTACGCTAGTAGGTCATTGACCGCTTCAATGACTGCAATACGTACTCTATTGCAACTCCAGCAGCGCGGTAAATCAAACTCTCCGTAAGCAGTCAACCTAGCAGTGAGTAAGAGAAAGATGCGATGAAATCATTTTCGTATCGGCAAGTCGTTGGCAGTGCCATGCATCTAATGGTTGGGACCCGACCCGACATGGCATTCTACATGCGCGAGGTCAGCCAGTTCTTAGCCAATGCAGGTATAGAACACTGGAAACCAGTGGTTCGTGGTCTTAAGAATCTGTCGGAAACAAAAGAAAACGGTTTCCGTCTGGGAGGTTCGTCCGACATTACCTCGGAGAACTTAACCGATCAACTACTTGCCTACAGTGACTAGACTTTGCTAACTGCTCCGGTAAGAGACGCTCCGTCGGTGAATATGTGACTACGCTCGCAAGTAGTCCAATTTCATTGTGTAAGCACCACACTGTGGTTCTCTCTACAACAGAGGTAGAATATATCGCCCTGTGATATTGCATGCAAGAGATTATTTTCCTCAAACTACACCTAAAAAAGCTTGGCTTTGCTACAACACAGGCTAACACAATATATGAGGACAACCAAGGCCGCTTCAAAATCTGCTGCAACCTCAAACTTCACGGACGATCAAAGCATATACATGTTTGATATTATTTCGGGCAAGAAAAAAATACAACATGAATTCAATGTCACCTACTGAAATACGGGGGGGAAAAATTATAGCTATTATCTTAACTAAAGCTTTAGACAAGCATCAGTTCAGAGAACTAACGACCAAGCTCAGGAAAAAATCCCTGAAAGCTGGACCCGGCCACTCAATATAGAAGTGCACTGATAATACAACTGCGTAAAGCGTGTCAATCGAGTGCGTCCTTTTAGATTTTTTTTTTTTTTCCACTGGGTTTTATCTTTTTGTTGGATCAAGGTTTTTACTCGTTGAGGTTCTCCTGGTCAAGTATTGAATTAGCTAGACACAGGAGTTTATATACAGCAATCCATACACAAAAGACAAATTTGCTGGGAAGGTGCATTATCCGTTAGGCAAACCTGGGGCCGACACCTATCATCTACTTAAAGATAATGAATGGACAAATAAATGCACAGAAGTTGGTCCACCCCTTGCAGACGAGATAGGCTTATCTCGTGCGTTCTTCTTGTCGTACACGGGATATTTGTTCCCTTGGACAGTAAGTACTGCAGCATGGCGAATGTGGCTGTGATTGTAGGCAGCAACGAAGTAGACTCCATCTCCGGGTGGTACCTCCCTCAACGACGACCTGATTTCATTTAGTTGTTCTTTACGAATGCGTTGTAGTTGATGTCTCGACCATCATCTAGCAGGCGAATCATGAAATCTCGTACATCGATCCACGTTGCTCCCGCTCGAAGATGTTGATTGTAAAGTACAATCCTGTCTTCGACGAACTGCTCCATATCCCGCCGAGTGGCAAGGTCTAGACGGACGCTTCAACGTGTTGAAAACGCACTAATTGTCTTGATCCACTCCAAGCAGTCCCATGCCAACTTGATTCTTGCCTTCATAAGTCCTCGAACAACGGCACATCCGATGTCTGACACCTGTCAACGAGGTCCATCTCATCCGCGAAGCCATCTTCTCGAAGACTGGCACCTGAACTCTACGTCCGAAGGTAGAGGTGCTTGCAGCTACTGTCCGGATGAACCCACAAAGCACGGTACTCGAGACCAAGCAGGAATTCATGCTGCTCATTGATGAATGCAACCTCCCATTCTGTAACTGTTGTTGCGTATTTGTGAGTCACAGTAACATCCTGACAAGTGTAGTACTCTCCACAAATTGGACAATACAACTTGTCAGTGGCAATAATTGCGCATAGAACAGTAACTGAATGCTCGGTGTCGATAGTACTTTATCAATAGCATTTTGCAGGGGATTCTTCTTGATACCATTTGTACTCTGATGGTTTGAGATTGTACTTTGCACGGCATCAATAATACTATGTTCTGCTGAAATAGTACTCTGGTCAGCTGCCATAGTATTTCCGTCAACAGTTTAGCACGGGTTCCCCCCCCCTCCCCCCTTGAATGCGAATTTCGGACGAAGCAGTTTGCAGCTTTCTCACTGGGCCATCCACAGCACGTTTGAATACGTGCATACACTATACACTCATTCTCGCGCGCCAGAAGCCTATGATTGGACAGCTACACTGTCTGTTTTCTCCCCCCCGTTTTAGTGACATCACTAGTGCCAAGTGGCGCCGCGGCAGGGAGAATCAACCCCTGCGCATGGGCCTTTGCAGCGTTCCCCTCCGTTGTGGCTCTCTCAGTAACTGTTCCATCCCTAACTGTTGCTGCTGCACTCTCGGTGTAACGGGGTTACACGTACAAGTGGCTACACCACTTGTAACTCTAACAGTTAGTATAACTGTTAGTGTTTGGAAATGGACCTCAGACCTTGGTGTGCTGTACACACCAATGGCTACATGGGCGAGCCACATCATTGAGTGGTTCGCGTGCATTTGTGCATGTTATTGGTAGAAAGCAACGGATTTTTACCAATCAATGCCCTTCACGGAAGCAGAGATTCTTCCAACCACACGTTGGCAGATCCTTTAGAAATAGATTAAACAGTTTTAGGAGGTTCCATAATGGCTTTGTGCCAATTCAATAACAGTTCTCATTTTACGGTATTTTTGCAGTTTAGATTAATTATATTTGATTTAAATATACTTATCAGATTAAATATATTTAAATTAAGTCTATATTAATTGCACGCTTCCTCATACACGTAAGCGCACGTGTACGCCACCTAGTGGGTCTAAGTAGACCCATTACACTCAGTAGTAGCCGCAGCACGACGTGCAGCCCTCGCCACCTTCCTTCCGCGGACTTGCACCGCTGAACGATTCTTCTTAGTTTTGGACGCTGCGCTGAACAGAACAGCGTCTCTAGCCACCATCTGCCAGACGAGCGCTATCAGGCGTACCCACGTGATCGCGTTCGCTACTCAGCAGGACTGGACGCGCTAACGTTTGACCAGCAGCGCGGGCTTCCGTCAGGAGCTTCTTCTAGACTGAACACAAAGAATTACCATGCGTGGTAAAACTGTAACAACTCATAATTTCGGTACAATCTAACATTTCAATTGGCAGGGTGGGTGTTGAGGTGGCCATTTCATTATGGCACGATGTACCCAGAGCTGATATCCAGTCATCTGTAAATCTGTCAAAGCTACTACGCAACAGTTGCCACCACTTGCGTCTTATCCGAGAAGAGCAGTTGAATCCATAATTAGAGCCTTCCTTCATCAGGAAAAACCGTTTTCCCCTTGTTCAGTTCGCTTCGCTACGGTTAGTACACTGCACACGAAAATACACACATCTTTACAATTGGATGTCATTTATTAGGGAATCGCTAAGATGTAGTGATTGATAGTAACCATGTTTTACGGTAGAAGTATACTTACTACCGACTACTGACTGGAAGTTATGATATGCACACAAGCTTCAAACCGGTATAAATATTTGTATTACAAGTACTGTGTCCTTCATGTGTTTTGGCGTTGAACGAAAAATTTGAGATTGATTCTGAACGAAATCATATGCTTTATTTGTGAGCTAAGTACCGTGATCCAAAATGTATAACCAAAACACGGTGCCCTTCATATGCTGACAAAGCGTGCTGGCTATTTGCAGACCACTTAAAATGTGGGACCTTTGATTGATCATTCATAGGCTATAAATAATCAATCGAGAAAGTAATAAAAATAATAAGTATGATTTTCCAATTTTTCGCACATATCCGTCCAAGACGTGATGGACCTCAGCAATGCACGCGCATAAGGATTTTAGTACCTGGATAGTAAGCTCTTCACCGCCTGGGGTATCATGGAGTAACATTCACCATATATGCCCTTGCTGGTGAACATGAGAAGCTTAGAAAAGAGCGCTGATTGTTAATACTTCAAGCCCATGATGCTGGATCTTCCAACATAGCAAGTTTAACTATTGTTTCGGCATCTATGTCCTTAAAACTTATGTTGGATCATCCAACACAATGGAAATTTGATTTCAATTATGTATTGAAGCTAGTAGGCATTTCCAACTAAATGTGAAATAGCAGTGGGATGCACAGGTGTAGGGCCGACCAGGAGCGTTGACGTATATGAGGGAAGAGGGGCAACTAGAGGATCTGCACAGCGAGTGGCTGTGGCGATCCTCTCTCTCCCATTTATAGATTTCCGCGCTGGGTGAAAAATCGTGGTAGCCGCGGGGAAAGCGCCGAAACATAGGCGAGCTGTTGCTGAGAAGAAGACGCTGTCTGGTCAAAGGCGTAGCGAGAGGCGGCTTCGAAGGCCCCGCGCGCCATCCCGGCCAAGACCCATGTCAGTTAAGATCTTGAATGAACTCTGGAAGCGCATGGAGGCGGAAGCAGTGGCTCAAGCAGATACAGACGCAGCTAATGAGAGTGAAGGTGAGTTGGGGACGTTGTTTGCGGTTCCTGATGCTCACTGCTGACTATGTGGATGATATTGCATAATGGTAGAAAACTCAACCGCTCTTAGGCCACCTGAGGTCAACGTAGAGGCAGACGTGGCGGGAACTATGCACAGCGTGCAAATTCAAGTAAGCGTCGTTCCGATGAACAAAATGATCAACAACCTGAAGGAGACCACATGGAATCCGTGTTGGATCAGGATCCAACTTCGGATGGGGGCCAGTGGACTCAATCCATCATTACATCCAACAATCCCAGAATCTTCCCCTGTTGCAACATCACGTCCGCGCTGAGCCGAAAGCCTGAGCAAGTGCAAGCGTGCCCACAGAACTGAGCGATCTATATCCAGTGGAGTGAAGCCGAGAGTGATGGAGGTGGTGACGAAGAAGGCGATCCTGACGGGGAGTAGGTGGTGAAGGATGATCCGTGCATTATAGTCAGCGGTGGAGCCGCGGTGGACACTGCACTGAACTCGGACATCGACAATGATTCCAGCGAGGACAATGACTCGGACGAGGAGAGCGATTGGAAACTTCTCTGCTCATCTGATGATGAAGAAAAAGACGCTGCGGTAGAGGTCACCTTCTTCGGGCAGCTACCAACAAGAAGCTCAAGGTGGACATGCGTAGAACTAGCTGGGAATATGGTGAGTAATATATGGTACTGCGGGCTAACTCGCTTGTTAATGTTGGATAGATCCTTTAAAGTTTGGCCCCGATCCAACATATCAAGGTTTATAAGATGGACCTTACGGACCAAGTCCCAGTGTTTTACGCGTGACTGGAGATCCATTGGCTCTGCTCTTTCACTTCATGCCTCCCACGGTATGGAAAAAAACGAAAGTGAAACAAACATTTACTACCGCCAGAGTATCCCAAACCGCGTCCTTGAAATTCGCAAGGCTCAGAGAATGCGCGATTCCATTGACGTCGAGTCCGCCAAGGATTTACGCGCGTGGTTGAGATCTTGGAGATCGTACCAGTCGTAGGCCTAGTGATTGCTAGGATACTTTCATCCCAGTAGAGTGGATTAGGTGCTCACTGGAGTCGTAGACAACATGGTGCTGTACCGGGAGGTACTTTTGGACAGTGGTTGCCAAGAAATCTTTTCGACCACGTAATGCAGAGTCTTCACGTCAACGATAACAAGTCGCCACGGGCCCCTGTTGATTGTGGGTGGAAGGTTCGAAGTGTAGTTAATGTGCTGCATAAGACTTTCTCCCATGGCTACACGGTCAGCCCAGTAATTGCATTCGACGAAGCTATTGTGCCAATGAGGGCGAGGCGAAATCCTACACGCCTGTGTTTGCCAATCAAGCCACGCAAATGCGGGACAAAAGTTCTTTTCTGCCTGCTGCGGTGAAACAGCCCTCTGTATGCGGTAGGTTAACACGGTGACCAAAAGCTCACTGTGTGTGTGTGTTTTTTTTTTCCGACAAGATATGTATGTTGGATTTCTCTAACCTACATTGTCTATCCAACTTATTATCCAACATAGGATTGAGTTGTATTTTGGTGCAAAGGCATATGTTGCGGTGCCACTTCCTGCTGACATTTTCTCTGGTGCTATAGCGAGGTAGTGGCAGCTACGTCGGCTGAGGAGCGGACGGCGACGTCGCCACCGCCACGTACTATGGTTCCTGCTGAGCACTATCTCCAACAGTGCCCCGACGAGATTGAAACCAAGAAGCCGGACAAAGCTGATAAGCCCGGGAGGAAGCCAGTTGCAAGGACTTGCAATGTCTGTGCCGTTCGGTGCGTTGAGCCGCGCAAGCACACAAAGTGGAAGCGGTGGCAGCGGAGAGCAAGCTAGCCACGCATGTAAGCGTTTTTAGGTGGTTCAGAATGTACGCATTGTGATCGTAATTTGCATTCTAAGAATTTTCAATTTGTGTGTCAAAACATGTGTGGTTTGTTGCTGGGAAGTAATGTGCAAAATGCAAGTGCACTCGGTAAACAGTACGATTTGCATGTTGGAGCTTCCATCATCTTGCTACAGATCGTGATGTTCACCCAACTTGGAGATTCAATATGTTGGATCTACCCTACTATGTTCGTTGTACGTTCCAATTTTGCACTGCTACATTAGTTAGAAATTTCGTACTTATAGAAGACAATTCAATATTTTATAGCAAAACATGCTAGAGATCCAACATAATGAAAAAACTACCCCTCGAAATTGCTGCTGGGGGTTGAAGGGTTAAGAAAAACTTTCATAAAACGATGGATATTATGACGGGGGTCACACCGTGCTGTGGAAGGTGTTTCGTAAAACAAAAGTCGTGTCATGTAGGAAAGCAGCCCATACATCCTTCGTGTCGATGGTTTGCGGCCTCACTTTCACACCAATCACTCGATGTAGTCGCTCAATGATGCCATTCACTCAAGGCTTAGGAGTTGTAGTGACACCATATGCATCCCAAAGCTCTCGAGTAGCTCAATGAACTCCTTCTTGAATTCCGAGCATTGGCCGTACACTTCTCGAACAGGTCATTGGTATCGACACAGTCAAATCCTGTCAAACACAAAGACAGCGCGGTCACTGCGCGTCATCCACATGTTGGATCCAAACTAGGCGGGTGCTCGTGTCGATCAAAGTCAAAGCTTGAAATTTGTTTTTCACAAGGACCAATGGAGTCAACAGCAACACCAAGCCATGGCCGTACTACCACAGTTTTACTCGGGGTCTTCCCGTATTTCACAATTGGATCTTGCTTTTGGTGCAAGAGAGACATCCCCGTACGTATTGTAGCACCTGATCCTCCATACCTTTCCATATAGTGACGTCTTCATCGTATGATACATCTCAACACCGCCTGGGTGTATCAGATACTCGTGGAAGGCTCGTATGACAGATTATCCGAGCTGAACAGGAGCCAAACTGCAGCCACTATCCTCGTGTGCACGAAGCTTGACCCCATTGACCGCTTTGTAAACTTCACCGATGTGAGTGTCACTCGCTTGAGCGTTGGCAAGCTACTGGAGACTCAAGGAGAACAGCACAGGGTCGTCACTTGCGGTAACACTCTCGTGCACAGCCACTTCGTCCTTCCCGAGGCCAGAACACGATTTGCCAGGTAATCGAAACAACGAATTTGCTACATCGTTTCTCCTTTGATACAGTGAATGGGAGGTCCGAACTACTCGACCTCTAAGCGCCACCTCATCGTCCGAATGTTGTTGAATATCCCCTACGTCAAATTGAGGTTGTCGGTGGATATGCAGCTCTTGGTCAAGGTGCATGACCCGGTACTCGCGAAATATCAGTAGAATACTTAACAAAACGAGTCGATTCGCTAGATAGTTTCGCTGAGACCCAGTGCACTTCTTACTCCAAAAGGCTAGAGGACGACCGTGTTGCGTGCTGACGGCTCCAAGCTGGTATCCGGACGCGTCCGTGTAAATGTGGAACGGGTCGCCGTTTTTGGGGGACGCAAGTTCCACTTTACGCGCCACAACGGCCTTCATCTGCCCAAAAGTCTGCTGTTGAGACTCAATTCACTCGTATTTGGCTTGCGGAGACATCAAAACCGTTAGTGGCGCGAGGATGTGTGCTCAACGAGGCCACATATCACGATAGAAGTTGACCATACCGATAAAGCGACGGAGTTGTCGTCACGTACATGATGGCGATATTGATTGGATGGCTGTTACTTTGTATTGAAGAGGTTTGATGCCGTTTGTTCTAATGCGGTACCCCAGATATGACACGCTATCCGTGCACAACTTCGATTTGCCCGGGTGTATTGTGAGGCCTCGCTTACGTAAACTCTGAAATAACACTCGAAGATACCGTAGATGTTCCTCAAAGAAAGCCGGCATGACAATGAAATCATCCAGAAGACCCAAACAAACTCAAGGTCACCGAGGGATTCGTTCATCACCGCTTGGAACTCGTCCAGCGCCGTTGACACTCCCATAGGCAGTCGATTGACACAAATTACCCCCAAGGAAATACTACTGCTATCGCTGCGCGACTTCTTCTGGAGAGGACACGGGCGTAATAATTCATTGCAACGTTAAATATCGAGATGTAGTCGCAGCTGGGAGTCACGGCGTAACTCCAAAATAACTGGTAACGGGAAAATCGACGTTGCAGGAGCTCATTCAGTCGTTGAAAGTCACAGCGAAGTCGAATTGAACCATCTTTCTACAGAATTGTAAATGCCGGAGACACCCAAGATGATGAATTGTCCGGTGACAATACCCCAAGACGCACACGTCTCTGAATCTCCTGTTTAATAGCCACCAAGTGAATATGTGGGGCAGGAAATGGCCGACAAGCTAATGGCGTTGCGTCTGGTGGTAGTGGCAGCTCATAGTGTGGTCCTTTGATCTCACCTAATATCTCGGACGCGACATCATTAAACTCCTCCAACACACCTCCTCGTGAGACAGCTGTCGCGTATAAATCATCAAGCCATGACCCATTTTTCAAAGATTCCGCCAGAGTTATCTCCACGTGACGACATTCTTCTTCGCGATAAGGCTTGAGTCCCGGCTTCCATGCACGGGCTCGTACTTTCGGCATTGGCACACGAGCACCATTCCATTCGAGCTCCTTGTTCGAAAACAACAAGTCAATTCCTTGTGCGGTAAAGAAATACTTCCCCAACATTACAGCATACATCAACTGTGCCGCTATGCAGAACTTGTGCGTACACACACGGGTTGTCGAGAAGATTAGCATGTTGAGCGGTGTTGTGGCGACGTGGACAGTCTTTCCTGTCGACTTATCCGATTTCTTAAACGTCGATTCTTCCTTCCGCACCACTAATTGTTCTCTTACTTGATCCACGATTGCTTGCTCAATTGCTAATCGAGAACATCCAGTGTCAATCAAGGCAGCAACAGTTTGCCCCCAAATACGGACTTACCCGTACGGAACCAGTTACCTATTTTGAAATCGTTCGGCCGTTTCGCAAAACTATATTGAACTGTCTATTTTGCATTTCAGGTTCTAGTTTTGTTACATATCAACAGATGTTCTAAAAGGTGGAACTCCAACCCCATGGCTCTCGATTTCACCAGCTTAACAGACTGTTAGAAATGTAGCCAATCAGAAGTAAGTAAACTGAACTTTAACAGTTACCAACTCGACCATTTCAATTAAGTTAATGCTCATATATATATATATACAAGATGGTTTTCAACCCAGAAAGTTGTCAGAACCCAGTTCCTGAGTTTCGCAGGTTCTGGTTATTTATCAGAACTGAGGCTCTGGTTCAGTTCATATTAGGCGTGCTGGCTCCGCGAGTGCCAGTTTGTTTTCAGTTTGTGGTTTGGCTAACATTGGTGCCAGGTCCTCACACTCGTTGCTGTCAACACAGCTGACGCTCTTATCGATATCAACAGCATCTGCGTCGCCTATATTCTTTGTGAAGGTCATCGCGTTGTATTCGTCTGGTTGATTGAACCACAGTGCGTTCATCTTGTCTTCATACCGGTTCTGCATGGTCTCGATCATTGCTGACATTTTACAGATCTTGTCCTGCGTCGCAGCAAACTGGTCTTAGCCGTTCCGTTTTCTGTTGCTGTCCATTGCGTGGAAGGTATGCAGGTGAGGACGGGTCATGGAAACGCTTTTCCTTGGAGTGGTTGTTCCGTTTACAGTAGCCACGGTACTTCCCCTGTTACTGATGTGCCAGTTGCCGCTACCCTCCCTTCTGGTTTCGGCCTGTACGTGCATTTGCTCTCTGTTGCTGATTGCTTCCGTTATTATCACCCTTTTGAGTTAAGTTGGTGTTATTTTCTTCCTGTGGAGGGCAGCGTCTTTTTCGACACGCTCAATGAGCTCAAACTGCCGTTCCAGGCTAGCGAAGTCCCACGAGCGCGACAGTCTCGATACTTCAATTTACCAGTCGATTTGGCATTTCGCATTTGTTTTTGCGGACACAGTCGGACTCTGGAATAGCTTCACTCTCGTCAATGAAGGTAATATATCTATTTAATTTCCTGAAGGCACGGCTGTAATCTCTAACAGACATGAATTGTATCTTTCGCAGGTCCGTCATCTAGTCGATTATCATTGCCCGAGTTCCGGGTGGGTACTCGGTCGTCGTCGCTCCGTTGCTCTTCGCCTTCTCGACGATTACAGTCTCCCCTATCTTGGCGTGGCTCACGAGCGTAGTGCAGCTGGTCGTCGGTAGCAAAATAGGCTGTAGCTTTGCTATCCTCGTTGTCATCCTTCCAATTGCGCGGCACATATGTCACAGATCCTTGCTCTGCTGACAAACTGTCGCAGAAGGCCAGGTAGTTCCAGTTTTTGTTTTTAGCTTGCATGACTCTAGATTGTAAGGTATTAGTATTAAATTTGTAACGAATAGAACCTTATGTTAGCTACTGATTTCTATATTTTAATATTACTATTTGCTCATTGTTCTTGCAAACATCAGTACGTATTACTGTCGCGAAGTCGGTGAAACTTTGGTCGCGGAGCAGGTGGCGTATAGTGAACCCGAGTTATACGACTACTGATAAGTGGTTTTCAAAGTCGTACAACGTAGGTGGGCGTGTGGTACCTTGCAGTATCCTCGTGGGTTCGTTACCTTGGAAATATGACCCTCGCCGGAGTCTGAGGTTTGCAGATGAAGAGAAGTTGGGGCTTCCTTGATGTCTGGTGTCGGAATTCAGGAAATCCTTCCAGGAGCGTTCGGGAGTCGGACTTTCTGGAAACCAAGTTGATTACCAGGAAGTCGGCGGTCGGGAAGAGGTTAATATACCAGAGAAAAATGTGAGATCGGTATCTGAATATCACAAATTCAGTACCGAAACACTTGACTTTCAGAGATAGACAACCAATATACAGAGTTCAGGAATATACAAATATATAGCCGTTCTTATTCTTTCTGGGCCCTTGAACGGTGGGCTAATACTCCAGGTCAACTAGGGACTTGTTACCAGACACCTGGTCTGTCTGGTATCCCTTTCACGTTCGCGCACCACCCTCTAATATAGAGGGAAAATATAAACCAATACAATCGGCTATATATAACAGTCTACCTTGCACTCTGAAAACGACTGTCTAGTTTCCAGAGCCTGCCCAAACGAGCAATATGAAATGGGCTACCGCTAGAGACAAAACAAACGACCCAACTAGTATATGGAATAGGCGGGTCCTCTCAAGTCTCTACGTTACCTGATCTCCGCCTAAGGGGATTGGAAAGGCGAGAGATCACACGGCAATATACCTTGACGCGGCCTTGCAAGCAGAAATACAACGACTTCTGGGTTACACGGCAAATTGAACTCTGTTTATCTCTTATCTTCCTCATAATTCTCATATCTCTCTGGTAACTCTCTTCTTCTTGCCTTCCTTGGCGTTCTTCATGCAGTCAGTCTTCGTATCTCAGGTACACTTGATTCTTGTATGCATCAGGTATCTTGACTTGGTTTCAGTATGCAGTCAGTGCAGCAGATCTCGATGGGTTGACAGGTAGAGACGTCATTACGGGGGATGTGCAGGTCAGGCATCACTTGATTGCGTGACTTGAACCTGGGTTGACTTGGTTTTAGTATGGTCTTGAATCTTCGGTGATTTCAGAGTCTGGTATCCTGGTTTTCAGAGTCTTAGTCTTCCATAGTGGGGATACCAAAGTCTTGAGTGGGGTATCAAAGTACGGAGCACCAATGCTTCAACGTACACGAAGATCTTGAGAGGTTGCGCGGGTGCGCGGCGTCCGGCGCGCGATACTTGGTCTCTGTGGGTAAATTCTGTGAATCCTTGAACCATCAATCGTCGCGCTGGACGGTAACGGGATGAGGTCTCTCAGAGATACGTTCTTCTGAGAGACTTTCCGCCAGGACTTAGGCACTCATCGTCGGGGAATATCCGGTGACCGGACAGAGTGTATTTGACCTTCAGAGTTGTGCACACTCCGAAGTACACTTCCAGTCTTTTGGGCCCCTTTACAGTCAGGCGAAGGTTCATTCACAATTTTCCACATATGTCACACGGGTGCAGCCGCGTCCCAAAATCCCTCTCGCTCGTAACCCATAGTATAACCAATCACCTCGTAACGAAATATCCACCTGTCGCTCGAAAATCGGAAATAGCATCATGTCATTACTATTCTATGGAAATTCCTTGCCGCGTAGTTGGCGAACGTGCTTCTGAAGAATATTTGACACACTTCGTATATTCAAGGCATATGAGAGCGCAGTGAAGCCTGAACGGCAAACTACGATCAGCATGAGACGATATAAAATATTTGGTTGTTCGGGTCCCAAAGATGTAAAGAAGAAGGTGCGACTTGTTCGTATTTGGTGAAGGACCTGTCTTGTGTTGTAGTAAAAGTCACTGAATTCGTCAACCATGGTGTGCTTGTTCCACCAAGCCGCTCTCCACGTGGCGTTTGTGTGCGCAAAATGAACGAAGAAGCCATGAAGATGGCGTCCGTGTCAATTGCCTTGACCGTAAATCTAAATGCACTCATAGACAATTATTCATTAAACTATTACAATGGCCTGCAACTACACTGTTCAGAATTTCGAGTAAAACTACAAGAAGGCTACTTTGTACAGAACGGATGTTTTGGACGACGTGATATTACTTGCGAAAAACAATCAATATGGCGATGATTGAGAGGAATCAATTGCGTTCACGCTTGGATACAACCTTGACACCGAAGGGAACCCGATAATTCGAGAATGAGCAGTTAAGTATCCATTTGTTCTAGCGTCTGCTTACAAAACGATAATGCGAAACCTAGACCATGAGCCGGAAACCCTTGTTTTTCACATGGATGCCACATTCAAATTGAACACCATTGAATTTCCTGTGTTTGTGTGTGGGATTTCTGATGTTTCTTGTACCTATCACCCGGTAGCTCTATTCATCGTTTCACGGAGGAAAAAAAAACTCAATATTCAGTCGCCCTGGGCCCAATAGGTCTATGTTTGTGAGGGTTTGCGGGTGTTCGTTGCGGATTAGTCAAGCTGTTCAAGTAGAAATGGAAGTGACATACCTTGGTTATATGTTGTGTAAAAGCACGATCTCAAACGGAAGGAGTTTCCGACAGAGGTGTTTAAGTGGCATTCCGTCACATCTATAAATGATTTACTCTCATGGCGGAGAGAACTTCGACAGCCCCAAACGTTATGCTTAGACGAATGGTTGGCGTGTGACTCACTATATGATTTTCTCATGTACACCACACAACGCTTGAACTCGAGGGGTTCCGAAACTGGTCATGTTTCCCTACAGGCGAAACGTTTAACAAAGTAACAAGCAAGACTACGGTTTACGTGTTCGTTAGTTGACGGGGGGCTTTGTCCAGAAGTTTTTACTGCTGGTAAGCATCAGTCCCCCCCCCCCCCCCCCTCCTCCTATTTTCCACGGTATATAGGCCGGTTGAAAACTTGTTGCCAGCTCCAAACCACTGTTTGGAGGACCACTACATCAAATGCAAGATAACCAGCACGATAATCGTTTCATCATGGGAGAGCTTACAAACGCAGAGGGGTCGATGTTAATGCGGAGTAGAAGAAGCCTTGAAGACGCTGAAAGAAGATTCCCAACGTGCTATAATGCGGAAACGGATCGAAAGCTGGCAACAGCCTGCGTCCGATTGGGTTGTGTGCGTGAATAAAAAATTCCACCCGTGTCGTGCTTTTTCAAAATAAATTTCTATGTCCACACCTCGGAATGTATGAAGAAACACGGAATTGAAATTTCAGGTTGGACGGATACACCAAATCGCCTTGCGAAAAGGAGAATAACGAGGACCCGATTGGCACAAAATCCGCCATAAAGTACAAGCGCTTGAAATGGACGGGGACGACCCGGGTCTCGCAGGGGACGTGGAATCGGCGAAGGATATTCCGGAGGAAAAGATGAAATTCCACTGACTAGCCTAGAAACAATAGAGAGTGGGTACAACTTTATGCGTACCGGGTGACGAAGGAGTTTGCGTGGAGGAACATCTCAAACGGTTAACGCCGGGGGTCGCCAACCGGTAGTAGTGCCATGCACACCAGGCAGGACGCACGCTAAGCCCCGCCCGTGATCCACGTGACCTGGAGTTTCACGATTATCAGCTTGAACCCAACTTTAGCGTTGAAGCAGTATCCTTCAGTCATATCCAATAAAAAGACTTCGTCATAAAGACTGAGGCCCAATTACACTTGCCCAGTACCCGATGGCCCCACAAATTTGCCCATTAACGAACCCTAGAACATCAACAGTTCCCAAGATGAGAAATAGGTTTTAGCTCATCCCTACCATGCTTGTATTTCACAAAAGCTGCAGACGCGACACGACAGACTCTTGGCTTCGAACAGTTTCATGAAGACAACATCCACCCGAAAATAGCGCTTACTCGACTCAGGTAGGTTCTTCTAGATCAAACCCCGGTCGTACCATACAGAGTTTGCTCAAGCTCAATCATGTTCGTATTCGATATCAAATAGAAAAAATAAACAACTATAAATTACAACAAACAGTATAGGAAAACTTGTACGAGGTGCACTTCTCCAAACTTCTCGATAGTTACAGACACGAATTGCAAGACGAACACAAATTGCGTACCGGAAGAAGCGTCCGGAGTTCGTTTGAACAGGGGATTTGCTTGAAGGAGGGAGCGTGCACGTTTGTGTATAATATATGAATTGTACTCCAGTCTAGCATTCAATTTCAAAGTCTTCCTTATTACGTGTGAGCTTGTTTGTACTCATAGAAACATTCATGTTCTTGGCATTGGTAGAGCACCTGATGTCTCTCCGATACTCCCAAGCAAAAAAAATCTCGAACAACGAGCTCAATCAGAAGATTGAGGTCCAACGGACGTGCCTACCGAGATTTAGTCAATGGTTCCCAACTGTTGGTTGAATGTAATCCTAAAGTTGAGAGAATGTTGGGCGATGACAGACGGTCAAGCCCTTGCATACCCCCCTCCCCCTAAATGGACAGTTCTTCGAACTGCGAATTGCTTCTGGTGGTGAGAGAGCTACTACACATTTCACCCCAGGTGGCTGAGCTTATAGCTTATTGGCTGGAGGCGACTGAGCTCCTAGCTTCTTGGCTGGGCGTTCTGATTTTGGCCAACATCCACTCGGGAAATGTCCCGTCCACGCAATTATTTTGTATATGACGCAGGTTTAGGTGAAAACAACCCGTCATTACTTTGCAGCTTGAAGCGATGGATTGAACGTTATCACAGAGATATGTAACACTGTCTCTGACGATGTTATCCTTTCTTAGATAGTTCAATTTCACTGAACTTAAATGTACATATTGAAGTCCAATTCTAATGTTTTCTCGTTTAATTCGATAGTAATTATATTTATAAAAAGACAACATGTCTAAAATTTGGAATCCTTCCCCTAGTCCCCAGACACAGCAATTGCAAGCAAGTCGACGGAGATAGGATGTGGTTGACATGGACTGACAGGCAGTAAACCGCCAAGTGAACTAGTTTTTGTATAACTTAACTCATGTCTATACTAATATTAGTACCAGCGTAGTCTAAGCTAGAGTTTTTTCGACGAGGTATTCTCCTCAATTCGAATCTTTCCGTGGACATCCTGTATTCTTATGTCTTGTCCTACTCGACCCTCGACACTATGTGTACTACAGCTCTGCATTCCTACTGTGTGTATCCTTAAGAGAATTCGCAAGCCAAGCCCCAGTGAGAACTACACTGTATCGTTTACGCATGAACAGTTTATTGAGGAATCAGGAATGCAGCCGCCATGTCGCTAGATTGAAGTGACACGGTGTTAAACTAAAAGGATATTGGCAGAAGGCTCACAAACACTTTTCGGCATTCTTTTCATACGTATTACGAAGCGTACTAATAGTTAATATTTTCTCAAGTTTCAATTTACTCCAAATACTGGGCCTACAGCAAAATTACCAATACTCTAAATTGGTATAACATAAAGCCCGTAGAAGGAGTATAAAGTACTAGTACTGAAGTGGTTATTGCAGTTTTCACATATCCCCCCGATTTTGATTTGGTCCTAAGGAACTGGTTGAATGAAAGTGAATCTAACATCATGTATTCATTCTCTTTTGTAAGTAAGAATCCGATGGCGTGTCTTGATACATGATAAGTACTGATGTTAGCACTTAGTGTTGTTGCTATTGGCCTCGTTACTCGATGAATTAGTGATATTGTGCTTTGAGGAGTCTGCACTGTGGTGTTCGTGGCTCGTATTTATCCCTTGTTCGGCAAAACAGCCTTGTCAGCATGAATAATTTGCATTTTGAACTGAAGCAGCATGGCTGGTGCAAGTAGCAATGTTGCGCCTTGTTTTTTGTTGATATCCATGGCACTTGTACACTTTACCGTCTGATGCCTCACCTGAACATCGGATTCGTCGAGTTTTGGGTCGACCAGCACGTCGATAGAATGCGAATATCGGCATCAACGACAACTCCACCTGAAGCATTTTCAAATGCCGAACTGTACTTTTGTGTGATATAAGCCGAATCAATGGCAGTAGCTTCTTGTTGTTATTTTCTAATATCCTTGAGCACAACTATTATATGCCGACAAGTGATTCAGAAATGACGAAATGTTAAACAGGTACAGCTTTCACGATCTGTGTTCACCTCCCCTTTTGAGCCAAATGCACTTCGAAATGTGAAGTGCTATGTTACGGAACTTGTGTGTACCCAATAAGATCCTGCTTCTTTTTGTTCACTGTCCGTGGGAGTGATTGTGTTTGAAGTATTGTCACCCCGCTTTGTCGGGCGTTTCTGCGAGCTGTTGCTGACGTCATCATGGCCAACATTACGGACTGTAACATCCCAAAGGGAGATGCATCTCAAAGACCACGCGCCAGCATAACATTACTGGCATTTCCAACAAAATGGGTAGAACACCAACCAAAACGAGCGGCAGGGACAAAGCGAGTAGGATTGTCAGAAACGAAATTTGGGGTGGTGGCAAAGACACAACAGTGGATGGGATGGATACTCCTGATGTACTGCCGAGTTGAAAATCCAAACTAGCTTTCGATTATCATAACACTTCGATGCATGTGTCTTCAGTTCCAGCAGCTTGGACCTCAAGTATCAAATTAGCAATTTCTTTACCGCGGACCTTGCAAGTACTGTGAACGTTGCGCATAATGTGAATGGTGCAGAACCTAAAGTTTGAAACAATGCCATGAGAAAAAAAAGCGCATCCGAGGCACCGAGGATGTGATCTCGATCATAAAACAAAACGGTACACCCTCGAACTGAACACCAGATGCCGCGCAATGATTAAAGAACCAGACAATATTGCCTTCGTTTTCTAAACGGACCATTGCAGACGCAACCGTGATACTATTTACATTTCCGGTAGAACTATTACTGTAGTGTTAATCGATAAAATCCTGGACATCTCCAGGAATGTATCGCCGGACAGAGTTGGGCGTCACAGATACACGACAAGTATTCTCACGCCGAGACGAAGTAGACGAATTGCACGTGCTGGCGTGCGGCGAAGGGCCAATCCATTGAAGGCAGACTACCAGTCCAAAGCGTGTTATTCCACAGCGTGCACAGCGTTCATCATAAGTCCGTCACCAGCCTGATGATTTCAACCCGATGAGACATTGCGCGACTCAGATAATTGTTGACGAATAGAAGTGTCCGTGTGACACGATCTGGCGGGTTCGTGTTTCTTTTCATGTTTGCCAGGACGGAGCGTTTGAAACGGGATATCAATCGTCGCACGTGGTCGAAGAAGATGGCGTCACCCAATGCAGTATGCCTGCTTATTGCTGCCAGCCGCTCTGCGTATGTGTCGCATTTAGGCTCTGTTGTTGGCAAGCCGCAGGGCCCGAACGCCAGACGAAAGTGTTGCATTCGTAGTGCCGCGACGGAGCTGCTCCATAAGAGGCCGGGAGTGTAGGATAGTTAGCCCTTGATCGCCGAGTTGCCCACTGTATAACGCCATTAGTAGGGGGAAGGGGTACCTCGAAACGCACGCTCTCGAGCGTGCGCAGTTGTTCAACAAAAACCATAGGTGACGCGACGAACCTGCTGGTGTGCTCAACAACTTGAGAATCGTGTGGATAGCAAGATGATGGGTCAGTGGTGGTGATACTTGTCCTTCCCACGAATGCGCGGGGCTGCGAAGCTAGCGCAACGTAGCTGCCGAATTAAGAAAGAGGGAAAGTCATTGGGGTTGCAGAGTGTTAGCAGCAGACGGAGCAGATTCATTGAGAGAAGACGAACGTGAGGGAGATGACACGACCGCACAAAAAGGGATTGGGGGACTGATGGCTGAGAGCTTGAGGCAGGAATTGTGCGTGCGTGACCGGAGGAAACTTGCAACTGGTTGACCACCAGGCTTTAGAGCAGTCTTTGGCATAGGGATGGAGACGTACTCAGAAATTGGACGTCGTTAGCTAGCGTAAGTGATATCAATGTACCTGACTTAAAAACGAAAAACTAATATCCAGAGCTTTGCCGGGTAGTGCACGACATAAGTTGTTTAGAGTGTGAATCAAATATAGGGATAATAAAAATAATATATGTAGACGTTGGAGTGCATGCACACAGCTCATGCATGACGCTGTAATTCCCGCCATCTTCATTTTTGCTGAATAGTCATGCCCTACCCGTTGTTACTAACATCTCGCGCAACATGGAGTTCAATGCGATCTGTATTCCAGTTGCTCCGTGGCGTGACGCCATGGTAGCCCCAGACAGTGCGCAGGAATGCCGGATAAATTTCGTTGGTGCTGCGAAAAATGCGAAAAATGCGAATTGCACCACAAATATTCCGATATGCATCTCGGTTTACATTCTGGTATTTAATTTAATTTTTAAATTTATGTTGTGGGTATTTGATAAATTATTAGTTTAGGTATTAATACCTCTAAATAGAATTAGCACTAATTGCGAAGTTGCTAACGGATTTGAAAGGATATGTACAAAATCTAAACATGAACCCTCCAAACAGCAGTTTCCCAAAGCAGGGACTTCTAATACGGCGAACACACAAAACATTTCCTAAAGTATATTTTTCGTTTTATATTGTAATTATATTTAGGGGATAACTAAATGTATATACCAATACATGATGTTTGGGTTCACATATTGAAGGGAGTTTTTGCCTCACAGCATTAGGAACAAGTTCAAGATCTGCTCTCCCATCCTATTCGCAGCTCGTAAAGGCATTCCGGAGGCGTTCAACAAGATAACGGAGTGCTGTTGTTCCGTTAGTCCGGGTGGCGCAATCGAAGAAGTACGATGAGATCGTGCAGTCCAGGTTTTCGTTCACTTGCGAATTTCCAGGGATGACCCCAAGTCCAGTCTCTCAAGTGGTACTTGCTGCCGCATTGGCGGCCACCTCGTCAGCTTTAGGCTTCGGTGGAGGCGATGGCGGTGACGTCTCGCAGACGGCAGCTACCCTCGCACCAAACGAGGGAACGGATGATTTCGTGAAAACAGGGGCGAATGGCTTTGGAAACTTTGGAGGAGGCGCTGGAAACCAAGGTTGGCCTCAACAAGGAGGCGCTGGAAACCAAGGTTGGCCTCAACAAGGAGGCGCTGGAAACCAAGGTTGGCCTCAACAAGGAGGAGGTTCAGGAGCGGGTTGGAACCAAGGAGGAGATCAAGAAGACGTTTTAGGAGTGGACTGCAGTGGATCGGGCAACCAAGGCGTATGGGGCGGCGGTGGTGGTGTCGGAAGAGGTTCTCCAGGCGGAGGAGGAGGTGGAGGCTGGGGTGGATGGTCCCATAAAGGTTGGAAATCTCCTGGCGGCGGCCAAGGCTGGTGGGGTGGTCAGGGATTGCCGGGTGCTGGTAGCGGGACTTTGGATGTAGACTGCAGTGGCTCAACTGCTGGCGGTTGGGCTCCTCCTAGTGGTGGTTGGACTCCTCCTGGTGGCGGTGATGGCGGTGGATCGGACACTTTGGGCGTTGACTGTAGTGGATCTATTGCTGGTGGTTGGACCCCTCCTACTGGCGGTGATGATGGAGGTTCGGATACTTTAGGTGTGGACTGCAGCGGATCGACCGGTGGTGGAGTCACGGAGTCGAGCGGTGCCGATGGATCAGACACACTGGGCGTTGATTGCAGCAGCTCAAGTGCTGGCGTGACCCCGGAAACTGGTGGAAGTGCAGAGGGATCGCAAGGAGCAACGGAGACATCAGCTGCTGGTTCTGATAGTACTCCACCTGTTTCTTCAACTGCGTCTAGTTCAGAGACTGCTGCATCGTCCACAACGGAGACCTCAGAGCCATCCAGTGGCACTGAAGAGCAGAGTTCGGGTGGTTCGCCGACTACGGAGGCGTCGGTGGCTGCCAGTGGTGCTGAGGACCAAGGCCCAGCTACGACTGAAGGTTCAGCCGCTACAGAGACTTCCAGCACTGGAGACCAAGGCTCGGCGACAACGGAGAGTTCTGCAGTGACTAGTGGAGCGGAAGAAACAGAAACGTCCCAAGTCCAGCAAACAGAAGCAAGCACGGGAGCTGACGCGGACCAGAAAAGGTCGCTGCGATCCTTTTAATTTGTCAAGTGGGGTGAAATCCCAAAGAGTTTGGAGTGCTGCATGGACATGTAGCAGTTTCTAGAATTTGGAAAACATTTTATGTCGAGTAACGTCAAAGCAACATGGTCATGTTCAATGGAGCGTGAACTGTCAACATTTGAGCTTTGTTCAGTGTTTATAGACGATGTCGAGCTTCACAGGCTTCGACACCATCATCATTTGCTTTTGTCTCCACATTTTATAAAATATTTTGAAAAGTTCGTAATTGGTCTGGCCTTCGGCTGTCTTGAACGAACCTATAAGCCCAAGCTTCTTAAAAACCAGTGGGGGGCTATCCGTGTCTAGCCAAGAGCGCAACCTTGCTTTCCAAATGTTGTCGATAACTTGTGGCGGGAATTGTGACAGCGGTTCATCAAAATTCCTGATAAAGTAATTGTAGAAATACTTGACGTACTCTCGATACTTCTCGTCGTGTTTCCCCACGTTCAAAATGATCAGAACTTGGTCGGGAGTGAACCCTCGAAACGTCCACCACCGCTGGTCACCCTTCTCCTTAAGTTTTAACAACGCTTGGCCAAGCAGACTGATGGTGTCACTCACAGGAAAAACTCTCTCTTCATGCATCTCATCGCCTCCTCGTGCCTTCTGTACTCTCAAAACTCTTTGCGTCTGTCGAACAGTCGAAGTTCCGGAAACAAGGCGAGCTAGGATAGATTCGGTAGATGTAGAGGCAGCTCCACTGCAGGTGAGACCGACAGTCGTGAGCAAAAGAAATACCAAGACACGGCGAAGACGCATGGCCACTGTGCCAATTCGGAAGTGCTTCTCTCTCGAAAAGCAGCGATTGACAACAACAAATTCGATCCCGAGATGTACACAAGATGTTTTTACCGGCACAGTTCTTAATGTTTACGGTAAAACACTTTACACTGTACACATCGTCGGTGTGATGGCGGTAAGGCTTACATGTACATGTACCGCTTTGGAAAGTTTTACTTGCTGCTACGCGAAGGCCTACTGCGTCTGCTTTCGCATTCTTCACTCTGGCCTTTTCTCTCTTTTAGGAAGACCGAGACTACGTTATGGGGCTTTTACCGCCAGAGGCATGTTAGGTACTGGCTACTAACTAGTTAGGTAGTTAAACTGCTCAAGTATGTCGAACTTATCCTCACGAGGACACATAGACTTAATGTTACTGTAAAAGTTAGTATCGATGCGAACTACTACCATATAACAAGTAGTCAGTTAAAATTTGTAGCGATCCCTCACGTGATCAAGAATGCGGCGCAGCATCCAGCCATCGCTGGGAGTGATAGTAGTCGAGCTGTACGCCATCATGATGGAGTTCGGGAAATCCTTGGACGGCTTGGTCTCCAGTCCGTAAAAATCCGGCAAGCCGAAGCCGTGGCCGATCTCGTGACCGATAAACAGGATATTCTCGTCATACAGGTTGCTCAATGTGTCGTTGAGACTCACCTCCTGGCCCCAATCGTAGCCGAAGCCGTATGGAATATCCTCCTTGAGCCAAAAGGACACATCGAACGGCTCACCTGGACACGCACTCGTGTCTGACCACTGGTTGTTAACGTTGTCGTAGAAGCGGTAGCACTCGTCCGGACACTGCGGCACACCGTCCGAGTCGACGCTTCCTTCGTAGAATGGACCGAGGGAGTTATCTGTCCATTGGAACTGGGTCTTGTCCTTGGCCGCCCAGCCCACCATGTTGACCTTGAGTTCCGTGAACGGCCAGCAGTTGTAACCCTCGAGCCACTTGTTCCATTTGTTGTAATGACGCTCGAGGATTCCCTGGAACAAGGACGCCACATTCTTGGGCAGCTTCGTCTTGCTGTCCCAGCGAACGCAGTAGTTAATCGATCCCTTGTTGTGCACGAACTTGTCCATGAGGAAGTTCTTGTTGGCCATGACGTTCCAGTTGGCCTTGTCGGACGTGTCAGCGTTCGGTCCGATGCGGTTCTGCCAGACCCAATCCAGGTACTCCTCGCTGATGTACTCGGTCGGTTCCGCTACGACGCATTCGCCGGACTTGGAGGTGATTTTGCCGAACGTGGGCTTGGTACTGGTGATGTTGGTGCCGGTTGATGCGACAATTGGAGCTCCCCATACCGACATACTCTGAACGACGTCACCCCCAGAAGTTTTTTCACCTTGTTGCAATTGTTCTTGGCCCTGGAACTGTTCTTGATTGGCTGAAGTTTCGGTTGTAGTCGAGGACCTCAAGTTTGGTGTCGGCTGCGCGTCGGCTCCTACAGTTGAGCCAGTCGTAGTTGGTGTACTGGATGGCGTCTCAGTCTCGGGAGCCTCTGTGGCTCCTTGATCTTGGGTCGTTTCCTTTGATGAAGTCCCTTGATCTCCACTAAAGCTTGACGTCAAAGAAGCTTCTGCAGTCGGTCCTTGGGGTTCAACCCCGCTGGAGGCTGTGGAAGAAGCTGATACGGCAGCGCTGGAATCTGTCCTCGGAGTGCTCGGCTCTTGTTCAGGTTCACCTCCAGTGTTCGAGCCGCTACAGTCAACACCGAGCGTCCCCCAACCTTGATCACCACCAGGATCAGACCATTCTTGCTCTCCCCACCCGCCTTGGTTGGATCCGCTACAGTCAACACCGAGCGTTCCCCAACCTTGGTCTTCGCCGGTGTTAGAAGGCCAGCCCATTTGACCTTGGTCTCCAGGCACCCACCCTCCTGCATGTCCAGCCCATCCTAGACCTCCGACACCAAAGGAATCACCTGACGGCCAGCCTTGGCCAGTTTCGGTGGACTCACCAGTCGAAGGGTTCGTGAATTGCGAAGGTGTCCCAAAGCCGTTGCTTCCGGAAGGAGGAGTTAAGGTATCTGTTGTTACGGGGGCCACCGTGCCTGCTGTCTGCGCTACGTCATTGCCGCCATCGAAGTCGAACGCGGACGACGTAGCGGCCGAAGCGGCAGCGAGAAATATTCGCAGCGTCGGACTCGATTTCATCCGTGATAAAGAGCAAGTGTCTCTACAACACAGCAGGTCTCGAGCAACCGGACCGGATATGTGTCGTTTGGCAAGCCTCGTCGGTCGTGCCTCATGTTCACTTGAGTGATCTGTTCTTTTTCCGATCAACATCCTGGACACCAGCCTGGAGGCCACAAATGCTGGGGAAAGCCTTTACGAAAGAACTGTAAATTGGGATGGTGAATAAATGCCTCTTTATACTACTCAATATTAATGAGTCAGCTTGTCACGATCAAAATTAACTTTATCCGTGTTGTCGTTGCAGGTGCCTTGCTGTACGGCCGCCATTTATGAGTTGTGTCTAAACTAACTTATGGTCGCAACTAGCAATCTGTTTCCTGTACTGTATCCAGGGCGGAACTGTTGGCAGAATATGAATCGCCGGAATTGATACATGTATCGATCTAGGTAGCATTACGTCTGCTGTGGCCATCCGTTGCTGTCCCATCACAGCTTTTAATGACAATTGTGAATAAACTACAAGGTGCAAAGGTGCAAAGCACCAGTCCAGACTGTAAGTCAATGAATCGACTTTGAAACATGGCCGAGGTCATCGGGTAGTCGTTAGCTATAGTTAAGTGACAACAATGGACAGCACTCCTAAAGGAAGACTTTTTGAAACATGGTGCATGTACACTTTTCGCTTGAACGTCCACTAGTCCATGTATACTGTATACACATATGTACCTTTTTTCTGACGTGTACGGTACATGTACATGATCGATGGGGTTACAGCGTGCTTCACTCTTACGTTGAGAAGACAAGGGAAACTGTGCATGAACCTCTGTATTTTGGACGTAAGTACTGTACTTTCATGTACCATGATGTACTGAACCATGTGCCAATCCACGCAGAGTTCACAAGGATGCTATGCCTTTATGATCGAGGTTCACACACAGTTCACACACTGTGTGTACAGACTAGACGACGCGAAACTCATACCAAGTTAAGACCCCAAAGTGGTATCGGCATGGTGCAGTTTCCTCTGTTGGAAGCGTTGTTGACTCATTGAAGACAAAAACAGCAGGCGTGCTTCGTAATAGCCCTGGCCTTCGAGTCGCAGGTTACGACGAGTGTTTTCCACCTTGGGTCGCTGTTCGTGCCGTTCGTGATTTCCATCTTGTTCAACGAAGTGATGCGACCAATAGTTCGTTATTAACGATGTGATCAGTTGCCGTTCCAGCCGTTCAGGCGTTCCATCTTGCTCAACGACTTGAATACCGGCTCGTGTAGTCTTTATCCCAACTCTACTGTCGTGCACGGCGACAGTTTGGAGTGAAAGCTGCAACAAGACCACGATAGTGCATCTGGTCATTGGAACTGCGAGGGTACTCGATTTCCAACTTCCAGTTCACTCCGGTCCGAACGATAATTCACTATTGCATTCTCCACCATGAGATCAAGCTTCGCTCCTAACTTCTTCGTCGCTGCCCTCCTAGCCACCACCTCACTCGCCGATGAAAACCTAGGCAAGACTTCAACTGGTGATGTTATCGACAGCATGTCGGTATGGGGAGCTCCAATTGTCGCATCAACCGGCACCAACATCACCAGTACCAAGCCCACGTTCGGCAAAATCACCTCCAAGTCCGGCGAATGCGTCGTAGCGGAACCGACCGAGTACATCAGCGAGGAGTACCTGGACTGGGTCTGGCAGAACCGCATCGGACCGAACGGTGACACGTCCGACAAGGCCAACTGGAACGTCATGGCCAACAAGAACTTCCTCATGGACAAGTTCGTGCACAACAAGGGATCGATTAACTACTGCGTTCGCTGGGACAGCAAGACGAAGCTGCCCAAGAATGTGGCGTCCTTGTTCCAGGGAATCCTCGAGCGTCATTACAACAAATGGAACAAGTGGCTCGAGGGTTACAACTGCTGGCCGTTCACGGAACTCAAGGTCAACATGGTGGGCTGGGCGGCCAAGGACAAGACCCAGTTCCAATGGACAGATAACTCCCTCGGTCCATTCTACGAAGGAAGCGTCGACTCGGACGGTGTGCCGCAGTGTCCGGACGAGTGCTACCGCTTCTACGACAACGTTAACAACCAGTGGTCAGACACGAGTGCGTGTCCAGGTGAGCCGTTCGATGTGTCCTTTTGGCTCAAGGAGGATATTCCATACGGCTTCGGCTACGATTGGGGCCAGGAGGTGAGTCTCAACGACACATTGAGCAACCTGTATGACGAGAATATCCTGTTTATCGGTCACGAGATCGGCCACGGCTTCGGCTTGCCGGATTTTTACGGACTGGAGACCAAGCCGTCCAAGGATTTCCCGAACTCCATCATGATGGCGTACAGCTCGACTACTATCACTCCCAGCGATGGCTGGATGCTGCGCCGTATTCTTGACCACGTGAGGGATCGCTACAACTTTTAACTGGCCTGCGTTCTGTCACTTGAGTCCTTTGTCGTTAGATTCATGGTTTAGAATCAACTCTCGATGTTTCTCAAATGGTTTTCGTTCTTACACACACAAGTTGTCAATTATGAGAAAACGCAGCTCACAGATCTTGATAACGGAACGCTTCCGTTCCATCATCATTCATTAACCTTCTATAATTAATAACCTCTTCAAAACGACTGTAAATAGTTAATTTTTAAACCAAACTGGCCTCCATAGATTCATACCCCGTCTAAATGACGATTATCAATCTATGATGTGTCTCACACCACCTCCATCACATCAAGTTGATGGCCATTCCTGAACTTGCTGTGCCATTGCAACATGGGAGAAGTCCGTCAGCGTCGCCAGGCGGCACCCGCGGCCTCTCCGTTCCCTGCTAATGCAGCCACTTCCTACGACCTTCCGCTCGACAAGAAGAACCGTCGCCGTTTCCACCTGTCGCTGCCTCGTGGGTGGTTCATTCTACTGGGTTTTCTGGTCTTCTACGCCTCCGCCTTTGGAATCGTGACCTTCTGGCACACGTGGCTGCCTCAGCCCAAAGATATACATGCACCAGCTAATGAATTTTCAGAGGCAAGAGCACGTGTGGTGCTGGAGGAGATCATGAGCTTCGGATATCGTCCAGTGGGAACGAAAGCCAATGAGGAATTGACGCCGAGTTATTTATTGGAACAGGTAAAATAAAGTAGTGGAAAGCAGTATTGTGTTATTGTAGTACTAATGTATTATTGTTAAATTGAAGATTGAAGAGATCCGCGCATCGAAGCCGGAAGGAGTAAGTGTGGACGTCGACGTTCAGAGACCTTCGGGTGCCTTTGGATTGGACTTCATTGCCCAGTTCCAGAATATTTACGCCAACGTAACCAATATTTTGGTCAAGGTGTCGCCGCCTAATCCAACACCCGAAGCGTTGAACAATTCTCTCATGATTTCGTCCCATTATGATGCGGCAATTGGCGGTGCTGCGGCCTCTGACGACGGTGTCAACATCGCTATTATGATGGAACTTCTCAGACTGTTCGTGCTCAACCCGCCCGAACACGCAACGCTCGTGTTCAACTTTAATGGCGCAGAGGAAACCATCATGCAGGCAGCTCACGGCTTCATTACGCAGCATCCGTGGACTGAAACAATCCGAGCTTTCATCAACTTGGAAGCTGCCGGTGCTGGAGGCCGCGAACTGCTTTTTCAAACGGGAAGTGATGAGTTGGCACTGGCCTACGCACAAGGAGCCAAGTACCCGCACGCTAGCATCATCGCCCAGGAGCTGTTTCAGTCAGGTATCATCCCTGCAGATACGGACTATCGAATCTACCGAGATTTTGGCTATGTGGCTGGTATGGACTTTGCGTACATTGCGAACGGCTACGTGTACCATACCACTTTGGACGATATTTCACGTATTCAACCTGGAGCGGTACAGCGTCTTGGAGAGAACGTTGTGGGTGTGGTGGCTCAGTTAGGAAACGAACCTGGACGGTTGAAGCGAGTGGCTGAAAACCCGCAGACCTCCCGAACGTTCTTCTCGGACGTCATGGGACTTACAATGGTGACTGCAAGCAAGGAATTGACGTTCATCCTGTGCGGTGGTGTGCTCTTGTTGGCCGTGTTGTACCTCGTACTATCCCACGTCTCGTTTTCAGAGCGCTTGACGGCGTTTGTGCTGATTTCAAGGTGTTTTGGTGCTGCTATAGCTGCGTCGCTGACCGTTGGTGTGCTGTTGAGTCTGTATGCTCCCCTTCCGTGGTACTCGCAGCCATATCTCGCTGGTGCGCTCTTTCTTGCTCCGGCACTCGCTGGAATGGTGCATCAATTGGCTTCTGTTCTCGATAACAAGACGGATAAACCCACACCCGAGGCTCTATGGCGTCTTGAGGAAAGCCTTTTTGAAGCCATGATGTGTATCTGGATGGGAGCGTTGGCGATCTGCATGCAACTAGGTTTGATCTCGAGTTACATTCTGGCTGTGTGGATCGTTTTCCCTCTCGTGGGCCAAGTTCTGTGTCAAATTTTGCAGCGCTTCCGCTTGTTCTCATCGACGATGTACATTTTTATCTCGCTGGGTGCGATGATCATCCCCGTGATCCACACAATGTGCTGTTTCGCGATTGCGTTGATGTTCTTCATCCCTCTGCTGGGACGTAGTGGTCCAGTTATTCCTCCGGATGTGGTGTTGTCCCTATTGATGTGTATCATCCTGTTGGTAAGTTACCTGTTGGGGGTAGTATACTCTGTGGAATTTGGACACTCACGTCATTTGATATGTAGATCATGGTATCGTATTCCGGCCGTGTATTCTGCTTCCTCCCAGTAAAACACCTTAAGTTGATCCGGAACGCCTGCATCGTCATCACCGTGATGGCAACGGCTTATGCTTCGATTCGGTACGTGTGTGCTCATTTGTATAGGGTATCTGCCGATATATGATGTTCTTACGAGACGTGACGCTGTGGTTGATCTTCAGCAATCCGTACTCCGACATTTGTCCGAAGCGTATCATGCTTCAGCATGTTCAACGCGAGGTGGTGCTTCCGAACGGCGACGTCCAGACGGACTCGGGTCTTTGGATCAATTCGCTGGATTTCCGTGGACCAGACCCGATCAAAAGCCACCTGGCTACTACGCAATGGAAGGATGCACGTATGCAAGTGGCCCCGGAAGAACTGCACGAACAGGCAGAAGTGTACGGTCACATGCCCTGGTCCCTTCCAGTGAAGCACATGCTTCCTGAAGACAAGTCTTGGTATCTCCCAGCTGCCGCCCCTAAGTTTCCCAGTGACGCTCACAAAGCTAAGTAAGTCCCTTGCTTGTGGTTTGAGTAAATACCAGTCTCACTTACTTCGTTTATGACTACAACAGATTGGAAGTTCTGTCGTCGACGTACTCGAAAGAGACAGATCATCGCAAAATCCACTTTATGTTCACAGGTCCATCGCACATGAATCTCTTCATTGATGCCAAGAAAACTAAAGTGACGTCATGGTACGTACGCTACAGTAAAATTGTTATGGAAGGATCGAAACTCTAATGAATGTTTTAAACCGACTGCAGGTCAATGGGAAACGGAGTCAGTGGACCTGTAGTCGAGGCTGAAGATGCCTATATCCTTCAGTTCTGCAGCGGTACTGTTCCATCGAGCTACCACTTCTGGATCGAGGCAGAGTCCAACAAACCCATCGACGTCGCTTTTGTTGGCCACTTCCTGGAAATTACGACGCCCGAGATGAAAGAATTCTCCGACGCGCTACCGTCTTGGACGGTTGTCGCCTCTGCAGTGTCCACCTGGACGAAGATGCAGATCTAGCGACCTCTTCTTGTTTAGCTGTGCTCACCTGCAGTTTTGCTAGAAGTATAGTTGCTTCACATTACGTTATGAAAGGTTCATCATGATCACTTAACATTGGATGGTATGGAGGGGATCACCAGTCAGATAGCATCAAACTTTGCTATACCGATGTCTTCAAACACCTGCTCGGTTTGACTTGGTACAGCAGCGGCTTTTGCTTAGTGCAACGAACATTTCAGAATCTGCTGTCAAGAAAAGAGGTTACACTGCGTCGGGCTTCGAGTTAGAACTATTTGCTATTTATCAAGATGCCATGGCGAAGCGTGATGACATGGGGGAGGTTCTTAAAGAAAGCATTGTTGAAACCCAGATGTATTCAAGATCTTGAATCGTCAGTGGTTGAGTGCAAGTTGTTGTGTCTTGCAATCCCTTCATCATCGCTTTCGTCGCTCTCCACCAGCTCTTCAGGGTTGACAACAAAGTCATGTTCCAAATAGTTGAGTGTGCGGTCATTGGAATTGTCACTTAAGCCGCGTTGAGCACGTCGAGACTGCACTCGCATGGGGGCTGCATCATTAACTACTTGGCCTTCCCCAACTCCAGCGTTTGAGTCTGAAGCCCTCAGTTCCAGCGTTGTAGTGGCATCAAGTAACTCGTTTTCATCGTCGTCTGAAGATAACTCGTCCTCTGAAAGAGCCATTTTCTTGGGTGTATACTCATGACGGAACTTAAGGAAACCTTCCTTGGTAAATTCGAGCTCTTCTACTCCATTATTCTCTCTGTGGATAAATAGTAAGTTTAGAACATCTGTCAACAGGGATCCCTGTACACGTTTAAAACGTACACAACATTGCCGTAAGTTTCGAGGAACCTCTCCGTATCCTCTAGTGACAGCGTCGAGCGACAACTTGCGAGAAAAAGCCTCAGCTCCTGCATACTTACACGACCTCGACGGTACGTGTCCAACAGTTTCCACTCGTCTTCCAGGACCTTTTCATTCCTCAACTTTCTCTCCGTCTCGCCAGCATTTGGCTCTGGAATTTGTTGGATCGGTACTTCTTCTGCTACTGAAGTTTGTGCTGGAATCTCTTGAGCTTCAGGTGCGTCACTTGCAACTGGCACCTGCACATTGATATGACTATCTACGATCTTGATGAACTCTGCAGCAATTTTTTTTTAATGAAAACATGTTGGATGGAGTAATTTGCAGTTGCTTTACCATTGAGATAAACTTCTCCAAGTTCATGGACTTGAACTGTGTTGACGTCCAGCCCCAACTACCATACAATCGGGTGTGAATTATTTGCCGTTCAACAGATTAAATGCACGAGGTCAACACACCAGAGCAAACAACCGGCAGGCTTGGCCAGCCGAGACGGCGCCATCTCCATCCGTGTCGAAGTAGCGGAAGATCTACTTTATAGATTTCGCCTGTGAATTCTTTGAAAGTTTTTACATACAGCCAACGTAGCTTACCACGCGGAGGTCGTCGAGATCGACGTCGCCCAGCCGCTCGACTCGCGAGTCGAAGGAGGCTTGGAACGAGGCCTGCACGATATCCATCCTTGCTCTAAAGGGTCGCTAAGTGGGAATTCCCAAGGCGGCATGTATTAACGGACAGAAGAGTCGGAATGCAAGTGCAGCAAGTGCATCGCATCACGTTCCGACGTCAGGACGAGTGACGATCGCTGCTGCGCCGACCCAACGAAGAGCTCAAACGTCCGAGCAGAGCATCGTCAAGGACCATCACTGGCACATCATGGCGGCATCATGTTAAACGAGCGTTTCGACCAGCAAAGAGGGGGAGGCTGCCGGAGCAGCAATAACCTTTCACTACTTCTACGTATGGCTGTATGCATGTAGCAAAGACTGTTACATGTATGTCGTCGTGACGTGTAGGCTACATGATGTAGCCGTGCGCTAGGCTAGCGCCGCTAGCACGAAGCGCCATGTAAATTACCCTTGTAAATGCATTCGTGTAAGGCTCAACTGTGACTCGGAGCGCATCACTTCTGTATCAGCTGCAGTATCCCGACAGATCTAGGATCGACGTTCTGATTGGCCGTCAACTTCAATACGAAGAGAACACAGACGGGACTGTTGGGCTCTATATACCCAAAATCTCCCTTACCACGCCAAAAAAGTTTGAGTGTGCTTCTCTGGAAGAGACGAGGAATGTCTGAAGTAAGTGGCATAAACTCATAAACCCTATGCGCTTGTCAGCACAGGAGTGACTCGCTAGTGAGAGACGAACTTCGTCACGAAGGAGCTTCCGACTCCGTTCCAGGAGATCTCTACGTAGCGTTTTTAAAGCCAAACACGAAATGAGAACGGTTGGCCATTTTTGCTGACATGATGATGAGCTGATACGGATGGGCAATCACGCGGCAGAGACAGGACATGAAGTGGCTCACTTCGACTTGCACTGGAAACCGGGTGCAAGCATTGCTTGCCAAGCAACCAATAGACTCTGCTGCTTGTTTTATTATTTGCTACTGAGCACATTATGCTGTTCATATATGAGCGGTGTGAAGCCACTGCAGAGACGATAGAGCCAAAGCGTGTGAGGAACTCTTACTTGCACAGCTTTGCTCCGTAGGCGGATTCTTGAAGGCGGGCTGTCAGCGCTATAGGTGGACACAATCGCATCCAGTGTTGCACTGCAACACACACCTGAACACTGTTCAGTGAATATTGTCAGCCAGCGACGGCACGCATAATTGTTGGTGCATTGTCCACATCAAACAGGAAGCTCTGAGCAATCGGAGCCGCCATTTATGGCAGAGGAAACTACGAACCCAAGCAAATCTGCTCTCGGCTTGAGTTGTTTCGTTAATTGAACCTCCACAAATGCAGTGAAGGTGCCCATATCAGCATCTGCGGGTTTAACAACCGAGTTGAAGTGCAGTTAAAGGCCAATCTCCTTGGTAAAACTATATCGCAAGCTTCGGAGCGAGCCCGTATTGACTTCATAGCTTGTATGGGCCGAAGCGATATACAGGTGATGGGGAGGTGACTTTGCAAAATCGACGCTAAATTCGGGCACATCCACTTCAGAAGTCGCATCACCAAGGGCATCATCCAAGCGCAGTGTTTCGACTGCATTCGCTGCGTAAAGTATCTAGCTATCGCGTGCTGACATTCATGTTGTTGCAGCCTCCGCAAGGAAGTCCGCGAAGGACTGCAAGCGCTTTTGGGTCTCTTTTTGGTGGTATCTGCCCTTTTTCAAGCAGGAACAAAAGGGGGATGCGCCTCGCAACAGCCGCTCTGCCCCGCGTTTGCGCCTCCAGCAGGAGCGACAGGGCGAAGAGAATCGACGCGCCATACAGAACTCAAGTGAGCCCGATCCCAAAAAGGGCTCTGCTTTTTCTCTATGGCTTTTGGTTTCACTTCACTTCGCAACTTCCGTCATGCTGGTCATGCACGACGAGTCTTCTTCTCCTTCTTCACTCCCGGCACTGGCCAAGCGCGACAAGTCTCGCCCTCTCGTTTGGCAGCAAGAGACGCCCAATTACCCTCCAGAGCCACCGCTCTCACCTCCGACTGACAATGCCAAGCCCAAGAAGAAACCCAATAAGCAAGTGTACGTGTGCACCGAAGTCCACTGCGGAAAGCAATTCCCGCGGTCTTTTGCACTTCGACGCCACATGCGCATCCATACGGGCACCAAACCCTATGCCTGTGACACTGAAGGCTGCACGCAGCGCTTCAACACGTCTGGAAATCTGAGTCGACACAAACGTATCCACAGCGGAGAGCGGCCGTACCCATGCATCTTCGAGAGCTGCGGTAAGCGCTTCAACACGAGCACCAAGTTGAAGCGCCATATGCGCATCCACTTTCCGGAGGGACAGAACCTGTTCCGGTGTCTTAACCAAGCGGGCTGCAACTGGAGCTGCGACAACTACAAGGAGTTCGCGCAACACCAGAAACTGCACCACAACATCATTGTCGGCGCGCAGCAAGACCCGTACGCACGGCAACAGGAACTGAAAGATCAACAGCACCACGACCATGCAACTGTTGCGGTTGCTGAATCTGCTACAAAGGACAACGACTTCTTCTCCACTGCAGACACAACTCGAGAGTATTCGGAGAACCTTTCGTACGGCAACCACCACGTGTCTGCTGTCCCTACGGGGAGTTTCCTGTACCCCAACACCTTTGACAAACCCAAGAACAGTGTGTTGGCACCTCCCCGAAACAAACTCATGGGTCATACGTACTTTGGCTCCGAGAGTCTCCCGACTATGTTGCCCAAAGAGCAGAGCAAAAAGTCGGATCTGGACCATCTGTATGGGTCGGACCAACGCCGCATGAAGCCGACCAATGCTTTTCCTTCTGTGCAGTATTCGAGCACTGGCGGCTCGTTCTCCATCAGCTCGGACAGCGCCTTCAACCGTCCAAATTTCACCACCAACAGCAGTCACTTTGCTCCGTTGAGACCTGAAGAAGGCCGCAGTGATCACAGCTATGATCAAGAGCAACAGCATCAACATCAGATGCTGCCACCACCAGGCAATCACGTTCTTCGACCGCCGCCGCAGAGCAACGAGGACAGCAAATTCGGTGGATTTGCTGTACCACCACCGATGAACCCTGCGGCGCCGGAGTTTACTGGTGAAGAACTCAACGTGGTGCTTCAGCTCATGAACGAGAATTACTAAAGAGCCCGCTGAGGCTCAAAGTGTAGTTATTGTGACTTGTTTTTCTAGTATTTCGAAGAGAGTTGTAGATAGTGATGAAAGGTGCGCTTGAGATCTTGCTGTTTGTCTGGGAAGTGGCTAAAACAGTAAGAGTACATCGCATCCTTGTGGTATTGACTTGGTATCATCAGTCCATGTGTAATATTTATTGTAGAAAAATGAACAGACCTTGGCGTGGGCAATACATTTATTCACAGTACGCGCTGCACATTAGGTTCGTGCAGCACGTGAAAGAGCTTCAGGAGGCAACACAGTTACAACTCCCATACAGTCTCGTCGTTCTCGTCGTCGGAGCCTTCTTCCGGTCCGTAACTCAACTTTTCCTTGGTGCGACTGACACTGGCGTCCTTGTGCCTGTCGATACTATTTGTCGACCTCACAGCGCGCATGATGCCTTCGTCCTTCACGTGCCTCTTGAGGTTGTGACTACTGCTGGTGATACCAATACCGGCACGTTCCAGTCTATCTTTTCGGCTTGTGGATGGTCGTTCCGATGAAGACTCGCGTTTTGGTTCTCTGCTGCCACGTCTTGAGCTCTGTGGAAGTCGTGCATCGGAACGCCGATGCAGATGTCTGGAGTTAGGAGCACTGAGAGGAGGCAGTGCCTCACTTCGTTTCCGATTGTGCTCCTTAGAGCTAGGGTGTGAGCTAGTGGGTGGTTGCACTAGCGTTAGACGAGCTCCTGTCGACGGGCGGTGCATTTTGCGCAGCGCATTCCAAAGCGGTCGCGTCTCGGAGACGTCTGCTGTCACTTGGCTGCTTGGTAGTCAACAGAGAGAAACACATGCCTTGAATTTAGTACACGTGGTGCAGATGGACAGATGCCAGTAGCTGAGCGAAAGAATTCAAACGTACGAGATGGTATTGGTGAGCGGACTGACATCACTCTCGGACTCTTGGAAGCAGACGCAGCGTGACATGAGCTTCCGGCAACGCTGACACTTGCCGTCCCATGCCAGTGGTGAGCTGGAGAGCGTGGGGGTTGCGCTGGTGGAAGACTCGGTCGGCTGCCCCATAGCGAAGAAGTCCGAGCGGGTTCCTGAGCGCTTCAGAGGATAATCGCAACTAAAGACGAGATGGCGACTGTGGTCATTACGATTTTGACGCATAGGCGTGACAGTCGTGACTACCTGTAAGACTTAAATCCCTGCTTTATTTAATAAAATTTAATAAATGGAAAGAGGATGTTCAACGTTAAAAACCCTGTTATAAATGATTTACTTGTTAACATAAATTTGGTTGTCAACCACAGCTGCTGCTGTGCACGATCGATCGATGAGCTCAGCGTTTTCGATGGACTTGAGCTCGCAAGTTGAGCACCAAAACGCCATCTTCCCACAGATCCCTATGCAGCGCCATCGTATTACAGGAGGATACCTGTAGCTTCGCCGCCATAAGCAGCACCGTTTTAGAGTTTACGAACATCCTGCTTTAGAGCCAGCTTTCCACACACCAACTCGTTCGAAATACATTAGACGACGCGAGCATTTGTGGACCGCTCGCAGCGTTCCAATCTCTTTGTCTGTCTGGCTGACGACTTGAGCTGTCGAGTTGAGGTGTCAGACGTTCTGAAGTTTGCAATGGCCTGTTGTCGGACATCGAACGGAAGCGGCAGCCGAATGAATGGATGCCAGGGAGAGTTCTAAATGGCGACAGGTCTGATTCGATGTGTGTTCCTGGGAAATCAGCACCACGGGTTCGCTGTCGCCACCTTTCCAATTCAAAAGTCGACGTAGGGAAAAGCGATCTGAATAACTGCGTCAGCGAGTCAAGCATTTTGGAAACTGGTGACAACCTTGACAGCGAGGAAAGGCCTGGCTTGGAGATCCAAGTCATAAGCAAGCAATGCTGCTGCCCTTGCTCTTTGCACTGCCGCTCCTTGGGCGTCTTCTCGTGGCCCAAGGCTATCCAGCATCAAACGCTCGACCAAAAATTCTCCATTCCACACCAAAGATCCCTAACGTAGTGTTGAGGTGACATGCAGTCTAAAACCAAGGCAATTACTGCCAAACTGACAGCGTTAATACAGTAACATAGGGAGTATTGACCCAAGTGGAAGTTGCCGTCGTTGAAGCTGCTCGTAAATGAATCATTCACTTATCAAGCAGTTCGTATTAACGATCTCAATTGCTCTCCAACTGTTTTACCCAATTGGAAACGTCTGCCATCCAGTAGCCAAGAGTCTTGCAGCCTGTCGCGATGAGCGGCTCCTTCGGCTTCGACGCCTACGACGACTTCCTGCAGACGCAGCCAGCGCAGTCGCAGAGTTTTCCCCTTACTCAGGCGTCGCAGTCTCAGTCGCAGTCGCAGTATGCCTTCGTGGACCCGAGCGAGCCCGACGCTGGCAATGCGGACTCGTTTTATGACCAATACCAGACTGGAACGCCGTTTTTCGACCAATCAACAGTCACCGATGACGTGGATAGCACCTTCCAGAGCCAACTGGACGATGCTAGCCTTGCAGGGGACTTCCAGAGCCTCACATTCGATGAGACGGCAGATGAAGACGCTTTGGATTACACTGCAAGAGAGCTGCCCAAGCACGCCTGCGCCTACTGCGGTCTGCATGATCCAGCGTCCGTTGTCAAGTGTGTAGCTACTGACAAGTGGTTTTGCAACTCCAGAGGCAACACCAGTGGTTCACACATCATCCAGCACTTGGTCCGCAGTAAGAACAAGGAGGTTTCGCTGCATCCAGAGTCCCCACTGGGAGAAACGGTGCTGGAATGTTACAATTGTGGCTGTCGCAATGCCTTTCTACTGGGTTTCATCCCTGCCAAGCAGGATTCAGTCGTTGTGCTACTCTGCAGAGACCCGTGTTTGCAGATGAACGCTCTGAAAGATATGAGCTGGGATATGTCTCAATGGTTGCCAATTATCGACGACCGCAGTTTCTTGCCGTGGCTAGTAAAGGTTCCTTCGGAACATGAACAGCTACGAGCGAGACAGATCACGTCCAGTCAAATTGCAAAGCTCGAGGACCTTTGGAGGGATAACCCGTTGGCTACTGTAGAAGATCTGGACCGACCCGGTATCGATGATGAACCGATCAAGGTTGAGACGGAGTATGATGATGGATATCATTACCAGAACATCTTTGGGCCGCTAGTGAAGATGGAGTCGGACTATGACAAGAAGATGAAGGAGTCCCAGACCCAGGAAGGCGTTATGGTGAGGTGGGACACCGGTTTGAACAAGAAGCGCAACGCTATCTTCACTTGCTCAAGGCCAGACTCAGATTTGAGACTCGTGCCTGGTGATGAGATCCGTCTGAGGTTAGGACCGAGTGCGAGTATGCTGTACGGAAAAGACTGGGAAGGAACAGGCCACGTGTTAAGACTGGAAGAGTCAGAAGTTACTCTTGAGATGCGTAGCAACAACGCCCCAATCGACATCACGGACGGATATCTCGTGGACTTTGTGTGGAAGTCGACGTCGTTTGACCGTATGCAGGCTGCGATGAAGACTTTTGCGGTGGATGACACGTCGTTGACAGGATACTTGTACCACAAGATTCTAGGTCACGATGTTACGGTGCAGCAGCTACGCGTTCCTCGCTCTGTCGGCACCCACTTCTCAGCTCCTGGTTTACCTGAGCTGAATGGGCCTCAGATTGAAGCTGTAGAGGGTGTGCTGAAGAATCCGCTCAGCTTGATTCAGGGTCCTCCAGGTACAGGCAAGACCGTAACGTCGGCGTCTATCGTGTTCCACATGTCGAAGCAGAACATGGGTCAAGTGTTGGTGACTGCGCCAAGTAACATTGCTGTGGACCACCTGACGATGAAGATCAGTGCAACGGGACTTCGTGTTGTGCGTCTTGCTGCTAAGAGCCGTGAGGCTGTGGCCTCTTCTGTTGAGCACCTTTCACTGCATGCAATGATTAAGTCACTTGACTCTCCTGACAAGGCCGATTTGCGCAAACTGATGCAACTGAAGGATGACCAGGGCGAACTATCGTCGCAGGATGAGAAACGTTTCAAGGCACTGAAGCGCCAAGCCGAGCGTGAGATACTCCAGGCAGCGGACGTCATTTGCACGACATGTGTTGGTGCTGGCGATCCACGTCTTTCGAACTTCCGTTTCCGTCAAGTCTTGATTGATGAAGCTACTCAAGCTACGGAGCCAGAGTGTCTGATCCCGATTGTCCAGGGTGCTAAGCACGTGGTGATGGTCGGTGACCATTGCCAATTGGGCCCCGTTGTGATGAATAAGAAGGCGGCAAAGGCTGGATTGAACCAGTCGCTTTTCGAGCGCCTGTTGCAGATCAAGCCGCCCCACCACCCGTACCGCTTGCGTGTACAGTACCGTATGCACCCGTTCCTGTCGGAATTCCCGTCTAATCAATTCTACGAGGGCGAGCTCCAGAATGGCGTGTCTGCAAGTGAACGCCAACTGTCCAACGTGGACTTCCCATGGCCGAATCCTAACAAGCCGACATTCTTCTACATTTGTCTTGGCGCTGAGGAGATTAGTTCGTCTGGCACTAGCTACTTGAACCGGACAGAGGCGAGCAATGTGGAAAAAATTGTTACGACGTTCTTAAAGGGCGGTGTGTTGCCATCGCAAATTGGCGTCATTACACCATATGAAGGACAGCGCGCGTATGTGGTCAGCTATATGCAGCGCAACGGATCCATGCGCTCTCAGCTTTACAAGGACGTGGAAGTTGCAAGTGTGGACTCTTTCCAAGGGCGTGAAAAGGACCTGATTATTCTTTCGTGCGTGCGTTCAAACGAGAACCAGGGCATTGGTTTCCTGAGTGACAAGCGCCGTTTGAATGTTGCTCTCACTCGTGCCAAGTACGGTGTTATTGTGCTGGGCAACCCTCGAGTACTGTCGAAACAAAAACTTTGGAACGACTTGCTGAATCACTACCGCGACAACCGCTTGATCGTTGAGGGCCCGTTGAACAACCTGACACCCTCACACATGCAGTTCCCACTGCTTGATAAGCACCGGAGACAAGGAGATCAGCGTAATGGTGGTGGGTTTAACCGCAATCGCGGACCTGTGCCTCCTCTGGACTCGCGCTTTGATCCGCGCTACGATCAGTCTGGAATTCCTCCTCTCGACCCTCTTGCAACTGGAGGACTGCCTCCACCTGCACCCTCACGTGGCAATTCGCGTCGTGGACTGAGTGGTTATGTGCCTGGAAGTATGGGCCCACTTACGCAGGATGGAATGACTCAGTCGTCGCTTGAAATGGACGGCCCCTTCACTCAAGTGGCACAAACGCAGTCGTTCAGTCAAATGTCGAGTGACAAGTTCGCGATGTCACAGGATAGCTTCGGCTACGAGCACGATTTCAAGTCACAGAACATGCCGATGTCGCAAGATTCCCGTGCCCCTGGCAGTGATTTCTACTAATACGAAGATTGGTGCAAAACTCGATTAAGGCTGACGACGGAAGGGCAGCCAGGACCTGTGTTTGGCTACCGGTAGTAGTGTGTGAACCACTGTACTGACGCTTCTGAAATGGACAAGTGCTCGGTTTTGTTGCCTGATAGTTGGTGGCCAACAGCTATAGCGCTTCAAAAACTGCAGACGCAGGGCGACCTGATCGACGAAGGAGAGGGGGGGGGGAGGAGAGTCTCGTAGTGTTGGCAGGACCAATCCAAGTCAGTCCTGGAGCAAGGTGTACTGCAATAATTCAAAGGTCTCCCAGTGAACGTCACACGAGACTGCAGCGAAAAGGAAGAATATAAAGGAGCGGAAAACTCGGTGCTCCTGGAGTCATGATTCATCTGAGTGGTCTTAGCAGCCTCTAAGTCTTCAATTGGATGCTTGCGTTCGTTCGACGAAGCCTTTTATAGTGTGGCTGTTTCTCGTTTATTTTGGCTGCCAGCCTTCGTGTTTTTATCTTCTCGTGTTGTGTTCTGGGCTCACTTCGTTTTCTGCCAGCGTTCGCTCGACAATGTCTTTCAAGCCTGAATTGTTCGAGGACGAGGAGGGCAAGAAGTTGCCTCTAGCGAACGAGAACGAGCTGTTCATCCTGCAACGTGCGAAAATCACTTTCCAGTGCAAGACACCCGAGTAAGTTGTGCTTTTCGTGCTTTTCACGTGGAAATCAGGTCGGCTAACCGTAATTTCTAGCCACGCTTTGTTCAAAGGTAAAGGGCGGATCTATTGTACCACACAACGCATCATCTTCGTTGCCGAAAAAGGTATTACCCAGAATGGCTGCTACTTCGAGGCATTTGTACGTAAAGTGCTGGTCAATAGCATGAAAAATCTGTCTAATGGTTAAACTTTTTGTAGGAAATCCCGTTGATAAAGATGACAGAGGAGAAATTCAACCAGCCAATCTTCGGGGCCTGCAGTATCTCTGGACTTGTAGCTGCTGTAAGAGTTTGTCAAAGCCGTTTTGGTTTATTTTTTATGTTTGGGACTGATGTGGTGGCTGTATTTGTCTTTCAAGAGCGGGGATATTGAATTAGGCGGCAATTTCTCTTGGAAAATTACATTTGCAAACGGCGGTACTGGTGTCGTTTTGCCTGTGTTCCTGCGGTTGATGGAAAAGCGCAAGAAGAAAGGTAAAACACTTCTGATTTCATTGAATTGGGGTTTGCAATTTGAACTAAGCGGAAATGATGTCTAAAATTCCAGAGGAGATCGATATGACTTTTGTGCAGAGTCAGAAGAAGGCCTTTGTCGACCCGAACGACCCCACTGTCATTTACATTGCTCAGCCTATCAAACCTGCTGCTGTGCAGAGCTCGTAGGCGCCTGACCGGGGTAGTGGGGACTGGATTCGCCATGCACGGTGAATTCCGCGTATGCACGTGCAAAAGTACTAATGAAATTTGTTTAAATAAAATACTCTCAAAAGTATCCTCGCAACCGTAAGGCAACTCAAACGCATAAACTATCCCTATAAGCAATTCGTACGAACAGTACGAATACTATCATACTTCAAGTACTACTGGAGCTGCATGTAGTTGATCGCCTTGTTGTCTGGTTGACTGATTGCCGTCACATGAGTAGAAACCTTTATCTGAGGCTACCGCAAGTCTGCTGTCTTATATAATTCACTGTTGAGTCACCCTTTTGCCTGACTAACCGCGATTTGCGCCAGCAGTTGTTGCACCACGTGCCTTTCGAATTTGCCAGCCTGTTCAATACCATGAGAGCACAGTGTTCACTAAAGTGTACAAATACTAAACACTGTTTAGTATTTGAAACTATCTACCATACAGCAGCTATCGGGTGTTTTCCTCGCACAGAGCGAGAGCAGACAGCACAAATAAAACAACGGCGCCACCACTTCCTTGGTTGCTCTGAAGGCTGACTCATTCCTGAATTCTCCACCATGAGATCAAGTCCAGTCCTGAACCTCCTCCTAGCAGTCGCGTTGGCTGCTCCGTCGTCTGCATTAGAAATTGCTAACCAAAACGTCATTCCGGAAGAGAGGGGAACCGTAGCTCCAGCTCAAAGTACGGATACTGCAAGTTCCAGTAGTCAAGTTTTGATGATGAAGTCTTCAAAAGAGCAGAAAGTAAGCGCTACGTTCACGGATACCTCGGGATCCGACGATATCGCCTACGTCTCCGTGTGGGGAGCTCCTGTTGTCGCAAAAACAACTTCAAACCACAGTGCTGCTGAACCCACTTTTGGTAAAATTACCTCGGGACCTGGTGAGTGTGTTGTTGCGGAACCCACGGAGTACATCAGCAAGAAGTATCTGGACTCGGTGTGGCAACGCCGGATCGGACCGACTTCCGACACGTCCAGTACATCCAACTGGAATGTTTTGGACAACAAGAACTGGATCATGGATCACCTAGTGCACAACAACGGCTACGAAGGACAAGGCTCAGTTCGAATGGACCGATGAATCAATGGGACCCATCTACGAAGGAATGTTGGACCCCACCAACGGTGTCGCTCAGTGTCCGGACGAGTGCTACCGCTACTACGACAACGTCAATAACCAGTGGTCCGACACGAGCAACTGCAAGGGCAAATCGTACGACGTCTCGCTGTGGCTGAAGGAGGATATTCCGTATGGCTTCGTCTACGACTGGGGCCAGGAAATTAGCCTCAACAACACGCTACAAAACCTCTACGACAAGAATATCCTTTTCTTCGCCCACGAGATCAGTCATGGCCTCGGACTGCTGGATTTCCCCAACTGCGTCATGATAATTGTTCTTTAAGGCCACCCACTCTCTTCGAGAATAGCACCGTATCGTCCGCAAAGAAGGCCACAGGGGCAGATAAACTCTCGTCCACATCTACACCTAGTTCAGATTTAGCTCACAGTAAATTGCCAAGTGGTTCAAGCGCTAGTGCAAAGAGGAAAGGAGATAGTGGATCTCCTTGTTTCACTCCTCGCGAGGGTCGAATGGTGTCTTGCGCCCAACCATTGATCATCAAAGAACACACTGATCATTGTACAGTAGACGAATCCATGATAGAAATACTTCTCCGAATCCTTGTTTCTCCATCACCTTGAACAGCTTGATGGGGAGAGAATCTACATGTAGTGCTGAGCTTCAGGTAGCGTCGAAGGAACTGCAACTTGAAGATGCGGGATTTATCTTAAGGGGGAATAAGCGAGGTCTGATGAAGTCTTGGTGCAGGATGCAGCTGGTTCAATGGTGTGTGCGAGACTTCGCACTGCGAGTTACAATGTGTGCTATAGTACACGTATTTGTTTCAAGGTGAAACTTTCAGAGGAGAAGTTGCGTGCTGCACAACACGGCGATGCCAATCCAATGATGCGTTGCAAACGCATGGATTCGATGAAGATGTACAATACATGTGCGACTAATATTTGAGGCTGCCTCACTGACTCAGTGACTGAGGCAGTGCCGCACCTGTTCACTTGGCTCATTTGAAGATCATCCGTGTCGGTCGCACCGTTTCCTAGGTTGCAATAATGCGTCTGGGCATCATCGTGCTTTTGGTACTCCTATTAGTTGCTAGTGTCGGTGGACGTAGTGAAGCGAGCACTACAGCCAACAATACTCTCCTGAGAAAAGAAGGGGAATCCACGGACCCAACCGATTCAGTCATCCAGATTCATGAAGAGAGGGAAGCTGGAGCAGCAGGAGTCTTCGGGACGGTTGTGAAGGCAGTACAGGCAAAAGCAAAGCTGAATATTATGCTGGGCCGCGGGTTTTCTCCCTCAAAAGTTATGAAAAAGATGAAGATCACATCTCTAAAGGACAAGAAATTCAATAATTTCGCTCGGTATTATGCTAGGTACTTGGCAAAGTATCCCAAGAAGGCCGCTACTTTGCCAGCGACCGCAGAAGATGTCGCTATGCTGGTGAAAATGAAGGGGTGGATTAAAGAACGCGTATTCCCACAACAAGCCGAACAAAAAATGCTAGCGTTTGGACAAAGTAACCCCAGGAAGTATTTACCACAGTACATGTCGATGTGGAGCAAGAACCAAGCTGATCTAGCCGCCAAGTTCAAGATAAAACATATTAAAAAGGTTAAATAGAAATCGAGATTTGACGAAGTGCGGCATGGATTTCGTGTCATGACATGCTGAGTAAAAAGAAATCGCTCAACAGTGAAACCAACCGAAGATGAAGAGAGGAATGGGTAATTAAATATTTGTATTCTCTAGGGTAATGTTTTTCTATAAAGCATTGCTTGGCGCTGGCCGTATAAATCCGTTATAGTGTTGGAGTACCTCTTGATGTCCGTCACTCCCGCCCTTTTCAGTTTTACTAGTATTTGTGGTGAATAGAGGCCCCTGTTAACCCAAGTCTTAAGCCTTGCGACTACAGGAGCGTCAATGTACCAATCCACATACTTGGCCGTATCCGTCACCCCAATCTTTCTGAGTTTCGCGCCAATGTCTGCTGGATCAATCCCTTGCTGAAGCCACTTCCGAAGCTTTGTCATCACAACTTCGTCTCCGCCGTTGCGCATGTACCACTCCGTGTATTTCGTCGTGTCCTTCACGCCAATCTCGATTAGATTGTTTTTGAATTGTGACGGAAGGAGTCTCTGGCTTTCCCAACGCTCGAGCCTCGGCAAGATGATGATATTGTCGGCGTCCTTGAAGTAAATCTTCATGTACCTGTTGACATTCCTTGACGCGAGGTTTTTCAAATTCTGCTCGACTTGAAACGGGAGTAGCTCTTGGGCAAGCCAATCCTTCATTTTGGGCAGAACGATGACATCTTCTGCTGTCTTTGGGAGGTTGGGCTTTTTCCCTGAGTACTTGGCTAGGTATCTTGCGTAAAATCTCGCGAAATTGTTGAAGTTCTTGTCTGACATCCGTACAACGCCCAGTTTCTTCAAAACTCGGGTAGGAGACAGACCTCGAGCTAGCATAATGTTGAGTTTGTTCCTCATGTTGACTGCCTTAGCACTTGCGATCACAATACTACCCAAGGTGATATCCCTATCTTCCTCTTCGGTTGTCGAGATCGGCTTGTCGCCCCCCCTCAAGAACCGTTGGTTAGTAGTAGCAGCCTTACTTTCTCTTGTAGAATCGGACGGAGAGATCTGTGCAGTTTCATCGAAGTGGACAGCATCGCTACGTCCAACCAAGCCAACCAGAAGCAACAGCACATTGACCAAAACGACGAGGGCCGACCGCATGCTGACCGCCGCCAAAGATCAAATAGCGCAATGACTCCATGATGTTGAGGGAATTACAACCGTGCGTGCCAGTCCGGCCACGATGTCCATGCATACGGTCACCACGTGAAACAATGCCGGTTGAACAGCTGGGGCTGGTAATCTCTAGATTGGCGTCGACCTCTCGAAAAGGCACTTTTAAAATTCATGACTTGAAATTCACCCCACAAGAGCATTATTTACAGTCGCATTTTAAATGATTTTTATGTTTACAAAGCACTCTAAGGAGAGAATGTATCGCCTACACTGTACATGCATGTACGTGTGTTCATGTGGTGGAATTTCCACACTGGACATTGTCACCACGTCGTCTTCTTCTGACTCTCACATCTTCGTGGGATGGGGTGGGGTGGTAGTCATATTTCATGAAGTGATACTAGTACAGTATACGTAGTGTTGGGTAAATTTTTACCAAGTTATTAACTATTACCGGTATTACCAAGTTAATATCAGTTATTAGTGTTAATACCTTTGGTGTAAGTTTGGTGTGTCACAATAATCACAAGATATTTCTCCCTCACCCTCTTACACTCTCGTTCTCAGCGATCCTCTACCTGTAGATGCGACTCGACGTAGCTAAGCTATGCATCAGGAGCGATCTAGATTTCGCAGTGGTCTCGGGCGGCCCGCAGGGGACGTGTGGCAAGAGTTCCTCGTGGTAGTTCCCCGCTGGAGCACGCCGAAGAAACAGCATCCAGACGTGGAGTGTAGGCACTGCCGCAGGGTCATTCGCCATGGTCAGCCCAAGAAAAACCTGCGTCCTCACCTTGAACGCTGCACCAAAGTACCCTCCGACGTCCGTGCCAAATACGCCACATCACCCAGCAAAAGATATCGGGAAGGCTCTGACCAACCAACGCCATCCAAGCGAGCTCAAATTACCCCTCGAGTCGATATTCACGAACCAATCTCTTTAACAGAGAAAAAAGAATTCCACCTGGAAGTTGCTAGAGCGTTCTACTCCTCTGGAATACCTTTTCGAGTCATCGAGAACAAAGAAATGCGGTGCATTCTGACGAAGTATCGCCCTGGAATGACAATGCCTACCCGTCAAGACTTGGCAACTACGCTACTGGACAGCGTATATGCCACTGAAGTGCTGAGTGTGACTGAAGTGTTGAAAGAACACCAGCATGCTGCTATTGTTTGTGATGGTTGGTCAGACCCGAATAGTGAGAGTGTTATTAACTTCATGGTTACTTCTCCATTTATTCGACCAATTTTTTGGTCATCTGAACGTTGTGGAGACCGACAACACACGGGGGATTATATGGCAGCAGCATTACGCAAGGTCATTCGGGAAGTTGAAGAGGTCACTGGGAAGGGGTCGGTTTGTGGAGTGGTGACAGATAACGCGTCTAACATGCGCAGAGCATGGGAGCTACTTATGGAGAAGATACCACACCTGACATGTAATGGGTGTGCGGCACATACCATCAACTTACTTCTAAAAGACATGTTTGATATTCCTTTTCTGAATGAAGTTCTCAAGAAGGCGGTTGCAGTTACAAGATTTGTGCGTAAACGAGCTGCGCTGCTCTACCAGTTCAGGACCAAGCAACGACAGCATTTCGGGGCAGGTCAGCGCCGCCGAGCGTTACTGCTACCCGTGGCGACGCGCTGGTACTCTAGTACCAACTGCATTGAAAGTGTTGTTCAGAATGAAGAAGTTTTGCGGGAGATATTTTCAAATTCTGACTTGTTGTCACGATATCAAGATGCTGGCACAAAGCTCAACCAAGTCGAGAATATTCTAGGCGACAGAACGTTTTGGATGGACGCTAGGACCGTGATGAGAATCTGCAATCCTGTCATCAAAGTCCTTGGTGCGCTTGAAAGAGATGGATGCTGTCTGTCGATGATTTATTACTACTTTGGCGGACTCCAAAATCACGTCGTGTACCACCGCGAGACAAACGATGTCGCCTCTTCGGTTCTCACAATAATTCGATCTCGTATTAGCTCCCGGTGGAAATCTCTAAAACGCGAATCAATTCTTGCTGCATTTCTGCTGGACCCGTCGAAAGCAATAGATGCATTTGAAGACAACGATCTGGATAATGCAATTGATGCATGCGTCGACCTAGCTGCACGTGTCGGTTTGCCATCGAGTGTAAGTCTAGACGCATTTCGGCGTGATGTTCTTTCGTTTATTCGCTTGAAGAAGTCGTGGGGCCCAGATGAACGAGAAAACAACTCGCGCAATTCGCCTTTAGACTGGTGGATGCTGAAGAGCAAGAGGTTTCCACTATTGTACGATCTCGCTACACGGGTATTGAGTCTTCCGACCTCGTCAGCAGCTAGTGAGCGCTCTTGGAGTGTCCACTCCTTTCTGCACAACAAACGCAGAAACCGGCTAAAACCGGAACGTGTTGAAAAACTCGCGTACGTGTACTCGAACACGGGTAACAAGGTGGCTACCAGTCAAGTGCACTACAGGGAAAGCGAGGAAGGTGATAACGATAGAGGCACACGTGATCTGTTTAGCGAAAGCGATATAGAATCTCCTGTGCTACCTGAAAGAACAAACGCAACTCCAGCCTCGGGGTGTACTGGACGATCCCCTGACCCGGAACGTAATTCTGCGGCCATTACTCCACGCGCTAGACGGACATTATTTTCGCCTTCGGACAGAGTCCGTAGCGATACATCCACGTCCGGTCGTAGACGTGCTGATACGGAGCTCGCATTGACGCAGGCTACGGTAACTGATAGGGTATTTACGCGAGCAGATGAGTACCAGCTCGTTTCATCAACACCCAGGCTGTCAGCATCCGCACGCACATCAACTCCTGTCGCTCCAACCAGCGATAGACTCGTTTTTTCAGGACCTGGCAGTGACCGTCGACGATAGTCTCCTCAATCAAGTTCCAATCGCAAGCAACATACGTATCACTCGTTACTTTGATCGATAATCGTCACCGCAAAACGATGGGTTAGTTTCGTGCAAATTGGTACATTCCATACAATTCATGTACTTAAACAGTTTGGATCCACCACCACAAGAAATGCGGAACCGCTATGCCAATGCTTATTACTGGCTACTGTTTCTTGCTTTGCTTGCACACATGATGCCACACAACTTCTTAAACCAGCCCATTTCCCTCCCGTTCGATGTTTGATCCAAGGTTCACTGACATGAGTTTGTGGAACTGTTCCATAGTGACATTGTCAATGTTCACCAGCTCCATGTAGCCACTGTGACGACTACACTGACCCGCGAACCCTTGGATGTTGAGTGGAATGGGATCAATTCCACATCATTGTACTCCTCACCCATGTCGCGGAGCACCTTCTTGAACGACGCAAATATCTTGCCTTCAGCGTTCACGTTCTGCTGGTACACTTCGCCACCCAGGAGTACACTATGGTCTCGCTTGCAGTACCTGACAACCTCTTGAATACCATCCTCAGACAGTAGGATTGCTAAGATTGATCACCGCTACCAGATGATCGTGCGCCCAGAGTCCGCGACCTTGCGGATGCCATCCACGATAAGCTTGGCAAAGCGCGCATCCTACCCACTAGTTGGCTCATCGAGAAACAGCACACTAGATTGAGCTACCAACTCCACACCGATCGTCAGTCTCTTGAACTTCTCCAATGAACTCCCGCGCACCATGTGATCAGCGATGTCCTTCAACCCCATCAACGTTATAACTTCATTCACTGAGTCAGTCTTAGATTCAATACAAACATCACTGTCCTGTCGGAGAAATGCGCTGAAAGTGAGCGCCTCGCGGAATGTGGCAGTCTAAGAGTGGATGTCCGTTTGCTCGCAGTACCCTGTGCACCGTCGGATTGCGAGTTCAGTTGATTCGTGGCCGTTTAACAAGATTTGATCCGGTGTTCTTACGCCCAGCGATAACGTCCATAAGGGTGGTTTTACCAGCTCCAAACGAGCCCATCAGTGCTGTAATTGTCCCTGGTCGAGCGATGCCACTGACCCTCTTCAGCAAGTCAATGGATCCCATCGGTTTGCTTGGATCCGATACTGGGTACCACAAGTCTTTGAATGCCACAGAAACAGGGATGAATGCAGGATGTTCACGAACTTCCACCGATACAGAGCTGTCTGGCTTCTTGCTAATCTTGGGCGTGCTGGCAAGCTGATAATTCCCCGAGTCATTGTTATCCTTAACTGCACCAGAGTTGTCATCGTATCGCTTATACTCAAGCGCAAAATAGCTGAGTAACGTGAACAATATGGCCAACCCAACGAAATAGACGATCCCTAAAAACACCCACTCTTTGTGTCGTACACACCCAAGTAATATTCCCTTATGGTCTTGCCGAATTGGTCACAGTAATCCACTTCCTTGTAGATACACACGTCAAGTGTAGCAGATCGATACTAGTTCACAGCTAGAGCCCTGAAAGCCCAAGCCACCGGGTTCATCCAGTACAGCCAAACGAGATGGTCCGGAATTTGGGATCGCGTCACTACCAACCCCGCAAATATCAATTCCACATGAAGAACACTAACAGCCAGTGGATTCGTAATGTAAATGTTCGGGGAGATGGCGGCGATGAAGAAGAAGAGGAGAATGGCTACCATCACATTGAGAAAGACGATCAACTCGTACAGAATGAACGATCCGGCGTCCGCATTGAGGCCACCAATCCAGTCCATAAATGAAACTCTCCTGTAAAGCCACTGAAACTTGGCTGATGACATTGGCGAGCACGTACGCCGCCGTCTGGAAGAAGTTTGCCGAGCGCTGCTCGTAAAACAAGTCGCGCGTGCTGATAAACACGGATAGCTGCGACGTCTGCTCGAAAGTAGGAAACATTGGAGACTGAAAAATCAATGCGAGCACCAACGGCAAACACAAATTCGATGCAATCTGAAGGAACCGACACAGGTGAGGAGTCCTTCACCTACTCAGTTGAAGAACTTAATGTATCCGAAGCCACTAGGGAGGCTGCTACTACTACAGCTGAATTATTTCCTCGAAAATCTCAAGAGCGTCTCCAAGTGGATCAAGTCGCACATCGACGATGGAGAATGCGTGGTGCTCTCGAATTCCTCCGGAAAGTTGAGTACACTGATATCCGTGCTACAAAAACAATTGAGGATGGAACAGAGCTCTATCTTCTTGAAGTTTTCGTGAAACAGCCCTCACGAGTTCCTCGCGATTCGAAGTAGAACGGTCATTCTCTCATTTTGAGGCTTTGTGTGAAGACGTGCTCAACGCGGCGAGCATCTTACCGCAATGTACGTGCTAGTATTGTACAGAGTTGCTTTTGTATATCCGCTACAAATTCAAGCGACCTCGTACTATTGTCAAGATCACAACGGGGACGGAAAAGCGCGTCAAATGCAAAAGGCGGGCAAGCGGAAGTGTGAGGCACAAACACTCGTTCCGATCCTCCTGGAAGGACTCCTGCAACCTTACACCATGGTCCAGACGGTTCTATATGGGGTCTCCTCTCATTGGGGCAAAGCGGTAGTGTGTCAAGCACCGGTGCCCGGTCTTGGTAGTGCTGTGAGCGCTGCGTAGCGACTTCACTGAGTTCGCTGAAGGCGTCAGCGCTCAATGCAATAATTCAAAATAACATTTGTGTTACACAATTCACACATAAAGGTAATACCACTGGTAATAACTCGTTTGATTACCGAGGTAAGTTATTATCAGTTATTAACTCGGGAAGAAACAACACTAAGTATACGATCAGTTACATGTAATACTGAACCTGCGTTGATTGTGCATGAATGTACATACAAATTTTGGGTGGACAAAAGGTTGCATGTTGCGTTGACTGCAAGCACATGTAAGGCTGTGGGGCCACAAGCATCGCAATTCTTCAGTTCTGATTATGTTACGAATCAAATCGTATTTTGTATCTTAAAGGCGCAAACGATGGACAGAAAAGCACACTTTCTGTTGTCACAACAGCGTTGTGTGCATGCTTGCACGTGCTTACAAGAATGACATCACACCAACCAATTTCCAACGTTTTTTAACCGCATCCGCTTATCGCAGTTTCGTCGTATGTACTGTATGTGCAGCACACATACAGAAGTACATGTATTTCAATTATTAACCGCAGTGAAAGATTTGCTTACTACACATGCATTGTACTAGAACTGCCGTCACCAGTCCTTAATGAATTTATTAAAGGATGTTCACAGGAATTTTACTCTGGAGCTGTCGAATTTCAAAAGCACAATTAGTTCAACGAAGTTTAAGTACTATAGTACAATTTACAGAATGAAAGGACATAACGGGTCAAACGAGTTTGGTATCGCGCAAAACGAGACCTCTGATAAATGTCTATCAACGAAATCCTTCTTCCTCCGGGCTGACATCTTAGTTTTGACATTGTAGAAAGTTGTAGAACTCGTGGAATGCAATGACTTGGATTGACGCGTGCCAGGCACGTTTCTGCCCCCGCCTGGGGCGTCCTCAGTGGCTTACCAATCTACAAGTGAGAACTAACCTACCTCTGGTAGTGTTGTTCCGGGTATTTACCAAACGGTAAAATTTTACCGGGTAAATTTTCTACCCATGGGTTGTTACCCGGGTTACCCGGGTAACTTGTTGGCGCAACCGCGAAGCTTTCATATCTTTCACGTTGAAGTTCCCTCCCCCCAAACGAATTTTCAAATGTATAGCACACGTCCAAACAGAGCTCAAGCTGCAGCCGCTAAGGGCCATGGGCAAAAGCATGGCATTTGGGACTATTTCATTCAAGTTGTCCCGGCCCAGAAAGGAATAAAGCAGCATCCAGACGTCCAGCAGGTACTGCAAACGGATGATTTACAACGCACAGCGGAAGAAGAATCTTGCACCTCATTTTGCTGGAACTTCCAAGGCGCCGAAATGCGAAAATATTCCTCCTGATGTTGCTCGGCGCCATGGACGCATAACTCCTGTCCGTAACTCTTCAGCAAGACGCGCACTCTTTGGAAACGATGGGCATCCTATTCCGAGGTCGTCAGTGTGTCGGGCCACTCAAGAGGAACTGGAGTTGAGCTTTGCCGAAATGTGCTACGCTACGGGTGCCTCGTTTTGTATGGTAGAAGACCCTGCTGTCAAGACCTTTTTCGCTCAAGCTTGCCCCGGCTTTCGCTTGCCATCGCGGAAGCGTATTGCCGGCCCACTACTTGACCAGGTGTACTTAGCACGCAAGGCTGCTGTCATTGACAGCCTGAAAGAGCAGCCATACATGGCACTGTCGACGGATGGTTGGTCGAACACAAACAACCAGAGCATCATCAATTTCATGCTTGCGTCGCCAGACATGAAGCCTGTCTTTTGGAAGTCAATTGCTACCGGAGAAGAAGAACACTCAGGTGTTTACATTGCAGGCTGTATTAATGATGTGATTAATGAAGTTGAGGCCGCAATAGGAGCTCCTGGAACGTTTTGCTCCGTCGTCACTGACAACGCAAAGAATATGCTGACGGCATGGACGGAGTTGAAGAAAACGCGGCCCTACATTATCTGCACGGGGTGTGGAGCTCACAGCTTTAACTTGGTGATGAAGAATGTGCTGAAGATAAACCGCATAGCGGCTGTGCAGGATGATGCCAAGCACGTCGCAAAGTTTATTCGCGTTAGACATGGTCTACTGGATCGATTTCGTACCAAGCAGAGGGGAATGACTACAACAGGTGAGAAGCAGCTTGCGCTGAGTGTTCCTATTCCTACCCGTTGGTATACGGTCGAAAAGTGTGTTCGCAGTGTTTTCAGAAACCAGTACACCATTCGATCCATGTTCGACGACTCGACGTTGCTAAAGCGCTACAACACGAAGGAAACACGATTTAAGTTGGAGCGAGCGCAATCGATTGTGGCAGACCAGAACAAGTGGAATGAGTGTAAGCGTGTAGTCGATATCCTTTCACCTATCAACGAGAGTTTGGCACTTAGCGAAAAGGACAAGACTTACATTTCATCAATCTACAGCGAGTTCGTGAAGTTGAAAGATCTGAATGTGTATCACAGCCCAATTGCGGATGCGACTGCAGACGATCGGATCAAGTACGGTGAAATCCAGAGTGAAGTTCTTCAGTTGATCGAAGGCAGACGCAATTTTCTTGTTACTGCTCCCGTGAGGGCCGCCTACTTGTTGGATCAAACTACAGACATCTCGAAGTTTGCAGCTGGTACGGCACAAGTCAAAGGTGATTTGGATCTTGCAATGAGCGACATCGTTACCATGGCAAAGGCGATAACAAAGGACCCTAAAATTTTGAAGAAATACGAAGGAGAAGTTGAAGAGTGGTCTCGCCTCCGGCACTATTGGCAGCGTACCAACACCGCACCAAAACACTTTCCGTGTTCTCCGTCTAGCTACTGGATGATGCACGGCAACAAAAGATTCCCACTTCTCAGTGGAATCGCTGAGAAGTTTTTCACAATTCCTTCTTCGTCAGCGTCGAGCGAGCGATCCTGGAGTATCCATGACTTCATACACACGAAGCGAAGAAATCGGCTGCATGCGTCACGGGTGGAAAAGCTTGTTTTCGTGTACTCAAATATTGTAGCAACAACTAGCGAACCGGTTCGAGATAATGTGGCAGATGATATGTACCCCGACGCTCACGACGGTGACTTGGACACATCGGATGATGAAGACGATGTCAACGGAGTCGAAGCCTTCGATGATGATGATGACGAAGTAATGGACACCGCAGAAGACGGCCCAGCTAACGAAGAGATGCAGGAAATGGCCGATATTGTGTAAATACATTGCAGTGCACTTGGGGTTGAATATATTGCCGTTGAATGCATGCTTACTGAATTGGCTCGATAAAAAGGAATTCACAGCAGTGAGTCGAGCTTTAGATGTGATGTAGTCCTCTCGTATGATCGTGTTGATGAAAAGGTCTCTGTCCAGCACACGTCCGTAAACGCAGTCTGCAAGCGGGTGACTCTCGCAGCAGAGCCGACAACAGCTACCGTCGCCTCAACGCCGAACGGGTGGCCGATCACCTTGCGAGAACTATCTTCCAACGTACAGAATCTCCGTCGTCTCCATCGTCACGGACGTCGCGCTGCCAGATGTGTCAGCGCCAGTCACGTCCGCGCTCCACACCGTCGACATGACGCCCTCCTCGGTCACGGTCTCGGTCGTCTCCAAATTCTCAGTCGGCTCGGCTGTCTCCGTTGTCTCGGTTGTCTGCTGGGTCGCTCCCGTCACATCCACCCAACCAGTCGTCACGGTAGAGCCGCAGCGCGTAGTCACGCCGCGGGTCACACCGCCGCTCACGTCGCTTATGGACGCACTTACGTCCTCTCTCGTGACCATCGCCGTGGTTTCCGTCACGTTCGTGGTCTCAGTTGAGCGCACATCTGCCGACGTCATCGTTTTCGAGCGAGTGGCGCTCACAGCAGAGCCGACAGCAGAGCCGATAACAGCACCCATTGTGACTGCCACACCTACGCTGAACGTCGTCGGCGTCTGGCCGGTCACCTTTTCGCTGCCGCGGGAAAACTCCTCCGACGTCTTCAACTCCTCGTGGGTCTCCGTCTCCACGGTTGATCTCTTCTTGCCCGACTTCGTCCCGGTTTGCGTCGTGGTCTCCACTTCGATCGTCCGTACCAGCTCGCCGCTGGCGTTCGTCGAGGTGCGCGTCGTCGTCCTCGTGGTCTTTGTCACGATGCTGCCGTCGGCTTTCTCAGACTGGTGCACCCCCGTCTTCACTAACTCGACTGGAGCCACACCGGTCTTGCAGACGTCGTGCAGTTCACTTGCATACGGTCTCCGTCTCTTCGAGAGCCTCCATTGCCACGATCGTGCCGTTCGCTCGAGAATATCTTCGCTGATCGCAGTTACCTAAATTTCAACTTACCCAAAGGTAATTACCCGCAGGTAAAAAGCATTTTTACCCACTTACCGGGTAAGTAGGGAATTACCGGGGTAAATCCCAACACTAACCTCTGGTTCCTGCGACCTACTATAATGCCTATATCCCTTCTAGAAAATTCTATATGCCCCATTATGGGCTACTATTCTGGCGTCATAACTTGTGCATCCTTTTGCACTTCCTACAGACATCGATATGCTCAGTGTCTGGCATAATGTGAGTGACGGGTCTTCTTAGACCCGCTAGGTGACGTACACGTGCGCTTACGTGTATGAGGAAGCGTGCAATTAGAATAGAATTAATTTAAAAATACTTATTGCAACAAGTATAATTAAATCAAGGGGAAAATATATATATACCAATATGTTCGAAAAATAAAAATAATATACCAAATACTTACAAAATAAAAATAATATACCAAGCAGTTTTGTGTATTTCTTTTAGCAAGGAAACCCAATTTGGGAGAAAAACCTCTACATGCATCATGCAAATGCTGGTCAGCAAGGGCGTTTAGGACGGCTGACTGCTGCAGCTCTTCCGGTTGTGGCCAACTTGCTTGCATATTCTGCACCGCCGAATTTGCTATCACAGAGATTCTGTTGCCTGCTGTGAGGGAATGCGTTTCTTCTTTGGGCGACCACGTTTTTTTTTTTGGAATTCCGGGGGCCTTGCGTTCACCGCGAGTAAGTGCATCCTTGAGCACTAGAGGCAGGCTGGTAGTGCGCGCTCGCTCCGCGTAGGCTTCTCGGAAGACTGGCATTTTCCAGGAACCACGATAGAATCTTGTCATCTCCTTCAGTCTACCGGCGTGCTTGAGCGCAATCAGAGCGCAATGCTTTACCGTTGCTACTAGCATCTCGCGCACCATGGGGTTCAATGCGATCTGTTTCCCAGTTGCTTTACGGCGTGACGGCTTGGTGGTCTCAGACATCGCACAGGAATGCCGGATGAACTTCGTGGGCGGACGGAACGACTGCGAAACGCGAACTGCACCACAAACTCGCAACCTTCCTGCGTGCATGTTGCCTTGTAACGCCTCTTGTCGCTTGAAATCACACGAAACGGTCAATTCATGGTGCTGTTGTATCGGATCACGGTTTGAACGATGTCTTGTTTGCTAGTGTAGCTCTGTTTATCGAAGAAGCACGCCCGCGACTGGTCATCGTCGCTCTCCATTTTGTCTTGACCGTGTCTACTGCGCTGAAAGATAAAGACTGGGAATGTGGAGGCATGGAAATCGCCAGGGAGGATCCTAACAACACATGGCAAAAGTAAAAATATTCAGTGAACAAAAAGGCGTTTTTCTCAGCGCTCTGATACATCTCATAGTGGGCGGTTGATCTCTGTACACCTGGTCACGGAAGCGATATCATCTTATGGAGTCTTATTGCACTCGAAGACCTATCAGTTGCGTGTCCGGCTCGAAGCACGAAGTGTACTGGGGACCAATCAAGCTTCACTCTTCACACAATCGGTCGCGTTAGCAGTTCTATGTCGTGTGGCAAGGGGTATTTCATATCGTCAGGACTTGGGACAGTTTCATAGGGACAATTAAATAATGACACTTGCAAGGATCGATCCAGTGGCCATTCAGTCATCAAACCGGCCATATCTCACTATGCCATTGCGTGTTGAAGTAAATTCCGGCTCTCCTTCCAAATGGTCCTTTGCCTTTACATACATCTCGATTTGATTATTTTTAAAGTATTTGATTATTTTTAAAGTATTTGGTTATTATGCAAGTATTTGGTAATTGTTTATTTTTAAAGTATTTGGTAAATTAATGTTTATTTTGTATTTGGTGTTTTATTTTTATTTTGTAAGCATTTGGTATATTATTTTTATTATCCCTTAAATCAAAAAAAATCAAATTAAGCTGCAAAATACCGTAAAAATGAGAGCTGTTTTTGAATTTGGCACTAAGCCAATTTTGAAACTGTTTAATCTATTTCTAAAGGATCTGCCAACATGTGGTTGGCAGAATCTCTGCTTCCGTGTAGAGCATTGATTGGTAGAAATCCTTTCTACCAAAAACATTCACGTATGGATAAAGAATTGCGGCGGGTCGGTGGTGTTTCCGAATTATAGCTTTTGGAGATAAAATTTGGGTGTTGGCGCAATACTGAGCCTCAGCCTCACCGTACATCTGTCCAGTGACTATGTGTCAGCTCGACGATTTTCGATACCTCGGCTACAGCTCAGCGAGTTGACGAAGGGCCTTTTAATTGAATAGCGGAAAATGGATGGGGACGTCGTACTGCGGTGGCACAGCCACCGCAAAACGTCGGACCCCGTTAGCAAGACGCTGATTACTAGTTTAAGATATAACGAGTGTCATTATAACTCTCCATCCTTACAATGGCCAGTAGAGCACCAGAAATAACGCCTGAAATTGGAACTAAATCAGCTTGCTCCGAAATATATTCCAATGAAATCAGGGAATGGTAGCAGAATCGATTTTAGTACTATTACGTGCTAATTTGAGTAGTACTAATGATATAGCAGTTAGCAGATAGGGGCAGCGCAGTAATTAGTACTATTCAAATTTAGCAGGTTCGGAAAAGGTGCATAAAAATATTACCCCCCTAGAAAGTCTCAATGGGGGAATTGGTGCATTAGCTCCTTGCTCTCATCTCCCTCCCTCTTCATTTCTTGTTTGGCTTCGTCCGGAGAATAGTTGTTTCTAGCAGCAATGAGTGCTCGTAGAACGGATGCGACTTCGATCACCAATCAACGACATACCCATGCACCATTGCCGCCACGTTCACCACATATGCAAAAATAAACTGTGTGTGGACATCCGCAGATAAATTTCTTAGCATCCCAGAGTCACCAGATACCCACACCAACGAACTTTTAGCTAGCGCAGAAGAATTGCTACACCAAGAGGGCCGTTATTTCTACCAAGTCCAGTAGTCGAAAGAGGATGCCAGCAGTGGTCAAGTATCAGCGCCTATAACATCTGCTAGTCCTCCACATGAAGAGTGCTTCACTGTATCAGACTTCGATTGAGTGGGGAGACGGTATCACTTCAGTCTGAGTAATTCCGCTTTAAATGCTGAAGCAGATGCTCTTCTGCAGAAATGGCTAAATCTACACGTCGAGTGGGCAGATTCCGCAGAAATCTGGTCAATGTTGTCCAAGCTGAGAATGAAAAACAAGGAGGGCGAGAGTATCTAGAACGTGGAGAAGCTAGGCAAGCATGTGGAAGTATGTCGGTAGTTCGCAGATACGTTTCCTTCAATTTGAAAGTTGGATCGGGTGTGGTTGGGTAGTAGCTCGTCAATCGCATTCAAAACGCATATTTTCTCCGCAGGATCCTTCGCCATGGGGCTACTACCTACGAGATGTCACGAGTGAGAACGATGGTCCCCGTCTCGGGTACGGTTATGACCGTTCTCCCTCTGAAATTAGATCGAAGACCCATCGTATTGAAGAGGACCAGCTATATGGCAAAGGGTTGTTTGAACCGGCACCAGTCGCCGCTCCTGCGAGGATGAGTGCGCGCCGCCGCGGCTAGAAGAACGCCCCTTACGATGGCCAAGGAACATGCGCAGGCTTGCGTATGAACTGATGCCAGGACGGAAGACATGAAGATGGGCTACGCTGGACCCGATAATGTCCTGGGTATGCGTGCGGACGGGGTGCGAGGCACCGGTGAGGAGGTACACGCCCGGGAAGGACAAGAAAGAGGACCTTGGAGGACGTGAGGAGAAGAAGGTAAGGGGTGCTAGTGGAGGTCAGTCGTTAATTTACCTTGGCCACCGCAGCACAAACACCAAGTCAAGAAATAATTGCTTTTATTTTTTTGCTTTTGTGGTGCATTTATATAGCTCTACCGTATCGCTCTACCTGTAACCAGCAGCGTCTACCGTCCCGCCCAAGATCGACTCGCGACACTTGGTTGGGATAAGCTTCTGAGGTATTGAACCCTATTATTTGACGGATACGTTTTATCATCGAGTGCGTATCGGATGGAATCCGGGTACATGCATGTTTAAGCACTTTGCAAGTGCCCGCACTCACGATAATACTAGTATGCTCCTTGAAAAGAGTACTTGTGCTTGTTGTGTCGAACTTCCGTGCTTTACCAGCACCTACATGCAAAAAATCATGCTAAAATCGAGTTGCACAGTTATTGCGTTGTATATGATTTACAAAACGTTGTTTTGATTGTTTGGTATGCTTGAAAATTGTACTGGATGGCTTTTGTGCTCTTAGTAACTCTAACTCCGCAATGCCACTAACTTCTCCAACTGGTGCGACGGACCAAATCGGCCGTGCGACGCGATATGATTGGCCAATTTGTATTTCGAGGTGGACAAAAAATTTTTTTGAAAATATGATTTGCTATATATAGAACACAATTGTGATTGGCCAAATCTTTAACTTCTCCTTGTAGCCAAGTTACAACTCCTAGCTTATACAAAATTCCTCATATGCATTCTTGACAAAGGTATAATTTGCTGCACAATTGCGGACAACCTGCTTTGCAGTGCAAATCTACGATTAAGAGCTCATTTCCCGTTTTTTCGCTCGTGTTCCTCAAGATCTTCCAGAACCAGTCACCTCTACAATGCAGTCATTGCTGCAGCTAAGTGTGCAGGCCAGCACTTAGAAGCCAGGACGCGTACGGACTACACCAGCAGCCTTCGTCGCTTCGCAGCGTTTTGCAATTCTGAAGGGTACCCGAATCCGCTAAAGCAGCGTACATCAACCAACTTGCTACGATAAACAAGAGCCAGTGGCCAGCTGAGAAATTTCGAGCCGCAATAAGCTGGCATTACTCCAAACCTGAGATGCTGGCAGGCTGTCATCCGCATGACCGATGGATTGTTGATACTGCTCAAGATGGAACGCTTGTGCCCCGAGGGAATCCAGCCAAAGCCGCAACGACTATGCAGATCCTTACTGGCCTCAGTAAAGCAAAGAAGCGTGAGCGTACTCCCAAACGAGCCCCCCCTCCCCCCCGATGTCTCTGAAAATCCTAACCCGTGTAACCAGCGTCCTGGATTCCGATCCAATATTCAACGAAACGATGCAAGTTTGGTTTTCTGCGGTGTGTTCGCTCGCCTTCTACGGCATGTGCCGGATCAACGAGGTACTACTCATGCGGAAAGGCGATTTCCAACTTGGTATTCAACGAAAATCTCGGACGACAAGTACGCAGATAGGATTTGATTGTTTTACTATTCGCGATGGCAAGACGGACCACGACCCACTCGCAAGTAGAACGTTCTGTCTTCGTCACCTTCCGACAGAAGAGTGAGCTGCAGAGGCTTTAACTTTTTTGGAGCGATGGTTCACGTACTCCCGCATTCAGTTGAATCACAAATGGAGAGACGACGAATACGCGTTCCCGCCCTTGACAAAAATTACTAGAAGCACGTTGAAGTGCCAACGCTTGGCTCAGGGAGAGGCAAATAGATGTGGGTCATTTACTAACGTTGGGATCAAGTGGGGCTCGCCAATGTCAGACTCCAACTTTACACAGATCCTGGGACATTGTCGCAGGCGCAGCGGAGATATGTCGGAATGTCCTGGGCGATGAGATTTGGTTTACGTCGCACTGCTTTCGGAGTGGGGGGGCGCAGTACCGCTTCGTGTTTGCGCCTGAGAAGCATCGTTGGTCGGTAAAGCTCGTGAAGTGGTGGGATGGTTGGGCATCAAGTGAAAAAGCGGAAACAGTAACGTGGTACCTTCTCGACAATGTATTAGAGCGGGAGGAGAATCAACTGGGCGACTTGTTTGCTCCTGACGCATCGATTCCGGCTAGCACACTAGCACGTCCCTCAAAGGCTTACAAGGCTTCGAATTTGGTAACGCTGATGCTACAGATACTGATACTACGGGAGAATGCAATGTTCAAGATTTATCGGCTTCCATTGTCCGAGAGGTCAAGGACAGCCTCGTCGAAGAACTACGTGGCATCGTAAAAGATGTTTGCGCTAGTAAAAATCTACACAAGTATCATTCCAGCAGCGAAGGGAATGAGATAATCCTACCGCCAAGGAACCGACCCGGGATCCCGATGACGATTATGGGTAGTTGTCAGAGCTTCCAGACGCAAAGTCGTGGCGGGATTTTGTTTACCAGTACTGGAATGCGAATCCTGCTCTTCACCAGTACCGAGCAGGCGTCGACATGTTCCTCGTGAGCGTAAGGCACACCGTTTGAGGCTTTCACGAATGAAAACTATAGCTCTATTCATTCACGACAAATATGGCTGCGACGACGACTTGTTCTTTCGCTGTTCGTTTGCAAGGAGACTTAGCTGTTAACAGAATTCTTGCTGAGATTAAAAAGATCAAGAATATGTAGCTGCGTCGCCCGCAAACAGTGCGTCTGTCGTCCACAATAGTGTATTCGTCTTTTCTCAACCGTGTACTCAGCTCCAATATTATCGTTTCCGTCCGCACAAGGTCAATCGTCCGCATATGTTCACAGGTTTAAAAACATGCGATCGTCCGCAATTGTGCATACGTCGTCCGCACGCCGTCGCAATTGTGTAACTGAAAAACATCGGATTTGAAATTATATATGGTCGCCATCCTCGCGACATTAAAATCACAACATGTCTGTCTGTCTGTCCGTAGTCCGCACACCTGGCCTCAATATTTTCATTGGACAAAATTATACTAAGTACGATTTTGCTTGCCGACTCTTTTTGATTGCATGTCATTTCAGAAACAGCGCCCGAGGAAGCGAAACAGGACAGCGAAGAGGACGCCGGGTTCGACAAGGAGAAAAACTCATGTGTGTTTGCTACTTTATTGATGTTATGTACTTTCCAATTACTTTCTGCTCCGTCACCCCTCTCGCTCTTCGGTGCCCGATACTGAGGCGCCCATGCTGCCCGCAAGCAGTATGGGAAGTCTCATACCCAATCCGGGGTAAGGGGCAGCACAAACAGCGATAAAGTCGGCTTTGCCGGGCTGTCTGTATCTCCCTGGATCCAATCGTCGGTAATGGTACCCGGTGCAATGCGGTGGTAACGAAATCCTGCAGTATTTGTTGGTTAGATATATATCCCCAGTCGAAGCGTGAATGCGCCTTTTCAGACATCCTACCAAGGATCAACGCACAACGTAGTTAAACTGGCTGTCCATTTGCCTGGGCAGAGCTCAGTGGTGTATCGGGCAAACGCAACAAACGATCAGATTCGCCGGATGATTCGTCGGGGTGACAGGACGACACTGACCGCGTTTTTCTTGCTGTGTATTATGGAGCCAGACGTAGCTGGGACAATGTTGTACAAGGATATTCCCACGGTATACCGGTGGAACAAGAGGAATAAAGAATGGGTCCAGTACAGAAAGTATGCACCTTCCATTGGGCGAATTGTTCACGTCTCACTACAAGATCCGGAACGGTTCTACTTGCGACTTTTACTTGGTAGCATACGTGGACCAACGTCGTTTGAAGACTTAAGAACTATTGACGGGATTACATACGGTACCTTTCACGAAGCCGCTCTGGCAGCTGGATATTTAGACAATGATCAGGGATGGGAGGAGTGTCTGGCTGAGGCGGCACATGAGCGCATGCCGTACCAGCTCCGACAGCTTTTCGCTATCATTTTGGTGTACTCTCTTCCAAGTAGTCCATTTGGTTTGTGGGAACGATTCAAGGACCAGCTTAGTGAAGATTTTCAACGAGCGTTAGATGCCGACATGGACCCACGGGTGGAGTATAGAACTCTGCAAAGTGTCGATAAAATTCTCCGCGCTAATAATAAAACGCTAGCCAATTATGCACTCCCCCCACTCGAGAATTACGACCAGGACGCGGTTTATGACCATCACGAAGAAGATTTGATTGATCAAGAACTTAACGCCTATCCGATGGAACAATTGGAGAGTACCGTCGCAGGTGTCAACAACTTGAACGAGGGTCAAAGGGTCATTTTTGATCAAGTGGTTGATGCAGTACAGAATCCAGAAGTTGATCAGAAACTATTCATTATCGACAGACCAGGTGGCACCGGTAAATCGTTCCTGCTCGACCAAATTCTTGCCAGAGTACGTTTGGACGGAGGGGTAGCTGTGGCAGTCGCTTCCAGTGGAATCGCAGCAACATTGCTGACAGGGGGTCATACGGCGCATTCTACATTTCTTATTCCGCTAAAATTGAACGATCATTCCACCTGTAGCATCTCCAAACAGAGCCAGAAGGCTAAGTTGATACGCCGAGCCAACTTGATTCTCTGGGGCGAGCCCCCCATGATGCAAGGAGCGTGTTTTGAAGCTGTGGACAGGACCTTGCGTGACATTATGAACAACGAAGCGGAACCGTTTGGCGGGAAGGTTATGGGTTTCAGTGGAGACTATCGTCAGATACTTCCTGTTTTGAGGAGTGCCACCAGGGCAGAGGCGCTAAAGGTGTGTTTCAAGGCATCTCCATTATGGCAATAACTTCGACAAGTACGACTAATCGAAAATATGCGCATGAAGACAGCACCTGATCCAGACAGTGCGGCAGAGTTAGCTGAATATTCAGATTTCTTGCTTCAGATTGGTGAGGGGCGCTATCCTGTGAACCGCGACATCGATGATAGCGATATCTGCATCCCAAAGACTATGTGCGTCGGGACGTCAGGGCGTGGTAATGCTTCGAGAGCAGGTGAGTCATCGGACAAGGATTCAGAATATGAATTCCCAAACTTCGCTTTGCTACCACCTATCATGTCTGTAAGCGAACACGAGTCGGATGACGATCGCCGTACCCGAAATGTCAACGCATTGATTGATGCTGTTTATGCCGGAGTTGAGGTGCTGATTTACCAGATGAGTACTTTGTGAACCGTGCAATTTTGGCTCTCACCAATGCAAGCTTTCGCAGACTCAACGAATTGGTAGCCGAACGGTTGTCTGGAGAGACAAGGAAGTAGCGTTCCAACGATATCCTCGACAGTCCCGGAGATCAAAACCTATTTGAGACTGAATTTTTGAATTCTCTCAATTTCTCAGGGATGCCGCCTCACAAGATGGTTCTCAAAGTTGGCACTCCTATCATTATGATCCGCAACTTAAATAGCGATGAAGGGTTGTGCAACGGGACGCGTCTGCGAGTGGTGTCGTTGCGTGAAAAGTGGATTGACGCGACCAAAATGTCGGGAACTCGGCGCGGCCAACGAGTGTTCATCCCACGTATCGTGTTTCTCAGCGATGATGAGGATAAGGAGTTTCCATTTACGTTGAGACGTAAACAGTTCCCTGTCATACCAGCGTTCGCGATGACAATTAACAAGGCACAAAGCCAGTCGATCCACAACGTAGGAATCTACCTGGAATCACCTGTGTTTGCGCACGACCAACTCTACGTTGCACTTTCAAGAGTTACATCCAGAAAGGCGATCAAGATAGCCATCGATTCGAGAGCATCCGATGATACTGGTGCGGCTCACACCAAAACCATTGTATATCGAGAGATTTTTTAGTAGTAAACTGTTGCTCTAATAACAGGATTAATTTGCTGCTAAAATGTCTACCTATTCGGCTAATTTGCTAAACAATATCTGTTAAATAAAAAAACCGCGCCCGCGTAGCAGCCCTAGTGAAGTAAAATTTTTAAAGTGGATTTAAGTTGGCAATTGTTACTGTTTCAGAAATCACGAGATGCCAATGCTAATTGGAAACAACACTACAAACTTCTGTTGCTATTGTAGAGAGTCCACACAGCAATTGTTTTTCATGCTTCTTGGGGGCTACGCTTACAAGATTAACTTTTTAAGGAGGTGGAAACAGAAAAATTAAGTGTGATGAATTCGACACTACCAACATATCTATCTGCATAGCGAGGACCTTGAACTGAATGACAATGCAGTGATTTCAGTTCTCCAAGGAATGGGTTTCGATCCACCCAAACCAAGAAACTTACCCGATCAAATGGGCTCCCCGGTTGTAATTAAGAAGTCGCAAGTAGAAATTACATCACCAGCAAAACGGCATGTCGCTAAGGAGTTAACCAACTTCTTCTTTTTCTTCTTCTGGCGAAAACGAGACCTCTTTCTCTCTCTCTCTCTCTCTCGCATGCCGCCAGGTTTGTTTTTTCTATACTAGAGCGCTGCGTCATGAATTTAAAATGCGCTATTAAGACTGACAACGAGTCGTTGTGAAGCACTTTATTTTTCTTAGCGCGGGCGTATCTACATGGCAATTCCGGTACGGTGTACATGTTGCAGTTTTATCCAGCTGTAATAGCATTCCGCGTGTCTGTCGACTTGCAGCATTAGATCTCAGAAGGAGCTTTGCAGTTGAACTTTTTATACTTGTAGCTCTCTAGTTCAGCATCTTTACTCTGTCAACGCGACAGTCAAAGCCGTTGGGTGTAGCTGTATTGGATGGGGAAATATTGCACACGTAGTTTAGACACTACTCATTTCGCTTGCACTGTACTGTGTAAGCTCGATAATCTGCGATTGTTGGTATTATGCACTTTTTCGATGCTTACCATGCTGTTCGTAAGCGCATCTTCGCGCCCCGACCAGCAGGTCCGGTCCGAACTAACTCGGTCATAGCCTTGACAGTCTATCTTGTCGCGGAACAACAACCACCAGCCAAGACGACACTTCTCAATCTCCGTCGACGCGCGCACGTCTCAACCAGCATGCGGGCCCGCTGTCGTTTGCTACTTTTGATGCTTTTAGCTGTGGTCTTCGTCTCAACCAGAGCTTCCGGTGTCTTGATTCAAGAGACTGAGGCTACCTCAGAAAATCCGCTTCCGGACGGCCCAATTCCCGCTAGGTCGTTGCGGGAAGAAGGCCCTGTACGTCTCCTGTTGTCGCCCAGTGAGGAGGAGCGGATGCCATCCGCTATGGGGATGAAGGAAGCGATTGGATGGCTGTGGAATGCAGTGAAAATGAAACTCAGGATCAAGTTTTGGCTCTATCGCGGGACAACACCGGAAAAAGTCCTCGAGAAGTTGAAGGTGACCAGTAAAACTGACAAGAACTACAAGTACTATGCGCGATACTACTTCCGCTACTACGTCAGGTATCCTGGTAGAGTGCCGAAGAATGCTCCAACGAAGACTGTTGATGCGATCATGAAGGCGCGGCAGCAGGATTGGCTCGACAAGAACCTGAGTCCACCACAAGTTTTTAAAGAGCTGGGTTTTTCAGGAACGTTCGCGTCGGCACAAGGACACCCCGACTACAAGTACTTCGAGCAGTATTCTAGAATGTGGAGCGACCTGCAAGTTAGAATATCTAACGAACAAGTGAAGGCTGCTGATACGATTATGAAAGCGCGACTGCAAAATTACCTCGACAAGAACCTGAGTCCACCACAAGTTTTTAAAGAGCTGGGTTTTTCAGGAACGTTCGCGTCGGCACAAGGACACCCCGACTACAAGTATTTCGAGCAGTATTCTAGAATGTGGAACGACCTGCAAGTTAGAATATCAAACGGACTCGCATAATAAACTGAAAATGCAAATTACTGTGAGGTTGTTCATTCTCCGTTAAACTTCTTGAAGCACATGGATATTGTAACTGTGCAGTTATTTGTGAATCTACTCAGTGGGTAGTACAAACAAAGGCAAAGGTGCCAAGCGTGCCATTTTCTTATGAGGCTTTACTCATTGTTGGCGAGATAAGGATACAGAACGGAACTAGATTTATGTGAACAGTTATAATAGATATTGAGTTTCGGTAGACATAGTTTTTAAATACTTCCAGTCTTGTAGACGTGCCCACGAAGAAGAAACTTTAGTTATAAGCGCATACATCAATTGGTTTTAACAGCACGAATCTATCTGCTCTAGCAGTTACGAGGAAGGTATCAAGACAGAAATTCGGAATGCTATACAACTTAAAAGTTGTACCGGCCGCGGACGTTGTCGAGTACACGACGCAGCATCCAGCCATCACCTGGCGTGACGGTGATGGAGCTGTAGGCCACGGCTGGTTGATATTTACTGTGATGGTTCGGGTGCAATGCTCAATCCAGCCAAATGCGTGATCATGAGCCTGAATAAGCACAAAACAGCTCCAGTCCTGATGCCGCTTCGGTCGCTCAAGAATGGGGAATCAGTCAAATACCTTGGTATTCCGTTCGGAAACTTGGATATATCTACACAACTAGCCATTCAACTGGACGAAAAACTTATGACTCGGCTTCGTTTATGGAAAGGAAGAGCTCAGACGCTCATGAGATGACGTCTCATAGTTCAGGCGGTGATACTATCCTTGCTTTGGTACTTTACGACGACGGTGAATATTCCGGTACGCCTTCTTAATCGTTGGCAGAGTGCAGTGACAAGATAGATCCTTTACAATCGCGTGGGTACAGGACCTGGTGAAATCAACATTGTCAAGAAAGGCCTTGCCACTCAGCGGCAAGAAGATGATGACATCGGAGTACCTATTCTGGCACTAAGCATCCGTCGACAACAATTCACGTTTCTTCAACAGCTTCTTCAAGTGCTAACCAATCACACAGACGAGTGTGAAGACGTGTGGTACCGACCAATTGCTGCGTTATTACGACGTCGCTATGGAAGTTATTCAAGACGATGGACTGGGGATTTTCTGCTTCAGAATCCACCAAAACCGCCAGGATGGAGGTAAGCGTTGCTTCCGCTCTGGTGGCGAAAAGTTTTTCTTGACTGGAAACGAGTAAAATGGCCAGATCGCATGTCCCTACAGCTTACACGAGCAAAAGTTATCTAACGAGCTCTATATGGTGGAATACGTCAATTGATTTTCAGGTTTTGCACCCGCAAGGCCTACCACCAATTCCGTTGGGTGAAAAAAGTATCCAGTTCAAACATCTATGCCGAAGGATCTCAGCTATGAAGAAGTTATACCTGGCGGATTTCTTAAATGATGACTTCAGGTGGCCGACGGCTTTTGAATTCTTTTGTGAGATTCATGATGGTCGACAACCAATAATGCCTCGGGTGCGTGCGACGGACATATTCGCGTTGTATCACCAACTATCCCAGATATTTGATCGAGTGCTGCCTCACCCAACGGTTGGAGAAATACGAGCCTCTACTCGAGGAAGTTTTCCACCGGCATTGATGTTCAGTCTGGAAAAGGAACGAGTCTCTTTCCTACCTTGAAGCGAGATGATTGGATCGATGTGCTCTACTCTACTACTTCGGTGAACCCTCACCCTCTGAAGGAACTTGGATGCCCTCAAGCCCGGATTCACAACACATTATCGGAATATGTATCGCTGCGACGCTGTCTTCTCCTGGTTGTTCATGATGTGATGCTCCGAATGGTTTCTGGAGAACTCATACTTGGCTCACGGCTATATTTCTTGAAAACACTTAACCCTACTGTCCAGCAATGCGTTCGAGAAGCATGCACAGCGATTGAGACAGTTGAACACTACTTTTTATTGTGTCCAGCGCTAGAAGAGATGTGGCGATCGCTTTGGGCTCCATGGAGCGAATTTTTATCTGCGGCATTAGATCGGCGGATACTACTATTAACGAAACCGAGCGATCTTAAGCTGGAATGGAGACAGAGGCACAAGACTCTCCTTGTTCTTTGGCGGGTTCATACTGCAAATTTTTTTTCATGCAAGGAGGTAAAATTTCAGCAGTTGGCGGTTCCAAGCCAAGTTGTCGAAGGATTTCGACAACTACGGCCTTATCAAACACCAAACTCATCTACATGAGAATAGATGAATTGACAATGTCTGCGGAAGGAACCTAGCACCGCTTGTGTGCTCAGTCTCTCTACTCGCGTTTCACGAAAGTGTATATCATTTAATTTGGATTCCTCGTACGTAATGGTGAATTGGTCAAGTGATTTCCAGTTTTGATATCTTAAGTTTTAGTTAGCAAAACGAGAAGTCCGATAACTGTTAATCAACTATTTTTTTCTCTTCTCTCCCCATCGAGCCTGTAGTCGACCCTGTAGGCTGTTATCATTCACAATACAACGCGTGACGCAATTAACCCATTTCATTGCGTCTATGAGAATCACGTTGTCGATGTCCAACAAAACTGCAGGGTTGTTTCGGAGTCTTCAATCCCCCTTAAAGACTAGACTTGACCTGCGCTTTAGACCGGTAGGAGGGGCTGGATTATCTTCGATCCCTGAGGTTGCAGTGCTTGAAGATGCCGCAACTCGCGACCCGCGAGGGTACACATTCGTAAAGTAAATTCCAATTGGAAGACGTGATTCAATATGCACTTCGCCTCTTGAGTGATTAGAGGAAAACTGTGAACGCTGGCATCACTCACAACTCTACTTGAACTCCAACAGTCACAGAACACCGTGCTTTCTGGCATATACATCCGTATTGGAAGAGTACTTCATTTTCATTTACCGTTGGATACTTGCAGCGTGGCTCCACCACGAGCCGCATCAGTGCCACCTCATGTAGTACAGGACGAAAGCAAACGTTAAATTTGTAAAGGGAACGTAACGTTTGTTTCTCTTTTGTTGTGGTGTGTAACACACCAAGTAAGTTTTGGTTGGTCGCTGCGAGTCAATTGGTGTCGCTTCAATTTGGTCTTCACACCGGTTCACGGTCGCAGCGCACCAAGTGACCATCACTCTTGCAATTTCCGCACTCGGATGGCTGACGCGAATGGACATGACGCGCGACGCGAAGCAGACGCTGACGCTGACGCTGACGCAGCGGAGCAGTGCCAAGTGAGTGTCGGCCGCCTGCATGCGGGGCTGCAGCAGCTGCTGGGCGCCTCCAGCGACGCTGTCAAGGCGCATCCGGCGTACCAAGTACTAGCTTCGTCCTTACCTACAGTTGGAGAGCACGACATTCACTCTGTTGCCCGCACGCAGCTGCAGGCGCTGGCCTCGTGCCTCACGAACGCTGAACTGCGCGTACTCATCGTCAAGCACCTGAGGCCGTTCCTACTCGACCTGATGGTGCGGCTAACAGACCCAGCACTCCCGCTGTACGAGCAGCAGCAAGAACAATACAGCGAGTGCACGGACAGTATGCAGCGCAGTGAACTCCTAGCAGCCACATTGTCTGAGCTGTTGACTTTTCTGCCGGCCACCAGCACGTTGGTACAGCAGTACTTCGAGACTGCGCCATGCTTCTTCACGTTCGCGGATGTCGTAGCTGCTCAGAAGCAACAGGGCGACGAGACGATCTACAGATTGCGTCGTATTGCCAAAACAGCCTTCTGGCTGCTGCGAGCGCGACCCACGGAGCTCACGTCGCTTTGGAACTGGACGCCGTTCTTCCCACTGAGTTTCCACGAGGACGAACACGTCCGCTGGTATGCGGCTCGTGCCACTGCACTAGTGTTGAAGATGGACAACGCTCAGAGGAACGTCTTTCTTGATGGATTGAATGTTGGAGAAGATGCTGCTGTTAGTGGAAGCAACCCTGTGGCGAGACAGATTGAGCTTGAGCTCCATAGCGAAGACACGACTCGACAGGAGCAACTTATTGAGCTGACTGTGTATCAGCAGGATGAATTTGAAGCGACTAAGACGCAGCCGGTACCCTTCCATGACTCTCTCCAGAACATTTTTGGCGTGGTCATCCCAACGAGCAAGCTACACCAGCAACGGCACATCTCAGAAGAAGCAGCAGCAGCGACAGAACCGTTGGTACCTACACCGTCAACCAAGCGGAATTTACAGTCACTAGCTATTGCGCTTGGTCTAAAGCGGCCGATTTTGGTGGCAGGTCCAGGCGGGTGCGGTAAAACGGCGACAATTCGGGAACTTGCTCGATTGTCGGGGAACAGTGATATGGTTGAGCTGCATTTGGACGACCAGATTGATAGCAAGACACTATTGGGGTCGTATGTGTGTACAGATATACCGGGGGAATTTACGTGGCAACCTGGTGCTTTGACAACGGCCGTACTTGCAGGTCGGTGGGTAGTTATTGAGGATATTGACCGCGCACCGTTCGAGGTGCTTGCGGCTCTGATGCCTCTCCTTGAGACGCGCGAAATGGTTCTTCCTGGACGTGGTGAGCTCCTCGTGGCACACTCTAACTTCCAGATTTTTGGAACGACAACACAAGGACACCAAATGCCTAAAGGTTTCCAGGAGTCTGTTTGGACGAGCGTCGGCGTTGCGCCGCTAGCGGACAGTGAAATCGAGCAGATTATGCTAACTCGTTTCACGAAAATCCCTCGACAGGTTGTTTCGAAAATCATGATCACTTATAACGCGGTTTCTGGCAACACGAGCGAGGAAATCGGTGGCTCTGCTCAACTGTGGAAGGAGACTCGGCGAAACTACGGTCGTGATTTTTGTTTGCGCGATCTGCTGAAGTGGTGTAAGCGTATTTACCGATTTTGCTACTACGCTGCCGGCTCTGTCAGCGATAACTCTTCTACCGGTAACGATTACATTACTGAGGATGAGCGTATGCGCATTGTGGTGGAGGCACTTGACGTATTCTGTGCTGGTATCAGAGATATGACGACGCGCTTACACTCCGCTTGCGCATTGGCAGCGATTTGGGAAGTGCAGGCTGAAAAGATTGAGTACTATCTCGAACAGCACAAGCCTCACGTTACGTTTAATACACGCGAGGTGGAATTTGGGCGTGTACACCTGCCGAAACTGTCACAACAAGCGCAACTTGAACAAGGTGATAAACCTGCTACTAGCTCTGTGGTAATGACTGGTCACGTTTTGCGTTTGTTAGAGAAGATGGCTGCCATTGTTGCAACCTGTGAACCAGCCCTACTTATTGGTGAGACTGGTTGTGGTAAAACAACAATCATCCAGCACATGGCGGCAGCAATGGGCCAGCGTCTAGTGGTTCAAAACTTGAATATCCAGAGCGATAGTTCCGATCTCGTGGGAGGATTCAAGCCTGTAGAAATTCATCTTCTCGCCCGCCCACTATACATGGACTTTGTGGATCTGTTCACCGCTACATTTTCGCACAAAAGTAACGCGGGATTTCTTAACATTGTTCGGATAGCTTTAGAACACAAGGACTGGAAGAAATTAGTGAAAGGTATGCGAAAAGCCATCCAAATGGCTGCTTCCAAGCTTCAGAGCAACAGCGGAGGCGACCGCGACATTGTGGAGGGTGACAGCGCTACAAGTAACAAGATGGCTGCAGCTGGTACGTCGACAAGTGTTTTGGCGAATCGATGGGATACTTTTGAAGCCGAGCTCGTTCGATTCGAACGACAGAAGGAACAAGCCGAGTCGCACTTCGCATTCTCGTTTGTGGAGGGTGTCCTCGTGAAAGCTTTGCGTGAAGGTCACTGGGTGTTACTCGATGAGATTAACCTGGCATCATCAGACACATTGGAACGAATTAGCACGCTGCTGGAGCACGAAACGAGTGCTTTTTCTCTTACAGAGCGTGGAGATGTTGAAATCATTCGCCCGCATCCTAACTTCCGTCTTTTTGGTGCTATGAACCCTTCAACGGATGTCGGTAAGAAGGACTTACCACCTTCTCTCCGCAACAGATTCACAGAAATCTATGTCGATGAATGTGTCAATCCTTCCGACCTGCAAATGGTAGTCCACCATCAGTTTAAGGAAGTCGCGGGTGCTTTAGTGCCCGAGACAGTTGAATTCTACCTCGAAGCCAGGAAGCAAGCCGAACTGCGTTTGAGTGATGGAGCGCGCCACAAGCCTCGCTATTCTCTCCGTACGTTGAGCCAAGCTCTGCACATCACGCGCATATTGATTCAGCGAGGCTATGGTACGTCTCGTGCAATGTTTGAAGGTTTCTGCTCAAGTTTTTGCACTCAGCTTGAAATGGAGTCTCGTCAATTTCTCGAAAAACTCATTAAGAACACGTTCGCAAAGACGATCAAGGCGAAGGAGCTTAAACGTTCTCCACCATGCCCTGGTGGCTCGAAAAAGACTGGTGAATTTGTTTTGGTAAGCTCCTATTGGGTTCGAAGGGGTGATTTTCAAGCCCCAAGGGACGACTCTTTGCCTGATCCTGTCACTTCGCGAAAAAAATTCGTGCTTACGAAGTCAGTGGAGGAAAACTTGCGGCATGCATCGCGCGCAGCATTGATCGGCAAATACCCAGTACTGTTGCAGGGACCTACGTCTGCTGGTAAAACGTCGTTGATTGGATATCTTGCGGCGCGTATTGGACAAAAATGTGTGCGTATTAACAATCACGAGCACACAGATATTCAGGAGTACCTCGGAAGCTACGTATCGGATTCCAATGGTAAGCTTACGTTTAAGGAGGGTGTATTAGTCGAGGCCGTTCGCAAGGGTTGGTGGATCATCCTGGACGAGTTGAATTTGGCTCCTTCCGAGGTTCTGGAAGCTCTCAATCGACTTCTAGATGACAACCGCGAGTTGTTCCTGCCAGAAACACAGGAGACAGTGAAGCCTCACCCGAAGTTCATGTTGTTCGCAACCCAAAATCCTCCTGGTCTATACGGAGGTCGAAAGGTGCTGTCTCGTGCGTTCCGCAACCGCTTTTTGGAGATCCAAGTTGACGAGGTCGAGTCTAGCGAGCTTCAAACGATTCTGCAAGAGCGCAGCTCTCTTCCTCCATCGTATTGTGGAATTCTTGTTGACATCATGAGGCAACTGCAACTTGTTCGACAACAATCTTCTGTTTTCGCTGGGAAGTCAGGCTTCATCACTACTCGTGATTTGCTTCGATGGGCCGAACGTAGACCAGCGACGAAGCAAGCTTTAGCTGAGGAAGGATATTGTTTGCTAGCCGAACGCTTGCGGAAGGATGAGGAGAAACAAGTGGTCAAACAAGTGCTGGAGAAGAAGTGCAACGTTAAAATCGATCTGGATGCTTTGTACTACAGCGGCAAGCCTCGCGAGTCCAATCTTTTGAATGAGAACGGTGAAGTCGAACAGGAGACCGTGTGGGGTACCAAGGAACAGTTTGAGCGTGTTCAGGCGATGGTGGAGCAGGCTATTGCGGAAGCTGCCACTGGTAAAGACAGCGATGGCGAGCCAAAGTCAGCCGGCAATGCCGCAGGTTTGGAGAAAATCAGTGTGACCAAGTCTCTTCGAAGACTTTTTGCTCTTGTTGGCCGCTGTTTGCAGAATGAGGAACCTGTACTTCTTGTTGGAGAAACTGGCTGTGGTAAGACTACCGTTTGCCAGTTGTACTCGCTTCTTTTCTCGCAGCCGCTTCACATCCTGAATTGTCACCAGCACACGGAGACTTCGGATTTCCTTGGTTGCTTGCGGCCGGTACGAGGAAAAGAGAAGACCGCGCATGAGTTGGAAGAGGCACTTGTCAACTTTTTTGCCATGGACAGTGAATGTTTCGATGAACAACAGATGGAGCAGCGCCGCGTTGAGATCAAAACGTGGGGCGTAGCTGCAATGCTCGCGAAGTATGAAAGTGTGCGTGGTAGTGTTGTGAATGGCGATTCGGCTCCGCAGAAGGAGCTTGTTGAACACATTGATTTACTGAAGCGTCGATTCCAGTCCATCTTCGAGTGGGCTGACGGTCCATTGGTGGAATCCATGAAGAATGGAGACCTGATCCTAATTGATGAGGTAAATCTGGCAGAAGACGCCGTTTTAGAACGTTTAAACAGCGTCTTGGAGCCGTCGCGGACACTGTTACTTGCTGAAAAGGGTGGCGACCAAGTGGAAGAGATCGTGGCTCACTCGAAGTGGCGTGTGATGGCAACGATGAACCCTGGAGGTGATTTCGGTAAGCGCGAACTATCTCCTGCATTGCGCAACCGTTTTACCGAGATTTGGGTCCCGGCAATCTCAGATTTGGATGACATCGCTACAATTATTCATGACAGGCTGGCTGGTCCCCGTGTTGTGAATGTTCCCCGCGAAGTTCCGGATCATTTGGCCTCGTTATGCGGTCCTATCCTGAGATTCGTGAAGACATTCAACGAGGCAAACGGAGGTCTTGGTGGCTGCGGAGCTGTGACTTTGCGTGATATTTTGAGTTGGATTAACTTTATCACTTCTGTCGTGAAGAAACAAGAAGTCGACTTGTCGGTAAAGGTGGCTGCATGGACGTCATTCGTACAAGGTGCAGCTCTGTCAATTCTGGATGGTTTGGGTCTCGGATCGGATAAGGCGCTACACACAGCACTGAAGGCAAGAGAAGAAGCTTATCGCTACCTGCTTGAGTTAGTCCCAAACGATGATCAACTTGTGAAGCAGAAGGTGGTTGACTCACTGAATGTCACGACGTTGTCGGTCGAGAACAGTATCGACCAGTTAAACTCGTTTACTTCCTCGGAATTCACGAAAGGGAAGTTTGGCATTAGCCCGTTCACAATCCCACGCGGCCCAGACCCCGAGTTAAGAAAGCCTGCGTTTTCTCTGAAGGCCCAAACGACAATGTCCAACTTGTATCGTGTGTTGCGTGCCATGCAGGTTAGCCGCCCAATCATCTTGGAAGGTTCCCCTGGTGTGGGTAAAACTAGCTTGATTAGTGCACTGGCGGCTGCGTCTGGACACCGGCTTGTGCGTATCAATTTGTCTGAGCAGACGGATATTTCCGATCTCTTTGGTTCAGATCTCCCTGCTGCATCAAGCAACGACGATAGCAAGCCGAGTGAAGGTGGGAGCTCTAGTGGAATGTTCGAGTGGTGCGATGGCGTATTTTTGCGTGCTTTGAAAGCAGGAGACTGGGTACTGCTTGATGAGCTTAACTTGGCGTCGCAATCTGTCTTGGAGGGATTGAACTCGTGTCTGGATCATCGCGGCAGTGTCTACATCCCCGAGCTTGACAGAGAGTTTGAGTGCCCACCTACTTTCCGCGTGTTTGCAGCGCAGAACCCCCTTCGTCAGGGTGGTGGCCGTAAGGGTCTTCCCAAGTCGTTTTTGAATCGATTTACACGCGTTTTCGTTGAAACACTGCATGAACAGGATCTGATCCACATCGCAAGTTCGATGTATCCTTCGCTACACTGCGCGCTTGCTGAAACGGCAATGAGTGACGATGCGTTATCAGGGCAGACCTTGCTGGAAAGGATGATTGGATTCAATCGAGCAGTTCACGAAGATACTATGGTGAGTTGCAAGTACGGTCGCCTTGGAGCTCCGTGGGAGTTCAATCTACGCGATGTGTTCAGATTCTGTGACCTGCTCAAGCAACAGGCGCAATTAGCGGGAAATATTGAACACCAACTCCAGGCCTTGAGCTACTACGTGAACTTCATCTACGTGGACAGAATGCGTTCTTCTCGCGACAGGGAGCTGATTTCTTGTCGATTCAAAGAGTTCTTTGGCGTGAAACCGATGGACCTAAGCTCTGTTTCGCTTCGTATGTCAGCAAATTTCGTGGAGATTGGCAGTGCAATGCTCCAACGGCGTCAAGACATGCCGATGGGCCGTGTTACCCCACCGCTTTTTAACTTTTTGCTGAAGCCGATGGAAGCGCTAGCCCACTGCGTTAATATGGCGTGGCCAGCTCTTCTTGTTGGCCCACCGGCCAGCGGCAAAACCTCGTCGGTTCGACTATTGGCTGCTCTGAGCGGCAACACCTTGCACGAGCTGGGTATGAGCGCCGGAACGGACGCTACGGAACTGCTTGGTTGCTTCGAGCAAGTTGACGTTGGGCGAAAACTGCGCGATATCAAACAGAAAATCCAGATTTTGTACGAGAAGGTGCTTCAGCGACTAATGGTCTCTTCTTCATCTGTCGATGTTAGTCAGAAGAAGAGGGCAGCAATCTTAAAGAAGGCGAATCGTCTCAGCAGTACGTGGTGGGCCCTGAGTACTCGAGAAAAGTACTACAGTGATAACGCTACTCCGAGCGGGAAGGCACACAAAGTCAAGAAGTTGCCAAAGGGCCAACTGGATGACGTGGTTGTCGATTTGATGAGAGATATCGTGAACCTTCTTCAAAGGACAGAGACCGGAAACGAGGAGGTGCTATCGATGCTTTCAGGCATGTTGACTGAAATTGATACTGTGGTGAAACTCAGCAAGTCCAACGCCATTGCGAGCTGTTTCGAGTGGGTTGATGGAACTCTTCTTCAAGCGATGGAGAAGGGTGAGTGGGTATTACTGGACAACGTTAACTTCTGCAGCTCGTCTGTACTGGATCGACTGAATTCGCTTATGGAGACTGGTGGCGAGATGCTGATTAACGAATGCGGCATCATCAACAGCAAACTCCGTGTGATTAAGCCTCACAGCAACTTCCGATTGTTCTTGGCGATGGATTCCCAGTATGGCGAGGTATCTCGCGCGATGAGAAACCGATGTGTGGAAATCGCCCTTGCAGGCGAAGACGCTTCGCGACTGGACTTGATCAAGATCCCTTTGGCGTGTGGAATTCCTGGATTCGCGCTCTCTCAAGCATTCCAAGCCGCCCATGAACGTGTGGTTAGCAAACTTGGAGAGCTCATGGTGGGATCGAAATACGGTCGCATCAACCGTCGACACTTGGAGAACTGGTCGTTGCTGTCTTTTGCTGAGCTTTCTCGTGGGGTGCAACCTTTGAATGCCATAGCGGAGTCATTCCGGCGTGTGTATGGTGATGGATTGCTTTCTCAGCTTGATTTGAGCCAAGAAGTGTTAAAGCTTTTCTTCAGTGCTTTCCAAACGTCACAACATAACTCGCAAGGGCAGCGTGTGCTCCTGGCAATTACTGCACCGTCAACTTTTGTCTTATGCCAACAGAGTGAAAGCTTTGTGCTGCAGCGAGATGTTGTATACCTTGAATATCTCGTTCTGTCCTCACAAGGAGCAGGCAATAGTGATGCAAATGATTTGCAGCTGGGATGGCTCTCAGATGACGTGGAGGTTGATAGTGACGTTTGCTTGCGCTCAGAAGACATTAGCAACGTCGATGTTTGGCTAAAGAGTGTTGCCAACCGATGCAAGCGTCAGAAAACGAGCTATTCACAGAAGGCTTTGGATGAAGCTTGCAAACACATTGCATCGAAAGATTTCTTTGGGACTGACGACGTTAATGTGCCTCTAGCCGTGACACTGGCCCCTTTTGCTCTACGTCGGATCGTAGAAGTCGCTAGTGCGTGCGGCAAGGCCAGCAACAGCGGAGTGATGACAGCCGACCACCTTCTGTTTGCACTGGAGAAGATTGCTCGTGGCGCTAGTGGGAATGCACGCACGGTGCAAACCGTCGAGTTGCTCGCGCGTTATCTGCAGTCGATGACGAAGACCGAGTTGTACAGTGTCATTTCACGCAAGATTAATGAGACGGTGCATCAATTGATGACTTTGCTTGGAAATTCAACTGGCATGACCACAACGCCGGTGTACTTGGCTGCCAACCATGCAGCCTTTTCGCGTCTGCAATCCCTAGTGGCTAAGTCAACCATCGTCGACGTCAAAAATGCTTGGGAATCTCTTCTCGTCACTCAACAACAGTTAGAGCTATTTGATGGTGTGGAGTGGCTGGGATTCTGTGAGCAAGAACAGCTTCGCCAAATCGATGTGCTTCTTGCTACGACATCAAAGGACAGCAAGCGTAAGCGTAACAAGAGGGATACCAACAGCATGACGAAGTTCTCGGTACTACAGCAGTCTTATGCAGTGCACAAGTATCACACAGACCGCTCCAATGTGGATAACGAGCTCATCTTCTTGATTCAACCGCTTTTGAATACGTTCGATGCATTCCTGTCAGCTTTCATCGGAGACTTTTCGAAGGTGATAATGGAGCCAACGTTTTTTGAGGCGGCCCGAGCTGTGGTACGCGACCGATTTGAGTTCTCGATCCAACTGCGTACGGAGACGTTTGAGTGGACGCACTTTCTTGTCCACTGGCAGTGGCTAAACAAGTCTTTGTCGCGATTCGGGAAATTGATTGAAGGTGGCTCATTTGCGTGGACTTCTTACTGGAATGACTTAATGGATATGTCGCAACGAGTGCAGGAGACGATTGAGAAGCTTATTGGATGTGGTGCTAGGAATAATGTGCTGTGGAAGAAGGGAGGTCACTCGCTCCTACCAAGTAATGCTGAACTTTGGAAGGCAGAATATCTATTGAACCGACTGTCCAAAACGTTCATGCAAGTTAATTCGACGTCATTCTCGTCTCTCTCTGTTGGTTGGGCGGATGGATCAGTTGACGTTTTGGCACTTCTGTTTGGTGGCATCGCCTCAATGGAAGCTGCTATGAAGAGCGGGAAGCTGGACGTTTCTTCTCTATTTTACGTTGATGTCGACACTCGCAAGGAGATTCTGCATGCGCTTTGCGCGTTCTCTTACCTGGCCCAAGAACAGACGCGAGCGAAAAGAGGAAGTGCCTCTAGATCTACTCAGCAGCCTAATGCCCTAATGGCAGAAGAACTATTCAAGGTCCCAAGTGTCCTTCTGAAGAAGTTGCAGGACAAGCAGGCTGAAATGACTCAGCTGATTTCGAAGAAGACATTGTACTTGAGCGAGATTGAGGACAATGCCGACAGCCACGTGGATCTACTGAGCGAGGAAGACAGCCGAATTGGCAAGGACGCGCCCATCTTGCTGTTCGATATGAAGGAGAGCGCACAGTTGATGGATCGTATGGTGACTTTCCAGTTGAGCCCTCTATTAGAACACTCTCTTGCTCGCCAGGAGCTCCAGGCAATCACGGATCTGATGCACGTGTTGAATCTGTACCACCTGTGCAAGACGGAGTCGTCTCAAGAGAGATACGATGAGGTTTTGAAGGCTGTGTCGGACGTTTTGAATCTGCTCGAAGGCATCCTTGATGAGCTGCTGCTTCTTGGGCTTCGTGACCCCGCTTGCTTTTACTCCTACCAAGATATTGTGTGGTGTGGCCACAAGTTTGTTTCTCTCGACATGTCTAATGAGAGCCAAGGTGAACAAGCAATGGAGCTTGAAAGGTTTGCTCTCGTGGTTCAGACACATTTGAACGGTGTGTTGTTTGGCTTCCATCAGTTCCTTCGTTGCAACAGCTTTAACCAAGTGGATCTGATTTCGCTGGAGGTGTTTGACACTCGACGGAAGTTGCGAAAGTCAAAAAAACGCCTGCCTGCGTCAAGTACAGATGTAGCTGATCATGCACAGGTCATTGCAGGCTACCCACGTTTGTTCCAAGCAGTCCAAAGTGCTGTTGTGCTGAAGAACATTGCAGAAGTGGATTTGGAAGAGTCCATGTGTCCTACGAGCGAGGCTCAGATGCGTGCTGCTCGCCTTGAGAAAATTAAGAACCACTTTTCCGAAGAGGAGGCACCTGCTGAAGAGATGATGTCGATAACAAGTGCGTCATTTGTGAGGGAACTTTTCGTGACAACAGTGCTTGCCTTTGCATCGACTTTTTCGCAGTGGGAGGAGGTTCAGTGTCTCCTTCTTCAACTTGCGGATATGCCTCAAACGTTTGATGGCAAGGCCCAAGCAGCGTTTCTAAAGGTTCTGCAAGACTCGAGTGACAGTGCGTTTGTGTCATTGATCGATCAACTTGTGGAGCCGTTAGTGGCGTCTTTGACTAGAACAGACCATGCTGCTCTCGGACAGAGTATGACGTTGCTGGGGTTGTGGCGATTTGCGTTGCTTTTACCGTCTTCACCGGTGGATCCTGTTACAAAGCCGCTAGTGAAGAAAGAGAACTTGCTGAGCCGCTTGGCAATGCTAACTGTGCAGGACGCGTCGAGTTCATCAATTCATCGATTGAATCCTTCACCTGCCTCGTCACTCGAGGCTGATGAAAAGGCTATGCGATCATTGAGCAAACTTTATGGTGAAGTTAAGGAAGTGTCTGCTCATGCTATCCAGCGATATCAGGCGAACAAGCTGCAAGGTAGCGGTGAACTCATTGATCCGAGCACCGTCAAAATGCAGCCTGTACCTACTTCTGTGTTTGGAGAGCTGTTCCGCGACCTATTGCGATTTAATAGTACCGTGATGCCAGCTGAGAAAATGTCGGCGCTACTTTCCACGGTTCGGATGAAGTCATCACAACAGCGGAAGCGCGATGTTTTGCGCGAACTTGACATGTTCCAACAGACGTCGGAGAGCTTTATCGCTCAAATTTCCAAGAAGTTTGGCGAGTTGTTCCGAGATATCTTGGAGCCTGTTGCTGCGGCAATTTATTGCGTCAAAGAGGGTGTTGCGATGGCAACGTGGTCTCTCTATGAACAACTTAAGGAGGATTCATTGAAGCAGCAACAAAAGGAAACGTTGGCTTTGTCCCTCGTGCAGTTTCCGTCTACGCTGCATGTAAACTCGGTTGATCAATCTTGGCAAGGGATCCAAATGATGCTACAGACAGTTGGGACACCGACGACGTCGATTTTGTTTGGTGCTGGCGTATCGAATAAGCGCAAGGTTGAAGTGGCTTTGCTTGACGTGGCGCTGGCTAAGATGGAGTTCCTTTTCCGCGAAACATTGACAACGGCGCGTGCGAATCGTGTACTAAACTCCGCTGCGGTTGACACGGCTCTCATTAGCAGCAAGACTCTATTCGATTTGTTTTTGGTGAAGTGGCAGGAACAAAAAGAACGTGAAGAGCAGAAGCGAAAGGAGGAGGAAGAACTTTTCAAGTACAAGGTTCGTCAGCTAGACTTGGAGACTGAGGAAGAACTTTTGGAGAAGGAGTATAAAGACCAATTCCCAGACTACAGCAGCCGTGATTTTCACGCTTTTTTGAACCCGGAGCAAGCAACTGCTGGCGCGGACGAACCATCGGCTGCGGTGACCGATTTGGATATGCTGATCACAGACAGAATCATGCAGCGATTGTGCGAGACTCACGTGAAGCTGTACGCAGAGACAGCCAACTCAAATATCTCTATCAGCAAAGAGGAGATTGTCAGCACATTTGCACGAGCTTTTTCTCTTGCAGTAAAGTTGCGTAAGTCGTTGAATGCGACAGCTTCCCCTACAGTCGAAAATGCTGTGGCGTCATCCGGAGTTCTGGCTGCCTCGATGGTTCAAGCTCGTCTTGGAAGTAGTGTCGGAACGAAGAAAAACGCGGTGCCTTCGTTCCAAGCACTGAACAGTGATTACATTCGTGGAATTGACTTCCACCGCGACCCTCTCGTCAAGGAAGTTGTTCTCGTTGCTGAGCCGTTACAGAGATTGTTGGTGAAGGTGCAGTCGCTCTTGGCTCAATGGCCTGACCATGCTATTTTGCAGCAAATTGTTCTGATTGCTGATCGCATCCGTAATTTTGAGATCAGTTCGCCACTGGTTCGGACGCTGACTGGTGTGGAGCTCTTGCTGCGCAAGGCTCAGGAGTGGGAGATGTTTGCAGCTAAGGCGTACTCGATTACTGAAGAGCTAGGCGCTCTCTCAGCTCTGGTGACGCGGTGGAGGAAACTCGAACTGTATTCCTGGCCGCACCTGCTCTATGTTAAGGAGAAACAACATCGCTTTATTGCTCAGAAGACGTGGATGAACATGTATTCGCTACTCACAGCCGAGTTCGAATCGGATGCTGGAATGAACGACTTTGACATGACGATCTCCCAAAATCTGCAGTGGCTTCACCTGAATCAATTGTCCAAGTGGCTCTTCACCCCTCTTCAAGAAAATAGGGATGCTTATCAGACGTTGAGCGGAGCGACGCAGGAGACAATGGAAAAGCAACGTGAGTTCATGACCAGACTGTTCGAGACTATGGATGCGTACATTCGTTCGTGCCCTATCGGCCAATACGAGACACGGTTGCTGGTGGTGTATTCATTCTGTGCCCAACTGTTTATGGAGATTTCGAGTTCTACCGAGTCGTCGAGTGATCTTTCCGGAAAGTCATCCAAATATGCGCTGGCCAACATGTTGTACCATTTGTACCGGTATTACGGACAGCACTTGGGCTACTTAGAGCGCCAATGGGGCGGTCTCAAGGCGCCAATTCAACGCAAACTGGTGGAGTTCGTCAAGATTTGCCGCTGGGATGAACAAACGTATTATTCGCTAGCCGAGTCGGCGGAGAAGTCTCACCGGAAATTGATGAAGTTCGTACGGGACTACGACGCTGTCCTGACAGTGTCTATGCAAACTGTAATTGATGGCTCTACAGACAGTGGCATTACCAAGGAGGGTGGATTTGTTGGAATTCACACCACAAAGGCTGAGCTCTCAAGTCTTGATGACAGCGTATTCATTGCGAAGGATGAACACGAAGAAAAGAATGAAGAGACCCCTGCTGACGAAGAGATGACTGAGAAGTCGGAGAAAAAAAATGAGCCACAAGAGCCTGAGAGAGCTCCTGTGTTGCGATTGACTCACACGACTGTCGTGAGTGATGTTGGCGAAGATGCTGTCGTGCTTGGTAACTCTTCCTACGCGGAGAAGCTTCCTGTACTTTCTAAACGGATTGCGAAGTACACTCAGACGCACATTCTATCCTATGACCAAGTGGAGCGCCGTCAACAGGTGCACGAGCTGTGTGAGGAACTCTGCGAGACCATCTTTTACCGGATGCTCAAGCTCCAGAAGGGCACTGGACTACCGAAGGGTGCGAAGAAGAAGGCGCTAATTGATCTGCTAGGCGAGCTGAAGTCCCAGGGGATGGCGTACCACCGATTTCAATTGCCTACCGAGCAGCAGCAAATTCAGCAATTGTTTGAGCTAGACGTGCCTGACGTTGAGAACTGTCTGAAGGTTGACCACATGGAGGATGTCCTTGACCTTGAAAGTTTGCGGCCTGTGTCTACTACTCGCGGACTAAAGGAAATGAAGAAGCGGGGCAAGAAGAACGGCAAACACACGAAGCAGATTGAAGCTTCTGAAGACGCTGCTGCGAAAAACTCGCTGATGTGGCTATGGCAGCGTGCTGATGGATACTACTACCGGTTCCTGGGCCAGCTCGCTTCATTGCGGTACAGCGCTGTGACGAGCTTCTCCCACGACTTATCGTTCAGTGAGACTGAGCGCATGAGTGGCTACGCAGAGAACATGCTGTTTACGATGCTGCAGCAGCGCCAGATCCTTCACGCTACCTCTCTCAGTCACGAGAAGCTTGTAGATGGATTAACCACGCTGAAGTTGATGAAGGAGTTCAAGAAGAATTATCTGGAATCGAGTAACCTCAGCCCGAAGGCTGCGAACGAGTGGCAATCTTTCCAGCAGAGATCCATCGTTTCCCTACGTCACTCCCTGTGTGAGCTTGAGATCTCAGTGGTGCAGATCTTGCAGCAGTCTTCAGATACGGCATCGAATGTCATGGGCGTACGCCAGCACTTCCAGCGTATCTTCGAGCGATGCGATGCTATTCAAAACTCGTTCGTAGATAATGCCGGGTTGGTTCAATCCCTAGGAGTACCAGCAATTCCTCACCGTGTTGTGAATGCTAGCGAGGATGCAGCAGGTGACGCCGCCATTGTGGCTTTTGCTCGACCGTCCAAGCGTGTGTATGGAGTGTCCCCTGTGGTTTCGCGTGCTGATATCTCGGAATCACAGAAGATGCCTGTGTCAGTTGACATCCTGAAGGCGAACTCTGCGCGCTTCAGCGAAATTCAGGGTCTGCTTTCGTCGATATCTTCGGCATTTGGCACGGTGGCGACACCAAGCAGTCTTGGCAGTTTCCTGACCGAGTTTGCGTGCATCGTTCGTGATGACAGCAAGTTTGAGTCTACGCTGGACAACAGCAACAACTCACATGTCAACAAAAAGACGAACGAAGAAGACAGTGCGCAAGCATTGGCGGCCTTCACTGAGCAGTACGATAAGTTGGTGGAGACTGTGCTCGTGTCAATTCAAGATCTGACCAAAATCTCCAAGGATGCGGACACTGCCTCCAAGCAAAAGGAAAATGACGACGAAGATAGTGAGGCACAGTCCCTCCGTGACCAGTTGGCAATGCTATCTACGATGGTGAAGGACTCACGCGTGAACCACATCGCTTCACAACTTGCAAAGACGCTTGAGCTGCTTCAGTTCCAGTACACCCAAATTGTTGCCATGCGGTCGGAAGATTGGCAGCGAACATTTGTTGCTTCACTGACTCTTCTTGAACGCTTTGAACCGAGCTTAGTCGATGTGCGTGGCATCAGTCGTCAACTGCTGGTTGACTTTCTCGTGGCGCACAAGAGCGTTATGAAACTTGATTTCGTGTTGGTCCGAATTTTCCGCAACTTGTTCCAGCACGGCTTCTGCCGGACGGATGAGGAGAAGAACGACGAAGAAGGCGAAGACGGCGCTGGCAATATGCAGTTCCAGGATGATGTGGAGGGTACTGGCATGGGTGAAGGCGAAGGTAAAAAGGACGTGAGTAACGAGATCGAGGACGAAGAGCAACTTCTCGGTCTCCAAGGCGATCAGCAAGAGGAGCCTGAACCACCGGCCGACCAGCAGCCCGACGATACTGGTCTGGAAATGCAGAACGACTTCGAGGGTACCATGCAGGATGTTCCTGATGACGAGAAGGAGGAACAGGACGAGAACGACGACGACGAGGAAGAGCTCGACCGCGAGATGGGTGAATTCGATCAAGATGACGAGAATGTTGTGGATGAAAAGATGTGGGGCGAAGATTCTGACGATGACGAGGACAACATCGACAAGGAAAAGGAGAAGTTCGAAGAAGACTCGAAGGTTGAAGGCGAGGCATTAGAAGATGAGGTGCGTGGCAAGGACGGCGATGAGGAGGAGAAGGACGAATCAAAACCGAAGGAAGAAGACAAGCAGAAGCCTCAGTTGGATCAGACAGATGACAAGGGCGTCGATGACGGTGGAGATGACGGCGATGATGGTGAAGATGGCGATGACGAGAAGATGGACGAGGAGGTGAACGACGACTTCGAGGACAAATACGAAGATCATCACGATGTGGATCCGACCGAACGGGAAGAAGGCCACGGAGATGACGAAGCTGAGGAAGAGCAGGGTGACGAACTCCCGGAGGACATGCAACTTGATAAGGATGGCGAAGACGGTGACGATGGCGATGCCGAAGGAGACAACCCGGACGAAGACATGGACGAGCTGGGTGACCCTGAAGATGACACGGCTGAAGACAACGCGGAAGGAGATGAGACTGGTGGTGTCGATGAGGATGAGGCTGCTGAAGAGGAAAACGAGGAAGAACAACTTGACAATGCCGTGCAGCTTGGTGGTGGCGGTCTTGAAGACGAACCAGAACAAGCTGAGGAGAACGAGGAAGAGGATGCGGAGCAGCCTGACGCCCCTGAAACTACTGAAGAAGAGCAGGCGTCTTCAACGGTGGCTGGCACTCAGTCGAAGGACGGTCAAGACGAGCTTGAAGCGGACGAACAAGAGGCTGAAGACCAGGAGATGGAAGATGCCAACGGTGAGGAGCAGGACCAGGAGCAAAACAATGACGACAGCAGTAGCAGTCGTGCTCAGACACAGAGCAGCAGTGATCAAGACGCTCAGCAGAAGTGGAAACCGCAATCTCAGGTTAACAGCAATCCGGACAAGGAGCAACCTCGTGAGAAACGACGCGACCGCCGCGAGCCGAATCCATACAGGAATGCTCAGGAAGCGCAAGAGCACTGGAAGAAGCGTGTGGAGATGGTAGATCGCACGGACGAGGAGAAGGAGGCGGACAACAGCTCCGATAAGCAGGAGAAGGCGGCGGAGATGACGACTGCAGAGTTTGTAGACGATGACGAGGAGATGGAGGACGTGGAGCACGCACTCGCTGCTGCCGACGAGAACCAGATCATGAACCAGCCTCGCTCTGAGGAAGAGGAGGATGAGAACGTTGAGAAGAAGGAGGAAGAAACGAACCCTGGCAATGGTGCGACGGCTATGGAGGTCGACGATGAGGAAGAAAAGCAGACTATGGAGGAGAACGAGGAGAAGGAACAGCTAGAGAAACCCAAACCCATCAAGCAGGAGCCAAGATCCGACATAGACGCAGCTGACAACGATGTAACGAAACAGGAGGAGAAGGAGCTAGACGAGCAAGACACGAAACCAGATAACTCTGCGCACGGTGGAGAGCACGAACTTCTGGACGATGAAGCGGACACCGCTCTCCCATCAAGACTGCGAGATCTGGACTTGACCAACACTATACAGGACCAGGACGAAGCTGATGAAGCAGAGGCTAGAGCGGTCAAACTACTCTCCCCGGACGAAGTTGCTGCCCTGCGTGATGAACTGGATTTGTTTATTGCGAACTGGTCGTCACAGTCGGAGCAAGAGAGAGGCGCGGATCTGTGGGCCAAGTACACGGCATTGACAGCTGGGGCTTCCCAGCGACTGTGTGAACAACTCCGATTAGTACTGGAGCCCATGCTTCGCGCCAAACTCGAGGGTGACTTCCGCACAGGCAAGCGCATCAATATGCGCAAGGTGATCCCGTACATCGCGAGTCAGTTCCGCAAGGACAAGATCTGGTTGCGCCGTACGCGCCCGTCAAAACGTCAGTACCAAGTGATGCTGGCAATCGATGACTCCGAGTCGATGGCGGATAACCACGCGGGCCGCTTGGCGTTGGAGGCTCTTGCCACACTGTGCAAGGGCATGACGCAGCTTGAGGTGGGTGAACTATCCGTTGTGAAATTTGGTCAAGACCTGGAGTTGTTGCACGCATTCGACACACCGTTTACGGACGATTCTGGCAGTCGATTGATCGGCCGCTTCGGCTTCCAACAGAAGAAGACCAACATGGTGCAGACACTGGATACAATCTTGCAGCTACTAGAGACAGCGAAGCAGGCATCGTCAGCTGCCAGCAGCACCGTCGAGTTCACACAGATCGTGTTCCTGATTTCGGATGGCCGCTTTGACTCTGATGGCCGAGTTCGTATCCGCAAGCTGATTGAAACAGCACTGGAACGGCAACAGTTGATCGTGCTGCTTGTTGTGGACCAAGGTGCAGCCGAAAGCGAAGGTGGCAGCAGCCAGACATCCATTCTCGACACTCAAAGTGTGACGTTCGAGAAGGGCAAGGTGCGCATGGTGCCATACCTGGAGAATTACCCGTTCCCATACTACGTGTTGCTACCGACGTCGGCTATGCTACCGGAGATCCTGTCCGACTCACTTCGACAGTGGTTCGAGATGCTCCAGGCAAAGAACTGATGACACATGCGTGTATAGGTATATAGAGATGAATAGTAGAGTGCATATTTTCAACTCCATTTTTGTTGTTGTGTTTGAGGTCTTTGTCGGTGTTCCAGGTCAAGAAGTTGTGAAGGGGCGACGAAGCTTGAAGCGACGGATCCAGTATATCTCTAGTTGCTACGATGGAAGACGCTGTAGAGCTCGGAGACGAAGGTCTATCTCTTGTTGCTCAGGAGGATGAAGGTGTTGAAGAGCAGGAACAGGAAGCTCCGGACTATGCGACGTCAGAGCTCGTACGGCCACTGGCCAACTGGGAGATTTCTAGAGACCACCTCGTATTTGCTGGCATTTGTGGGTTGGACACTGGCAAGCGCCACATTCTGCACGTGTTGGAGCCCATGAAGGAGGGAGAACATGGTGGTGTGCTGCTTACGGCGGCAGGAAACACCGTTCAGCTACTCACGATGACCCCACAAGTCTCACCTTCTGGTTCCAGTGTCCAAAGTCGACGTTACGTGTTTGGGTTTGGTGGCAGTGGCATTGGAAGTCTAGCAGTCCACCCGTCGGGACAATTCTTTGCAGTGGGCGAGAAAGGAGTCAAACCCAATATCTCCATCTATCGGTATCCCGAGATAACAGTCTCTCATGTACTGAGGAATGGCACAGAGCGTGCGTATGCCAGCGTGGAGTTCAGCAAAGATGGCGAAACACTGGCATCGGTGGGTACCGCGCCAGATTTTTTATTGACAGTGTGGAATTGGCGAGAGGAGCAGACTGTTCTGCGCTGTAAGGCCTTTGGACAGGACGTATTCAGCGTGCGCTTCGCCCCGGCAGACAGCGGTTTCCTCGCAACCAGTGGCGTTGGCCACATTCGCCTATGGAAAATGGCTGCAACCTTCACAGGCCTCAAACTCCAAGGAGACATCGGCAAGTTTGGTAAAAGCGAATTGAGCGACATCGAAGCGTTTTGTGTCCTTCCCGACAAGAAAGTTTTAAGTGGAACGGAGCGTGGTGTGCTGCTTCTGTGGGATGGCAACTTTATCAAGTGTGAGATCCTCACGTCTCGCCGCCATTTACCTCACTTAGGGACAATCACTGTTGTGGATTTCGACCCAGATGAGGGGCAAATTGTGACGGCTGGTAAAGATGGCTACGTGCGCTTTTGGAACTTTGACTCAATTGACAGTGCAGACATTGCGGCTGATGAGACTGTTGCTCTTGTGCCAATGAAGCGCCAAATGCTCATACAACCACATATGGATATTCGTGCTGTGGTGAAGGAGAACACTGGTCGGTATCTTTTACAAGATGGCGTCGGTGGAGTGCATTTACTGATGCTTAAAGGCAACGACGAACATCAAGTGGAGTTTGACTACGTTCCGGACGACACAGGGCGTACAACAGGGATAGCTTGCTCCCCATACGAGCACCTGGCTGCCACTTGTGGAGAAGATGGAAGTGTTCGCGCTTGGGACTACGTCTCCCGTACCTGTCTAATGTCTGTTTTCCCTGAACAGTCCTTTGTCGATCAAGACAGCAGTAACGCATTATTGTCTGCTGCTACAACGATTGTATGGGTACCCAACACTGTAGCAGTGATCAATGATATCTTACCTGCTAGTCGACAGGTAGCTGTGGGGTTTGATGACGGTCTGGTGCGTATCTTGCTAATGGATGTGGACCATCGCGCATGGGTACGCGTTAATGTGTTCAAGCCTCACAGCAAACGTGTGACCTGTGTGGCATATTCACACTCAGGCTCAGCCTTCGTGTCAGCAAGTACCGACAATACTTTCTTCCTTTTCCAAGTGGTTCCGAACGTGAAGTCCTCCAAGTTTGCCAAGTATCAGTCAGAGTATGAACCTTACGGTTTTCAACGTGTACCAGCAGCGGCAATAGCAATTTGCTGGCGTGATGACGACGACGCGATTCTCGTGACACTATCCAACGGACAGGTTCTTGAGTTTTTTCTTCCTGTTGAGCTTGATGGAAATATTGAAGCTGACCAAGAAAATACCGAAGAATTGAATGAATCAGCACTAAAACCCGGCGAACGCGAGTCGTATGAGCTTCAATTGACGTATCGCGAGTGGAAACTAAATCAACGCAAACGCTTCATGAGTGTTAAAGAGTTGGAAACATTGGAAGCACAGTATCCAAGCATCACTTCCCCCCACGCCGAAGAAAAAGTCCGCAACCAATTCCAGATCGAAGTGAAAGGAGCATCTAAGGCGTTGGCTGCTCTGTACTCGGTGCCTTCAAACAAAGACAAGGGGAAGCCACGTACTCAAGCCAACAGAGACCGCATTTATCTTAGCTGTCAAGCTCCACTGGATGGCAACCTGTTCGTGGCTGAATATGATCAAAGTTCACCATCGAAAGAACTCGCGTCTGACTCTACTGGGAATATTACCTCGCTCGAGTTGTCTTCGTCCGAGAGATTTATTCTCTGTGGTCTGTCTAATGGCAAGTTCCAGCTTCGGAATGCTCGGAGACCTCACGCATTTATAACTGGCGAGTTCCATGACTACGCAGCCGCCACTAGCAACGACAGACTTCGCCTTGCGCTGTCTTTCGATGATTCGTACGTTGTTGCAGTGGGGAGTGACGGTAATTTGAGTATTTGTCGACTGCACAGTGACAAAGTCGAAGAGGCCTCGAAGCTTCTTGCTGGTCGGTTTGAAAGTTTACTGGCGGAGGCTACAATTGCTCGTGACCAAGCCTGTGAGAAGCAAGAAGCGGTGATTACCATGCAGCAGAAGGCCATGGACGAGAAGAATGAGGATGATCCTAGCAGTGGTGGGACGGCAAACACGGACTTAAGTGCTCTTCCTGCTTTCCATGGCGCAAAAGCTTACGCTACTTACATTGAATCCAAGCTGGCACAGAGTGCAGTGGGCAACGAGGCGTTTCTGGGTGTTGTCCGTTTAGTGACCGATGATAAAAGCACGGATGGAATGCCCAACGGAGTCCCCCCTCTACGTGATGATAGCGCCAACGCCAGAACTGGTGTACCTGCTGCAGTGTTAATGCAGTTGGGAGTAGCTGATGTAACAAACCCAAAGGAAGCGTACACTATTGAGGACGCAAAGCTGAAAAGTGAAGCTGATGCCCGAGCAAGATCAACACTGAGCAAACAGGACTCCACTCGTGCCGTTTTAGCCAAGATGCGGACTCAGCTTCAAGAGCTTCAAGCTCAGGACGCAGCTCTTCCTCCCCAGAGTCGTGTTGACCCCGAGGAGTGGGAGGTTGATCTGGATTACGGAGATTTACTGACAAAACAAGGTGATGAAGCCTGCGATGAAGTACGTAAGGAACTGGCGTTTGCTGTTGAGAAGGAAGAACTATTGCTCCTTAAAATGCGCGAGACTTACGTTGGTCCGCTGGCAGTCGAACTGCTCACTCTACGCGCATTTGAAAGCGGTTTAAGTGTCCAGTCCTTTCGCACCATGAAGATGCCAGGAACTCTACAAAAGCGACTTGTTGAGATCCACACAGCTGAGGCTGCTAAGAAGCAGTCTACAGTGAAAGGAGCGGGTGAAACCAGACGAGCTTCAGTTCTAGATATCATGGAAAAAGACGTTCCGCTGGGGGAAGAATTCCCCTTGAAAGAGGAGGAACGCCGCATGATCATGAGTCACAATGAACCTGCTGTTAATGCTGGATGGACTCCTGGTCACACCGTGCAGGAATCAGCGGGATCCAAGTCTGTTCATGGATTCGAAGCTCGTAAACGTTTACGCACCGAGCGTAAGGAACGACTCGCGCGCTGGCAAAGCAACAAACCAGGGGAAGATGCGGATGATCCGAGAGATGTCGTTGCCATCGCTTTTGCTCGGCGTAATATGGGCGACTACAAGTTGAAAACGGCTGCAGACTACGTGGTTCCAGAACACCAGCGCGTTAATGCAGTGAAAAAGCTTCGACAAATGGCTCTGCTTGAAGAGAGTCTGTACACAGCACGCTTGCGGTTCAATTCCAAGGTGCTAGAGCTTCGGGAGCTGAAGGTCCAATTGATCAACGAGCTTCGTCGGGATCAGGAGCGGCTTTTAGAACTTCGTACTGCATTAGCTGATAGTGCCAGCGGAGGACCTACATCATCATCAGCTACACCTACAGGTCTCAGTGTAGATCTTCGCGAGTGGCCAGAACATCGTGAACGTGTTAGCGACGCCGATATTGAACTCTTCTTGCGCGAGAAGAGGGTTGTCTCGAATGTGCAGGCCCAGACCGCGAATGAGCTTCCTGCAACTCGCTCTGGAGCTGAGAAACATCATCGCACTGCAGATCGATCCATTGCCGCAGTAGCTCGAGCTTTAAAAGGAACCTCAACGGAGAATGGACGCGCAGCTTCAGAAGTTACCATTGGACATTTGCATCTCCAAATGAATGAAGGTGCAATGGCAACTGCGACGGTATCTGCAGCGTTTCCAACTGGAGAACAGTCTCTTGATTCAAATGGAGGGAACTTTGACGAAGACGACGTTGTTGTGCGGGAGTATCTGATGCGCGAAGAAATTGTTTTGCTGGAACGAAAGGGGAAGCAAGAGGTAGCAGCGTTTGATGCAGCTGTGGCACATCTTCGGCGTGAAAAACTCACCCTTGAGGTCGGTTTCAAGCAGGCAGAGCTTCACTTGTTTACGCTTTTTAGCGAGTTGTCATTGCTGGAATCCTTTGAAAGTAAAGAAAATCTGCTGAGTAGCAAGCTCGAGAAAAGCAAAGGGGAAAAAGCCCAGATTGTGGCCGAGTTGCGCGATGTACAAGAGCTTCTGGCTAGTAAAAAGCGCGAGTTGGAGGACTGGACACGACAGGAGCGAGCAGTGCAGGCCGAGTTTCTTACTCTTGTGAATGGTGGTACGGGATCAACTGTGACGCCTCATCCGAGTTTTCCTGCGTTACAGAAACTATTCAAACGTAAGATCAAGCGCGTTAAGAAGAAACCAAATGCAGGTAAAGAAGACGGAAAAGATGGAAACCAACCTGATAGTGCTCGCGATGGAGACGAACAAGAAGAAGATGAAGAAGAAGAGGAGGAGGAAGATGAAGACTACGATGAAGACGATAGCGATGACGACGAAGAGGAGGAAGATACCTGTCCGTCTGGATGTGAGTTGACTCTGTACGAGAAAGTATTGGCTTTGAGAGAGAAGCGAGCCGACGTGGATGACGCCACTGGAGAACTGACCAAAGCTATCGAGGAGCTCCGGAAATCAGGAGAGCGCCAGGCAGCGAAGCAGCGTGCCATTGACAAGGAGCTGGCTGCAACGGAGCAGGACACGCAATTGTTCCAGAGTGAGAAGCAGTCGCGGTTCAACCAGTTGGACGTTGTGGTTCCACTTAGTACGCGGCAACTTCGATGTCTTGACCCTCCTTCTCCGAACGAGCAGAACTGGTTGTTGCCTTCTCAAGCTGCTGGTTGTCTCGTGTTCACCACTCGCGCGTTCTCTGCACTGACTGAGCGTATCGAGTCCTTACAGGCGGAGAACAAACACCTTCGCCAACAGTTCCGAGATCTTCACAAGCAGCAGAACGTGCTTGCTAGGGAGAAACGACAACAACAAGAAGCCATCGCCCGATCACAGGACCGCAGTGAGCAGCTCATGCGTCTTAAATTCGGCCAATTAGTCGACTTGGAAGTGCTGGATCGAGCTTGTGACGCGTCGTCCGTTGATGAACTGCAGACGCGCGTGAAACTACGTGAAGTAGAAGCAGAACGTGCTATTCGCCGTGTCAAGCAGACACATCCGCAGCTGCAGCATGCCATTCTACAGGCCACCGAGCAGAACACAGCGTTACTGGCTCAACTTGCCGCTCTCACTGAACGTCAGGCCGAACTGGAACGGGAACTTAATCGGAATCAAAACGGTGGAAATGATAGTAACGAGGGAGGTTTACTGAGTCTCGAGGACGACGCAGAATTGGCTGAACGGGAGATGAAGGAGCGGAACAAACTCGTGCGACTTGTGAAGCTACAGGCGAGAGAAGTGGAAGCTTTAAAGCAGGAGATCGGCCTCTTACGCGGCAAAGACGGCAAGGTATATGCCCCTCGAATTTAATACTTCGAATACCATAAGTAAAAAAGGCAACTATAAGTTGAAGTGGATTTTATTTCGTTTTGATTGGTCAATTGATATCTTCTATTATTATTGGTCAAAAATGCATATCAGTCTCTCCCTACAGTAGTTCATCACCAAGAAGACCTTCTGATGCTGGCCAAGACGCGACTGGCTGTGCCTGGGCTGCAGAACCTGGGCAACACGTGCTTCTTCAATGCGATTCTGCAGGCTTTAGCGTCCCTCCCGAGCGTCCATGAGTTCCTGGAGGAGATAGAACAGCGCGCACGCGTCACACGCCGTAATATCGCGTTTACTGGGGCCTTACGGGACTGTTTGGAGGCTCTGGCGCCTCGAGAAGAGCACGAACCATGTGGAGTGGTGGCTCCAAGAGTACTGAATGCTGAATTAACCAGTAAATTACGGGCTTTCCGGGGAAATAAGCAGCAGGACTCGCAGGAATTACTCCAGTTCCTCTTCAAGCTGGTAGGCAATGAACAACGCCGTTGTTCTGTGCAAGATCGAGGTTTGGTGGACCTGCCGATGGAAGATATTCAGGAACCTGCTACGATGAGGTCTATTAGTGATCTGAGACTCTCTCAAGCGGTCGATGAACGCAACTGGAACCCTCTGCAGGGTTTGCAAGTGAATTTGCTGCAATGCACTCGATGCAGTCGCTTTAGACCATTGAATAACCAGCCATTCCTGGATGTGTCGCTGTCTCTAGTAGCTCCGGGAGATAAGAGGATTTCCAAGTTGACTGATGCGTTGAAGTTGTATACTGAAGCTGAAGTGATTAAAGGCGTCGAGTGCAGCTTCTGCAGTGTGGTGGACGAGCTGGACAACACCAGGAAGGAGTACGCAGAGGCCATGAAGCAACAGGCCAAATGGCAGCAAGGAGCAGTGAGTGCTAGTGCCTTTGAAGTTCTGGATCAAGAGATTGTGCAGCACGAACGGAAGGATTGGATCCACACGCTCGAGCAGTTAGCGAACTCCCCCACGACCTTCGACTTGGACCAGCTGGAACGTCCGATCCAGCGCAGCCGCAATGACTGCTTGAAGCGGTTGCAGTTTTCACGCAGTCCTGACGTTTTCTGCTTCCATTTGAACCGGAAGGTTTACATGAGGACTGGAGCAGTCAAGCTCGAGACATACGTCGAGTTCCCATTGGAGCTGGACATGGACGATTATTGCCAGTATGAGACGAGCGCTGTGGTGGATCACAAGGCAAACGGATCGACCTCACTACGGCGACCACGGGTTTCGCTTCCGCCGTTTGGAGAGGCCTCCAAGCAACAATACCTTTTGTACGACTTGACTGCGGTGATCTTGCACCATGGCAATGAGCGTTGTGGTCACTTCACGGCTTACCGTCGTGCTAGTCCATCGCAGTGGTTCTTCGTGTCGGATGATAACGTTCGTGAAGTTCCCGTGGCTGAGGTTCTCAATAGCTGTGCGTACATGCTTTTCTACGAGCGGAAGTATCGGACGAAGCGGACAACACGCAGTTCCGAGACTGAAGAAACGACCGACGACGATGACAGCCTGCCAGACGTCCCGTTCGAGCCCCACGTGCTGCTGTCCAACAGCGGTCATTTCTAAATTGTCCACCTCAAGCGAAGGAGACGTTCATCATGTGCAAGGTACGCTCGAGCTCGTAAATATATTGGTAATTATTGCTGCAGTCATCAAGAAACAAGCATGCTGGTACAGTGTGTGGTTTTCGTACATGTATTATCATCCTCTACTTTTCCATTCAGGAAAAACCAAGACAAATTATGGCGTCTACTGCTTCGGAGCCTTCACAACACCCACCTGGGCCGGACGGATGACACGCTCGTTCAGCAAGTACCCGGTCTTCATGAGTTGGCCAATAGAACCAGCCTCCTTAGTGGCATCTTCGTACTCGAACAGGGCATCGTGCACGTTGGGGTCGAACTTGTCGCCCACAGCTCCAACCTGGTTGATCTTGAACTCACGGAAGACCTTCTGCAGCTGGTTCTCGGTCATGACGACACCTTCGTGCAACACCTTAATGGCATCCAGCTGCTTCTCCGGCTGCAGAGTCTCAATGTCGATGCTCTCGTGCGCTCGCGTAAGGTTGTCCGACACGTCCAGCAGCGCCTTAGCGAACTTGGAGATGGCGAACTCGCGCGCGTTGTTCACGTCAACACGGGAGATGCGACGCACGTTTTCGGCGTCGGCCAGAGCGCGCAGGAGACGGTCGTTGGCGTCTTTGTTCTTGGTCGTGAGTTCCTCGATCTGCTGCTGGAGCTTCTCCGTTTCGGTCAGTTCCGTCTTGGGCTCTTCGCTCTTGGGCTCTTCAGCCTTGGACTCATCGGCCTTGGGCTCCTCAGCACACAGGAAGGAGCTCTGACTGATACTGCGCAGCTGCACGCGCGAGACGCTACGGGCAGCGCTGGAGAGGACAACACGACGGAGCATAACGGGAGTTCGGGGTGGGTCAGTTGAGTTTGTGGTGCGTCAATGACCACAGGCTTTGATTTAGTCAGACCTGTGATAGAGGATATGCATTGTAACAGTGTTGAACATCCGTTCTAGAAGGATCCTTAATTTAGAACTGATCCAAAAATGCTAGCTACACCATCCACTGTTCACTGTCCGTATCGACGTCGGCTTCGAGAGTCATCTAGGCAACAGAATGGTTAGAATGCAAACAACAATCAAGTCTACAATTTGGGATACGTACTGGAGTTGAGGATGAATTCACGGAACTATGGCCGTGCTCACTGATGATCGTTAGCAATTCAGTCAGTTCTGCATTCATTTTTTCAATGTTGAGTTGGAGAGCTCTCAAGGCTGGAGGTTTCGATGTCGAGGCGTCACCTCCTGAGTAGATGGACACGTTTTTTGCTCGAAGATATTGACGCACAGCTGCAACAGTTAAGAGCAGATGCCGTTCAATATCACGAAGGAGAATCAAGTTTCCCGGTCCAGTCGACACGAAACCAACAATCCCGATACGTGGGATACAGGCGGAACTCTCCTGGCTTTGAGCACTCTCTGCCTGTTGAATTATGGCAACAATCATCGAAGAAAGATCGTTTTGAGACGCCTTGATGCCGGACGAAAGCACTTTGAATTCCTCGAGGATTCCTTCGTGTGTAGCAGATTCTCTACTTGAACCAGTCTTCAGATCTCCACTAGTAATCCCAAGCACTAATTGACGCCGTGCAATTGCAGCCACCGACCGTAGTAGATGGAGGTCAATGTCCCGCAGAAGCTGTGCTTGCCAGCCTTGAGCTGTCAAAGCCGCTTCGTACGCTCCAAATTCCACTAATTGCCCGCAACCATCAGCAGCAACGAAAGGGATCTTCTCCTCCTTAACACAGTCAGTTGACTGTGTGATCGTGCTGTTTGCATTGGCAGATTTCTTGGATGGTTGTCGTTCTTGGCTTTTTGTTGCTTTAACTTTCCTCCCAGTCATGAGTTTCTTACGCCGTTTCCTCTTTGGCTCCTGGGGAGCAGCCACATTACTTGACTCCTCTGTTGTCAAGATTCCGGTTGAAACTTTGCTGTTGACATCCACAATTTGTTGTATCTGTAGTCGTTGAGGAGGAGGGTCATCTAGAAGTTCAAAATCCGAGTCGGAGTCCTCTTTTGTTTCAGTAGATACCTCCCCCGGCAGCAAAAAGTGAATTCCACCTAAGATACAATACAAAGCGTGACTCAAAAGTCAACACATACACTTAGTCGTTTTTTTTTTCCAACTCACCGTGTCCAAGAATATAGGAGAAGAGTTCACCTTCGCCGACAAAATAGTCCACCCCTTGAACTCCCTGTTCTCCTTTCGCTCTTCCTCCAGGGACATAATAGAGCTTGTGTTCTTGAAGAGCCTTGGGGTCGCATACTTCCCAGCCTCGGGTTTTAATGATCCTCACCACTTCTTTTCCTCTGATACCAATTCTCTGCAGCAGTTCGGAAGGTTTAGCAAACGGGTCAGAACGACGACGTCGATTGCGTGAAGAGGCCTCCATAGGCTGGTCCGATGGAGGTTTTGACTCTATTGTCTCTGGGCGAAGAAACGACGTTGGTTCCATTGAGTGAAGGAGTCTGACTTGTTTTACGTACGAGGAGAAAATGCGAAAAGGAAAACACTATGTTTATGTTTATCCTATACCATTTCATCGGTAGAGACCGTAAAACAGTCTACAAATGGAAGTGAGAGCATTATTGCAACAGAAATCAACTCGGATATTGTCAAGTAAGGGAAGAACTTAACTAAGTAGACGATATATATGTACTGCTTCTGCAAAAATATACCACGTAGCTCAATCTTGTATCGACGAAGTTACTGCCCGTCGGAGCCACTCGAAATTGTGCTCCTTTTCGATTTGGTCCCCACCTTGATCTTACCGCAAATTCTCTTTGCCAGACCAAGCAGTTCTCCAGCCGTTTTGTCGATATGACGCTGAAGAGGTCGTAATTCAACTTTTGATCTTCCAGGACTTGTCGAAGGCGACGAATTGTTGCGTTCACTGTACTGAAGTTGCCGTAGCGTTTGGCCGACAAGAAGGAGGTATCTCTCGATATCCTGCATAATTGTAAGACGACCACGACCAGTACAGACGAAACTCGGGATATCAACTCCCTCGTCAGGATCCGACAAGTTGTCCGCATTGTCAACAATTTCTGCGACTGTAAACGAGAGACAATTCATTGCCACTTGAATCCTCTGCGCAAACCGTTCCAGCTCATGGGCATTTCCTTTGTCGGAAGACTGGAGTGCAGACTGACGATAAGCAATTTCTGCCACAGATCGCAGCAGATTTAGGTCGATATCCTTGAGCAGTTGTGCCCGACTGGTACCCAATTTGAGAGAGGACTCGTACTGCTCAACCTCTGTTGGACGAGTGGGTCGGACTTTCGATTCGACAGGTGCGGGACCTCCACTCTTGTTGTGGTCTTCTGAGGCTGTAGAATCTGTACCGTCGACAACAACGACCTCTGCAGATTTTTCCGCCATTTGCCGCATAAAAACTTGTGCAAGTTCAGACGTCGTTTGCTTCTTGCGACGTTTCTTGTGCTGGTGTGAAGAAGAGCTGCAACTCTCATCTGATTCCTCCACGAACTCCGTGTCTCTTCTTAAGTCCAACCGTCTTGTAGTTTTTGCCTTGTCAGCGTTGCACTTTTCAGTGCTTCCAACATTTCGGGGCACTGACTTTGAGGAACGTTTGGACGACATGGAAGACACGGAGGCTTGGATTGAGTTCTGGGTAATATAGTTTGCACCGCCTGACCAATTCAAATGTTAGTCTTCGTTTCTAAAGCTTTGTTAGAAGAAAAGGAATAGGACGTTTACCTTTTTCCAGGACGTATTCGTACAATTCTCCCTCTCCAACAAGATAATCCTCGCCGTGTTTAGCACTATCACCCTGTGCTTTGCCCCCAGGAAGATAATAGCGTTTGTGCTCCTCCAGTCCCTTCGGTTCACATATTTCCCAGCCTCGTGCTTTGAGAATTTTTACGACTACGGGACCAGCGAGGCCGATCTGCTTGAGCAGTTCCGACGGTGAACGGTGATCGGATGAGTCACCAGCGCGTCTTCGAGATCGCGAATTTTGTCTTGGAGAAGGCTCGGAAGTCACGGAAGCAGAGCGTGCAGGGCGGATGAACGACATCTCAAACGATACGAGAGAAAGTTTGCACTTGGTGAAAGGCAACTGGAATACCTGTAGATATAATTGTACCTTTCAAATTACATAAATATATTTCAATTGCTTCCCCCGTGTGCGGGGTACGAGCATAGAGAACCATTTGGTGCAGGTTGTGACGGAATTCGTAAGGCGCTACCTGATGTGTAAGACATACACGCCCAGCATAAGGAATTTCTTCCGCTAAGTAATTGCCATTGTATTCGAAATAAAAAAAAAAACATTCGAAACCGTTGGAGGCCATGATTAATATGATCGTGGAATTAGTCAGGATGCATCCATGATTTTGTAAGATATTTTGTTTTTCATTTATTACCTCTTCGTTAAATTCCGACTTCGCTAAGTTCCGAAATTTCATGCGATTGGGAAACTCGTCCATATTTGTTTTGGTCGTTAGGATGAACCGCCGCGAAGAAGCTATCGCGGCAGGGAGTGATAATGACGGCGACATGGAGACGCACAACGCTACCGTTTCCGAAGGTGAAGGTGGGGACTCTGTGGAAAGTGGGGTGGACTCTGCGGCGCCGTCTGATGCTGAAACGGCAGAGAATACAGGGAATTATGGAGTTGATGACGCGGTTCTCGTTTCTGTGGAACCCCCGTCTGTGTGGCACCAAGACTGGGAGACATGGGAGACGTATCATCGTGAATATTGCGTGCGTACAATGTAGTCTGTGCCCGTGCGGGAGACGATGTCTCGTGCCGAGCGTAACAAACGCAAAAAGAAGACCAAAAAAGGAGAAGACGAATCGCAGCGGTACCCGAAGCAATGGACCCGTACCAACGTACGTACATCTGCACGCATGGTTGGAAGCAGAGAAAGTCCAGGGGCGGGGGAACGAGGCCGAAACAGCATATACGCCTCACTGGATGTCCTTTTCGCTTCGTGGTGCAGTGGAATTTATCACATGGAGAACTGCAAGTTAAGAATGGCTACTTCAAACATAACCACCGCGTTTCCGCTGCCGTGTATGGCACGTATCCAAGTTCTCGTGGCGTTGACTCTACCGTGGTTGGAACACAAGCCGGAGGAATGCTCTCTAGTGGTGCTAAACGGTCCAAGATTTATGACTACTTACTCGAGCACGACCAGATGTACTGATATGTTTATTGTGGTTGACAAGGATCTAAATGAGATTCGCGTTCTGGAGTCCAATTTTCCAGAGGCTCGCATTTTGATATGTCATTTCCATGTTATCAAGTATTTGAAAGAGATGCGAGCCAAGCCTGAGTTTGGGAAGATCTTGAGTGATGCCGCGAGCCAATTAGACGCTGCAATTCACAGGATGGTGTATGCATGTTCTGAAGATGATTACAAGGTCAGTCATGAATCGCTGGAAGGACTATGCGCTCGTATTGGGCTACAAGAGTTTTCGCGTATTTCGAAAGGAACTGGGATACTTGCCAAGATCGATGGGTGATTTATCGACGGGATGGTCTTCCCTACTTCAAAAATCCCGCTAACAACCGTTTAGAGAGTTTTTTTTCGGGAAGCTGAAAGGCTCCGTCGACTCGTCCAAACGTATGGTTGAATGCATAAAGGCGCTGATAGCTTCGGATAAGCGTGTGCAGAACGAGTATCAATATCGACTTTCGCGAATTGGTCAATTCGTGAATAGCAACTACGAAAATGGCAACTTTTCTCAGGTTTACTACGCATTTCGTGGCTTCTCAAGTGGAGACACAAAACGCTCGCGCTCTAGAAAAGTGTAATTCGTATTGCTTCACCGAGGATCCAGATGGAGATTGCGTGGTGCTTGTTGGTGGGAAGTTTTCCGAACACAAACTTCGCTTGGATAATTGGCAATGCGATTGCGAATTTGCTATGTCAATGAAGCTTCCTTGTCGTCATGCAATCGCCCACCGAAAAAAGAAGCAAGTTGGTGGCACGCTGATCATTCATGAGCGGTGCGTTTGAACCATCCATGATTTGTACAGGATTTATTCTAAGTCCATGATTTATCCATGATTTTTGTATTATTGCATAGGTGGACTAGCTGCTCTCGAGATCTAAAGAAGGTGAAACAATTCTCGTACGAACGTTTTGAATCTTCTACAATGGGGACCAGAAGTCATGATATGCGATCGCACCACGAACGCTACCGAGAGGCTGTGCGTGCTACACACTTGATCGCCAATGAGATGGCGGATATTGAAGACGAAGCTGAATTTTCAGAGATGTTGATTTTCGTTTTAAATCAGTGGAGAAATATTCGCCAAAAGAAGCGAACATCTCATGGATCATCAAGTGAAACGAAAGCAAGCGTCGGGGTTGCGATGAGTAAAGAAAAGAGAGAGAGAGAGCGGGTCAAGCACGAGTTTGGATTGAGTTCAAGTTCCGACGAAGATATGACTTCTGCATTTGAGAGCGCTGAAAATGAAGAGGAAGAACGTGAATCGAGTGAAGAATAAAAAAAAAAACACCTCTAAGAGTATCAAGATCCGTTTGAATCCCAAGGCCCGAAAGGTTGGCAGACCGCAAAAGGCGAAGAAGAAGACCGTGGCTGGTACAGAAAATGGTATGAAGCAGCAGAACCGGCCCGTAAGACCGCTGGCGAGGTGACATTGAAAAGTCTGACGGATAATCTGGACCGCGAAAAACCATCTTTTTTATCTGGAATCCTAGTCAAATACAGCGAAGCTGATAAGAAGAAGCCAAAGTTCAAGCGCATGAAGAATCCTGTTTTAATCCTGGACCCGTTTTTTTGTTTTGCTTCCGCTAAGGCTGATGGATGCATGTCTGGCGGCTTTTCCCTCAGCTAACACCGAAGAAATAGCGATTGCAGTTGACGCACCACAAGAGTCTCCAGCGGGGAAGAAGAGAGACGCTTCACAAACGGTAGATTTCATATGGGATCAGTTAGCAACTCGAACTGGATCAGGGATCAGAATATAAGCGGTATAGTTTCTGATCAGAGCACCTGTTCAAAAAAAAAAGTTATTTTTATAGTCTCGAAATACGTGAAGCAAAAATTAAATTTTTTGACACAGCTGTGATTTGTGCTAACATATTTATTGGTAACACATAAGTTGTGGCACATCTGGTGCGGCGTTTGGTCCACATGGAGAGCTCTTTGGAGCATAACTCTTGAGTACAAACAACTGGAGCTCAACCCCCCAGCACTGTATAGTAGTGTGAGGATACTAAATCAAGCTAAAGTTCATACAGCGTTCTTTTACTCATTCGCAATTTTGCTTTGCACTTCACCAATGAGGGAAACTGTCGATGCAAGACTTTCCATCTCCGACGTCGTCACCGCATACAAAACAACAATTCAATGGGAAGGCTACCAAATGATCGAGTGCTACGCTTCCAGCATTAAGAAGACGTACCGATGCAGCTACTTTCGCCGACGACGAGGCCGCCCCGGCTGTCAAGCGAAGCTAGACTGGATGGCGAATGGGGAAACACGTGAAAAACGCTTCCCTCACACGTGTGACGCTCCGATCCCTCCCACATCGGCGCCTGTCGAGGTTATAACAATATCGGATGACTCATCCGACAGCTTTTCCAGCTTGTCGTCTCATGGGACCACCCTAAAGTCATCTACAGAAACGCTAGTCAACGGATTGGCTGAGGCATCCGACAACACATCGACGTCGCCTTCGCAGATGACGGTACCGGATGCACCGATAGGCCCGCCGGTCGACATGAGTCAGCAAATGGCTGATGAGACCGACAAGTTGGCTGTGATACACATTTCACATCCAGCTCCAGAAATTTGGGATATGATCCGAGAAGAGTTTACTGCACCGGGGAAGATAACGCGAGGTCTGTCACGGGAACAGGTGATCTCTCGCGTGTATCGTGCTCGGCACAATCACTTTGGCGGCTCTATCTACAGCCATGTTGAAGTGCCTCCTCTTTCTCTGGCACGAGATGGATCTAATTTCTTCCAGTTCAACTTCACCTTCCCGGGTGAAACAGGCCCAGACCGGCTCATCGGGTGGGGTCACCCAGCCTTAGTTCGTCTACTCATGTACGACAACGTGTCTCTGTTCCTGGACGCAACTTTTCGGTGCGTCCCAGCTTCATTTTACCAGTGCATCGTGGTCATGGTCTATGATCGCGGATCTCGGTGCTATGTTCCGTGCGTCACAATTCTGTCAACTACCAAGACGGAATGGTCCTGGTGGCACGCTTTACACGGCGTGCAGGTCTGCACGAAAATGAGCATGCAACCAGGGACTATTACGTGTGATTACGAGCGGGCCGTCCTTAATGCTGCACGTGACCAGTTTCCTGAGCCCACTACTGTCGGCTGCCTTTTTCACTTCAAGCAGGCCGTGAGGAGGCGTATGCAAAAACTGTATATTCCGACAGAAGAGATCTCGGTGGTAATGCGGCGCCACATGCTGGACATACTCACAGTTCTCCCCCATGACCAAATCGACCCTCAGGGTATCGAGCACGTTGTCGCCCTGATTAAGGAAGCACTGGCAGAAAAGGAAAGCACCTACAGTGAGGCTAAGTGGACCCAATTTTGGGATTACTTTAGGCGAACCTGGATTGTTCAGATTCCACCACACCTTTAAAACGTCCGTGGCATTGACAAGCTCATTGTCAACAGAACAAACAACCCTCTGGAAAGATACAATCGAGAGCTTAATGGCTCGTTTTCAACCCCACGACCAAATTTGGCGAATTTTGTGGGTGTCATTGAAAAACATTCTCACTACTACGTCACTTTGCTGGAGGATATCGCTCGAGGGCGTGCTCGAGCTCCTGTTCACGGCGACTATTTCGTGCCTCCTGAAATCACACTGTGATCTCGGGAGAATCGGAGATTTACATCTCCACCTCTGCTTTTTCAGAGTTGTGTATTGTATAGACTTTCGCATTGCGTGTTTGAGAAGAAGTGTTAGGTAGAAGACTCAGGTTTTTACCAGGGGTTTTGTCCTGAGGCCTAATGCAAAAATGAAAACATTTATCAAACTTGTTAACTTTGGTAAGAAGTTTCAAGGTCTGTAGGACCTCGAGGTTCAATGATGCAATTCAGTGCTAGCAAGATCGGATACCGTTGAAGTTGATGGCCCGTCACATGAAAAATATTGAAGTTGAAGTCTCGTCTCATGGCTAGCGCCACAAAATGTTACTGTAGACGAATTATATACAAAAGCTTCTTCTTACGCCCATCTAACCCACATCGTTCTCGTGTACCTTACCTTTGCCCTGTCACCACTTGCAACTGGTATGGTTAGACCAGGATTACCGCATGGGTGCACGGAACGGACATCGGCGGACGGACGAGCGACGAACCTTTCGTGAAGATAGGACGCGACGGTGATTGAACCCGTGACCATCTGCTTATAAATGCTGGGGCTACCCGAGCCCGACAGCATGGTGCAAATTTTATAGTCCCGCTGCACTCTGTTTTGATACTTCACTAGATTTGCGATTGGCATTTCTAATGCGTGAGTTCACTATTTCATTGATCCGGAACTAGATCTTGATCAGAGTTTTAAAATTGTATACAATCAAATTACATTTCGGACTATTTGGCAATGGAACTGGATCCAGTTCAATCCAGGAACTGATCCCAAAAAAATGTAACCTCACAAACAGTTGAAATTGTGCAAATCAAGGACGTCGGGTCACTTTCACGTCTACAGATTGAAATTTTCAAAAGAGTCCATAACTTTAAGACGTGTGTGCAGTTGGGGATGGATGTGCTCAAGTGGTTAACCGTAGACGGTATTCTATCACTGCCTGTCGAATATCACGAATGTGGGGCACAGGTTGCCGACGATCTCATGAAGACTTACCCGCACAATCGCATTGCAGGAATACCTGACCAGCCCGATTTCGACTATGCAAGGCTCTACCGAGCAATCCCACCGACATGGCTGAATCAGCCTGACTGACGCGTCAATCCGTGCAGTTTGTGCACGTCTGATGAACGATTACTCATCCTGCAGGTTGGCCGGTTTGCAAACTGCGACTACCAAGACGAAGCGAACTCGAAACAGAGAAGATTCTGTACTGGATGACGCTATACGCCGTCGTGTCCTCCAACAAGTCGGTGAGGCCGGGGTCGACACGGTGTTTTTGCCCCTGAACTTTCAAAGTGCGCACTGGTGCTGTATAGTCATTAAGGTGCATCTACTACTACGACCCGCTAAACCAGACCCCGTACATGAAGTCTGCGAAGGCTGTTGCTACCAAACTGAAGATTTCAGGGCTGGACAACTACGACGTCATCCCCCAGAACATCCCTATCCGGTTTGATGCGTACAGCTGTGGTGTTTACGTCTGCTGGATGTTCATCCGTCAGGTTGTTCCGGGGCCACCACTGGATATGAGCTCTAATGCTTTGACGAGGCGTCGTTTCGAGTTATTTTTCTACCTACTGACTGGTCGCCTTCTGCGTGTGGAATCGACTAAAGCTGCCCACGATGACAGGACAGAGAAGAAAATGACTGCGCCATCTCAAGACGACGAGATGAAGGAGGGAGAAGACGTGTCTTCCACTCAAGCCGCTACGTAGCACTCAGGATATTGACAAAGTGGGCCACTTTCACTTTAAGTTGGTTCTTGCATTATTAATACATGACTTTCATGATTTTCCCATGATTATTACAGGATTAATCATGACCTGTATCAAAATTGCGTGGCATTCACGATTTTCCCATGATTGAACAGGATTAATCAAGGGTCCGTCGCCGCCGCACAAAAATATCTTCGTCGTCTTTGACGAATCTTCTCGAATCTTCCCCATTTGTAAATACGATTCTCATATCTTCTCCATATGATCATATTTGTAAAAACGAGAAATCAAACCATAATTAATTCTGGTTTGATTTCTCGGCCAGTGGCCTCCACCAGCCGCTAAAAATATTCCGCATAATTTTTATTCAAGCAGAATTAGTTGTGCTAATTCTAAAGTAAACATGAAAAATTCTACAGGGAGATTAACGAAATTCGGCTACATTAATTAATACTACAATGCCTACGAAGGATAAGCCCTACCGAATAAAATACACAAATCAAATACAATTGATGAGTACGACAACAGAGCCCCACGGCCACAATTTAGATGGATTGCGAGCTTGTCAGCATATATCTCGACTGATTTTGAGGCAACCACATTTAAAAATGATTTATACTTCTCTTAAATCCTTTACAAATCAATCAGAGACTAGGATTTATTTTGATGTGTTGATGCTGGAATGTTTTCGAGTGAGCAGATAGTGTGATTGGCATCTCGTTGCCTCGACAATTATTAGGTTCGAGGACGCTAGGCTACTTCAGCCTTCACACATACTGTTGCTTCGATGATCTGAGCAATCTATTTCAATAATTGACGATGGTTCAAATCCTGGATGAGTATTATTTATCTTCTAAATCAATCGAACAATCTGGGCGACAGCTAATAGTGGCTGACAAGCAGAAAACCCCCGTATGGACGGATCACAATCGGTATCTGACATTTTTTGCTCGGATGTTCATGCACTACAGAGTCTGTATAAGTCGGCAGCGTCCAATCTGCAAACTCCAATGCTAACCCACCTGAATTCACAGCGGGTGGATCAATTCCAATCAACTACAGAGTTAGTGGTCGTTGCGATACAGATTGAGGAGAACATGGTGAAGAAAGAAGTAACGTGCTTTACCAATTGATAGGGCAAAATCGGTGCCCTAACTCGAATTGTTGTGGGAGGGAGTTTTTTTTGTAGTGGAACACCAATCAAGTGACGTAAAACTGATTTTTAAGGGGTCTTTGGGCCTTTCTCGACTATTAGCTGCTAAGATACGATAAGGTCTAGATGCTTGAAAATTATTTTTTTCTTACACTCCGACCAGTTCATGGCCCAATGAGCCCCATACAAATTCTCATATATATGATCTTATAGCACCGCGTATTCCCCGCTCAAAACAATGTACTCTCCTTCGGCATACACACTCCTGGTGTCAAAGCGAAGGTAATGCTGTCATTTTCAGCGTAATAGGCACGCGAGATACGACGCTGACGCTCCAGGATTTGTCTTTCCCCCTGTGCAGCAACACAACACTTCAGCGTCGTCCGCGACACTGCCGACGAGTTAAGCCACGCCAGTTAGTGTCTCACCAGTGAGTACGCGCTGTATCGCTTCTTCTACCATTCCAAAATACACACACACACATGCAATTACAGTCACACAGCAATCAATCAATTTCAGGGGCGACTACTATTAATCTCCTAAAACACAGTTAGAATATGAAATGTTCAAGCTAAATAACCGTCTGAAATATCCAACTGGAATAGGAGCCGATTTTAACAGAAATTAATAATGTCAAATAATTGTGATTGATGGTTCAACCACTTGTTGGGCAGATGGATATCACGTCTTTACCCATATCAAAATATCAATACTTCTGATTCAAAGACTTTCTTTGGATAACGATTTTATTACTAAATTAAAGCGTGCTATCGCTTTGTGACACAATTAGCGTAGTCGAAAAACTATCTCTTGAGATTGCCACAACAAATCACGCCAAATTTTCTTCGCAAAAGTCATTACTGTTGGTGGTATTGACAGATGGAACTACCTGAAAGAAAAAGCTGTCGTTGCCAACTCTGACAGCAATGGTCCTGATGACCATACGCTGAGCTATATTTCAATTAAGTGCTAGCACAACAATTTTGAGCAGCCGTTACTATTGTGGCCGTCGTGAAGGTACATGTACTACTTACTCTGCTAAACTTGACGCGGTGTCAAACAGACGAGCTAGAGAGATACACTTTTCGCATTATTGAGGTCCGCGATCAACTCCGGCACAGGAAACTATTAAATTCCCAGTTGTCACTGGTGCATGATTGGCATTTCAGATGGCAGTTTAAAAATGTGCTGGCTTCAACAACAAAGACACCGGACCTCGGTCAGCTGCAACATCTGCTGAGGCGTAGGACCGTCAAATGTCACAGATGTAGTAAATTTAACCAATAACTATCGTTCCGTACAAGGGTAGGTATTTATTCAAAATCGACAGTTTCAAGTTGAACGAACAATATGTAGTGATTTTTTATACAATTCTGAATGACAGAATACGCCCAATCTGATTATCGGGCTTATCCCGACGATGAGTGACTAAACTTGGCAGAAAATCTCTCAGGAGAACGTATCTCTGAGGATCTCACCCCGCTTGCGTCCCGTGTGGCGATGAAGGTTCGAGGATGTGCCTACAATACCCACGGGACCTAAGTATCGCGCACTCGACATAGCACACTCACGCAACCCCGTGTTTACTTTCGTAGCATACGTACTTTACATCCTGATAACCCTTGTAGATTTCTAATGTTACGTATGGAACTATGTTTGCACACGATGGAAGTCTGGTATCCTGAGTATGCTGTCCTCGTTCTGGTAACCTGTTTGGCCGCTTTATAAAGAAGTACTCTAAACGTTCTATGGCTCCGATATGCAGATTCTGATAGCCAGATTCTGTTGTTACGTTCTATCTTTGATCAAAGCTACAGCTGGTGCATCCGGTACACAAATCATATGTGCATGGATTCGAGCGGAGTAGCGTCCGCGCCGGAATTGTTCTGATGGACATCGGCAAGGCATGGTCACGGAACTGTCATACCTCAAAATTATAATATGCTGGTTTCACGTTTCAAAGTGAAATGGGAGGGGTCACACCCGGGATACGTCGCCCGGATCACCATCCGAACTTGGTCTTACCCTGGCGGAGACCACGCGGCAATGACGTTGGTCGACGCGGCCTGACGCTGGTGATGCTAACTCCGAACCCTCGCCTTCGACGCTGGTCGGTAGTGCTCACAGTGGTGGCTTATGGGAAACCTCACGCTCTTCCACTTGTGACCTTGGTGGCAAATTGAACTCTCTTTAATTTATAACTATCTGTCGTAAGTCTAAACATACAAAATAGACTTGATTTCACTAAAGGTAGAGACGTGCACGTCTGGAGCGACTTGGCACATTCGAAGAACGCTGCCGAACTCAGGCTGTGCAGAACATATCATTGTCGGTCGTCATGGTCGGTCCGAAAACACTTGGGTCCAGTATGGTCGGATCTTCAACGGCCGATTGTGGGTATAAATCAGGCGGACACTGGGTACAAATCAGGTCCGGTCCGGTTGGACACACCCTGTCCGAAAGATGATTCTCCACTTGGAGCTCCAACCGTAACTCCAATATCCACATCTCCGATCAGATATCAACCTGTTGGAGGGTCGCGGTCCAGGAAATCACTTGACTTCAGTAGTATGTCCAACCGGACATTTTGGAGTTCCGATAGGAGGTATTGGACTGGCTTCACTTGGGCTCTCCGGAATCCATATCCATTAGATCCATTCATTCTTCCTTGGCTCACAGCGTCCCAATATGCCCTTTCTTGAGGCAATCACAGCGTTCCAGAGGTATTACGTCGAAAAATGGAGAGTCGCATCTTCGCAACTCTATGAGTCGTACGTCTTCCTCTGACGCTAAGCTACCGCAGCCCCGCTGCAATCGTACTCAATAGAATCCCTACGTAAACGAAATTTAAATCCAGCAAGGTGATCATATTTGAAGAGACAACATTATAATACTGAAAGCCGATTATTTTCAACATGACTGTGTATATTAAAACGAATGTACATGCACAACTGGTGTTGATTGGCTAACTTACGAGCGGGGAAGCGCTTCTACGGACTACTGCTAGCGTTGGCCATTATACAGCGATAAGAAGGGGATAGTACATAGCCTACACCAATAGGTAAATAGCCCTTGTCTCGCATTGTTGACTGTGCGTGTTGTCGGGAATCTCGCCCCTGTCGGGTAGGTAGCGGAGTTCATAATTTATCATGGTTCGGACACTATGTTTCTCAGATTTTGCGCATTACGTGAACATGCTGATTGTACTTGCCCAACTCGCTGTCAATTTTGCTCGATGAAGCAATTATTTCATAAAATGAAATAAATGCTCAAAAATTATGGATAGTACAGTAGGCCAACAAACAGTACTTGAATGTCCTATCCCTCCCCAGAACACTGACCGAACTTTATGAAGAGGGCCATTTTGCCCCCCCCCCCCCCCCCCCCCCCCCCCTCCCTCCCTTTGTATGTCAACATGCTATCTTCGTATACCATAGTAGCCAAGTTCAATAAGCTCTGCTCTCTAAAGTGTCATTCTCCTCAATGAGAAGAATTACTCATTGAGGAGTCCGCATACGAGCTTCGTAGGAATGTCCTCAAGTGCAGTATTATAATAATATTACTACTTTGTAACAAACAAAACTGATATTTCCTGCCAATGATACTGTATTCACAAGAATAGTAGCCGTTTTGCGGAGTTCTTTTCGAAATTACTATCACACTGACTAACAGGTAGTAACGTGGCAGCTGTTTCCTTGTGCTTATATCCTATGTCGTTAACGCCTTGCACATTCATCACAAGCTGTACCAAACGGTTCTCAATGCTCGTACCGATCTGTGTAGAGCTCAATAGTTTTGACGCAACTCCCCCCAAAAATCATCGAAAGTATGTACAAATCGATATCAATGTATACAATATCTTCGAGCGAGAAACGTCAATCTACTCAGAGGTGAACTGCAACTCCGGTACGTATTTACTGAATGTTGTACATTTATTTATTTAACCATGACACTTGAACCTGACGCCAAGAGTCTCGAGACGAACAGTGAGCCGTGGATGTGTAGCTGCATGTAGCATTTGGATCAATTGTTCAAACCTATTACAATGCATATCCTCTGTCACGGGTTTCTTTTTGAGAAAGAGATGACTAACTTTCCCAAATATGTCGGATTCGGAACCTGAGGAGCAGCTACAACGCTCTAGCGTCAGCGCTGCCGACCTACCGCGTTGCGTTGAATGTGGTGGTCGCGGTGTGGGTCTAGTAGCCAACCCGCAGAAGCTTTGTACGCACTGCGCGCGCGTGACTAAGGCCTTCTTCGATCCGGACGCCAACGAGTTCTGTAGAGACCAAGGATTCGTGGATATTTCGCCTACGGCTGATGGTGGCGTGCTCAAGAAAGTAAGTCAACTATTCTATAGTTAGGAAATATAATTTATGCTTTACTATTGCTTGGCAGATTCTTAAAGAAGGCGAACTGAACGGGAAGCAAAGGCTGGAGGAGGGTTGCCCCACGTTCGTGCAGTATGTGGGGAGACTCATGGATGGATCCATTTTCGATACGACGTGAGATAGCTATATTTCTATTGTATTTTTTTATACGAAGTGTTGATAATTCTTTGTGTTTGTAGGCGTGACATTATCGATGGCAAGCACGTGGGCGGCACTGATGATCCGTTCGAGTTCCAGTTGGGGAGAGGTACGGTCGAAGTCGCTTAGAAATGCTGTTAATTACTAAATGTGTTTTGTTAATTGTAGAGAAGGTAATCAAAGGCTGGGATATTGGCGTGGCTACGATGAACGTGGGCGAGATCGCTCGCTTCGTCATTGCACCCGAATATGGATACGGCCACGAAGGTTTTGCACCCAAGGTGGAACCGGATGAAACACTCGACTTTGAAATCGAGCTGATGAGTTTCAAGGTAGATTTCCGCTACTGGTGGATGTGTTAAGGATTCCAAAGGCTGACAACAATTTGATTTTTGAGTAGGATCCACTGCCCCGCTTCCCGACGCAGGCTGAGCTCGCGGAATCCCGCAAGAAACAGCATGAGGAGGACAAGAAGATGATGGAAGAAAACCCACCACCAACTGTTGGTATGTATGCTCAAATTTCTGAAACGTTATGGATAGTGGGCTGATAGTTTATTGCAGATGAACGCATTGCGAGTGCTTTGGAGCAGAAGGAGAAAGGCAATGCGCTGATCGCCAAGAAGGATTATGATCAGGCGCAAAAGTGTTATGACTCCGTAGGGTTACGACGACGTTACCTTTGTAGTACCGAATAGTTACTTGTGCTCATGTTGCTCTTTTGTTTTTTGTTTTAGGGTTTCGTGCACATCTTCTACGCGAAGGAAGAGTGGGAAAATTTCGTGCCAGAAGAGGACAAGGACAAGGTCAACAAAGTAAAACTTGTGCTCTACCTCAACCGAGCGCTGTGTAAGATTAAGCTCATGAAGATTGAGGACGCGCTTTGGGATTGCGACCAGGTAGCTCTTTATTCCATGGAAATGTGCTCCTTCACATAATTTTCTTCTGACTCTGTTGGCTTCCGCAGGCTATTCTTCTTGACTCGACGAATGGCAAAGGGCATTTCCGCCGAGGTCTCGTATTTACCGAGAAACTCAAGGCTGAACTGGAGAAGGAGGAGAAGGGAGAGTTCTGGATTGTCGACAAAGGCTACGAGTATGTAACTGAGGCCGAAAAAAGTTTAGAGAAGGCTTTGGAGCTTATTGGGGACGCCAATGACCGCAAGATGCTTCATGCACAGGCCGATCTCAAACGAAGCCACGTACGTATTGCTCAAAATTTTCTATAGATTATGTTGTGGATGTATCTTACATTTGTTTGTTGCTTTGTGATAGGCGTTGTTGAACAAGTACGCGGCCAAATACAAAGAGGATGAGAAGAAGCTCTACAAGGAGAAGATATTCGATCGCCTGCAAGCCAAGAACAAGGAGCTGGAGAAGCAGGAGAAACTCAAAGCGGAGGCTGAGGAATTCGACGATATGCCTGCACTCGAGTAATGTGCAACAGACCAGGTCAGCCACAATCGATCTACATCGAAGGACGTTTTCACTTTCTTAGGTTTCTTTACATTTTTACGTTGAGTTGAGTTGAAAATGCTATTGAGTTCCTATGGTTTGTCTGTCGAGGTTGCAATTTACAGGCCATGCTCGTCGTCAGACTCAATGTCTCCGTACTGCCACAGGCTGCGGCGCTGCTTCTTGGCGGTCTCCTGTGCGTTGAGAAGGCCGTCAACAACAGGCTTCTGGTAGGGCAAGAAAGATCGTAGAGCCTTGCGGTCCGTGCGTAGCAGACCAGCCTCCACGAGGTTCTCAGCGACGCTCTTTCCATCCGGCAGGTAGAGGGAAACCTGCATGCGACCGTGATCGTCGGTGCTATGAATGCGGCACGATAGAGTCTTGCCCCACGCGACTTCACCGAGACGCATGGCAGCATCGGAACCGAATTCTTCCGTAGCCGCCAGCGGCTTAATCCAAGCAAAGGCGGCCTCCTTGGCCTGAGGCGGGAATTGCAGGACGTCCGCGTCAAGAGGACGTAGGTGGATGGCCTTCACCGTGGCCTCGTTACCGTAGTCGAGGAAGCGGACACGAGCAGATCCATCCGGGTGAACGTACTCGACCTTAGCACGGTTCCAAGCGGAGCCATTGCCGTCGTCGAACAGTGCAGCACACACGGCATTCCGACGCACCTCGAAGGTTTTGCCAGCAAGACCATGAGTGCGGGTGAACGCCTTCATCTTCTCCTCCACAGCGGCACAGTTGCGATCACCAACGTTTTGAATGTAGAAGTGCGCGCCGTTGACAATCTCGGAGAGCTTGATGCGAGGGATCACATCGTCCTTCGTCTTGACCTGCTTCGCCTGGACGGCCTTGGCCGCGGCCTGTGCGTCATGCGTAGCCCAGTACTTCTTCTTCTGCGCCTTAGCACGCTCTTCAGCGCGCTGAAGGACGTTGCCAAGAGCCGTACGCTCTACGCTGAACGAGTCGACCCAAGCCAGGCCTTCCTCCAGGAGACGCACACCGAAGTTGTGCTGGTCATCGCGCAGGGGCTTTCCACCGCCGTTGGGCACAACAAACAGGGGGCCGAAGGCGTTACCTCCACGGTCCATATCCTCGATCTCCACCATCACCTCGCGCTGCATAACACTGCGCTTGGTGAATAGCTTGGCCTCCTCGCCAAGGGGTTCGGCAGGTTGGATGATCACACCCTGAGCACCGTGGCGAGCAGGCTGCGGGCACTTGACGCCGGCAACCACGAAGTTAATCAGACAGTTCTCCTTGGGGACGAAAAGTTTTACGCGAGTAGCCGAGTACACGTGTTCCACCACAGCGCGGGTCGAGCGCTCACGCGTCAAGAAGGGCAGGAATTGCTTGGCCTTGGTGGCATCGAAGCACAGGTCGGTCACACGACGCTCCGTGGAAGGGGCCTCCTTGTTCGAATGCAAGTTCTTCTTCTGTGTCTGGGCCTTCGTCTCAGCCGTCACGAGGTCATCATAGTGCTCACTCTTCTCCTCGTCGGGACGGTGTCGCACCACTTCAGCCAAACCAGCAGCCACAACGTCGACAGCAAGGTTAGCGCCCTTGGCCTGTGGGTTCTTCTTCAGTGCGTTGGCCGAAGGCTCCAGGAACACGGATGCAAAGGTCATGACATCGCCCTGGCCCGACGGACTAGGCTTCTCGTACTCGACCTCAATGTGGACAGTCTTGGCAATTGCGCGGTTGCGTAGGAACTCCTTGGCTTCACCAGCGTACGGGGCGTTGGGCTCGTTGCGACGAGCGTTACCCAGACGCGGGGCACGTAGAGAACTCAAGTAGATCCGCTTCTCCTGCTCTTCCGGAGTAGCAGCATCGGGCACGTAGACAACCAGGCAGTCACCACTAATAACTTCCACGACAGTGCCAGTCAGGTGCTTAGCAGATTGCAGCACGGGCGCCTCGTACTCTCTCCACACTCGCAACTTCTGTTGCTTGGCCTCCTTTTCAGCTGTGCGCATAGTGGCACGTGCCGAAGCACTGGTAAAAGCCGAACTCCAGTCAGCCATACGCCCAAGCCCGCTCTTCAGCAGCTCAACACTGATGTTGCGTCCGGACGGGTGAACGACACTACCGTACAGGTTGCCATACTTGTCCACACCTTCCAGCTTCAGCTCCACGTCACGGTGAAGTAGACGCACTTCCGTAAAGTGCTTTGCCTCCCGTGCGTGAGGTGCAGGACCCACTGGAGCGGGTGGGGGCGTTGCTTCTCCTTCTTTCTCCTCCGTTGCTGCTGCATTAACAGGCGGGTTGATTCTAGGACACTGCACGCCAGCCAACCCGAAGTTGACAAGTTGCAGTGACGGTTTAAGGATGACACGAAGAGAAGCTCCGTCTCGCACCGACTCCACAATGGCCGGCACCAATTTTCCCTTGAATTCCCGCACCAAAGCTTCTGCATCAGCTCCATGCCACTGCACCGTCGCGTTGGATTCTGCATCGGCGTCTGCGTACATTCCCTTCTTCTCGTTGATGGCTACTTGTTCCTGCTGCAGCATCTTCTCGTGGTCCACACACACGCCGTCTCTGGACTGATCCAATGTCTTGACCTTTGCGTACCCTGTGCGAGCCTGGATGACACACAAGTTCTCCTCGACGCCTCTGCTGTTGGCAGGCAGCCAAACGGAGCCGAAGTCCCGGTTAATTGCAGGTACTCGGTACTCCACTTTGAAGCGCACCTGCTTGCCAACACAGAGCTTGCGGAGGTGCTCACGACTGGCCCAAGCGTAGGGTTCGTTGCTCTGTTCAGGGGAACGAGCCAATCGAGGCGCTTGGAGAGACGAAAGAGTGAGCATGAGCTCTGGAGGGGGCCCATTGGTGGCTGCACCAATGAGCACCAGTGTGTCGCCCGACAGGACGGCCTTGACGGTGGCGTGGCCAGATGCCATAGTGTATTATAAGGGGGACAAGAAGAGAGACTTGAGCCTTGAACAGCTACTTGAATTGTGAGCTGTGCCTTGATGGTGACACGTATCTTTCCAAGAGATTTTTGGTGTGGATTACGTAAATGCGAGCATACGATGGATCAGATCAAAAAACATATGGTTTCATTACATGAGAACGATCTTCTTGTTCTGATGCTTTGAACGAGAAGCTTTGACGCCTACGAGTGCATTTATTTTACCTGCTGCATTCACCCTATTCGTAGAGTTATATACAGTAGTCATGCAATTGAACATGTGCATGCTTCAGCCATTTTGATGCATTTAATATATTAGTATACCTTGTTGGGTTGAAGTGGCTGGGTACAATCCGCGAAGCCTCACAATACTTTTAGCGCGGAAGATCAACAAGATGTTATCTAGTCCACAGACTCCACTGGGTGCGAATCGCGTGCTCGAAGCGCTACGACGCTCCTCGGCTGCTGCTGGCAACCATGCAGCGGATAGCGGAGACGAGGATCTTGTACTTGTTCTGGATGACTGTGACGAGGAGGCCGATGCGATCCTTTTGGAGATTTTCTCCTTCCTGGTCACGATCGAGGACCTGAGTGAAATGGCGGCAGTATCGAAGAAATGGCACGAGCTGATCGATTCACCGTCGCTATACCAGTCGCTGCAGAGTTTGAACCCCGACGGATCTGTGAACTGGGTCAATTTCAAAAACTTGGGGTTCAAGTGCAAAGGGAGTGAAGGCGAATGCTTCAAGTGTATTGAGCGATCTACCGGCAAGATTCTGGCGATGAAGAGAGCTCAAGTGTACCCCGATGTAAGAGTGTTACGTTTTGATTAATGGCAACATTGGACTGATTTGTGCTGTTGTTGTCTTCTAGGGGGAAGGAGTACCGTACTATATGATTCGTGAAATAGCGGTGCTCAAGGGAATGCAGCACGACCACATTACACCACTGGAGTTGGTCAGTCTAAGCAACAACAAGCTTCACTTGTTCTTTCCTTACGTCGACGAAACTCTTGCCACGATGATCTATCCTACGGATGACGGTCGAGCTCTTCCGGAGACAGCGGTATGTATTATTTCGGAGTATTTCTGCGTACTTTGTATTGAAAATGACTCAAGCGTAGTATGTTTTGGGTATCGCTGTGTAGATTCGCATGCTTCTGTATCAACTACTCGATGCTGTTGCATACAGCCATCGTCTTGGAGTTTTACATCGCAACCTCAAGCCGAAGCACTTGCTCGTTACAACGTCGGACCTAGAAAATCTCAGTGGGTTATTGACAACGCATATTTACGTGCTAGTGCTTACCGGTACAAAGATCAATCACTAACCCGTTAAATCATGCTATTTGCCCGTCACAGGTGATGCCGCGCTACAAATCACTGACTTTGCGCTGGTTCGAGCGACAGGAATTACAAGCCAAGCTTACACCGCAGAGGTGATAACGCTCTGGTACCGTGCCCCGGAGATCCTAATGGGAGTGGATAAATACTCTTCGGCTGTGGACATGTGGTCTGTTGGATGTATCTTCGCTGAAATGGCCCAAGGTGAAGCGCTGTTCACGGGTGATTCAGAAATCGACCAGTTATTTCAGATATTCAGCAAGCTATCGACACCCACACCCGAAATGTGGCCAGCCTTTGCCTCGTTGCCAAATCACGACTTTGAGTTTCCGCACTGGGAGCACAACGTTTTAGCCAGCAGGATCCCACAACTCTCGAGTATCGGTATGGACCTACTGAAGAAGCTGCTCACTTACAATCCGGATGAAAGAATTACGGCGGAGCAAGCTCTTCACCATCCGTATTTTTTGGCTACACCACCACTTTTGCCAATCACTCTTCAAAATTACCTCGATCAAATGTGGCAAACAGTGATTCAATTGTGGACGAGTCCTACTCCGAAGCATGCCGAACTGTTCCACTCGAATATGCGTCAAGTGGAGTTAAAGAGTCCCGACTTGTCGTGGTGCGTACACGAGCGTTTTGCGTGGATGTAACTCGTGTTTTTTCCTAACTAAGTGTTTGTGCGAAGTTGTCCTGGCATTGAAAAAATGTGGAACCCCTCGCATCGCGGCATGCTCGTCGACTGGATGATAGAAGGTAAGTGGCCTTGTAGTACTGATTTCGTCGCGGATAGATCTCACTTTTGGTTTCCTGGGCTTACTGCATTTATTGTAGTGATTGATGCTTTCGAGATGAGCCCCAGAACAGCTTTCCTGGCTGTCAACTATACCGATCGCTATCTAAACGCTGTCGCGGTGGACAAGTCGCAGCTACAACTCGTTGGGGCGACCTGTTTACACATCGCCTCCAAGTGCGAAGATGTGTCCTACATCGGTGCAAATGACCTTGTACTGTGCTCCGCCAATATCTACACGTCAAATGAAGTGCTAGACATGGAAGAAAAAGTGCTGACCACTCTTAGCTTCGAGCTCTTCATACCAACAGGTACGTAATCTTCATCTATGATGGAAATATCTGAAGCCACTAACGTGTAGCATTCTATTTCGTCTGTCCAGCGCTGGATTTCTTGAACATCTATGAGTGCTTGCTTCCTCCTATTCAAAAGAAGACATCCATGCTGGCGCACTACCTGCTCGAACTGGCACTTCAAGAGTACCAGTTTGCGCAGTATTTACCCTCAGTTTTGAGCACATGCTGTCTGTCCATGGCAATGTACACGATCGACGGAGTATCGATGGTAAGCCAATTGCTATTTGCTCGTTTTATTTTCCAGTATTCTAACGTTGATTGCAGACTACAGAGCTGGCTAACGCTAGTCAGTACAACTGGTCAGACTTGAAAGACTGCATGGAGGAACTCCAGACACTGTTCTCGAGCGCGCCATCAACATACATCTCCCGTGTGGTGGTTAAAAAGCGCTACTCGAAGCCAGAGCAATGCGAAGTGGCGAACATTCCTTCGCCGTTGCTATTCAAAATGGCCTTTTAGTTGAAGTGGTCCTTTTGATTCTGATAACTTGAATATGATATCGATTTTTTTTTCAACTCGCTATCATAACAAATTCTGAGCTGTATTAGAAATATTTGCTCGAACACAGCGTACAAGTCAGCAATAAAGAGATGCATACAGCAGCATTTGAGCAGTTTCGTGTGCAGTTTCGTCGATAAAATAATTAAAGAAGAGGATAATGCTTCACCGAGAAAGACACGGTTGCATCTTTTTTTTCCACTTTTTATTTCTAAATACAGGGTGTGTGGACCACATTAGATGGAATAGTGGTTAGGCGAAACTGCCAGAGTGATTGTCGCCGCTACTGTCCGCTCGCCCTGAAGAAGCGCGGGCACTGCATTCCCATACAAAAGTCAAGAGAGGGAAGTGAGAGAGAGATCTCTCCTGCATGGACGCCTCAGTGTCTTTCTCGGACTCGACGCCCTCCAAGAAGCGCAGAGCCACCTCCACCTCGGGCCAAGGGGTCGCTGTGCCGATCAAGACCGAAACCGAGAGGAAGCGAGGCGGTCTCCCGCTGCTTCTGTGCACGCCTGGGGCGGATAACCCCATTTTGGCGGCGCTAGGAGGCACTCCGAGGTCTCAGGCAGCAATAGCCAACGGATTCCCTGAACCAGAGCCTCTAGATCTGTCCCAGACCAGCTCTACGAACGAGGAGAAGATGGCGCTAAAGGAGGACAAAGTAACAGTTAGAATGGAGAAAGAAGAGAAACTTCACGTCGAAGACGTTAAACAAGCGATACAAGAAGTGAAACAGGAGAAGCTCCACACTGTTAAAAGTGAAGCACAAGAGAACAAGAAGAGGAAACGAGAAGACGACAGTAGTGAGACCAAGACGGCCAAGACGACGGACTTTGTGGCGTATGCCAGAGAACATATCCACAGCCAAGAGGCAGGAGAAGAGGGATTCTCTATTGATCCCTCTGAGCGAGCCGTGGAACACCGAGCCAGCAAAGTGGTGCGTCGAGAGATCTTGATCGCGTCCCCTGCAGCCAATGACGACGAAGATTGGGACGGGAACGCTCCCCCCGAAGTCAAAATGGAGGAGGTGGAGGCGGTGTTGTCGCCAACGGAGCACTTCGATCTGCAGCCCATCGACATTATCTTGCACGTGTTCTCGTTCCTAGTCACGACCAAAGATCTCCATAACATGGCACATGTGTCAAAGAAGTGGAAAGAACTCACCAGTCGACGATCCTTATACCGATCTCTCCCGAGTGTGACGCCAGAAGGATCGGTGAACTGGATCAACTTCAAAAACTTGGGCATCAAGAACAAGGGGACCGAGGGCACCTGTATAAAGTGTTGTCAGCGCTCCACGGGCAAAATCCTCGCCATGAAGAAAGCCCGTGTTTTCCCTAAGGTGGGCTTGTGCTAGATTGATAACGGATTGTATTGTGCTAACGATGGTTTGTTGTGAATGCTGTCTACAGGGAGAAGGTGTGCCTTACTACATGCTGAGAGAGTTAGCAGTGCTGAAGGGAATCAAGCATGATCACATTGCGTCTCTTGAACTCATCAGTCTGGCAAAGGATGAACTTCACGTGTTCTTTCCCTACGTGGACAAAACTCTACATGAAATTATAAACCCTAGTGGTGACCCAAATGGCGGCCGTGTACTGCCAGAGACTGTGGTAAGTTCATCTTGTTCTCACAAACTATTCCGAATTTTTAACAGGTATTGATCATCCCCTTAGATTCGCAGACTTCTTCACCAGCTTCTGGATGCAATCGCATATTGCCATCGACGCGGTGTCTTGCACCGTAATCTTAAACCAAAGCACTTGCTTATCAAGGCGTCTGATACAGACAACCTCAGTAAGTTTCCATCTTGTTACTCTCGATTGAAAATCCGCGCTAATCGAAATATTCCCCCCTCGTCTAGGTGATGCTACACTTCAGATTTCTGACTTCGCGCTTGTTCGAGCAACTGGAATCCCTCGCCGAACTTACACGATGGAGGTAGTCACGCTGTGGTACCGCCCTCCGGAAATTCTGATGGGAGTGCGAGGCTACTCCTCGGCGGTGGACATCTGGTCTGTCGGGTGCATCTTTGCAGAAATGGCCCAAGGCAAGCCGCTTTTCACCGGAATTTCTGAGATCGACCAGCTATTTCAGATCTTCAGCAAACTGTCGACGCCCACTTCAGAGACGTGGCCAGGCTTCTCGTCTTTGCCGAACTACCACTTCGAATTCCCGCACTGGAAGCGCCGACCTTTGAATCGTCTGTTTCCAGGAATCTCGGACCTTGGTATCGACCTGCTGACAAAGCTGCTCGTGTACAATCCCGACCAGCGAATTACGGCTGAAGATGCACTTCGCCATCCGTATTTCTCAAGTGAAGTTCCAGCGTTCTTGCCACTTACACCAAAGATTCCAATGGACCAAATGTGCTACACGATGAGCCGTGCACGAATCGGCCCTACCCCGGAGCACGTCGAGCTGTTTCATGCATATCTCCGCCAGACAGAGCTGGAATCTTGGAAAGAAATCAAGTATCTGAGGTACGTTGGCAAAACTCATTGTCCTCAATCTTTGGTTTGAAGCTGTTGAGTCATCATTTTTCAATTATGCTGTTGTAGCCGCCAGAAGACACTTCGACCTGCCCACCGATCAATGCTTGTGGATTGGCTCATTGAAGGTACGGTAAACATTCTCAAGGAATGCATGCACCTACGTATTAGACTAATATGATGCTTGTCTCTGGCAGTTGTGGACGTGTTCGAAATGTGCCTTAGAACGGCATTCCTGGCCGTAAATTACACAGACCGCTACCTGGACATCGTCATGGTGAAGAAAACCCAGTTTCAATTGCTCGGAGCCACCTGCTTGCACGTGGCCTCCAAATGCGAAGACGTGTCCTACATCGGCGTGGAAGACCTTGCGATGTGCGCTGACAACGTATACACTTCCGTGGAAGTATTGGAGATGGAAGAAAAACTGTTGAACACTCTCAACTTTACGCTCTCGGTGCCCACTGGTACGTATAAATGCCGTTCAAGTGCTAGTATCAACGACGACAATTTCGACTTAACCTCCTGTTCTTTTGATTCTTGCAGCGCTGGATTTCTTGAACATCTATGAGCGCATGATCCCGCCCATTCAGAAGAAGACATCGATGTTGGCGCACTATTTGCTTGAGCTGGCGCTTCAAGAGTACCAGTTCCTGAAATACTTGCCCTCAGTTGTGGCTGCGTGCTGTTTATCGATGGCGATGTACACGATTGACGGGTTCCCGATGGTAAGTTTTTCATGTCCTACTGTTGTCTTTTTCATGTGATAACGTCTCCCATGGTCTTGCTCACTTAGACCAAGGAATTGGTGGATGCGTGCCAGTACAACTGGTCGGACCTGAAGGAATGCATGGGAGAGCTTCAAACGCTGTACTCTAACTCACCGTCGAACAACTTGGCGGTGATCAAGAAGCGCTACTCGAAGGCTGAGAGGTGCCAGGTGGCGACTGTGCTTCCACCGACATCGTTCAGTATGGCATTTTAGTTGGTCTAGTCTGTATTTGTGGGCTACATATTTAGAGCTCGGTCTCTAGGTGAGTGAAACGACTTACGCTACTGGTGCCGTGTCCAGAGAGCGGCAACGTGCTCGCAATCCTTCAGACAACGAGGAAACAAACGTAACAAAGGCAGAATACAAGCGAGTACTTCACGGTCATCTGGTCCAAACAAGCGAGTTTCAAGAAATAAGGAAAACATGACGCAAAGAAATTGTCAAGAAAAAAGTTATTCGCCAAAGCGGGTCACGTGCTTCATTCACCCTGTGACCTTTTCATCCTCACTGGTAGCTTCACTCTCAACTTCTTCGATTGACGTCGAAACGTTCGATTCCTCGCTTTCACTGTCGGCCCCACTAGCATCATCGGTGGCGCCCGGATTGACCTCTTCAACTACCTCAGCTTCATGTTCAGGCTCCGTCGGCTCGAAAAGCATTTGACGTAGCTTCGCTTCGAGGTCCTTGGCAATTTCAGGATTCTCCTGCAGAAAGATCTTGGCCTTGGCCTTACCCTGAGCAATAGGTTCTGCAAACATGTCATGTCAAAAGAGCTTTTGTTTAAGCTTCAACCTCCCGAAAACGTACCATCACCTCCAGCCAGACTGTACCACGCCCCCGACCGCTTCAAAAGACCGTGCTGCACACCTAAGTCCAGCTACATACCCACAGCAGAATGAGCAACCACAATTGAATTCCATCTCAACTATACTGCCTTACCAGCTCGGATTGACGATCGATGCCATGACCGAACATCATGTCAAAACTTGCCACCTTGAAGGGCGAAGCGAGCTTGTTCTTCGCCACCTTAACCACCGTCTCATTGCCAACAACCTGGTCGCCCTCTTTGATGGCCGTCTTACGGCGGATATCCAGCCGGACGGACGCGTAATAACGCAATGCGGTGCCACCCGATGTCACCTCAGGCGAACCGAAAATGATGCCGACCTTCTGCCGAATCTGGTTCAGGAAGATAATGGTGCAGTTGGATTTGGACAACGACCCAGTCAACTTTCGCAATGCCTGACTCATGAGTCGCGCTTGCAGTGCAATCTGCTGATCTCCCATCTCTCCCTCCAGTTCTGCACGCGGCACAAGAGCAGCTACACTGTCCAGCACCACGAGGTCCACAGCTCCCGATCTGATGAGCGTGTCCGCAATTTCTAGAGCTTCTTCGCCCGAGTCCGGCTGAGAGACATACAGGGAGTCGATATCAACACCCAGAGCCTTGGCATAGTGCGCATCAATGGCGTGTTCTGCGTCGATAAAGGCACACACTCCGCCTTCAGTCTTTTGCGCTTCAGCGATGCAGCTCAGGGCTAGTGTCGTCTTACCGGAGCTCTCAGGGCCATAGATCTCCACCACTCGTCTATCGATGCAGCAAAATGTCAGTTAATACTCAATTTATTTGCTCCATCTATTTACGCACCCTCTTGGAATGCCACCAACGCCTAAAGCCAAGTCAAGTGACAGCGATCCGGACGAAATTACCTCCACACGCTCCGAAATTTTACTGCACCAACATCGTTTGTTAGATTTTGCTACCGGCATATAATATCAGTTAGAAATCACTCACGTAGAGCCCAATTGCATCACAGCGCCTTTGCCGAAGCTACTCTCAATCTGACGGATAGCCATGGTCAACGCCGCGCTCCGGTCTGTCCATTACCAGCATCAAGTCAAAAGTTGCAGTTTCGTGAATGTATCATAATCTGGTGAACGCCCTACCCGAGCCGCTAGCAGCGCTCACACGCCCAGATTTTGCAGCCGAACGCTTGAACCGCACGACGTTAAGATATGGAGAGCATATAGCCGAAGTTGCAGGTGCCAGACGTGCTCTGAGCGCCGGAAGTTGTGAGCTAAAGCGCAGCATGTCGACGAGCTAACAAGCAAAAATGACATGGGTTTGATCACTAAGTCCGCTTGATCCACTTCAGTGACATCGTACTTAGAGGTTACTAATTTTGACCACCCTGTTGACATGGTAGAGTTGCAGTCGACCAGTGACGTGATGGCGTCTGCGTCTCCCGAAGATGAAGCGCCCAAGCGGCCGATACTAACGACTCGACGCAATAGCAAAGCAGGAGGTATCGCTATGTCCCTGGAGACGCGGTTACCGCGTGAACTGTTGGCTCGTATCGGTATTAACGGCAAAGAGGTGGTCAGTATCATCAAGCAGAGGGACTGGGACATCGAGGAACCCCATGGCTTACAGCAACAGAAACTGTACTACCTCCCAGGAGCTAAGGAGAGAGAAAACACCAAACAGAACGAAGACTTTTTCGTTGGGGAAGGAGAACTCTACGCTTTCATTTTGAAACAAGGTGTGGTAGAACAATTCTTATTAGACCGAGGGTAGAATGACACTAACACTTGCATTGCTTCATACATTTGTTACTAGGTGGACTACGGTATTTACTGCCGGAAGAAGACCTGTCGACTGAATCGGACGAGTCCGACGTGGAGATGACGCAGCCTTCTAGACCGACGCAGGACGACGCAGCGTCAGCAGCAAGCGCTTCGGTGGAGGATGACAGTGACGAGATGTCTGGCAGCTATACGTCAGATTCTACCGCAGAAAATACGCCAGGTGCGGAGCAGCGCAAATGGAAGAGACGGAAGAAACTCTCAACAGCGAGGAACAAAGCAGCAGACAAAATGGAGAAACCCAAGATACCACCAACCAAAAGACGGCGGAAAGCAGCGAAGACTGTTCCTGCTACTGAACAAGACGACCAGGATCGAATTCGAGTGACTCCTAAGGTGAAATTGGAGCAGGCGACATATGGAGGAATCGGTCAGCAGTCAGAGTTTAGCGAGTATGAATCGTCATTGACAGCCCGAGGTTGGCGAGCGCAACTACTGAAGGATGTAGATGTGCATATACTGCGGTCGGTGGCAGCGATAGACCGACGACAACGAGCTCGGGAGGCGTCGAACGAGGGAAAGAAGAAAAGTGGACGACCAACGGAAGGTGTTGGACCTCATGTGCAAGATGCAGCTGAGATTCTCCAAGAACTGGACAGCCTTACACACAGTATTCGAGCATCACAAAACGATCTGTCGTCCATGATCGAGTTAATTATCGTGCAGGGGGAGCGGTTGAGTATTCCTGACCGGATCGACCCCATAGGCCGCATAGGGATCCCCGGCTTTGTATCGACAGGGCCAGGAAGTTTGGTGTTGGTACGTGACATCGAGAGATACCTCCTCCTTTTTGTCGCTGCTGTTCGTCGATACCAACGAGCGAGGAATGCCATCAGTGCCAATGAACCAACAACTGGATCTCTGCCAACTAATGGCGTTGTGAAACGAGTAGACTTGCGAGCTCTCCAGCTGAGCATTGAAGAGTCGAAAAGAGAACTACAGGAACTGTCGACGATTGTCGCTGCAGAGGCTGCTAGAGTATGCCAGGGTGCTGAACAGGGCCTGCAGATTTCACCTACTTCCTCAACTCAGGGATCCTCGCACGGAGCTTCGCAGAATACTCCAACACCCGTACGTGACGATGCCACTGGAGCTTGATTGGGGGTTGATTTTGACCACTGCCATATTTGAACACCTACCAGAATGAATTTTCCAGTCAGCAGAGTGCCTCGTGAAAGGTGGTCGAGGGAGAATTGTGTGCAGCTACCTAGAGCGGATTCATATTTTGTGCATCAGGAAATAGAGAACACATCCTGCCAACAGCGTGAGTCCTGGTGTACTTGAATGGATGGACGCTAAAGATTCGGCGACGCTTAGCACTAACTGTCAGATCCACCGCTTCAGTGCAAGAAATTCCGCCTTGAGCTCCAATGGCAGAGTACCAGCGTCTTCATCGTCAACAGAGTGCCAATTATGGGGCGATCTCTCCGGTGAAGCGCGCATTGCAGCAACTGCAAAGCCCACAGCACATCAGTCACCACACGATGAACTTCGGTACGAATGAAAAAAAAACGATTTCTAGTGGAATTTCTCTAACCAATGGCGTATTTGTAGAACCAGAGAGTGGGGATTTGTCTTCAACTACCAAAATTCTCAGTGACAGTCATGGCTCTCGTAGTCGCGATCGTCTCAGTCGGTATGGATCACACTTTCTCTTGTAGATTGAGAACCTGGTGGTTAAGTTTTTTTTTACCGCACAGATACCTGGATCACAGTTCATTCGGTGTTGGGCTGGATATCTTTCTAGTTCTTGTCTCCATTGTCTTCGTGAGCTCTTACATTGCGAACACCTACATCCCTTCCAACGACGTAAAGTAGTACGGTTTTACTTTAACCCCTATGATACTTTACTCACGGGATATGGTTATGCGTAGATGCCGAACAGCCTCTGGATCACAGACATTGTCTGTGCAGGTCTCTTGGCGGTTGACTTCCTGTTTCGAGGCATCTATCTCTCCAGTCGCCGCCGAGATTACATGCTCTCGTTACCGGGGCTTGTAACTCTCACTGTTGTGCTGCCAGTGCTACCAACGTCGTTCTTCCTTCAATACCAGTTGAGTCACAAATGCTTATTCCCAGCAAAATGTGCTTCTATCTGCTAACCCACTTGCTTATTGTCCGCAGCACACTCTGGTACGACATCTCCGACTGGCGTTTCCTCTACCCGATCCGGTTCATCATGTGCTACATTGAAGCCAAAGCTGTGCTGAGTCGTTGCCACGGACTCGTGTCTCCAGTCCAGCAGTTCGCGATGCTGTGCTACCTCCAGCTAACGATCATTATCGCTGTCGCTGCGGGTGTCATTCAGATTGCAGAAACGGCAGACGCTCAGTATGCGAACGGGAATCTCGGTGACTGGACGTTTTTCAACGCGTTCTTCAACTCGGTGCTCGCGTTCGTGACGATCCAGTCACCCCCTGCTGACAACCCGTTGGCTAAAGTCTGTGTGGGGGCTCTCGTGTTAGTTCTCATCCTGGTAGTGCCCTACCAAGTGTCCCAGATCCTGGCGTTAGGCAGCTCCTTCTCGCCATACGAGCTGGCGAGTCACTCGCCGTGTCCGACCAGCAAGCACATTATACTATGCGGCGATTTAACCCCATCGCGTATCGACCACTTCTTCCGAGAAGTTTTTCACGATGATCACGATTTGGTTGACATCAACGTTGTGGTGCTGAGTGAAGAGGAGCCCGCGACTTCTCTCATCTCGCTACTCATGGACCCATTCTTCGAGAAACGTGCGAGCTTTATACAAGGATCACTGCTGGATGTCGATGATTCCCAACGTGCAGCTTGTGCCTCAGCTGATGCCATTTTCATCCTAGCTCGACGTGTAGCAGGCGAATCTCCAGCTAGCAGTGACCATCGCGCATTGATGAGGGTTTTAGCTGCTCGACGGGAGGCCCCAAATGCTCGTGTGTTCGCCCAGCTCCAGTTGTCAGCCAATCGAGGCCTTGTTGCTGATCTGGGGGTGTCCAACGTGCTCTGCTTCTCTGAGGTTATGCACTCGCTTCTTGGCCAAAACTGCGTGTGTCCAGGCTTCTCGACCTTCATGTACAGTCTCACATCAACCTCCAGCTACGATACTAGTGGCGACTACGATGAACCTCCGGAAGCTGATGCGTCATGGGAAGATCGATATTTACACGGCTCAAGCCATGAAGTGTACTCGGTACAGCTCCCTCCAGCTTCGGTGGTGCATGATAAAACCTTCTCTGAAGTGGCTTCGCTGGCATACGCTCAGTGCTGCGGTGTAATTGTGTTCGCTATCACCACGGCCCAATCCTCTAAAGGGAACGCCGGAAAGCTGCTTCTAAACCCTGGAGACTCGTACTCGTGTGTAGGAGACGAGACCGTCTTCGTCATTGCTCGAGACCGTCGTGAAGCCAGCGCAGTGACGGATATGCAGCCAAGCTCCAGTATGCCGGATGCGTGGACTTCTCAAAGACGAGGCTCCAAGTCCCGCCATCTTTCGCGTGGAGCTAGCGGCAGAGCCAAGCTAGCGTCAACGACTGGAAGCAGTACAGGAAATGACACGCCCAGCAGCGATGTCTCTTCATCTCATCGTCGACGATCTCGCTTTGTCAATTGGCAGACTGAGGTCACAAGCCCCGCGTCAACTTTTACCCAAGAGACCCAAGACGTTTGGAAACCAGACGTAGACGACGATGACTGTCCTCTCACTGTGAAGACCAGTGGGCTTTCTCCTACGGATTCACACACCGCCGAGGCAGCAGTGATACAGGACGTGGTCTCGTTACACTTCGAGGTCAGACACATAGTCGTTTGTGTGCTGTCTGCTTCATCGTTTCCCCACCATCTCGAGTACCTCATCGGTCCTTTGCGAGTGCGTGCACTGCGTCAGCATCGACCGGTAGTTATTGTGACTGCAACGTTGCCTGAAGAAGACGACTACGAGCACTTTCAGCGCTTCCTCGGCGTTCACTTCATAGTGGGGGATCCGTTCCGATACAGCACGCTGAGACGAGCTGGCGTCCACAAGGCGTTCCGTATCGTCCTTATGGGGGCAGAGGGTGAAGTGTCAGACGCTGGCACGTCGGAGCTCCTCCAAGACGCGGTAAGTCTAGTGTCACTTGTGATGCTTTTGATTCTCTAACATTCTCATCTGTAGGCTTGTATTGCACTTCATAAGACCATCACGACGCTTATTGGACCGACACAAGCCCCACGCATCATCACGGAGCTTGTGAACCGAGCCAACGTACACTTTGTGGCTCAAAACCTCAGCGTAAGCGGCTGGTTCCCGCTCTCGGAGTGTGATTCAGCAGCGTCATCAACATCATCGTTGGAACTGGCACGAAACTTCGCTGTATCACCAGCTTTTGCAGCTGGACTCACCTACAGCACTTCACTGTGCGATAGTCTGCTCATCAACCAGTTCTTCAACGCTCGTATCAAGAATATTCTGCGCGAGTTCATCTTTGCCTCCTGGACCGATGGTGGAGTCGGCACTTTACCCAGCACTCCGGCCGCAGACGGCACAGCAGTGGCTTCCCCCACAGTATCAACGTCGTCAGCTCTGGACGTGCAGCGGAGTTCGCTGTTTGCAGTGGAAGTGCCGTTGGACTTTGTTGGACGGACGTTCGAGTTTGTCTTCCACTACTTGTTGTCATCAGACGGGATCTTAGTTATCGGCCTCTATCGCTGTCGTCCAGATGCCATGCTGCAGTCGTCTTCTGTGCATTCGCTCACTGAAGGTCAGTGGATAAGGACAGCTCCAAGGGCTCGTATTGAAGTCCCGGAGACCGATCGAAGCGTGCCATTTGGCTACGTGTACGTGAACCCCCAGCCACATGAAGTTCTCACTGGCAATGATCTACTTTACGTGCTATCGGACATCCAGCCGTGCTGGGCAGATTCGGACACGGAAAGTAACTAAAGCCTTCTCGTTAGAAATCCAATGAGGAGCATATATTACGAGACAAACACTGGAAATTAGTTTTTGCTTAAAAACTTCATGCTTGAAAACACCGAGCACGAATCCAAGTGCTTCTGTGCAACGCCACGCGATGCCAGAACTTCTTCGTCGCAATGCTTGCAGACCATTTTTGGCATTAGACGGGTGAAATGGGTCATCGTGTGATCATCTGATACGCGAACTACCGGACGTTCCGTTTTGCCTGGTTCCTCCTTGGCTGGAAAGGTGTATCTTAGTGTCTTGTGTTTCGTCCGTGATGACCGTCGTAGTGAAGTCACATTAGAGTCCTTGTTTCCAAGCATTGCAGCTGGAATTTTCCTTTTCTTTGGGGTGTGGGTTGGAGCCATGGGTATTTTCCCTGAAGGCGCTGGACTGGAAGAGTTTGTGGCCTCTGGCTTGGCTGCTGCTGCATCCTGCTGATCTACTTCTGCAGTATCTTTTTTCTCCTTCTCCCCCTTTTTCTCTGCAACATCCTTCTTCTTGGTGTCTTCAAGACCTCTTCCCACTGTTTTCTTCTTTTTTTCATCATCAATTTTCTCCTTCTTGTTCACAGGATCATTCGATTCTTCTTTCTCTTCGTCCTCGGCCTCGTTCACAGGAACGTACTCAAAATTGTTATCCAGTTCATAGTCATCTTCATCTTCGGCGTCGCCCTCATCGCCTCTTTTGTATACATCGTTACTCGTCGCGTAGGGAAAAGTCATGGGAGAGTCGGAAGAAGAATCAGCTCCGATTCCACTCGCGGCCATGTCGCTCATGAACTTCCTCATCATGTCAGCCAAATCTCGAGCTGATTCCTGGTTCTTCTTAATCGCGACACGGCTCATAGTGTACTGTATGGATAGCAGCTTGTTCTCTTTTGCCAACCGATAAAAAGAGAAAAATGTTGGAGCTTGGGACGAGACGTAACACCCATCAACTTCTCTTGACTCGGAAAAAAAAGAAGATGCAAACTGACTAGCAACCGACATCCTCCATGCATTGATCCAAATGTCTGTAGATCAAGAGGCATTAACCTTCTCACGCTATAAGAAGAGCATCGCTATCGGATACAGGAACGAAAACTCAAAGACATCGAACCAGGCACTGAAAATGGGTTTGGTGCCACAGAAGAGATTTGCACACGCTGCCTGCTGCCAACCGTATGTGTCAGCTAGCCAATAATGCGGCGCTTCACGATCACAAAGAGGTATCCCAGTATCCGTGATTCAAGGCACGATTGGATCTCCCCGCAAACACTGAAGCCGTCAGCGCTCTTCACTTCATAACCGGCAACCGAACGTCCAAGAGCTGTTCGCTAATCTAGTTTGGTTCAAGTGAAGTCATGATGCGCAGAGTCTCCCTCCCTCTTCTGGTTGTCGTCGTCGTCGTCGTGGCGAACTACGCCGTCGTCACAAGCGCTGAGAATGCCGTAGAAAAGAAGGATAACCCTGAATCCCCCCGCGTCCTCAAGACTGATGAAAAGCGTTCGATCCCTCTTGGTGAAGAAGAACGAGGAGTTGCGAATCTTGCGAGCAGGTTGAAGAACCTCTTGCGTAGGAGACCAACGAAAGTGACAGACGCTCAGAACAACATCGAAGGAGCGAATGATGCTATCAGAAACGTGAACAAGATCATTGGTCCAGGGAAAGCGTCAACCGAGCTCACCCCAGCAAAGATGAAGGCATTGGAGGCGTACGCTAAGAGCAACTCGGACAACTGGTGGGCGATGGCGTATTTTATCACCAACGTTCTGGGCATCGGACTTGCAGTTTGGTTTGTCTACGGCACTCTGTTCCTTGGGTGGCGTCCCTATGGAATGGGAGGCAGCCCCCGAGCAAACTAAGCTTAGTCTTGAATGCAGCTAAGCTTATTTTACTTGAGCTACGGTTTCAGTAAAGCATAACTATTTGGAGAGAGAGTTTCTTGAAAATAAATGTCAAGTGATAGCATGGCAACACGACTTTTTCTTACACTTCTTGAGATATAGGAGTTCATGTATGTACATTGTTGATGCTGAATGGGAATGCTGATGGTTCTTCAAGACTTGCATCTCAAGGAAAGGAAGTAAAATACACAATTTGCGATGACTCGAGTTGGTTTCCAAACTGTTTTTAAAGTCGTTTCTGATTAAAGCTTGGGAGTTTCCCGAACTGGGAAACGCGCGACGAGGGAGGATTGTGGCTCTAGAGTCTACAGATCAGGCAAGGTCCCACCTGACTGAATGAATCAACTGGAGAAAGCTCGTTACGCAGCATTTTGTGGAAGGAAGTCTTGCTTTATCCGCCACCAACACTACTGGCAGTAAAATTCACGGAATGTTGCATCCATGAGAAGACTCAAGTCGTCTTGGTCGTCACTAAGCAATAAAGCGTCATGGCGCTGCAACTGAAGCCTCAAGCACGTCCATTTTCTTATGCACTCGCACCCTTCCACCTGCCTGCCATCGCCAAGAGCTACAGTATACAGATAGCAGCAGGTGGGTTTCCAATGACGCTCCGTGTCAACGCTTGCAGGAGATGGCTACACTACAGCATACATTTTCCAAGTGTTAGGGAGTCAGCGCATGTATTCGGAAGGCAACTTTCCTAAAGTATTTCATCACGAAGCCTCTTTTAACAAAGACTCGTCACCTCCATCGTCTCAAAGACTCGCAACCAAATCTTGTCGGTGGATGTCCCCAGCTCTGTGTTGAGCCCAGATGGAGCCGCAGCACGCCGCCACCAAGAACCATCGCCACAACTTCACGAGTCGAAAAAGAACGTCACGGTGGGCTGCCGTCAGCTGGCGGAGGAAAAAGAGCCGAGTCCGGTCTCACAACACGCGCGTGTGCAACAGTAACTGCTGGCCCCATAGTGTAATTGGGCCCGTCAGTCAACGTTCAGCCTCCAGCACGGAGGCAAGGCCACCTTTAAGAGCCTTCCTCCCGCCAGTGCGGGCTTCATACTGCGTCTAAGGACCAGTATCCACCGTTAGCGTCCGAAGAGCTCATGGAGTCTGACGATTCAATGTCTGTTTTACTTCCGATGGTGTCTTTGATGCTTCTGCTCGTGTTTGCGGGTGGACTATGGTTCCTACGCACACGAAACCAACTACGGGGCGCATCCCAGTCCTTTTTGGCCAGGTACGTCCTATTGGGAGGCTTTAACTCCATCTAGAAGCAAAGTTACAAGCCTCTTAACCTGCGTTGACACTTCCTACTGCTTAGAATGCTACTACAGGAACAGGAGACAATAACACGGCTTGATCTAGAGCGAGGAGAGGCCCAGGCAGAGCGCTGGAAGTGCTCCGTGTGCGAGTTTAGCAACGCCATGGACCGTCCAACGTGCATGTTGTGTGGCACTAAGAACAGCAAACACCACCGTCGTGGCTCGGACCGAGAGGAGCTGCCACGTCTCAAGCACTCGATCGCAGGCAGGGACGAACGTTTGAGCTCCACCAGCTCCATAACGATGCTCACAAGGCCGTCATTATCTACGCAACGGTCTTCTGTGCTCAGTGTGGGCAGTAGACAGTCGCTCAGACCTCTGAGACTCTCGACACTTAACCCGAGACAGAAGTACGCTCGACGACGCAAGGAGTGGGTTCGGTGCCTAGGAGAAGACGGAGAGTCTGCATTCTGGACCAGAGCGGACGTTGCGGCCGCTGCCAGAAGACTGACCGTCGTGAATGGCGCCGCGAACAACGGAGGACACGGACGGGTGTCTGTGGGTTTTGTGACGCACATGGTGCGTCGCTCGTCCACTATGGGAGACGTCGGGCGTCTTACGTTCGCTGAGGCTTCTCAACTGGATGCAGCGGAGACGATCAGCGGCTATAAACTTACTGCTCGTGAACTAGAACTGCTGGACAGAGTATCTCGACTGCCGTTCCCGAAGAAATACTCGTGGTTCTTGGAGAGAATGGGAGCGCTGTTGAGGCCGTGGGAAGAAGGACGAATCAAGTTGCGAGTCCAGCGTGAACACATTCTAGTGGAAAGTATGGAGCAATTGCTGGGTATCCAACCCGAGCACATTCACTTCCCTCTTCGGATTGAGTTCGTCGGTGAAGCAGGAATCGACGCTGGCGGTTTACAGCGTGAATGGTTCTCCATCTTGTTCGGTAGACTGTTGGACGATGAACTTGGGCTCTTCATGACGTGCAACAGACACACACAGGCCGTGGCTATTAATCCTCATTCTGAGGACTGCACTGCCGATCACTTGTTGTACTTCCGAGGTATCGGCAGATTGCTTGGTCGCGCACTGCTGGAAGGTCAAACGATGCAGGCGAGACTGTGTCTGCCTATTCTCAAGCATTTCCTCGGCACACCCATAACATTCTCAGATCTACAGTATGTGGACCCGGAAGTCTACACGAGTATGCTTTGGATCCGTGATAACGATGGCGTAGACGCTCTGGAGCTCACGTTCTGCGTCACGGAGCTGCGTGCTGACGACGAAGTGATCACAATCGATTTAGTTCCCGACGGAAGGGACAAACCAGTGACGGACTCCAACAAACTTGAGTTTCTCCATCTCAAGCTCAGGTACCTCATGCTAGACCGCTACGCTCCTCAGTTGCAAGCTCTGTCGCTTGGATTGTTTGAGATCATCCCTCAAGAAGCGCTACTGGTCTTCGACTACCAGGAACTGGAGCTGGTGCTCTGCGGTTTACCGGAGATCGACATGGTCGACTGGAAGCGCAACACAGTGGTTGCTCCATCCTTCAGCGACACTCCGATGGTCGTTGACTGGTTCTGGGAAGTGATCCAAGGTTTTACAGAGGACGAACGAGCCCGTTTCCTCCAGTTTTCAACGGGATCATCGCGAGTGCCAGTGCAGGGTTTCAAGGGTTTAACCAGCTACGATGGTCGCATTTGTTCTTTCTCTTTGAGACCGTTGCCGAACCAAACACGCGGCTTCCCTAAAGTTCACACGTGCTTCAACCGCGTGGAACTGCCTCTGTATGAGTCGAAAGCCGAGATGGAGTCAGCACTTTATGCCGTGCTTGACATGGAGTGGACGGAATTCAGTGAAGAGTAACGAGACTTTGGTGTGGTGCAATATTTAACCGTGAAAGTTGAAGGTTTGAGTGATTTGTCGATTCTCTCGTGGTCATTTTCTGCGTCTCGTCCCTTAATCCACAAGTGTTTGCTGTTTGTGTTGGTCAGTAGGTGCCAAAAAGCTTTTGGAACTGCAAGTAAAACTGGAAGCAGTGCGAGGTTTAATCGATACTGTACAGGGGACCATGAGCAACATGACAGCGAGTGGACTTGGAGTGGATTCGTCTTCCTCCATGACGTTCCCATTTCCCACTGGTGCTGGCTACTGCAGGACCGACGAGGAAGAGGAAGGCGAAGAGTATGAAGTGGACAACTGCTTCGACTACACACCTGAAGAAGAGGATTTGGAAATGCAGCAGACGAACAAGGTCATGGCTGCAGTCACAAATACCACGTCCACCACTACGATCCAGCAGCAAACCTCTGTGACACTGGTCCTTGGACAAGATATCAATGGTGAAGTGGAAGAAAAGAAGGAGGTGTCTCTGGGTGAGGAAGAAAAGCAGATACCTGGATCTCCTGCACTGATTGCTGCTGAAAAGACGAAGGATACGGTACCTGCTCGTTTAAACTCAAGTATCGCAACTCCACGTGATGATCCTGTTTGTGAAATGGATAAACCTTCTGTTGGAGAAGAAATCGCGAGTGAAACCCCTCCAGGTGGAGAAACACACAATGAGAGAGCCGAAGAAGCGACCAAATACCTTGAAGAGGCTACGCAAGTTCCTGCATCCAAAAGCGAGTCGCAGGGTCCAACTCCTAGCGCTCTCATGCCTGCAGTAGCTATACCTGATACCAGTCCGAAGCCTACTCAAGTGAAGACACCGGTCACCCCGAAGAAACCAAAGCGCTCAGCTTCCAAGAAGAGGAAGACGCCTCCCAAACGCAACAAGTCAGGCGTCAATCGGTCTGCGAAATCACGTCGATCTTCTCAAATCCAGCACGAAGCTCCGAGTGCTACCTGTGCGGTGCCACAGCTAGCCGATGGAACTGAGATTTTGACTCACTTTATCAACCTTCCATCCAGTATTTCGTGCAATCACTGTGGCAAGGAGATGAAAGATTCACGTGGCAATGCAACGAGACATCTAAAGTCCTCCCCCGTGCTACGAACTCAGCAGCTAACTGATGCTCAAAAGGAGGAAGTTGTCCAGAAAGATGTCGAGTTGCCGGTTCCTGTTTTGAATCGCGTAAATACGAGCTCTGGGATAACTTTGGTGCAGTTGATGGGGACTGAAGATTTAGCTGCGAAGGTCCAAGGCGCTTTTGCGTCTACACCATTTGCAGGTGACGCTCCTATCAGTCGACTTGACCCCATTGTTAAGAACGACGTCACTGGTCTGCGGCATTTGGTGGTGGTGGATTTGTTGGACGCTGTGGACCCGTTGGATGGGCCAGTGCTACAGCTACAAACTGTAACTCCAGGTGTTGAATACTGTACAGGACACGATCAACCAGCTTCGTTGTCAAAAGCGAAGGCTCGGGTGTTGGAGGGAAATTGCCTTCGTTTTCCAGCTCCTCGTACTGTTGCAGAACAGTTCATCTCTCCCTTAGCGAAAGAACTAGGGCTTGAGTACGCGATGAACCAGCACACAGCCAACTTAGTGAGCTGTCCTAGAGTTGGTATTGGACTGGATTGGCGGTTCCGACAAACGGAGACGGTGGTATTCCTGTTGAGAGGGGAGGTGACGTGGAAGCTGATAAAAGGGGAAGTTGACTATCCGCTTGGGAATTTCGAGCCGGAGACGTGGATCCAGGAGGAAATGGATCAATTGGCGGCTAAGGTCTATGGTTTGACTGCTGGGCGGACAGGAACCGAAGGTTTTTTATTGCCACCACGTGCTGACTAAAGAGTTTTCGATGAAGAAAGAAGTGGGAAGGATGGAGTGATTGAGCACACACTAACGCCTGGATCAGTAGCATATGTACCCGCAAGTGTGTGGTTTCAAGCGACAACGAAAGGTGAAAACTCCTTGTGGATGGAGGTGGAGTTGTCTTCCATGATGTGTGAGGAGTTGATGTTACTAGCATTGAAGCAATTGGCCTCTGACGACAAACAAGCTCGAAAGAGACTCCAGATCCAAGCGGGTAATCGAGATCAAATCAAGGCGATGCGCTACCACTTGCACAACTGTATGCTGTCTCTCAGTAATGAGATGACTAAGTTGGAGGGAAGAGATCTAGTACCGGAGTATCTCTGCACAGACGACCTGCAGGATTTGGTTTCTCGTGGTCTCATTCGTGATGTGAGCAAGTTGCCGGCCTCTCGGAGTATCGAAGTGGACCTGACGAATCCAAAATTTAAGCTGAAACGTGAGAAGATTTTTAAAGACGCCAAATATCGTGTAAACCCCGTTGCTCTGCTGCTGAGAGCGGATAAAATCCCACACCGAGGTGTAAAAGAGGGAAATCGAGGTGAAGAGTATCCAAGTACGCATCAAGCATTGAAAAAGACACCGAAGCCATCACCAAAGCGCCATCAGACATTAGCGACAACGAGCTCCAGAAAACAAACGTACAGTATTGACGTGGCATTTGGCAGCCAGGACTTCAAGTTGCACCTTCACGTTCGTTGCCATTGCTCGCTGGAGCAGTCAAAGTTCGTGGAGTGGCTTCGCAGTCGTGGGGGGAAGTCTTTTGGACTGGAAGAACTCACTCGTAGGGATGATTTAATGCAAGGCAAGGTTTCTGGACGTACTGAAGAGACTGCGAGGAATGTACTCCGATTCTTGTGCTTTGTGGGGTACGTGACGCTTGCTAAGATTCCTTAGTTTCCGTATGAAAAGAAATGCAGGTGCGGCCATTTGAATGAAATGAAGGGTTTTTGGAGAAATTTAGTTTAACGATTCGAGTGGGAATTCAACGTTCTTTTCTGTATTAAAAGCTACCTTACATATAACTACTCCCCACCGTTGGACTTCCATCGTAGTAGATTGCCCCACCCACTACTATTACCGCAAAGGTAAGCCCGTAAACATAATCCATGGAGGTCATCATGTTTTCCAACTCGATAGTGTGCTTCCTTGAAAACGTCTGAATCTCTTTCATCTTCGTCTGCGTAAGTTTGGTCGGAGTTCTCTTCAGACCCACAAGGCTTTTCAACTTACTAACAACTCCTCTAGCGCCTTGCTGGTTAAGATTCGTAGCTGTCGCCATATTTGGTTTCGAACGAAAGAGTCCTTGAATCTGGATAGAGCGTTAAGAGGAGTTGCTCTCTCTTCACTTTCGTTGGAGAGTGGGACAGTATTGTCGGCGACTGCGAAGACGAAGGAGAATGCGACCAATGCGATCAACACCAGGAGGAAGACTAACTTCCCTCCATAACGGCTCAACGAAAGGAGCTTGAGCACTCTGGAGCTTATTGTGAAGTGAGAAGAAACCAATTCTTGTGATCGTGCACGTCAGAGGTCGTATTATGCAGACAGATTTACACCACCAATAGTCTCCAAGGACCCATTCGAAGTAATCATTTTTCCTCCGTGCTGTGCACTCTGTTGTACATGTTGGACTGTCCGAGCCGGACAGAGATCTGGTTCCTATCGGATGTAATTAATGTAATTGTAACACTGCTGTGCTTCTCCAGTTTCTTGTCCTGTATTTCGTTTTCTGTTACAATTCTACAGTACTTCGTACTTCAACTGTCAACGGTTCATGCAAGAAAGGAGTTTGTGATCGTTAATTAAAGTTTTAATAAGGGCTTGTTGTTACAACAAACGACCTTCCTCGCAGACCGGTTATTGTCTACTGTTCACGTATATGCGTGAGACTGATTCGAATTGTATACATGGATCGTTAGACATTTCTCTTTTATTTGAATTTACCAAAACTTCTGGGGAGATGAAAGTATCACATTCGCATTTGTCGTTTTAGGAATGTCATCGTAAGAGAACAAAATGGCTACTCTACTCGTGGCCAGGCGTGATGTTCCGCTTGCGCATCAGGAAAACGGTTTTCTTCGTTTTGAAAGTGATCCGATGGTCAACAACTCCGACACCTGCAAAAGATTTAAACCCTGCAATGTACTGGAAATCATCTTCCAGCAGTGTAGGATCCTTGGCCGTTAGTAAGTAGTCGAACTGTACCAGCTGCTCAACCGTAGTCACCGACTCGTCTTTAGAATATCTGTTTGGCAACAAAATGTAAAATAAATGTAAGCATGTTTTAAGCAATGACAATATTTCTAGTAAGTTGCTCGAACCTCCACGTCGGAAACTCTTCTCCAAAACGAGATACACCAGTCATGGCCGCCGGAACGTCAATGTGCACACTACGAGGCAAATCACGATCATTTGCGGCAATTTGATGCAAGCGCTCAAAGGCCTCACCACCTAGGCACATAGTAAAATTTCAGAACATTCTCAGCAAATAAAATAAAATATAGGATAACTTACCGGGGTAGTTGGCGTTGGCAGCTGTAAGCAGGAAAATGGTGCCTAGAATCGAGACAAATAGACAAGCTACGCCCCCAACGAAGGGGAGAAACGCCTACAAAAAAGAAAGATTACACAACTGTTAGGATAAGTGTCGAGATCAATACACTAAAGTAATTGCTGTACCTTGCTTCTGCTCCGATACAATTTTGCCAATCCCACTGCGGACACCATATTCAAGACAGGGATTGCGTTGAAGATAAATCGTAGCTCCTTGTGCGGCAAAAGCGAGTAAAGTCCCAGGTAGACGAACACAGGCCACGCCAGTGACAGCACGCTCCAGTCTAGAATCGGCGCAGTTTTGAAAGCCCACGCGATATCGTGTAGTGAACGACTTTTCAAGAGCGTCGGAAGCAGTGTGCTGTAATACAAAACATTGAAATTTGAGTAGTAAGTTGGTAGCCCACACCTTAACAAAATAGTTCAAGATGCTGGGTACGAACCTGAGACCCAATGGGATGAGCAACGCTGTCAATTGCAAAGCACGCGGCAGAGCAGAAGTAAAATACCACAACGGCGGACTCACTCCCCATTCACTGCTCTTGTTCTGCACTGTGTTGAACCACAGCACTTCACCCTCAGGCCAGAGCCAGCGTTGCCAAAAGTACGAGTCTACGAGAGCTGTCGTGGTCAGGGATATAACACCTGCTGAAAGTCCCCACCAAACCATCGTGAAGAAGGAAACTCTGCGTGATAGCAACATCTGAAGCACCAATGGAGCAAAAAGCACGACGGAGTCGCCTCTGAAAACTACCGTCGTGAAAGTGAACAGGAACACACAGCGCTGCCACTTGCCCTACAGTTGAAAGTCAGTATGAGCTGGTGGTATAAAACTACATTCAAGTTCATACCCGAAGCCAGAAACCCAATGCAAACAGCACCAACGCCTACAATAACTACAACGTTAGCAAAACTACAGTTTTCGTCAAAACCTCCACGTACTCACCAGTGCATACACATTGGGCAACGTGCGTGTCATATAGAAGAGTAAATGAAATTGGCAGCTACAGATCAACAGCAGAAACCTGCTAACGTCCCGTCCGAAGCGCATCCCAACGCCATCGCTGAAAAATACGAGACCCCTAAGTGTCAGGAGTCCCAAAACCCACCGCGTCACCAGTTGCAACCAGAATTTCGGTAATCCGAACGTTTGAATAGCCCACGCGAAGGGGTGACTGATCCCTGCCACAGCCAAAGAACCCAAAAACGTGCGGGGTACTACCCCAGGGAACTCCAAATGGTCGAATTTCGCCACGTTCTTCGCCCCGAACACCAGCAGATCATGCATAGCCTGCAGGTTGAAGCTCTCCTCCACCTTGGCAAAGGGACAAATGAACAGATACGTAGTCATAGCCGCCGCCACAAGCAGCTCAACGCGACGCCCGCGCATTAGGAACGCCATGCTTGACACCTTGACACCTTATTATTTTTTAACGAATCATATTCTTTCATACTCATTCAGTCAAAAGTCGTTTTTTTTTTATCAGCACACGTATCTGAGGAAAAACAGGACTTCAACTAGAACTTGTCAGTCTTGTGCGTCGGTGGTGGTGCCTCTGGCTTTTGGTCCACTGGGACACTAGCTACAAACTTTTTTAAAGAATCGCTCATGAAATACTGCCCCGAGGCTTTGTTAACCTCTTTGTCCTCGCAGAAACATAATAGGATTGTGTCGATTGCCATTTCGTAGACTCCAAGCAGTGTCGAAGCCACAAACCAGCCTAAAATCAGAGAAAGTATGATAGGAGCCATAGGCGACGACAGTTCGTGAACGCCACCAACACCATAGTCCTGGCTGTTCTTCTCCAAATAGACGAATGTCACAATGGCACAACTGAGCGCCACAGCCACTTTACCAGCTCCTAGGAGCAGAAAGGTGACGGTGGATACAGCCCCCACTTGGGCAATATTACTCAATAGGATCTTGAATGCATCTTTGGCCGACGAACAGAAGCTGTGGCCCTTCATGGCGATGAGAATGTACGCGTTCTTGGATAGGAACCGCAGACACTTCTCTAGACACCATAAGCAACATTGCACCACTTTCATGACCACTTTCAATACGATGTTGGACTTCTGTAGGTCTTGAGTCTGATGGTCGAGGTACAGCAGTGCAGCGCGGATAAACTGAACCACTGCGATAATGAAAGCCCCAAATGCCAGCGATCCGAAATGGTAGCGGAAACAGTTCTTGAATGAGGCTAATACGGGGAACCGCCCCATTTCCTCGCTCGTTTTGTTGCGACTCCAGTAGTACCGACTCACAGCGCCAGCAATTGTACACATGCTGATAGCATTAATCAGTTGGGCTGTCCACAAAAAGCCGAAGAAATGGTACGCTACGAGGATCTTCATAGTCTGGTCTGGGCTCACCTTGTTCAACGTCGTAGTCGCATCAGTTGAAACTGTTTGGCCGGTTCCTTCGGCTAATTCACCTGCAAGTGAAGACAACTGCATTTCGCCTGAGCTGTAGATGTACGCGCCGACAATTGCAGCATAAGCGAATAGTATCAGCAACATGATGAACGGGATAATAGGGAACAAAACGAGCAATGGGAGGTTCTGTAATGCTCGGGACGCCTCCTTCACAATGCCAACTGCAATGCGGATCTTCTTCTGGAAGAAACAAACCAGCAACAGAGCGATACCTGCCAGCGCATACGCTACATAAGCTGCCACAGCGTACGCCTTCTGTTTGTCTTGGCTGGCTTGTAGAGTCTGGGGTAGTACGACCTCGGTAGTGTTCAACCCTGAGGTATCAACTCCTGCTGTAGCTGCTGCCGAAGCGATCTCGGATGTTAATGCACTGAGATCTGAACTACCGATAAGGCCTCCCTTTGTGCTCAGCATCAGTGCAAACAGAAGCAAGAGCAGCACGAAACTCCACAGCGTAACCCACACAATACAACCGGCACAAAACCGCAGTAGAATCACGAATGCAAACCCCAATATGAGCGCCAATACACCGCCACAGATGAGAAATACAGGCCACGTCTCCTGCAAGTCTCCAATGACGCGTCCAACGGTAGCACCAGCAGTTTGAAGTGTAGAATAAAGTGGGTTATCTTGTGCCGGTTCTACTGACTCCGAAGTGGTTACCACTCGTTTGATCTCGCACTTGTCGTTCGGCACTTGGACGCCATTAACGTCGTCGTAGTAGTCGGGTTCATCACCTGGAACCACACACTTCTCCACTGAAGTTGAGTTCGACTCCGTTATCTGAAGGCAACGATAAAAAACCTGCTCACTCGGTAAAGAAACCAGCCAACACTTTTTTGCACTGGGTAGAACAAGGAAGTCTGTCGCCCTGGATTTCCGTTCGGCTTCGCGCTGTTCGTCAGTAGTTAGCGATGTATCGCTTTGAATTTCAGCCTCTACTTCGTAGTTGCAGAGGTAGGTTCCCGGATCCGGACAGGTTGCCACACAAACACCGTAGAACGAGAAATCTTGGGGGGATAACGACGGGTTTGAAGCCTGTTCCAGCAAGTCTTGTGTGATACGTGGGTAGAACGTTAATGGTTGCTCTCCGTGTTTCCCAGTACCACAAGTAGTGCCGTTGTAGTCCGACCCGTAGAGAAGCCTCTTAGGTTCACCATGCATGAAGCCGACGACAGCGATAGCGAGCATGCCAACCCAGAAAACCGCGAAAAATATTACACACAACACGTCTCGACATTTACGAGAGGTGGCTGGAGCGACACCTTCCAACGGAGCTCCATTCTTAATCCCGACTTGTTCGGAGCTAGAACAGCAGCCCATTATCCAGTGCTCGAGCGAATCCAATGTGCTGTGTGGCAGTTGACTTGAGATGGCGAAACCACCATCAGCAACAGCAACGGACGTCGGATATTGACGTAGAGATTTCTGCCAAAACGAAACGCACCACTGAAAGTTTTCGATATTGCAACACTGTGCTATGATAAACATATCCAGGAAATTTTTCACAAGTTCTAAAGCGTCGGAATACTATGGGTATTAGCTGCTTCGCTATCTCTAAAAGGGCCACGCCTTGTCCAACTTGGAGAGGAAGTTACCGTCATTAAACGGGGTATTCGCCTTACCCCAGCCTACGCCATTCATGGCACGACGGGCGTTCTCGGACAGTTGATCCCACATGATCAGGTCCTGGAAGTCGCCACCTTCAGACGTAGAGTCTAGAGCGTGGTTGATTGGCAATTTGCTCTCGTACTTGACCTTCACGCTTGTGCCGTCCACGCAGTCGGCTTTAGGAGGGACTTGCTTGGAGTAGCCGCTGTGAGCCGACGGGGTGACTGCCAAAATCTTGGGGTTTTCAATGTCGGGGTTGTCGATCCACACGATAACATGTTCCCAGTCATGACGGTGACCGAGACCCGAGGATGGCGAATCCTTGGGGAAGTACCACGAGTACATGATAGCCCAGACTCCCCGGACCCATGTAGAGCGACCGTAGACTTGTGATCCCCATCCAGATCCCTTGCATCCAGCGCTAGGAGCTCCCTTGGTCTTCAAACCGCCACTAGTTTCGCCGGCTTCGTTCACGGCTGGGTACGGGTGACATCCGTTCGTTATGTGAATCTGGGGCTTGTACTTTACAGCAGCCTTTTCGGAGATCGTGACGGGTTCAGGCTGAGCGAACGGCTTCACTTGGTCATGGTCAATCCACTTTGCCACCCACGGGCCCGGATCCGGTGTCGGGGCCGGCGTAGGAGCTGGAGTCGGTGCAGGGGTCGGTGCAGGCGTCGGTGCAGGTGTTGGAGCTTCAGTCGCTCGAGGGTCGGGGCGAGTAGGAACCGGCACACGCGTCGGAGCTGGAGTCTCGATCTGCTCTTGCTGCTGCTCTTGAGAACCCGACAAACTAGACTGCTGGGCAGTTGGCGCCTTTGTTTTTGGTGCCCGCGTAAAATTCTTGAGACTTGAATAGTCGATGTACTTCACCGTAGAGTTAGTCGTTTCAAGGGCTTGGACTGAAGCAAGCGCAGCACATGCCGCGAAGAGGAAGAAACCGGCCTTCATCGTCGGGTATTTGCCTCGCTTCTCGGAGGTGGAGAAATGAATTGCGGAATGGGCCGGGCGTACCGCTTGTCAGAGTCTCAAAGTTAGTAACCGGCACTATCCCTTTGTGATGGTAGTAGAGACTGTGCTTACAGATCACAAATTTGGTATCCCGCTGTTCGTAGAGCCATCTGCTGCTCAAGCGCCTACGTTCGAGTGACGATCACTGACGAGGATAGAGATTACAACTGTGCCAAAGTGGACTCCTGCCAGCGAGCTCTGTTAGCTTGAGTGGATTGAGAACAATTCTCCACGCGCGTGCAGTGGAAAGTAGCTTACTATGGAATGATAAAACAGTTGTAGTTTTTTTTTAGTATATTGTTGTCAACATTACAAATTTTGAACCGTACAGTAAATGTACTTCGAGCATCTCTAAGATAGGTCGGATGTCATCAATATTTTGCAAACATATAAATGTGAACACCCTCTGATTTGGACCCGTCTCACAACATCGGCTGAACGTTCGTGCGTTGCAGCTGCTTACAAACAACAACGCTGCCGTCGTTTTGAACAATACCGAAAGCTTGTAGGCGTATGAAATGGCAACGCGCTTGAACTTCTTGGGAGGCTTGCCAGTGCCAGAAATACGGGTTCTCCCTTTCGTGGGGGGAGTGCGCGCCATTGCGAATTTCTTGCAAGGAGCTGGTGGATAGTTACAGGTTAGCATGTTTTTTGTACTCTGAATTAGGAGATCTAGACTTCTGCGCTGTTCCATTCTCGATATGTGATTGGTTGGAGGGCAGTCTGAATTAGGAGATCACTCTGAAGTAGGAGATCTCAAATACGGATGAATATCATCACGGTGCCGACGAGAGAATTTTGACTTCGTTTAACTAAAGTGGATCAGCCTGCTTGATAGATTAATGACCAATCATGGCACGGATAATTTGATATTGACCAATGAATTTCGCTAGGGCTAGGGTAAAATGTGGCTGGCGTCGTGCCTACGTATAATGTAGGCACGAGGGGGGAAAATATGCTGCGAGTCAATATCAACCACCAGTTTAGCTCGTATCATTCACATATTTTCGATTGTGCCGTCAGAAGAATTGAAAAGAGTATGAGCCTCCAAGACCTCACACCAGTAAACTCGCAGCGCGCGCTGAAGACTGCTATCAACACCTTCAGCCGCTTCCTCGCCAGTGAAAGGGTCACCATGGACTTCATTGCCGCCTCTCTTGTTGGTGACGCGAGTGGGTCGGTATTTGTGAAGCTCATGGATCGCTTCGGTGTGTATTTGGCCTTTGTAGAAGGCCGAGGGGGGGAAGCCGCCAGCACGGAATTCGGTAATGAGTTACTACCGGCACGTAAAGAACTGGTTGCTCGATACCTACCCAACACACAGGGCAAGCATCGAAAAGAAGCTGCTGAACATGACCCAGACTCTTGAGCGCCATTGCCTCAAGCGTGTAGAGGGAGGGATTATCAAGAAGGCACCTGCATGTACGAAGGAAGACCTGCGCATACTCATGGACGGACTCTACTACGACGCCTCAAGCGCTAAGGACTACCAAGATGCGGCTCTGCTTGCTCTCATGTGGTACGCGTTCAGCCGTGCCTCCGACCTGAGCTTTGTCATGAAAGGAAACTTGTCTGTCAGTGCCGATGGAGTGGTTTTCATGCGGTTGATTCGAGTGAAGACAGCTGAAGAGCAAGGTATTTCGCTTTTCCCTGACAAGGACAGCTGCATCACATGCCCTCTTCACTCAATCGCGATGGCGTTAGCTATGCAAGATCGCCCCTGCGCACAATTGCTCGACCACCCTCATCTTGCTGCTGGTAGCGACGAAGATATGACAGCTCCGATCGACATTCCGCTTACTGAAGCACTAGCTACATGTGATGACGTCGAGTACGCAAGTGAACCACCGCAGAAAAAGCGCAAGCAGACGGAAGATAACATGAAGATACACGCGTACGTCAACCGAGTTGTCAAATGTGCATCTGAAACCCAAGCAAAAGCCAAGCCAACTGCAAGTTTGACATCTCATTCATTTCGGCGAGGAGGAGCTTAGCATGCAAAAAAGTGATCCACTGTTAAGCGCGCTATGGATCTTTGATCGTGGTTCGTGGAATATGACGGCAACCAACAAGGCATTCGCGTACGTGTTCAACAGAACTAGTGAAGACAAGAAGGTGTCAAGGGTTCTCAGTGGGTGGGCCTCAAGTAAAAAGCGAGCGGTTCTAAGACTGTCGTGGTTTGACTCTGCAAGTCGGCAGCTAGCGTTAGAACTGGGCAATCTCCTCTTTCAGTCAAGCGTTTGTGTCCGAGACAACGAGAAAAGGTTGAATGGGCGTGTATCTGAAGTTCTCGTTGCCTCGTTGATTTAACACTTTCCAGAAATACTTGAGCGCTCTTTACGGTCTAATAGTACTAATCGTGTTGGGTAACCTTTGGCGACTAACGTGAGGTCTGGTGATTTGAGGCGAACATAGTCGATATCAGTTGCATCGGAGCACCAAGCATCGACTAATTCAGAAAACATAACAAATTCAATAGCAACATCAAGATTCAAATAACATTCTTCCCATAATTGGGTCGAAGTATTTCATTCTTTCAAATCTGAACTTTGATCCTCCTCATATACAACGCCTTCCGCGATCACCGGTTCGACAATCGACTGATCCAATTCTGGAACTTTGCTTACTTCGACATTCGAGACCTCGACGGGCTTGATCATCGATGGCGCTGGTGTATCAACAACTTCGGCAATGACTGGAGTATTGACTTGTGGCGGCATTTCTTCTACAATACTGATCTCAAGATTATCAAGAGCAATGGTGACCTGTGTAAGCTTGCTCGCAACAAAGATCGATGCGGGAAACATCAGATTATTGCAGTTGAATAAAATAAAGTTTCACATTGTTATATTACTAAGGTTATGTTTTTTATATTCTATATATTCTTCTCTTAAGATCATATTTTTTTATGATGTCGTACTCGGGGAATCCCGCCATGAAGTCACAATAGCGGATGATGATTCGTCTTAGATGTCTCTAGGATCGCCATGAAAGTGTTGCCTCACGCGAAACAATAAACGAATCATGGTGTGGTTCATTTAATATCAATAGGAGATAGATTTTAGATGAAAGTGTGAGTAAATATAAAATACTCACAAAGCTTTCACTTAGAGTATGTCAATAGTTCATATAGTATCTTTATATCAATAGTAAATATTTGTGAGTATGTGAGTATGTGAGTATTAGGATAAATCAGCTATTCAAAATAATAGGGGAGGTAAGAAGGACCCCCATCCACAAAAACAGCAAAATATATGGACCGGCTAAAATAGGCCCTTTTTAAATACTCACAAATTCAAAACATGTGACATATACGACGGCCCCTCTCGTGGTATGTTTTTTGGGGTAAAAATCTGTGAGTTTTATTCAAAATACTCACGCAGTATTCGCAACTAGAGTCACTGTGCAATGTCACAATAGAATCCGGTCCATACCGGTATAAAACCGGTTTTACAAGGCGGTGGTTTCACATGAATTTATGATTCTTTTTATCCAACCAGGTCACTTGGTAGTTGCTGGATGTCTGATTAACGCATTGCCCAGACCAATGGAGAGTACAAATCCACCAACAGAGTTGCAGGAAACCCTACCGGGAGCGCCATCCCTGGTGGAATACCAAGGATTCGACGTCCGTCCAACTGGATCACGGTACTTGGAGCGACGATTGGAAGTGGAGCCAGCTGCACGAGTGGATTGACGCGAGCATCATACAACTTGTATTCGGCATTCGTAAAGTCTGACTCAAACTTCACACACAGCACGTACTCAACTCCTGGCATCACAGCCCATATCGATATCGCCTTGTGGTCGAGTTGTCCTTGCGCCATGCCCCACGGCTGAGAGACTCCAACTTCGATTTTGATCGTCCGAAAGTCTGCAAATATTGGAACGCCTGGAGGAAGCACAGAGCCCGGTGTTGTTTGGCGTGGTCCATAACTGAGATCTGGACACCATCGTCGCCCCTGAGAATTCTTGGCGGCCATGTAGCCTTTGATCCATCGACGAACGTGCTGCTCAGCAAATGAAGTACCTTGTGCAAACTCACTAATATAGTTTTCGTGTGGAGCGTCGGCAAACTCGATGATGTGGATCTCGCCAGTGTCAGGAAACCATTCAAGATAATTGAGTCGAACGATTGGATCCTCGCTGTCAGCAAACGCGTTCCACTCGTCTTCCGTTGCGTGGCACACACGCACTGTACCGGTCGGCGGTGGAGGCTGTGCCACTGCAGCTTTCAGAGCAGCGTTGATGCGATCGATGTTGGCGAGCAGAGGAATCATTGACGCCGGTGTGACTGCGTCCGTCGCAGCGACAGCTTCATTGGGCGCACGGTTGCTCCGCGTAGCTACTGCAGGTGACGAGTATGAGTCCCCGTCCCCAAAGAAAAGCAACGCTCATGTTTCTTTGTCGTCTTGTCCCAGAATGAGCATCGAGAATGTTCGTCTTGTCCGCTCGTCGTCTGCTCAACATCCGCCCAACCATCCCATATAAGAGCAACGAGAGTACCCCTAGACACCCTCAGATACAGCGATGATGTACTATATAGTACACTGTACCATGTCGGTCCACCACACACCGTACATGGTATTTGGGCATGTCCTGGTATTATTACAGTACATGTAGCCATTGGGCCTTCGTAGTCGCATTATTGTGAGGAAGGTGCATGTGTACTTTGTGTAGTGCGTGCCAGTACATGTACGTTTGCATGTACAGTGTGCAGTACTAGTACGCTGCATGTAAGTTACGACAGCACGGTGCGAACTGCATTTTAAGTCGAAGTACTTTTGGATACGTTGTAATTGAATCTTCTCCCCATATTATCTTTCACGAATCCAGTGTAAGCGAGATACAGCGACGTCTCGCGCACTCTTCTGATGATAACGCTTTCATGTAGCGTGTCGAGAACTCCGACTCGAGATCGAATCCAGAAAATTAGGCTGCAAATGTTGAGTACATATTATCTGCAGTACATATTGGTACAAGCGACTGTGTTGTTGAAGCAACGTGCTCAATTCTCTTTAAGAATTGGTAACACAAGATGACTCGATGTATAATGCATGCTGAACTGTGCAGGTCGACAAGTAGCTATGGGTTTCACATTTCTTTAATAAACATATTGTAAAATGCAGCGGATGTAGTGATACTACTACCGGTTGCCACCAGTGGTGACAATTAGTTATCCAGGTTTAAGACCAAGAAAGACGAAGAGGTGAGACGATTGCTGTGTTAGACAGTCAATGCTTTAAGTACAAAGTTCCTGGTTCAATACTGCATGTACATGTGCATGAGCCTAGAACGGCCAAGCCTTGTCTAATTTCGCTTTAAAGTTGCCATCACAGAATGGGCAGTTCGCTTTACCCCATCCAACGCCATTCATGGCACGAAGGGCGTTTTCCGATAGTTGGTTCCACATGATGAGATCTTGAGTTTCGCCACCTTCCGTAGTAGACTCCAGAGCGTGATTAATCGGCCACTTGCTCTCATATTTTACCTTCACGCTCGTGCCGTCCACGTAGTCGGCGCTAGGGGGAACCTGCTTGGAGTAGCCGCTGTGAGCCGACGGGGTGACTGCCAAGATTTTTGGGTTCTCAATATCAGGATTGTCGATCTACACGATAACGTGCTCCCAATCATGACGGTGGCCGAGCCCCGAGGACGGCGAATCCTTAGGGAAATACCATGAATACATGATAGCCCACACGCCCTTTACCCAGGTTGACCGACCGTAGACCTGTGATCCCCATCCAGACCCCTTGCATCCAGCACCAGGAGCTCCCTTGGTCTTCAAGCCACCGCTGGTCTCACCCCACCAAGTTACCGCCGGGTACGGGTGGCAGCCGTTCGTGATGTGAATCTGCGGTTTGAACTTTACTGCACCTTTTCGGAGATCGTGACGGGCTCAGGTTGCTTAATGGGTTGGACTTGGTCGTGGTCCATCCACTTTGCCACCCACGGAACCGGATCTGGTGTTGGAGCTGGAGTTGGTGACGGTGTAGGCAAATATGTTAGCTCCGGGGTCGGTGGCTCGGTTGCTCTCGGGTCTTGTCTAGTCGGCATTATCGTCCTGTTCAGAGTCGCCATTGGGGTCTTTGTACGAAGAGCATCTGCGATGTTCAAGTACTTTTGAGTTGGGATAGGTGTTGGAGTGCCCATAGAGGCTCAACAGCGCTACTTTTACATTAAAACCACCGTTGAGACCAACCCCCACCGACACGTCCTATTTCACGTTTTTAACTTTACCAGGACCTATAGGAATGCACGTAAAATAAGTCTTGGATCTTAATCGAATTATCTTGCTTTCACTACGAATTAACACATTTTACATCTACCATGGACAAAGGGCGAGAATTGAGCAAAAGCGAGACCATCCAGCTCTGCCGGTCGTAGCTACAGATATCAGAGTACTCTGTGCGAAGGTCTGACGTCGGCTGTGCTGACCGCGACCCGTTATATTATGTAGTACTCGTCATCCGCGTCATCGAAGAGTTCCTCCTGGTGGGTGTAACAGACAATTTCGAGGCTTATCGTAAAGGTTCAAGGCTTAACGCCTCCTTTTAAGACTTCTAATAAGTCCAACCGCTGGAGATGATCTTAACGCATCATACGCTAGAAGGTGGATAGATTACAAACTTAAACATTTGGATGTGTGCTTACTTGAGCTAGGTTCATCCGTCAAACAAGACAACAAGCAGGACGGATTCAAACAACAATTTTGAGAATTGAACTTACATCCTGCTTCTCAACATTCATTAAAAAGGCCAAGCGTTGGCCAGCTTTGGCTGGAAATGCCCATCGCTCATAGGGGTATTGGCGTTGCCAAAGTCAACCGAGTTCAATGCGCGGCGGGCGTTCTCTGATAGCTGGTCCCACATGATGAGATCTTGGAAGTCACCTGCCTCTGAAGTCGAATCAAGCGCGTGGTCCATCGGCCACTTGCTCTCATACGCGACCTTGGTAGTAACACCATCAATGGTGTCGGGATTCGGTGGGGCGTATTTGTGGTAACCACTGTGGGCCGACGGAGTCACGGCGAGAATCTTTGGATTATCTACCGCAGGGTTGTCAATCCACACGATAACGTGCTCCCAGTCGTGGCGATGTCCGATACCGGAGGAAGGTTCGTCCTTAGGGAAATACCAACTGTACATAATCGCCCAGACACCCTGGTACCAACCCGAACGCCCGTACACTTGAGAGCCCCAGCCAGAACCCCTGCACCCTGAACTAGGTGACCCCTTCGTCTTGAGACCGCCGCCGGTTTCACCAGCTTCGTTCACTGCGGGGTACGAGTGGCATCCATTCGTGATGTGAAGTTGCGGCTTGAATTTGATTGCAGCTTTTTCAGAGAGAGTGACAGGTTCAGGCTGCGCAAATGGTTTCACTTGGTCGTGGTCAATGGTGACTGTCGTCCACGGACCCGGATCGGGCGTTGGGGTGGGAGTTGGGGCCAACGTCGGTGCCGGTGTTGGAGCTACTGTTGCCCTCGGGTCGGGGCGAGTTGAAATGGGTATTTCAACTTGCTGTGCCTGCGAACCATCGGTGCTCGATTGCTGAATCATTGGAGCTCGAGTGAACTTCTTTAGACTAGAGAAGTCGATGTATTTCGTCGTTGAGTTGGTGGTTTCTTGAGCTTGAATCCCGGCAACTAAGGCCAAGACGGTACTCATGATAATGATGAGCCTCATCTCACACGATTGATCCGCGCAGGGCTTGAAAAGTTGTAGAATGACAGTCACTCAAAATCCAAGCACGTGAGGCGCTACGAGTGAGAGATTCCCGGCTCAGCAGTCTTACACTGTTTGCCGAACAGACGACATTCAGATCCTTCATTTTATCTTGACCTGTATTTGCCAAAAACTATTTGGGCGACATCTTGAAGACCCATGTAGTTCGGTCTCACTCGATGTGTCAGCGGGGTATACAGCTTCTTGCTCGTTGTCTTCAATCAAGTGTATTGCCATGGAAAGAAGATTTATCCAGCAGTAGACATTGAACCCTCGAATAGCTTGAATCTGTAACAAGCTTCAGTCGAATCGTTCGAGCGCCAAATTTCGCAAAGCTCGATTTCACCATGTGCGTATCATTATTATCCTGCCCACTATCATGGGGATAGGAGGGATGTCGGCAGTTCCGACCTACGAATTGACCATGAAAACACCGAGTTAGCTCGAAGACACCCCGTCTGGTATTGCTTCCCGCCCGGCACAATGGACCGCTTAAAGATATATTTGCATTGTGCTGCATGATGATGCTGTACCCAGTACATACCGTATCACTTATGTTGTAAACGAACTGCAAGGTGACATGGTAACTGTAAGGCAACATCGTTGCTTCATGCATTTGAAGCCAAATTATTGGTGTAGCCAGGGTATTCCACAAACACACCACTCACACGATTTAATATGCAAGCCAACAGCGCCATGTTCATGGCTCAATCAGCCGTAACTTCAGTGACACGGAATCATTGAAATGAGAATATCTTGCAGTACACCTCCAAACTTCAAGACCATGGGCGAGAATACCGAGGTTTTGGTTATATCCAGTGGACATCATTTGTTCATGTATCGCTATGTATGTATGAAAGCGCGTTTCGCAAGTCGTCTTTCTGCCAGAGCGAATCAACTTCCAGGTTCGTCCGGTTATACCAGCTAATGGATGAAATGAAACAATGCAATTCAAGTACTTTAAGTTTACCAATACATCATGATCGTTTTTTTTTTTTTCATTAACTGAAACAGTACTACAACGGTAGTACAAATTTAGCGAAAGAGCACCTCGTCCAGACCATGATTCCTCCGAACAATACGAAGTTGATTCGCCACCGTTGGGACCTTCATGCCCTTCAGGCGCTATCGAAAAGAGACCCCTACGAGCTGGTGCGTGTTTTTACAGAACTAAAAGACCTTCCGGCATCGGCTGTAAACACTCAAGCCCAGACCTTCGGCTTTGGCGCCCCCATGCAATTCCACACATTCGGTGAGTGCCACTCATCTCAATATTCGGAGTAAAACTAACTCAGTATACAGGATTTTTCGACAAAACCAGCACGCATTCATCAAGCGCTCTATTTGATCATGTTGTGGATGGAGACACGATGCTTCTGCTTGCTCTACGCCACTATGATCCGAAATCTGCCATCGCACTCATAAAGTTGGGTGCTTCGATTCACATTACGAATTCTGACAATGAGAATCCGTTGCAATCCATCTTTGACGCGATGGCTTTCCTGCGACTTCACTCGGAAGGTAGCACTCAAGAACAGAGCGAAGTCGTGAGCAACGGAGACCGTCAGCTTTTGCAGCAGCGTGAAGAATACGGAAAACTATTTTCTCTTCTCGATTGTGAGCTGACAGAGTTCTATGATAAGCAAAAAGCTGACGTGGAGAAAGAATTACTCGAATTATATCACCAATTCGCACCAGAACGCGTGGCTAAAATCCAGACCCAACTACAAACGTTCGTTTATCGCGAGAAACTTTTACTTGAGACCGTCAAGAGGAAATATATGCTGTGAGCTTTTAACTCAAGTAACAGAAGTCAAAAGATAATCAGCATGTTCAAATTTTTATGTCTCAAGGGAGTAGAGGGGTACTGTTTTCTTTAGCAGTTCTGGCACAGTGAAGACGCCTCCGTCTAACTGCTGTAGCAACTCTTGCATTTCAGTGATGTTGTATGAGATCTCTACTAAGGGAACCTCGACATCACGTGTAGAATTTCCAACCCCTGTTGTTTTGATTGTCTGAATCCCTGTTTCCTCGTCAAACCACGACGAAACGAGATACCACGCTGATTCTTTGCATACGACTATGCGCCACTGCCGCCCGTCCAAATTCAGCGATGTGGCAGTCTTGCGCCGAATCACCCATTCCGTCTCGAGGGGATCTGTGTCGGCTTCACTGCGAAAGGAAACTGCGGTGAAATCATCGGGATAGTCTTCAGTTTGTATTTCGGAAACTTTTCGCTGGTTCTCGTTCTCACTCACAATTGTAGATGGACATGTCCGCGGACGTGAGCGCTCTTTAGGGGAATTTGAGATGCCAGACGTGTTGACGCCATTCCTTATCGGCAATGCCCATGAAAGTAGCAGTTGGGGGTTTGAAGATGCGTCTGGTGGAGTTGGGGTTACCTGAAAGCGCAATTGTTGCACCACCCCAACCAGTAATTTCTGGAGCTCGTCATCGGTTAACAGCGTTGAGAGGCTTGGAACGTTGCCGGTATTGGGAATTTGCGACACCGTCTCAAGTTTTATCCTACATACATAGCTCTGCACTTAGTATCTTTAGAATAGATTTGTGTTAGCTGCCATCACTTACATGATCTCGAGATCATCCACGACCTGGGCCACTTGCACCAGGGTATCATGATTCACGAGTAGTTCTCCGAGAATGCCGTCTTTCCAGGATCCATGAACCATCAACCCCCTAAAAGCACAATTGAAAGTCGTTCAGATGGCAAACAAATGAGATGTATAGCAGTTGGAGCACTTACCGGTCGCCAAGTTCTGCGATTCCGGAACGGTTCAGCTCGATCTGCAGCTCGTCCACTGAGACTTCGACACCTTGTCTTGTTGTAGCCTCCAGGAGTAAACAGGGGAAGAGCTCAAGAACTTGCAGATCCTCACCTTCTGCATCGTCTTCTTGTCTAGCACATGTCTTCGACTGATGATGCTGCAGATCTCTCAGGCGTCCTGCCCGACTAGAATTGCGTTTGTTCCTAATGTCAAGCGAAGGAAGGCCTTGATTTTTAACGCCACCTCTGGATACGCTCTGTTCCCGGGTTGTATTGCTTCTTTCTCGTGAAGAAGGCGCTATCTTCCTCGATGGGGTCTTAGGATGAGGTAACAGGTATCCAACTGTGCCGTCTTGCCGCAAGTGACCGAACCTGTGTGCATGTTGCTGCCACTCGCCATCCCATTTCTTCGTATTGTAGTATGGCTTCAAATGAGCCAGTCTTTCCTTCAATCGACGATTCTCCTGCTCGATAGCATTCTGTCGGCGCTTCTGTACTGCTCGATTCACAAGCGTAGGCTTCTTGCAGGCATCACCACGACCCATGGCGTACTCGGGAGACAAGTGGCAGTCCAACAGAGGTGTCTGTGTCGAGTCGATGCGAATCCCAGGCATATGCGTGTGCGCCGGACTGTGCACAGGCTTTTGTAGTGAATGAAAGCGAGGTGATACTGTTCCTGGAGTCTGTGCTCTATCAGTATCACCTCCCAAGGAGGGAACTCTCGGCATCGACTCAGCACCAGTTCTGCGACTGCGTTGGGGGGGTCGGGAACGAGTTGATGAAGCAGCTAAAACAATATTCTCTTGGCGATTCATGATCTGGTCCATTTTGTTGGCCAGTCGCTGGTTCTGGTGGTAGATGTCGAGTTGTCGGTCTCGTTCGATCTGTAGGCGCTTGGCATTTTTCGCGAGATGCGTCTGAGGAGCAGGAGTGTTGCTGTCCAGGTATACTTTCGACGGGGAAAGGCAAGTGGGAACGACTTGCTCGAGCTTGCGTTGATGGAGCGCCTGCTGCCGGATCACATCGCGCTCGTAGCACAGTCGATTGTCAAAAGCTAACCTCCTGTTCATCGCCTAAGAATTGTGGCCACTGCCACTCTGTTGTGCTCAAGGTCGGCCTACTTGATCTCCACTCTAAAACAGGGAGGACAGAATAGTTTATTTTAGAGAGCAGATTGGATAGTAGTGCCAACTCTACAAAAAGACTTACATCCTTCAAGCTGCTTTCATGCTCCACAGCGATATTGCCCCATCTTGATTAGCAGAGCAGCACACTGGTAGCTTTGAATGCCAGTCTAGATCAGCAACAGTAGTTTGGTTGGGGACGAATGTTGAAATGCATTTCTTCTCGCCACGCTGCAGAATATACAAAGCTAGCATTAGAAATACGAATGAGAGCGCGCCTTTTATCGATTCGTACCTTGAATATGTGCAGAGCAGCAGAGTCTGTCACCACGAAATAGTCGGAAACTCCGAGAAAGCGGATCGTAGAATCGATATCAACGTCAGTAGACGCTAGTGGCTTGTTCATCTCGTACGTACGCGTCAGGGTGGGCTTTACATCTATTACGCTTCCTCTGACATCACTAGCCGCATCGATCGGCGATGCAACAGCAACTAGAATGGATGCGACAGCCCACTCCATCACGATAGCTCCATTTTCATGCACACTCAACATCGATTCTCCATCAGGAGTGAGGCAGATTGCAGACAGACTACCGCCATCGATTCGCGTAGATCCACTGCAGGAAATGAGATTACAGCGATGTATCCGCTCGGGGCGAATCACATCCATAAACTCAATGTCGCCCGTTGCACTTCCGGTTATAAGCACATTCCCTGAGTTTTCCCATGCGATACAAGTGAGTTGCTTGTCTTCCATTGGGAAATAGTCCTGCATCGGTTCCTCCATGCCTCCATGCAAGACGAGGATCTGCTGGAGTGCGTTATCCTCTTCGTCACGGCTGGTGTACATGCACGCAGCGATTGGAGCATCTCGAGCACACATGAGTTGTTGCACTTGCAAATTGTCCTCGTTTGGAGGACACGAAATAACTTCCTGCCCGTCGGAATCCCACAGCATCGTCTCTCCATCTTCAAGTGTACAGGCTAAAAGCTACACAACAAAATATGCGTTAGATATAATCGCAGGTACTCCGATATCTATACAGCTCACCTGTTTGCTTGGCCCCGGCCCCAACCAGCTTAAACTTGTCAGGCTCGCTGGTAGTTTGATCGTAGATGAAGGTGAAAGCGCTACTGGGTTGGTGGACCAGATGTCAATGTGGTTGTTTCCGAGTTTGGCAATGGCAATAAACTCTCCGTCCGCTGAGAAGCGACTCCTTGCAGTCATCACTGACTTTGTTGGTTTCCAGTCGTTCAGCATGTTGAATTCACGGATAAGAGATACACGAATATTGCCATCTAGCTTTCCAGGCGACTCAATAGACCATGGCGGTTCAATTGGAGTTAAGCTGGACTCAGTTAGTGCTCCATCGCCACCAACCAGAGAGTTCGACGCAGTTGCGATAGGAGAAAACACCGGCGAAGCTTTTACACTGTCATTCTGGACATCCTCGTCGTCATCATCCTCTTCATCCTCTTCACCAAGCTCTTCGTCATCGCTCAATTCATCCACGGGCAAATATACCTCTGCTTGGCGTGGCATATCTTGTGGGTCAACAGGAACAGGGGGATCGACATGCGGGATTTCGTCACTGCTTATCCCAAAGAGCTCTCCAATTTCCTTCATCTGTTTGGGCGAGAGTCCAACGCTCGCTGTTGCTGCGCCGTAACTGCGACTTCGACTCCTGTTCTTATTGCGGTCACCCAACCCATCCACGTATCTAGGGGTTGATGCCGTAAAGTGCTCTATGAAGCTGTGCTGCACCATCATGCGTAGGATTGAGTGTAGCTGCCGCCCAGCTTCCTCAAGCTTCCTGATCTTGGTTGTAGCTTCACTGTTGTAAAGTCGCAAGCGTGTTGCCTCCGACTGACTCACTTTCAGCCGCAACTTCAGTGTCGGTTCCTCCAATCTCGTAAGCTGGAAGGCCAGCAACTTCGGCAGCGGGAGATTCCGAAACACCAACGACAGGAAGTTGCGGAACGAAGTCACGAAAGCCTCGAGCCACGGTTGACCGAAAAACACTTGGAAGTAGGCGTCACTCTCCGGATGCTCAATGTAAGGAAGAATGAACCAGCGACTCCATGAATCAGTCCCATGAGCAGCTACCGAGGCATTTAACTTGTCCGCATAAAGCTGAAAGAACTCTGCAGCTTTCTCCCGGTGTCCCGTTTTGACTGCATTAACTACATAAAGTCTTAGCAGCGACGTCTCCAATTGCTGCAGTGTCTGGTAAAATGTTGAAACAGTAAATACAAATTAGACACACAGAAAATCACAAGAAAAGTTGAAAAACTGCGTACAGAAGCGTAGGACGCGTCCAAGTGATTGAAGAACCTGGCCGTTAAGAACTTCCACGTCTCCAACACATTTTCTATCTGATAACTGTGAGGAATAACATAAAAACAAGTAAATATCAGCTTCAATCGTTGCTACGATCTCCATTCCAGCGTGATAAACCACATACTTTTGCACGGCAACCAGCAGCTGAGAGATGATCTGCTCCACGTCGAAACCGCGTGTGCGATCACGCTTGCGCTCAGCATTAAACACTTGGAAGCTCTGCCACAAGACGTCACAATCAATAACTCGGCAAATGCGGCACTGCTTAAAGCGCGAGAGGCGGGAAAAGCTTGATCGATACCTTAGTGAAACCTCGGAACAGCAGATACTCCATCACGAGCTCGTCCACATGCGGCAGTAGACTCGGAGGCTCCATGCTCGCTCTTCCTCCCTTTGTTGTTACGTTGCGCACCAATCCTAATCGAAATGTCATACAAACTTCAAGATAGAACTCAGTGATGTGCGCCACGTTAAGGACCTATCATTAAGAATATATTCATGATCCAAGTCAGGTCGTCAGGAAAAGAGGAAGTAGATGAAGGCAAGAAGCTGTGGTGATCGATCGATCACCTTCGGCTTCTTCTGGTGTTTTATTGGCAACAACATATTAGAATAGGGCACTAGTTGTATTGTTGTCGATCGCTGTCACTTCAATGTGCCCGTTAGAACGTTAGACTTGAAGTAAAAGGTGGGGAATGAGGAGAACTGAGACCCGGCGTCAATGGCAGCCACGTACAGCAACAAACAACAGCAACGTGTTTGGTTCTCACAACGCAATTTGCGGCTTCAAAGGCAGAAGGAATGAGTGAACTTCAACCAAGAGTGATGGTATTTCAGTTGCTGCTGCTGGTGTCGACCTGTATCCTACTAAGCAGAGCTCATAGCGACGCAGTGGAGTTGCTTCCTGCTGCTGCTAAGTGCGCGAAGGAGCCAACGCGACGTGTGGACTGCTATCCACCAAGTGCCAACTTCCCAGATCCGACGGAAGAACTGTGTCTGGCTCAAGGCTGTTGCTGGAAAAGTCTGGAGAATGAAGGTGTCCCGTGTGCGTTTGCCGTCCTGGAACCTCCCGATAAAGACAAGTGCAAGAACGTGGCCAAACCAGCGCGTCTTGCGTGTCGGAACCCGAGATTTGCCTATTCGAAGGTACTGGAAGATGCTGATGCCTGTGAAATGGCTGGCTGCTGTTTTGACGAGGATGAGTGTTTCCAGCCCTTGAGTGAAGGCTACGAGCTGTTGACGCTGGATGAGACGAGCAATGGCTGGCGTGGAACACTGGCTCTGCGGCATGGTGGCCGTGGGCCGTTTGGGAACGACGTACCGCTGTTGGGGTTGAATGTTGTTCGAGAATCGTCGAGTCAGTAACGGATCCGTATCACTGATCCAGCGTTCCCGAGATACGAAGTGCCTGGTCTACCGGTGAGACGCCAACAAGATGAAGAAGGGGATACTGCAACGGAGAGCGATTTTAAGGTGCATTTCACGCCGTGGCCTTTTGGAGTAGCGGTGACTCGACGAGACTCTGGAGAAGTGCTGTTTAATTCCACCCCACCGATTGAAAGAGAAGAGGAAGGCGTTAGCTTCAGTGGTTTAGTGTTTGAGAACCAGTTCCTTGAGGTCTCGACCCAACTGACTGCAAGTGAAGAAGATGATCAGCCGATTCTCTATGGACTGGGTGAGAGGATGGGGTCTGCGCGCCTTCGTGCTGATGAAGATGGAGATCTCTATCCACTTTTTTCTCGTGCATCGAATGCTTCGTCCCCCGTTCACAGACGTAGTGGGGGCGACAATTTGTACGGAGTTCACCCCTTCGTACTTCAGCTAGAGGACGGGCAGTCGGGGAATGCACACGGTATCTTCGTGTTATCTTCGAACGCAATGGAAGTCGTGGCACGTCGCGATGCATTGACGTACCGACTTACTGGTGGGATTCTCGACGTGTTTATCTTCTCTGGCCCAACACCAAAGGACGTCATTTCTCAATACACGGCCATTGTGGGACGTCCTGCAATGCCTCCATACTGGGCTTTGGGTTATCACGTTGGACGACGAGGAGAATCAGCATCAGTTAATGAAGCGATGAAAGTTGTCACACAACTTCGATTGGCTGGAGTCCCAATGGATGCTTTCTGGCAAGACTTCGAGTACATGGCAGACAACGGGCGAGCACTCTCTCTAAACGAGAACAAGTTCTCGCACCGAGACGTGCGAGCCTTCATTGATGACTTACATTTCCACAGCCAGTACTTCGTTTGTGTCCAAGTCCCTGCCATCACTGTGAAGAACACGTCCGAAAGCCGGTTCTCGGCCAGGTACAATGCTGTCTCGAATTTGCCCCCTACCTCTCGTATATTGCGCAGTCGAGATGGAAGCGAAACTGAAGATACTTACAGCCGTGGACATCGCAGTGAGGAGAGTCATAGCAAAGACAGCGAAAGCTCTAGTGGAACAGGCAGAGATGAGAATTCTGCTTACAGTGAAGCGGATAACCAAAGCGCCAGTGCTAGCTCAAGCCGCGGCGAAACTGAGGGCTCTGATCACGAATATGGCGAGGGAAAAGATCGAGAATGGGATCCGATTGCGAGGGGCGAAGAACTTGACGTGTTCGTCAAGGGAGTAAATGGAGAACGTTACGCACAGAAGGCGTTCCGGTCGGGTTGGGCTGTTTTCGTGGACTTCTTCCACCCCAAGGCTTCGCACTACTGGCATGAACAACTCTCAACGTTCCACAAATATGTGATGCCGTTCGACGGTTTGTGGCTGGATATGAACGAGCCCAGCAGCTCTTGTGACTGTGCTCTGGCTGCAAACGACGACCTCTGCGCTCACATTTGCAGTGAACACCACTCGACCAGCCATTTTCCCCTTGTAGAGCTGGAGCATGACCTTGCTGGTGATGGTGGATTTATCCGCACAAATGATGTGAATTTCCCGTTTGATCCGTATCGCCAACCTTTCGCCCCTGGGCAGAATGAATCTGACTATGGAGGGCACGGTAACTTGAACTCGGCTACGCTCCCCATGGCTGCGTTGCACTATTCATCGCTCCACTACAACTTGCATTCCCTGTACGGGCATGCACAGGCTCGTACTACACGACATGCACTTGATTCGATTGTCAAGAAGCGCGGTGTACTGCTTTCGCGCTCCACTTTCTCGGGCAGTGGACTGTATGCTGGTCACTGGTTGGGCGACAACGCGGAGGCTTCGTGGGAGCAGCTCCGTTTATCGATTTCTGGCACGTTACAAATGAATTTGCTCGGTGTTCCGCTTACAGGTCCCAATGTGTGTGGCTCACGCGGACGATCTTCGACTGAATTATGTGTACGTTGGCATCAAGCAGCTTCGTTCTTGCCGCTACTGCGTAATCACGCAGAAAGTGACGGTGGGAAACAGACGCCAGTAGATTTCGACGCTGATGCCCTGAACATTTTACGGTCGACGCTGCTTCGACGCTACTGCTACCTGCCGTACATGTATACGCTCTTCTACGAAGCGCATTGTTCGGGAAGTCCTGTCGTTCGACCTCTGTCTTTTGAATTTCCTGATGATAAGAGCGTCCGAGATATTGAACACCAGTATCTTCTAGGCCCAGCGCTTATGGTGTCTCCAGTGGTGCATGAAGGTGCCATCTCGGTGGAAGTGTACTTCCCAGATGCTCACTGGTATGATGCCCACAATGGCAAACTGGCTTTGGATCCGGCAGCAGACAATAATCGACGTGTTAGCTTGCTTACACCGCTTCCAAAGCTGCAAGTTCATCTCCGAGGAGGATACATTGTTCCGACCCAGCGATCGCTAACAACGACGACTCTTTCTCGACGTGGATCTTTCACTCTATTGGCAGCACTTGATACTTCCCAAGAAAAACCATCGGCTTTTGGGGAGTTATATGTGGATGATGGAGATTCCCTGTCAGCTGTGGAGGATCACCGCTACTCGCTGATGCGCTTTGGCGTATTCCAGAATTCCAGCGATACTGTCGAGTTTAAGATAACCAGAAAATTTCACGGGTACGCAGGTCCGGAGATGCAAACAGATCTCCATGAAGTTCGTGTGTATGGCGTACATGGCGGTGGCTTTGCTGCAAATTCATCTATGGATTCTACTCTGGAGTCGTCGAGTGAAGGCACTCTCCACCAAGTGTCAATTAAGGCAGATTACTTTGCGCAGTCTGGTATGCTGGTGCTTTCTCGTCTTAACATGCCTATCGGAGAGGAATTTCACGTGAAGGTGGTCGCTAAGCCAGCTGCGACACCTGAAGGCGGGAAGGAAGGTGGCAAGTCGGTAGGAGCAAACACTTCTAGGGACTCGGCTGAAAACGATGAGGAAGGCAGAGCGAGAGGGAAGGGCACGGATAAATCTACCGAGAAGAAGAAGTCCAAGTTTTCTATCACAGGGATTGTGGGGATTGTGGTGGGTTGCGCTTTCCTGGCAGCGATCATCTTGGTATTCCTGCTGCGTCGTCGTCGCCAGGGATACGAGACAATCTGACAAGCTCCAGGTCGGCGCCGTCACGGGAGAAGATCAAACGTGCTGAACAACGCTCGAATACTTGAGTAAGTTCCCCATTAAGTAATACCTAGTGGAGAGAGATAATCGCTAACCTTTTGCTTACTTTTCGAAAGGCATAATGTGCATTGGAACCCACCCCGGCACGATGCAGGAATCATTGCTTTTGTATGCGTAGTCGTTGCAATTGTAGCTTTCCGACTCATTACGATGATACTCATGGTAGTATTTTCACATGTTCCAAGCATTATCCAGCTAAGTGAAAGCAATTAAACTAACTTCTCTTTCTCTCGTGCAAAGTACTGCAGATAAAGTTACAGTTGTGAATTTTATTATACATTATGCACTGCAGTAGCAGCCACCTCATAGCTGGAGTTCATGAAGAGCGCTATCCAAAAGTCGACGTCTCTCGTTGCTAAGCCGCTTCAATTCGTGAATGGTTTTAGCGGTGAGAGCTCCGTTGGGAAGGATTTTGGCCGTCGGAGTGACTAAAACAGGAGATACAGGAACCTCCAGCAACGTCTCAGCCGGACGCAGGCCATCTGTGGCATCAGGGAAAAACGCCTTCACCTTGCGTCTGTCTGCGGGCTCGAGTTGAAGAACAAACGCTTCTTGCTCTTGTTCTAGCCTCATGATCGACCGAAGCAAGTTCAACACTGTGGAGCTACAGTTGCTACGACTCAGCAGAGCTCGGGCTAGAGGGCTCACTCCAGCAGGACCGTCAGGAATCCGGTAATTAAAGTGCAATTTCTGGTGCTCGAAGATGCCGCACTCGAGAATATCAGCACACGTTGGACGGAGCTGAGGATCTTGCTGCACCATGGCGGAGATAAGCTCCGCGATCTGTGGGTTTTCTTCCAGTAAAACTGGTGGTAATTGACCCTTCCGGACGTTGTTCAGGACCACATAGCGCTCCATTTGCGTTGTGAAGGTGCAAAAAAGCTCGCAAAGCAGAACGCCGAGGCTGTACACGTCACTTGGAGCCGCACAAGTCTGGTGTCCTTGCGTCTGTTCCGGGCTACTGTAGAGTGGAGTACCAACGCCGACCGAGAGCTCGGAAACCTCCTCCATTTCGTCGTCTGTGCTATTGTACGACATTGTGTCGAAGCTGTCGTCACCTTCCTCACACAGATATCGGGACGGGTGGAGGTTTAAACTGGTCTGTAAAGTGTTCTTGGATAGCCCAAAGTCTCCGATCTTGACACAAAACTCGCGTGTTAGGAATACGTTGGCTGGTTTGATGTCTCTGTGCACAAGACCCTGCTTGTGGACGTATCTGAGGCCATTGACGATTTGGTGGAAGATGTGCATGTTCTTGTCAGTATCGATCTCTCCAGACTTACGCTGATCCATCCACTCCCGCAGTGATTTGCCTTCATACAGAGCCATTTGAATGTACACGTCGATCTGAGTGATGAACGCCCCTGAGCCTGGTGACTCCAACGGCTTCGGACGAGGACGATTGAAAGACTCGTCGCCTTCCTCGTTGATGCGTTGAGGACTGCGTTTCCCAGCTGCAAGACGCTGTGTGCGAGCCAGTGACATCCGTGGACTAACTTTTAGTTCGTCTTGGTCGGACGCTTCCATGTCAAAGCCCAAATCGTTGAAACTCGCGACGTGATCGTCCTCGGGGTCGTACGAGTACGCGTCGGAGTAACTGGACGAGCACATATCAGCGTCATCATCTTCATCGACCGAGTCACTCGCGGAAGCAAAGCTTGTTCGTCGGGCTGGACTGGATCCAGCGGGACTGCTGGTTCGTCTCGTCAGTGAGTACGTTGGGGAGTAGCACGGACCCTCTGGCTGTTCAACTTTTTGCCCCTTGTTCACTGCAGGGATCAAGGAGCCGAGCACCCACGTGTTGTAGTACCGGCAGACATTTTCATGGTCCAGTCTGGCCAGTGCAAGAGCTTCGTTCATCATAACGTCCCGAACTTCCGACGGATTGAAATACGTCTCCGGTTTGAACCAGAACTGCTCGAGCTTCACAGCGTACCAGTGGCCGTCGGTGTTCGATTTACACTTGAACACTTTACCGAAACCTCCTTGAGCGATCAACTCCTTGTCACCGAAATCCGTCTCAAACGGGTTGGAACGTTCGAACAAGCCGCTACCGGAACGCTCTCCTGGTCGTTCGCGGCGTTGGGATGAAGGTGGTGGTGAGGTCATTGACGGTTGCTGCACGGGTTTTCCGTTCTGAACGGGGGTGGATAAGCATCGTGAAAGTGGCAGAATGGCCGGACTCTGCCATGGTTTCGGAGGGGTGGCTGAGCCTTTCTTGTTGTCAAGGCGTAGAGCGCTTTTGGACGATCGAGGCATCGCACTCACGCGGTGGTTGCTGCAATGAAAGAAGGTAGAGCCATCAAGGACGACAAGAACTGTGTGACCCTCCTCAAAAATAGCCAAACATCTATCGGACCTGATCACCTTTTTATGGTTTGATTCCTTCGTTTCGGGTTTGCAGAGGTGCGACGTTCAAGCGGCTCCTCCGTGGAATTAAGTGACGATGGCCAAGGAAGGGATCAACGGCGTCTTCGGCAAGCCCAAGGTTCTTCGAGGTAAGTTGGTGAAGGCATCCGATCGGTTAGAAGAAGATGCGTGGGCCATGGAGGCGAGGTTGCTGCAGTTACGAGTGAATATGCTCGAAGAGAAGAAGAAACGAGATGCAGAACTACCGCTAAAACACGCAGGTAATCGATGGCGCAGCGCTCGGGAAGATCGAGGAAGTGTGAGGCAATATGCACGAGACGTTCAACAGAAGAAAGTGACGAAGAAGCAGAGCAAGAAGGAGATTTCTGACTCCAGTGGAAATAAAAAGTCAAAGACGAAGAAGAGTTCAAAGCTCGAAATTCTTTCACCTGCGACAGTTGAGCAGTGGGCAGTGCAGCAAGTGCTTGAATGGTTGAGTGTTATCGGTCTAGAAGAATTCCAGAGTGGATTTGAATTCCATCAAGTTACAGGCAAAAAGTTACTTGGGATGTCACCCGAAGGGTATGAGAAACTGGGGGTGTTTAAGCTATCGGCTCGCAACCGGTTACTCGCCGAAATGGAACAGATCCGAGCGCAACAGGTGAAATTGCGTAGTGAGACACAAAACGGCAATGAACCGGCAGAAATCATCGACCCGAAGCTGCGAGATGCTCGCCATACTCCTGAGATTCCATCACCACCAAGTAAATCCGCAGCGAAGACGCATTGGTCTCATGTCACTCCGCTTTCGGAGACTTCAGTCGCAAGTGGAGACGGACAAGTTCCAGTGAATTTGGCCGATGGGGAGTTTAATGAGGATGCGAGCCATGCTTCCTTCATGAAATCGTTACTAGAATGGAGAGAGAGCGACTCAAAGGCGGTATCTGCCGAATCAAATCAAGAAGAGGACGAGTGGGTGAACCCCATATTTAATGGTGGTATTGTGGAAGCCCAAGAAGAGCAAAAGACCGGAGGCGCACTACTACAAGGCACGTACAATGAAGATGACGCACACAGTTCATTTCAAGAAGCGCTAATGGCATGGAGAAATGGAGGAAGTGGTACAGCAGCCCGTTCAGTGACACCAGTGGAACAGACGGAGAGTGGATGCACTCCTGGTGAACGGAAAAGCTGTTGGCAGTGCTATCGTGTTGTACAGGTGGAAGATTTAGTGCACGACGACCAAACAGACAAGTCGTTCTGTGGATCAGCGTGTCAACAAGATTATCACGAGCAATACGCTCGTTTTTATAGTCCTGGTGAGCCTGATCATCAGTAAATTGGGGAGAAATACCTATTTGCCATCATCTACGTGAGTGCTTGGTAAAACGTCCCGACTCCTTCGACTTCTTCCCCGTGCTCGTACAGACTAAAACGGACGAAATCCGCTTGACAGTCGATCGATCCATGACATCAAAGTCTAAATCTTCAACCTCTTTGCAGTCATCGGGACCCTTTGGTGCTACTGGCATAGTGTTCACACCAAGAACGTAATAAGGTTCCTTGGGCTTTGGCGGGATCCGGATGTTGAATGGTGAAGTGAAATGGTCTGCAGATACCACACCCAGTTTTGCAATTGCTTTCGTTGCGTTGATTGCTTCTCTGTCCTCGTTTGCATCACCTGAAAGTGGTGTAATTTCTTCTGCTGACTGGTTCGACGAGCTTTCAGAATCATTTCGAGTGTCACGCACCAGCTTCATCATTTCTTCAATTGAGTTCATAAGTGCGTTCTCGATTCCGGCCATGTCATCTACATTCACCGCCTCGTTCGTGACATTTTGCAGAATTTGTTGCAGTCCGATCTAATGAACACAATACGTTATACATTTCCAATCTTTTCAGGAGAAACTAACAAACCTTTAGAGGCCGGACACTTTGGTCTACAAACATATACTGGTCCACGACGGTTGCTAGAGCTCGCTCCACACTGGAAATTTCAATCTCCTTCACTTCAAGACGTTGTGAGGTTCCTCTCTTAGACAGAGGGATCTTCTCCGTCGCTATGTTCCGTGATCTTGCCTACGTAATACGTCACAACATGCATTAGTATCAATGGATATTGCTTATTTGAAGAAACGTACGAGTTGATCGCGTAGAACTGCAATCCTATCCATGTCCTCATCATGTTTAGCATCCAATTCTTTCTTGATCTCTTCATGCGAAAGCCACGTCCGCATGATTTCCTCGGGGTCGACGCCTTCGTTACAATGGCCGAATCCCATGCGAAGAAATGCCTGGCGATACTCTTCTTGAGGCTCCATCTCTTCAGTAGCACCTGTCGGGATGATGCTCTTCCTACGCTTGGTTGGTGATCCTAAAGCATGCCAAGAAACGTTAGATATTTGAAGGAAAACACAGCTAATTCTGCGGTAACTTACGGGATCGCGAGTTTCGGCGGCTGCTTGGAGAGGTTACTTTTCCTCCATTGTTCCCGTCAGAACTTAAGCTCTGGCTCTGTGCGTCAAGCAGCGTTTGCATCTGATCGTCGTAATATTTCTCAAATTTGGCCTTCTCTCTCGCCCACTTCTGCCGCATCTCCACTTCTCGTTTGTATTTACGCAAATTGGCGGCCATATCTTCTTTCTGTTGCGCTAACCTTGTCTGGATCTGGCTCACAGCCTCGCTCGCGTTGATTTCCTTCTTCTGCAGCTCCTGCGTTTGGTGATTCAGGTCTGTGAATCGAAGTTTTAGCTCATTCGTATCTTGTGTGACCTCAATCCGCTCATTCAATAAGCGCTTCTTGATGTGTTCGAGCACCATCGTGTTGCGCATCACCTCATGAGAAGCTTGTGCCCTTTTCTCCAATTTAGCCTCCAGCTCGTTGATCTTCGTGTGTTTCGAGTACACTGGGCGTCTCGAGATAGATGCGATGGGTTGCAGGCGGTTGGGCTCCTCCACGATCTTGTCATCGTCTTCCTTCTGGTTGTTCCCAGGGTTGTAGCGCAGACCAAGCGCCTCACTGTCCTTGATGAGGTCTTGCAGAATCAGTTTGGCTTTCTCCACGTCCTCGCGCTTCTTAGCCACTTCAAACCTCAGTTTGTCACTCTTCGCCCGCTTAAGCTCGACTACTTTCCTGACTTTATGCTCCAGATCTCGAATCAACTCGTCACTCGTAGCCCCCACTCGTTCTCCATTTGCAGCTCCTGTGACGTTTCGAGGCGGTGATTCTGGTGCAGTTGTGATCAACGCAGCTGACTGAGGCCTCAATTTCCCCTGCAATGGCTGCTGGTTGGCTGGTAATGACGTAGCATTCGCCTTCCTTTGACCTGTAGCTGGTCGTGGTGGCATTCTCTTGCTGTTAATCCGTTTCAAATAATGTGCAAGTTGAAGTGAACTTCCTCTGATTGGACGAGAGCTTCTAAGAATTCTTATCGTTTTCGACGTGGCGATTTCGTCCACGACGGGTCACAGCAGTTCAAGATATACCCGAGGACAACTCCCCACTATGAGCTCGGGTGGCAATGGCGGCTTCCGTGACAGTCTGCGCAGCCAGAGCTCCGTGCAGCTTATGGGGTTCATCGACCACTGCGTGCGGGTGGATGTACAGGAGACGACCGAGGAAGGAGAGCTGCGCATCCGCGGCTACGAGACGTTACTGGGCACCAGTACTGCTGTGCTGTCCTGTATTCAGGTGCTACGCCGTATTATCCGCGAGTACGCGTATGGTCGCGTGGGTCGTGAGCTACAGCACTTGTCATTGACTGTGGCGTCTTTCGAGCGTGTACTTTACACCTTTATCAAGGAAGAGATCGTTGTGGCTTCTAAACACTACGCCAGTCGTCCGCCAGTGGACTTCCGGACTAAGACGGCGCTTAAAGATATTATCCCGTTGATTCCTACTGATGAGAGGTACACTATTCTGTCGGGAGGAGTAGCTTCGCTCTTGCGCCACGCTACGAAGTCTCTAGAGGAAACACGGCAAGTGCTCGAAGAACTCCAGTCTGGATACAACCCGGACCGGGAGAATCGTTGGTCTAGGACATCCGTCGTTCTTGTAGTGACATTCGTGTTCTTATACAAGCGATTCCGCATCCGCACGTCGTTCAAGCAGTTCTTGATGCAAGTGCTGCCTACCAAGCAGATGATCAAGTGGGGCATCGTCGTGCTAGTGCTTGCGGACTACTGGAACCGAGCGATGTATCGGTTTTCCAACTTACGCCGCATCAAGGTGCACCACGCGCGAGTATTGATGGCGCTAAGACTATTCTTACTCTGTCAGCATGTGCTACAGAGGGCAAGACCGATCAGCAACGCCTCGGACCATCGACTGCTGATTGATAACCCGATGGAATCCGATATTGACGATGATCTGAAGAACGCGACGTCCCTTCTGGTGGAGAGAGTGCCGCTGCCTGCTGAGTACTATGATCATTCGTCGGAGCCGTGGGGGTTCACAGCTTTCAAGATCGGCACGAACGTGTTGACAGCGTCCAGTGCCTTTGCACACTCCATTCTGGGGCTGCAGAACAAGTTTCTGCTCAAGATCTTTGGTCCTCCGCTGCTTGTGATGGCGATTCCGTACTATGCAATCCGGAACGCCAAGGCGTCGCGCTATACAACTCGCACGCTTATCGATCACCCGAACGTAGACGTCATTCGGATGGGTTGGCAAGTCTTTGGCGAGTCTCGACTTGTGCGGTTCCTCACAAGTCTGCAGTGCCCCAAAATCCCTGTGTTTGAGGAGCAATTTCTGGCTGCTGACGGATCCAGTCTCCGGAAGAAGCGCATGGAGGCATCTGACATTGGCATTTACTTGTACAGCGCGAGGCCGATGGAATCTGTGAAAGCTGGAGTGTGGACGAACGCGTGTACACCACTGACAACGCGAATGATTGCCTGTGGATTGCCTTCGACGCGGCCTGTGCTTCTCTACATCCACGGTGGTGGCTTCTTCGGACGCTTTATTGCGAAGGACTTCTACAACCTAACAAACTGGGCCTGCGTACTTGGCGCTGTCATTGTCTACGTCGGTACGTTTTTATTGTATCAAGTACGAGAGATAGCGTTGCATTACTGACTGCTTGTATATTCTTGACTGGTTCTCAGACTACGGCCTCGCACCAGAGACGCACTACCCGGACTCTATGAATCAGTGCTATACGGTTTACAAGTGGGTGCTCAATGGTGGACTAGGCTTCCGTCCCGGCAAAATTGCGCTGTTCGGTGAAAGTGCTGGTACGTACTGCCTGCAAACAGCTTAACTTGTCCCCAAGTAACCCAACTATCACTGCAGGTGCAAACATGGGAGCTGCTCTTTGCATCCGCTGCATCCAGGACGGCATCGACTTGCCCAGTGGTAACGTGTTCATGTTCCCTGCACTCAACCTGCACTTGTCCCCTTCGCCGTCGCGTTTCATCCACCAGAATGACCCTGTGTTACCACGCGGCATCCTCGAGCTGGCACTCACTTCGTACTATCCTTCACACGGCCACTCCAACCAGTACAAGCTCAACATCCACGATCCATGCGTGTCTCCCGGCCTGGCTGAGGATTCTCTGCTGGAAAAGTTCCCTCCCACGTCGCTCGTGGTAGGTGACTTGGATCCGTTACTGGACGACAGTGTGGACTTCTACACTCGACTCTCGTTTCTCAAAGTCCCGTCTTCACTGAAGATTTATTCAGGACTCTCGCACGGTTTCCTCATCTACGGCGACTTAGTTCCAGAGGCCCAGAAGGCCATCGACGAGACTTGTGAACGTGTGCAGAATTGCATTCGGCTACGTTAAAAACTACGAGGCAAGAAAGAAATTTAACTGTTAAATATCAAGCACTTTTCTAACGCGCTCTTAACTTATTTCTTAACATTTCGGTTAGTAACCAAATGTCGACCAACGAAATCGTCGTTGAAGATCCGAGGTCGACCATCTAAACGCGGACGACTAACGTCTTCCCACCTGCGGCAACCGAGTGGGGACACCACCGCCATGTCTGGCCATATGAGGGGGCTCTGCCGTCGAAAGTCTTGTGGAATCCTCGCAGGAAAAGCCTCAGTGGCTTCGGCGCTAGAGAATGGGCGGAACTTCACACAAGAGCCATGAAGATGAAAGTTGCGGCAGCGCTGGCTGGACTCTGTGCGTGCCACATGGAGGTGACTGCCTTGATGGAATAGATTGCTAGTCAAGATTTCTGTGTGGGGGCCTTGCCTAATTGGATTCAAGGTGCTAAATGGGGTAAACGGAGATTTTAAACCACAGGTGAAGGCAGCCAACTTGGCACTTTACGGTTGGCATCCTGACTCACGTTGCGACCGTACACCATAGTATTTCCGGTTGGACGAAGAACATTCATTGTGGCTGTGCTGATACGCTATGATGCCAAACTTCGAGTATTTTTTTTATTGCGTGGAGAATCGGTGGAGTTTGCGTTGCTGGAATGGAGATCGGTGCAATGGAACAGTCACGATATTATCGCGTTGGACAATATTGTGCACCAATACATCGTATCGCGATGCGGGCTTCTGTGACAAATCTCATTTCTCTCTTTGGTTGAAAACAGTTTTTTTCTTGAGCCCCTTGATATCGCTGAAGTGAGCCGGTCATATCATACTGCAAAGAAATTATGCTGAGCAATGTGGGCGCGATGGAACAGTACAATCACCAAAAAATGTTGTAGCTTTTGTGGCTGAGAGTACTAAAAGCATTGCCGCACCGTGCTGCCATGCATGTGTTAGAGCCTCTCCACCCTTTCCCGTTGGAATTTTGTGGTGAACGGGCTGACAAGCTTCTGATCTCACGCGTGCATCCGCCTAGTTTTCATTACATCTGTGGCAGCAGCCTTTGCAAGCTGAAACAGCGTTCTTGCAGCGGATGAAAAAGATTTCGTGGCTTACTACAATTTTGTATGAGGAAAATGTCCACATTCAGTTTATAGTCGACCGTTCGGTCGCTGCGTACACTGAAGTAATACTGTAACGAGCTCACACTCGAAGTTGGACGCCGTGTCACGTGGGACCGATACTTGTAACGATGCAAGTCAAACGTAACGGGAGATGTATCAGACGAGGCTGTTACGGCAATGATCATAGCTCATGTGGCTTTCGGAATGGATCTCCTTACAGAGAAATTATTAGAGAAAGAACCTGACCTTCACTGCCCAGTACTCGGTCGAGAGAAGCCACGCAATGGAAAAAGTGCGGTCAATATTGGAAAAAATTACTTTGCTCCCGAAGGCTGAAGACGACTACTCCGAGCTACTTCAAAGTACAAAACCCACAAAAAAGTAGGCTGATATGAAGTGGGCTATAGCCGAGGATGACAGGCGATACGCTATACGATTGCATTGTCTACAGCACTTTAAACGGAACCTGGAATACGCTGGGACAGCTCAACTGAAGTCCATGAAAAAGAAATCGACTTCGTACTAGTAGTAAGTCTTGCGGAATCCGACATCCTGGCGAGATTAAAGTACATGTATGAGTGTGGAGTAGTTAGCCATATAAACCGTAACAAATTCAAAGTGCGTGTATGAGTTGTAAACTTTGGTGGCCTAGACATCCAGTCATTTTGGATCCTTGGCCAGTATGGACTCCATGGCTAACTTAGATAACTTAGCTGAGTACCGAGTAGTTTAAATGCTTATGAAGGGGCTCGCTCTTGACTGTCTGTTACCACGGCATGGCGTTAGAATACAAAGAGAAGCAAATACACCTCCACAGCTCACAAAAACTATTCCCTGGCAGGCGTGATGCAATATTGCGGTATCATCGCTTTGACAAAAAACGAATCAGGCGGTGCACGACGGAGATAAGTGGCCCACCAGTCAATTGGAGCTTATACGAAGTTGAGACTTTCGGCTTTTATGCTGTAGCAGATTGTAGTAAGCTATGAGTATATAATCGAGTCGGAAATCATCGAGTTAGTCTTCTGTTCTACCTTTGAAGAAGTATTAAATATATTTCGAGTATGATCCTATTTCTACTTTTTTTTTTTCACTCTTCACCATCGCCACGTCGCCGTAGATCGTTCACTCGTGGTGAATACTATACATGGCATAGTGAAATATCCACCAGGAGCGAGATATTCACGAACGATTTCAATTTGTTTCTTTAAAATTTTGAGACAATAGATGGCAAACTCTGGAAGAGTTCATCCATGTAGCTGATTAAAGCGAACCAGATTTTACGGTTTACTTGAGCAAAGAGTAAAGTCGATGTTGCTTGATACTACACTGCAAGTCCATTTTAAGTGTACATGTAGTACATGTATTTACTAGATGAAGAGTGCACAGAATAAACAAAGGAACTCCACGGACTCCACAAGCTCGGATTTCACAAGCTGACAGCCAAAGAAAGAGGAGTAGCAGCGTAATTGACTAATTGATATTATATCTCATCGATCCCATAGTTGTGATTTAAATATGCTAACAGTACTACCGACAAGAAGAAGAAATGAGTTGATTAAGAAATTAGCGGATTTCTCGTCTGTGTGATTCTATCTCAAGATTCTAAAACTACACTAAACCTGCGGAATCCAGATGTTGCTTGCCCTTTCAGGGATTACATTCGTCGTTGATTCTAACCCAGTTTACGGGTTAGCTTCTCCAGAGTAGATCGATCACAATCAAGTTCAACCGCGTGATGATAGATAAATTGGCCTATCAGTACTACCGACAATATGTTCATTTTTTAGGTGAGGGTATTGGATGTTTTCGATCTACAATATCCGTCCATATCAAAATCTCAGCTGCAGTTTAGAGCGAATAAACTCAAATGCAGCATTCTGAGACTTTTGAGACTTCTACGCAGACTAAGGATACTGGAGTTTGTTTAATTTTGCTGTAGACTTCGCAGTCAGTCGAATTGTCAATCAGGTAAGTGGTTTGGCGTTGTAGCAAATTTGCGTGTGACGTAACGAATTTCAAATTCAAAGTTTGGCAACAGTGCAGTGCAAGAGAAGGATGCGTAATACAGTAACGTTTAGTAAAGCATGCTGGACGACAAGCGCTATGACGTTTTCATTTCAATCCAAAGGTGATCAACTAATACTATTACATCAAATATGAAACTTAACCAACTCGATCGTAAACCCCTACCATCTCGTACGTCGGGTACCATGCCTCCACAGCTTCATGCTTCAGGTCGAAAGGCACGACTTGCAAACTCTGGGTCTGATCCCCGTCGTTCAGTCGAAGGAACCCTTCCTCAAGTACGACCTTTACGACTAGAGTTCTTATGTTAGCTCTGGATTGGTTAGTCTCGATGTCAATTTGGAACTTCCATCGCAGTGCTGCCTTGATACCTCTCGTGTCAAGAGGCCACGACGCCATCTCGACTACGAAACTGCTGGAAGATATGAGTTTTCCGCAGTAGTCTCCATAGTTATGTCCCCCGACGGGAACCGAGCTAGAAATGCCACTCGGAAAATTGCTGAACAATCTTTGTCGACTGTCCAATATTAACGTCATGCCAGCCTGGCTCCTTCTGTTTGGATTCGGTTTTCCGGTAGCGACACTGCAGATGTTAAAATCTGAGAAAATCTCCAGCGACTGGCCATCCACTGGGCGAATGTTGATACGAGCAAGCTCACGCATGAACGTCAGCAAACAGCTTAATGAAACGTCAGTCGCTGATGAGCCTTGAATGGGTGTAACTATGGACTCGCGTCCATTGAAATCCCAAGCACCGTCAAATGCAAATACTTGGGTTCCATCTGCCCACGCAAAATTGTGATGAGTTGGCATGGTATACGCCTGCTGCAGTAAGTACTGTGCTCGAAGCTGCGCCACAAACTCGTGCATACCGAACATCGTGTTAGAAGAGAGCACATCCAGCAGCACACGTCGTATAGGCTTCAAGTGGTCGTACTTAAACACGACTGTCATAATTTCTTCACTCAGGAAAGACAACGATGTAGACGATGAAGCCGATGAGTCCTCACTCCAGCCCATGAAGCGGTCAACCAGCTTGGCCATCAGTGTAACGGCTTCAATGTACCCAACACGCACTCGATTCTTGTCAAGAAGACCTGCGCTGTACGAACGCAGAAAGCGACGGTAGATTTCCAGATTGGCACTGTCAAGAGCCAGCCACCCCGCTAGACTAGAGCAAATCTGCACCAGCCTCGTGAGGAGGTCACGGTCGTCTCCTTCCATCTCACGTCCATTGTTCAGGTTATCTGTATCACTTTTCAATCGCGTGAGTGGTTCTAGAAAGATCCAAGATGATGGCTCGGACTCCTCCCAGGCCTTAACTGCACGATCTCGTGCGACCTGGTCTCGAAAGATTCCACCCAGTTGATCCAAGCATGACCCGTGAGACGATGCATTCACATGGTCCAAGAAATAGTACAGGATGGCGAGCTGCTTCGAGGACGTCATGACGTGCTGTTGCTGGCATTCCCACAACTTGCGGTTTTGCCATAGTAACTCCTCACGTCCAGTCACCCGCCGAATACCTGGGAGTGGAGACTTGCGTTCGAATGTCGCTGCGATTCGATCGCTACTCTGTCGAGCAGTTTCTGCCGGAACAACTTGCTGCGAGCTCACTACTGAGCGTAAAGCCTCCAGTGCTTCGCGCTCGGCACGCACTTCGCTAGGCGCGCGCCGATAGGACACGACCATGAATTCAGAAGAGGAGACCAACCCCACCACTCGCAGCTGTGTTTGTACGCGCTGGAAAATGTACACACGTAGCGCGTGCTTGGTAAAACGTTGCGCCTTGGTGGCGGCGCTCTCCCATTCATAATACCATCTCGCGCCTGGGTTGATCTGGAACAGACTGCTGTGCTGCTAGAAGAAACAATCACCATGTTAATAACTGAGCAAACTTAGATCTTTTTGTAGCACGTACGTCGGCGACGGAGTCGCTCACTACGGCACCCTCGATCCACGTTCCCTTGGGTGTCTGCTCTGTCTGGGTGAAGCTGGCCACCTCGTCGTACTCGATCATGTCATTAATGGCCAGGGAATAGGCGTGTGCCGCCTCAAAGTGCGCGTACACGAGCAGACTGGCGGGGTTGGCCGTGGAGATTGTCGTCGATTTTTGCTGCTGTTGGGCGTCTAAGCTCGCGGGGTCGACGAGATGGACACGCACACAGAGCGACGAGCCGCAGTAGCTGCGATTGAGGTGCTCAGGGCAGCAGTGTGGGAAACAGCGCAGGATCTACCAGCGTCGCAACCAGCGTAGCGAGTGCACAAAAGAACCAAAGGGCGTCAGACTGACTGGGGCATCTGGACATGGGAAACAGCGATACAGTTGCAGCCGTAGCTGAAGAACTGGGCTGCGCACCTTGGTTTTCTTGGTGCGATTGGTCCTGTGTTCAACAATGGCAACGATGGCAGACTCAGAAACCTTCGTATACGCGGTGCTAACTGGAAAGGGTCCATACCGTTTGTACTCAGGCAAGAACAGAGCCGAATGGTGGCAGCCACGTCGCTCGAAGTGGCACGTGACGGCACTCATTTGGCTGCTGGAAGTAAAAGAGGAAGGAAATCGATCTTGGAGCTTCTCCAGGCTGGAGGACCGATAAAACGGCGACTGGCCGGAGGCGTCCGCCAGAGCTGGGCTTTGCAACGGGGATGTGCGGAATCGGTCCTTCTTCCACGCCGATTGGTTGTGAGGACCAATCACCCGCTTCACAACCACGTACACTCCCATTTTACCCAGGTGGGTGTCCTTCACGAACCTGCAATCTCTTATACTTGTGACAACTCATTACCTTCGTGATTGAATCACAATCCAGCTTGGCATACTTTACTTAGTATTTTAGGATGCATTTTGAACGCAAGACGGAGAAGGCGATTTCTATCGGATGAGGCTTGGGGAGGTATGAAGAACTCGACACCGATCAATTCTGGCAGCTACATCATCTTCTTGGCTGGAGGCTTCAGCACCAGGCAGCTGATACGCAACTCTGTTGTGTCCTGCGACGATAGACTATTGCCACCTCCCTTCGTCGCGCTGAGTACAAACTGGTGTAGGTCATCAGCGTAGTGGGTTTACAGAGCTAGAGAAGCATCTGTACGTGGCTAATCTAAAACATGCGTACATTTTATTGAGTAATAACCATGATGCTAGCGTTGGAAATTGCAATTGATTTGGAATTCAACTTGAATAAGGCACAATTAAAATAATGTCAAGCTGTCATCGTGCTGTGAGTAGCATAAGCAGCTCTAAGTAGGTAATAGTCCACCAGTAGATTAAAGTCCAAATCTGTTATCTATGGTGTTAAGATGCCCTATCGATATAGTGGAGCGTTTTGGAGTTGATCAATATGCGGTAGGAGCAATAAGACATAGAGACAATGTTGTGAAGGTACAATTAACTAGACATGACTGGGCTAGCGCGAGCACGCAAGCGTTGCAATAATTATAACGAGTAGAGCTTTAGTCTAAGCGTTATTTGAGATAATAATTCGGATATGTATGAGGGAGATCTGCTTCACAATCTGGTACGCATTTTATATTAGCGAAACAATCGGTGCAGATGCATATTTTGTGTCGGATACAAGTCCACTTACAACGGCCACATACTAACGGATTCGAATCGTGCAAGAGCATTTTATTAAGGCTACCAACTATGAATGACTGCTCTACCACTACCACCATCGCCTCAAATAGACCTCAATCTGGCTTTGGCGCGTACGAGACTATCTTTCCTTCTCCCTTTCGTGACTTCTTCGGTGCCTTGCAAATAACATCGTCCTTCCTCCGTTTGCGCTTAGCCAACGCCTTCACAGTTGGAGTTGCAATAGGTGTCACGTCACCATTCGCAGGAGGAGGAGCGTTATGGCATGTAACGTATGACATCAAACCTGGATTATAGTTTGATTGAGTAGTCTCACTCATGCTCACAGAGCTGCAGAGCGCTGTCAAACCTCGGTGGGGTTTCACACAAATACTGGAACACTGCGCTACAGCGAGACGGGAGACAGAAACTGCAGTGCGCGGGGGTAGCTCATCGTATTGGATATCTATCCACCACAAGCTCTCAACTCGTCATCGACGGAAGCCGCAACATACCAACATACGCGCGACAAACATGTAAACGCCGATGACTAGTGTCGGAGACAGCATGCACAAGGCTGGGCTCTCTTATGCCGTTCTAGCCAAACGGACGAGTCCAGAAGACTTCCTCCCGTTTCGGAAGCTGTCTGTCCAGTCGCCATCGGAATCGATGCCGTGGTGGTTGCTTCAGTGAAGCGTCAAGTGGCATGCGACCAGAGCAGTGCAGAAGCGTAGATGCACAGCAGCAAGCAAAGCGACGGATGGCGCCAAAAGAAGTGGTATAAGAATACGTCGAGGCGTCGAGGCATCGAGGCGTCAAAGCGTCGAGGGTTGGCAAAAGAGAAGTCTCCGACGGGACTCGAACCCGCAATCTCCCGCTTCGTAGGCGAATGCCTTATCCATTGGGCCACGGGGACGCTTCGGAACCATCAACCACACACAACACTACCAACCCTGGGAACAACAACACACTCAACAAATACCACCGCCGCACCCACTCAACCCACTCCACACACATACACACACTCACACACACTCACACACAACTCCGCGCACCACGGAACAACTTACACACACACATACAAGCTCACAACACACAACCCGTCCTTGCTCTGGAGTCCGACCGACAACCACCAGACCACCAGCTTTCGATGCCAGACCACCAGCTTTCGATGCCATGCCGCGGTCTCACTCATGCTCACAGAGCTGCAGAGCGCTGTCAAACCTCGGTGGGGTTTCACACAAATACTGGAACACTGCGCTACAGCGAGACGGGGGACAGAAACTGCAGTGCGCGGGGGTAGCTCATCGTATTGGATATCTATCCACCACAAGCTCTCAACTCGTCATCGACGGAAGCCGCAACATACCAACATACGCGCGACAAACATGTAAACGCCGATGACTAGTGTCGGAGACAGCATGCACAAGGCTGGGCTCTCTTATGCCGTTCTAGCCAAACGGACGAGTCCAGAAGACTTCCTCCCGTTTCGGAAGCTGTCTGTCCAGTCGCCATCGGAATCGATGCCGTGGTGGTTGCTTCAGTGAAGCGTCAAGTGGCATGCGACCAGAGCAGTGCAGAAGCGTAGATGCACAGCAGCAAGCAAAGCGACGGATGGCGCCAAAAGAAGTGGTATAAGAATACGTCGAGGCGTCGAGGCATCGAGGCGTCAAAGCGTCGAGGGTTGGCAAAAGAGAAGTCTCCGACGGGACTCGAACCCGCAATCTCCCGCTTCGTAGGCGGATGCCTTATCCATTGGGCCACGGGGACGCTTCGGAACCATCAACCACACACAACACTACCAACCCTGGGAACAACAACACACTCAACAAATACCACCGCCGCACCCACTCAACCCACTCCACACACATACACACACTCACACACACTCACACACACTCACACACAACTCCGCGCACCACGGAACAACTTACACACACACATACAAGCTCACAACACACAACCCGTCCTTGCTCTGGAGTCCGACCGACAACCACCAGACCACCAGCTTTCGATGCCAGACCACCAGCTTTCGATGCCATGCCGCGGTCTCACTCATGCTCACAGAGCTGCAGAGCGCTGTCAAACCTCGGTGGGGTTTCACACAAATACTGGAACACTGCGCTACAGCGAGACGGGAGACAGAAACTGCAGTGCGCGGGGGTAGCTCATCGTATTGGATATCTATCCACCACAAGCTCTCAACTCGTCATCGACGGAAGCCGCAACATACCAACATACGCGCGACAAACATGTAAACGCCGATGACTAGTGTCGGAGACAGCATGCACAAGGCTGGGCTCTCTTATGCCGTTCTAGCCAAACGGACGAGTCCAGAAGACTTCCTCCCGTTTCGGAAGCTGTCTGTCCAGTCGCCATCGGAATCGATGCCGTGGTGGTTGCTTCAGTGAAGCGTCAAGTGGCATGCGACCAGAGCAGTGCAGAAGCGTAGATGCACAGCAGCAAGCAAAGCGACGGATGGCGCCAAAAGAAGTGGTATAAGAATACGTCGAGGCGTCGAGGCATCGAGGCGTCAAAGCGTCGAGGGTTGGCAAAAGAGAAGTCTCCGACGGGACTCGAACCCGCAATCTCCCGCTTCGTAGGCGGATGCCTTATCCATTGGGCCACGGGGACGCTTCGGAACCATCAACCACACACAACACTACCAACCCTGGGAACAACAACACACTCAACAAATACCACCGCCGCACCCACTCAACCCACTCCACACACATACACACACTCACACACACTCACACACACTCACACACAACTCCGCGCACCACGGAACAACTTACACACACACATACAAGCTCACAACACACAACCCGTCCTTGCTCTGGAGTCCGACCGACAACCACCAGACCACCAGCTTTCGATGCCAGACCACCAGCTTTCGATGCCATGCCGCGGTCTCACTCATGCTCACAGAGCTGCAGAGCGCTGTCAAACCTCGGTGGGGTTTCACACAAATACTGGAACACTGCGCTACAGCGAGACGGGAGACAGAAACTGCAGTGCGCGGGGGTAGCTCATCGTATTGGATATCTATCCACCACAAGCTCTCAACTCGTCATCGACGGAAGCCGCAACATACCAACATACGCGCGACAAACATGTAAACGCCGATGACTAGTGTCGGAGACAGCATGCACAAGGCTGGGCTCTCTTATGCCGTTCTAGCCAAACGGACGAGTCCAGAAGACTTCCTCCCGTTTCGGAAGCTGTCTGTCCAGTCGCCATCGGAATCGATGCCGTGGTGGTTGCTTCAGTGAAGCGTCAAGTGGCATGCGACCAGAGCAGTGCAGAAGCGTAGATGCACAGCAGCAAGCAAAGCGACGGATGGCGCCAAAAGAAGTGGTATAAGAATACGTCGAGGCGTCGAGGCATCGAGGCGTCAAAGCGTCGAGGGTTGGCAAAAGAGAAGTCTCCGACGGGACTCGAACCCGCAATCTCCCGCTTCGTAGGCGGATGCCTTATCCATTGGGCCACGGGGACGCTTCGGAACCATCAACCACACACAACACTACCAACCCTGGGAACAACAACACACTCAACAAATACCACCGCCGCACCCACTCAACCCACTCCACACACATACACACACTCACACACACTCACACACACTCACACACAACTCCGCGCACCACGGAACAACTTACACACACACATACAAGCTCACAACACACAACCCGTCCTTGCTCTGGAGTCCGACCGACAACCACCAGACCACCAGCTTTCGATGCCAGACCACCAGCTTTCGATGCCAGACCACCAGCTTTCGATGCCAGACCACCAGCTTTCGATGCCAGACCACCAGCTTTCGATGCCATGCCGCGGTCTCACTCATGCTCACAGAGCTGCAGAGCGCTGTCAAACCTCGGTGGGGTTTCACACAAATACTGGAACACTGCGCTACAGCGAGACGGGGGACAGAAACTGCAGTGCGCGGGGGTAGCTCATCGTATTGGATATCTATCCACCACAAGCTCTCAACTCGTCATCGACGGAAGCCGCAACATACCAACATACGCGCGACAAACATGTAAACGCCGATGACTAGTGTCGGAGACAGCATGCACAAGGCTGGGCTCTCTTATGCCGTTCTAGCCAAACGGACGAGTCCAGAAGACTTCCTCCCGTTTCGGAAGCTGTCTGTCCAATCGCCATCGGAATCGATGCCGTGGTGGTTGCTTCAGTGAAGCGTCAAGTGGCATGCGACCAGAGCAGTGCAGAAGCGTAGATGCACAGCAGCAAGCAAAGCGACGGATGGCGCCAAAAGAAGTGGTATAAGAATACGTCGAGGCGTCGAGGCGTCGAGGCGTCAAAGCGTCGAGGGTTGGCAAAAGAGAAGTCTCCGACGGGACTCGAACCCGCAATCTCCCGCTTCGTAGGCGGATGCCTTATCCATTGGGCCACGGGGACGCTTCGGAACCATCAACCACACACAACACTACCAACCCTGGGAACAACAACACATTCAACAAATACCACCGCCGCACCTACTCAACCCACTCCACACACATACACACACTCACACACACTCACACACACTCACACACAACTCCGCGCACCACGGAACAACTTACACACACACATACAAGCTCACAACACACAACCCGTCCTTGCTCTGGAGTCCGACCGACAACCACCAGACCACCAGCTTTCGATGCCAGACCACCAGCTTTCGATGCCAGACCACCAGCTTTCGATGCCAGACCACCAGCTTTCGATGCCATGCCGCGGTCTCACTCATGCTCACAGAGCTGCAGAGCGCTGTCAAACCTCGGTGGGGTTTCACACAAATACTGGAACACTGCGCTACAGCGAGACGGGGGACAGAAACTGCAGTGCGCGGGGGTAGCTCATCGTATTGGATATCTATCCACCACAAGCTCTCAACTCGTCATCGACGGAAGCCGCAACATACCAACATACGCGCGACAAACATGTAAACGCCGATGACTAGTGTCGGAGACAGCATGCACAAGGCTGGGCTCTCTTATGCGTTCTAGCCAAACGGACGAGTCCAGAAGACTTCCTCCCGTTTCGGAAGCTGTCTGTCCAATCGCCATCGGAATCGATGCCGTGGTGGTTGCTTCAGTGAAGCGTCAAGTGGCATGCGACCAGAGCAGTGCAGAAGCGTAGATGCACAGCAGCAAGCAAAGCGACGGATGGCGCCAAAAGAAGTGGTATAAGAATACGTCGAGGCGTCGAGGCATCGAGGCGTCAAAGCGTCGAGGGTTGGCAAAAGAGAAGTCTCCGACGGGACTCGAACCCGCAATCTCCCGCTTCGTAGGCGGATGCCTTATCCATTGGGCCACGGGGACGCTTCGGAACCATCAACCACACACAACACTACCAACCCTGGGAACAACAACACACTCAACAAATACCACCGCCGCACCCACTCAACCCACTCCACACACATACACACACTCACACACACTCACACACACTCACACACAACTCCGCGCACCACGGAACAACTTACACACACACATACAAGCTCACAACACACAACCCGTCCTTGCTCTGGAGTCCGACCGACAACCACCAGACCACCAGCTTTCGATGCCAGACCACCAGCTTTCGATGCCAGACCACCAGCTTTCGATGCCAGACCACCAGCTTTCGATGCCAGACCACCAGCTTTCGATGCCATGCCGCGGTCTCACTCATGCTCACAGAGCTGCAGAGCGCTGTCAAACCTCGGTGGGGTTTCACACAAATACTGGAACACTGCGCTACAGCGAGACGGGGGACAGAAACTGCAGTGCGCGGGGGTAGCTCATCGTATTGGATATCTATCCACCACAAGCTCTCAACTCGTCATCGACGGAAGCCGCAACATACCAACATACGCGCGACAAACATGTAAACGCCGATGACTAGTGTCGGAGACAGCATGCACAAGGCTGGGCTCTCTTATGCCGTTCTAGCCAAACGGACGAGTCCAGAAGACTTCCTCCCGTTTCGGAAGCTGTCTGTCCAATCGCCATCGGAATCGATGCCGTGGTGGTTGCTTCAGTGAAGCGTCAAGTGGCATGCGACCAGAGCAGTGCAGAAGCGTAGATGCACAGCAGCAAGCAAAGCGACGGATGGCGCCAAAAGAAGTGGTATAAGAATACGTCGAGGCGTCGAGGCGTCGAGGCGTCAAAGCGTCGAGGGTTGGCAAAAGAGAAGTCTCCGACGGGACTCGAACCCGCAATCTCCCGCTTCGTAGGCGGATGCCTTATCCATTGGGCCACGGGGACGCTTCGGAACCATCAACCACACACAACACTACCAACCCTGGGAACAACAACACATTCAACAAATACCACCGCCGCACCTACTCAACCCACTCCACACACATACACACACTCACACACACTCACACACACTCACACACAACTCCGCGCACCACGGAACAACTTACACACACACATACAAGCTCACAACACACAACCCGTCCTTGCTCTGGAGTCCGACCGACAACCACCAGACCACCAGCTTTCGATGCCAGACCACCAGCTTTCGATGCCAGACCACCAGCTTTCGATGCCAGACCACCAGCTTTCGATGCCAGACCACCAGCTTTCGATGCCATGCCGCGGTCTCACTCATGCTCACAGAGCTGCAGAGCGCTGTCAAACCTCGGTGGGGTTTCACACAAATACTGGAACACTGCGCTACAGCGAGACGGGGGACAGAAACTGCAGTGCGCGGGGGTAGCTCATCGTATTGGATATCTATCCACCACAAGCTCTCAACTCGTCATCGACGGAAGCCGCAACATACCAACATACGCGCGACAAACATGTAAACGCCGATGACTAGTGTCGGAGACAGCATGCACAAGGCTGGGCTCTCTTATGCCGTTCTAGCCAAACGGACGAGTCCAGAAGACTTCCTCCCGTTTCGGAAGCTGTCTGTCCAATCGCCATCGGAATCGATGCCGTGGTGGTTGCTTCAGTGAAGCGTCAAGTGGCATGCGACCAGAGCAGTGCAGAAGCGTAGATGCACAGCAGCAAGCAAAGCGACGGATGGCGCCAAAAGAAGTGGTATAAGAATACGTCGAGGCGTCGAGGCATCGAGGCGTCAAAGCGTCGAGGGTTGGCAAAAGAGAAGTCTCCGACGGGACTCGAACCCGCAATCTCCCGCTTCGTAGGCGGATGCCTTATCCATTGGGCCACGGGGACGCTTCGGAACCATCAACCACACACAACACTACCAACCCTGGGAACAACAACACACTCAACAAATACCACCGCCGCACCCACTCAACCCACTCCACACACATACACACACTCACACACACTCACACACAACTCCGCGCACCACGGAACAACTTACACACACACATACAAGCTCACAACACACAACCCGTCCTTGCTCTGGAGTCCGACCGACAACCACCAGACCACCAGCTTTCGATGCCAGACCACCAGCTTTCGATGCCATGCCGCGGTCTCACTCATGCTCACAGAGCTGCAGAGCGCTGTCAAACCTCGGTGGGGTTTCACACAAATACTGGAACACTGCGCTACAGCGAGACGGGGGACAGAAACTGCAGTGCGCGGGGGTAGCTCATCGTATTGGATATCTATCCACCACAAGCTCTCAACTCGTCATCGACGGAAGCCGCAACATACCAACATACGCGCGACAAACATGTAAACGCCGATGACTAGTGTCGGAGACAGCATGCACAAGGCTGGGCTCTCTTATGCCGTTCTAGCCAAACGGACGAGTCCAGAAGACTTCCTCCCGTTTCGGAAGCTGTCTGTCCAATCGCCATCGGAATCGATGCCGTGGTGGTTGCTTCAGTGAAGCGTCAAGTGGCATGCGACCAGAGCAGTGCAGAAGCGTAGATGCACAGCAGCAAGCAAAGCGACGGATGGCGCCAAAAGAAGTGGTATAAGAATACGTCGAGGCGTCGAGGCATCGAGGCGTCAAAGCGTCGAGGGTTGGCAAAAGAGAAGTCTCCGACGGGACTCGAACCCGCAATCTCCCGCTTCGTAGGCGGATGCCTTATCCATTGGGCCACGGGGACGCTTCGGAACCATCAACCACACACAACACTACCAACCCTGGGAACAACAACACACTCAACAAATACCACCGCCGCACCCACTCAACCCACTCCACACACATACACACACTCACACACACTCACACACACTCACACACAACTCCGCGCACCACGGAACAACTTACACACACACATACAAGCTCACAACACACAACCCGTCCTTGCTCTGGAGTCCGACCGACAACCACCAGACCACCAGCTTTCGATGCCAGACCACCAGCTTTCGATGCCAGACCACCAGCTTTCGATGCCAGACCACCAGCTTTCGATGCCATGCCGCGGTCTCACTCATGCTCACAGAGCTGCAGAGCGCTGTCAAACCTCGGTGGGGTTTCACACAAATACTGGAACACTGCGCTACAGCGAGACGGGGGACAGAAACTGCAGTGCGCGGGGGTAGCTCATCGTATTGGATATCTATCCACCACAAGCTCTCAACTCGTCATCGACGGAAGCCGCAACATACCAACATACGCGCGACAAACATGTAAACGCCGATGACTAGTGTCGGAGACAGCATGCACAAGGCTGGGCTCTCTTATGCCGTTCTAGCCAAACGGACGAGTCCAGAAGACTTCCTCCCGTTTCGGAAGCTGTCTGTCCAATCGCCATCGGAATCGATGCCGTGGTGGTTGCTTCAGTGAAGCGTCAAGTGGCATGCGACCAGAGCAGTGCAGAAGCGTAGATGCACAGCAGCAAGCAAAGCGACGGATGGCGCCAAAAGAAGTGGTATAAGAATACGTCGAGGCGTCGAGGCATCGAGGCGTCAAAGCGTCGAGGGTTGGCAAAAGAGAAGTCTCCGACGGGACTCGAACCCGCAATCTCCCGCTTCGTAGGCGGATGCCTTATCCATTGGGCCACGGGGACGCTTCGGAACCATCAACCACACACAACACTACCAACCCTGGGAACAACAACACACTCAACAAATACCACCGCCGCACCCACTCAACCCACTCCACACACATACACACACTCACACACACTCACACACACTCACACACAACTCCGCGCACCACGGAACAACTTACACACACACATACAAGCTCACAACACACAACCCGTCCTTGCTCTGGAGTCCGACCGACAACCACCAGACCACCAGCTTTCGATGCCAGACCACCAGCTTTCGATGCCAGACCACCAGCTTTCGATGCCAGACCACCAGCTTTCGATGCCATGCCGCGGTCTCACTCATGCTCACAGAGCTGCAGAGCGCTGTCAAACCTCGGTGGGGTTTCACACAAATACTGGAACACTGCGCTACAGCGAGACGGGGGACAGAAACTGCAGTGCGCGGGGGTAGCTCATCGTATTGGATATCTATCCACCACAAGCTCTCAACTCGTCATCGACGGAAGCCGCAACATACCAACATACGCGCGACAAACATGTAAACGCCGATGACTAGTGTCGGAGACAGCATGCACAAGGCTGGGCTCTCTTATGCCGTTCTAGCCAAACGGACGAGTCCAGAAGACTTCCTCCCGTTTCGGAAGCTGTCTGTCCAATCGCCATCGGAATCGATGCCGTGGTGGTTGCTTCAGTGAAGCGTCAAGTGGCATGCGACCAGAGCAGTGCAGAAGCGTAGATGCACAGCAGCAAGCAAAGCGACGGATGGCGCCAAAAGAAGTGGTATAAGAATACGTCGAGGCGTCGAGGCATCGAGGCGTCAAAGCGTCGAGGGTTGGCAAAAGAGAAGTCTCCGACGGGACTCGAACCCGCAATCTCCCGCTTCGTAGGCGGATGCCTTATCCATTGGGCCACGGGGACGCTTCGGAACCATCAACCACACACAACACTACCAACCCTGGGAACAACAACACACTCAACAAATACCACCGCCGCACCCACTCAACCCACTCCACACACATACACACACTCACACACACTCACACACACTCACACACAACTCCGCGCACCACGGAACAACTTACACACACACATACAAGCTCACAACACACAACCCGTCCTTGCTCTGGAGTCCGACCGACAACCACCAGACCACCAGCTTTCGATGCCAGACCACCAGCTTTCGATGCCAGACCACCAGCTTTCGATGCCAGACCACCAGCTTTCGATGCCATGCCGCGGTCTCACTCATGCTCACAGAGCTGCAGAGCGCTGTCAAACCTCGGTGGGGTTTCACACAAATACTGGAACACTGCGCTACAGCGAGACGGGGGACAGAAACTGCAGTGCGCGGGGGTAGCTCATCGTATTGGATATCTATCCACCACAAGCTCTCAACTCGTCATCGACGGAAGCCGCAACATACCAACATACGCGCGACAAACATGTAAACGCCGATGACTAGTGTCGGAGACAGCATGCACAAGGCTGGGCTCTCTTATGCCGTTCTAGCCAAACGGACGAGTCCAGAAGACTTCCTCCCGTTTCGGAAGCTGTCTGTCCAATCGCCATCGGAATCGATGCCGTGGTGGTTGCTTCAGTGAAGCGTCAAGTGGCATGCGACCAGAGCAGTGCAGAAGCGTAGATGCACAGCAGCAAGCAAAGCGACGGATGGCGCCAAAAGAAGTGGTATAAGAATACGTCGAGGCGTCGAGGCATCGAGGCGTCAAAGCGTCGAGGGTTGGCAAAAGAGAAGTCTCCGACGGGACTCGAACCCGCAATCTCCCGCTTCGTAGGCGGATGCCTTATCCATTGGGCCACGGGGACGCTTCGGAACCATCAACCACACACAACACTACCAACCCTGGGAACAACAACACACTCAACAAATACCACCGCCGCACCCACTCAACCCACTCCACACACATACACACACTCACACACACTCACACACACTCACACACAACTCCGCGCACCACGGAACAACTTACACACACACATACAAGCTCACAACACACAACCCGTCCTTGCTCTGGAGTCCGACCGACAACCACCAGACCACCAGCTTTCGATGCCAGACCACCAGCTTTCGATGCCAGACCACCAGCCATGCCGCGGTCTCACTCATGCTCACAGAGCTGCAGAGCGCTGTCAAACCTCGGTGGGGTTTCACACAAATACTGGAACACTGCGCTACAGCGAGACGGGGGACAGAAACTGCAGTGCGCGGGGGTAGCTCATCGTATTGGATATCTATCCACCACAAGCTCTCAACTCGTCATCGACGGAAGCCGCAACATACCAACATACGCGCGACAAACATGTAAACGCCGATGACTAGTGTCGGAGACAGCATGCACAAGGCTGGGCTCTCTTATGCCGTTCTAGCCAAACGGACGAGTCCAGAAGACTTCCTCCCGTTTCGGAAGCTGTCTGTCCAATCGCCATCGGAATCGATGCCGTGGTGGTTGCTTCAGTGAAGCGTCAAGTGGCATGCGACCAGAGCAGTGCAGAAGCGTAGATGCACAGCAGCAAGCAAAGCGACGGATGGCGCCAAAAGAAGTGGTATAAGAATACGTCGAGGCGTCGAGGCATCGAGGCGTCAAAGCGTCGAGGGTTGGCAAAAGAGAAGTCTCCGACGGGACTCGAACCCGCAATCTCCCGCTTCGTAGGCGGATGCCTTATCCATTGGGCCACGGGGACGCTTCGGAACCATCAACCACACACAACACTACCAACCCTGGGAACAACAACACACTCAACAAATACCACCGCCGCACCCACTCAACCCACTCCACACACATACACACACTCACACACACTCACACACACTCACACACAACTCCGCGCACCACGGAACAACTTACACACACACATACAAGCTCACAACACACAACCCGTCCTTGCTCTGGAGTCCGACCGACAACCACCAGACCACCAGCTTTCGATGCCAGACCACCAGCTTTCGATGCCAGACCACCAGCTTTCGATGCCAGACCACCAGCTTTCGATGCCATGCCGCGGTCTCACTCATGCTCACAGAGCTGCAGAGCGCTGTCAAACCTCGGTGGGGTTTCACACAAATACTGGAACACTGCGCTACAGCGAGACGGGGGACAGAAACTGCAGTGCGCGGGGGTAGCTCATCGTATTGGATATCTATCCACCACAAGCTCTCAACTCGTCATCGACGGAAGCCGCAACATACCAACATACGCGCGACAAACATGTAAACGCCGATGACTAGTGTCGGAGACAGCATGCACAAGGCTGGGCTCTCTTATGCCGTTCTAGCCAAACGGACGAGTCCAGAAGACTTCCTCCCGTTTCGGAAGCTGTCTGTCCAATCGCCATCGGAATCGATGCCGTGGTGGTTGCTTCAGTGAAGCGTCAAGTGGCATGCGACCAGAGCAGTGCAGAAGCGTAGATGCACAGCAGCAAGCAAAGCGACGGATGGCGCCAAAAGAAGTGGTATAAGAATACGTCGAGGCGTCGAGGCATCGAGGCGTCAAAGCGTCGAGGGTTGGCAAAAGAGAAGTCTCCGACGGGACTCGAACCCGCAATCTCCCGCTTCGTAGGCGGATGCCTTATCCATTGGGCCACGGGGACGCTTCGGAACCATCAACCACACACAACACTACCAACCCTGGGAACAACAACACACTCAACAAATACCACCGCCGCACCCACTCAACCCACTCCACACACATACACACACTCACACACACTCACACACACTCACACACAACTCCGCGCACCACGGAACAACTTACACACACACATACAAGCTCACAACACACAACCCGTCCTTGCTCTGGAGTCCGACCGACAACCACCAGACCACCAGCTTTCGATGCCAGACCACCAGCTTTCGATGCCAGACCACCAGCTTTCGATGCCAGACCACCAGCTTTCGATGCCATGCCGCGGTCTCACTCATGCTCACAGAGCTGCAGAGCGCTGTCAAACCTCGGTGGGGTTTCACACAAATACTGGAACACTGCGCTACAGCGAGACGGGGGACAGAAACTGCAGTGCGCGGGGGTAGCTCATCGTATTGGATATCTATCCACCACAAGCTCTCAACTCGTCATCGACGGAAGCCGCAACATACCAACATACGCGCGACAAACATGTAAACGCCGATGACTAGTGTCGGAGACAGCATGCACAAGGCTGGGCTCTCTTATGCCGTTCTAGCCAAACGGACGAGTCCAGAAGACTTCCTCCCGTTTCGGAAGCTGTCTGTCCAATCGCCATCGGAATCGATGCCGTGGTGGTTGCTTCAGTGAAGCGTCAAGTGGCATGCGACCAGAGCAGTGCAGAAGCGTAGATGCACAGCAGCAAGCAAAGCGACGGATGGCGCCAAAAGAAGTGGTATAAGAATACGTCGAGGCGTCGAGGCATCGAGGCGTCAAAGCGTCGAGGGTTGGCAAAAGAGAAGTCTCCGACGGGACTCGAACCCGCAATCTCCCGCTTCGTAGGCGGATGCCTTATCCATTGGGCCACGGGGACGCTTCGGAACCATCAACCACACACAACACTACCAACCCTGGGAACAACAACACACTCAACAAATACCACCGCCGCACCCACTCAACCCACTCCACACACATACACACACTCACACACACTCACACACACTCACACACAACTCCGCGCACCACGGAACAACTTACACACACACATACAAGCTCACAACACACAACCCGTCCTTGCTCTGGAGTCCGACCGACAACCACCAGACCACCAGCTTTCGATGCCAGACCACCAGCTTTCGATGCCATGCCGCGGTCTCACTCATGCTCACAGAGCTGCAGAGCGCTGTCAAACCTCGGTGGGGTTTCACACAAATACTGGAACACTGCGCTACAGCGAGACGGGGGACAGAAACTGCAGTGCGCGGGGGTAGCTCATCGTATTGGATATCTATCCACCACAAGCTCTCAACTCGTCATCGACGGAAGCCGCAACATACCAACATACGCGCGACAAACATGTAAACGCCGATGACTAGTGTCGGAGACAGCATGCACAAGGCTGGGCTCTCTTATGCCGTTCTAGCCAAACGGACGAGTCCAGAAGACTTCCTCCCGTTTCGGAAGCTGTCTGTCCAATCGCCATCGGAATCGATGCCGTGGTGGTTGCTTCAGTGAAGCGTCAAGTGGCATGCGACCAGAGCAGTGCAGAAGCGTAGATGCACAGCAGCAAGCAAAGCGACGGATAGCGCCAAAAGAAGTGGTATAAGAATACGTCGAGGCGTCGAGGCATCGAGGCGTCAAAGCGTCGAGGGTTGGCAAAAGAGAAGTCTCCGACGGGACTCGAACCCGCAATCTCCCGCTTCGTAGGCGGATGCCTTATCCATTGGGCCACGGGGACGCTTCGGAACCATCAACCACACACAACACTACCAACCCTGGGAACAACAACACACTCAACAAATACCACCGCCGCACCCACTCAACCCACTCCACACACATACACACACTCACACACACTCACACACACTCACACACAACTCCGCGCACCACGGAACAACTTACACACACACATACAAGCTCACAACACACAACCCGTCCTTGCTCTGGAGTCCGACCGACAACCACCAGACCACCAGCTTTCGATGCCAGACCACCAGCTTTCGATGCCAGACCACCAGCTTTCGATGCCAGACCACCAGCTTTCGATGCCAGACCACCAGCTTTCGATGCCATGCCGCGGTCTCACTCATGCTCACAGAGCTGCAGAGCGCTGTCAAACCTCGGTGGGGTTTCACACAAATACTGGAACACTGCGCTACAGCGAGACGGGGGACAGAAACTGCAGTGCGCGGGGGTAGCTCATCGTATTGGATATCTATCCACCACAAGCTCTCAACTCGTCATCGACGGAAGCCGCAACATACCAACATACGCGCGACAAACATGTAAACGCCGATGACTAGTGTCGGAGACAGCATGCACAAGGCTGGGCTCTCTTATGCCGTTCTAGCCAAACGGACGAGTCCAGAAGACTTCCTCCCGTTTCGGAAGCTGTCTGTCCAATCGCCATCGGAATCGATGCCGTGGTGGTTGCTTCAGTGAAGCGTCAAGTGGCATGCGACCAGAGCAGTGCAGAAGCGTAGATGCACAGCAGCAAGCAAAGCGACGGATGGCGCCAAAAGAAGTGGTATAAGAATACGTCGAGGCGTCGAGGCATCGAGGCGTCAAAGCGTCGAGGGTTGGCAAAAGAGAAGTCTCCGACGGGACTCGAACCCGCAATCTCCCGCTTCGTAGGCGGATGCCTTATCCATTGGGCCACGGGGACGCTTCGGAACCATCAACCACACACAACACTACCAACCCTGGGAACAACAACACACTCAACAAATACCACCGCCGCACCCACTCAACCCACTCCACACACATACACACACTCACACACACTCACACACACTCACACACAACTCCGCGCACCACGGAACAACTTACACACACACATACAAGCTCACAACACACAACCCGTCCTTGCTCTGGAGTCCGACCGACAACCACCAGACCACCAGCTTTCGATGCCAGACCACCAGCTTTCGATGCCAGACCACCAGCTTTCGATGCCAGACCACCAGCTTTCGAGCCAGACCACCAGCTTTCGATGCCATGCCGCGGTCTCACTCATGCTCACAGAGCTGCAGAGCGCTGTCAAACCTCGGTGGGGTTTCACACAAATACTGGAACACTGCGCTACAGCGAGACGGGGGACAGAAACTGCAGTGCGCGGGGGTAGCTCATCGTATTGGATATCTATCCACCACAAGCTCTCAACTCGTCATCGACGGAAGCCGCAACATACCAACATACGCGCGACAAACATGTAAACGCCGATGACTAGTGTCGGAGACAGCATGCACAAGGCTGGGCTCTCTTATGCCGTTCTAGCCAAACGGACGAGTCCAGAAGACTTCCTCCCGTTTCGGAAGCTGTCTGTCCAATCGCCATCGGAATCGATGCCGTGGTGGTTGCTTCAGTGAAGCGTCAAGTGGCATGCGACCAGAGCAGTGCAGAAGCGTAGATGCACAGCAGCAAGCAAAGCGACGGATGGCGCCAAAAGAAGTGGTATAAGAATACGTCGAGGCGTCGAGGCATCGAGGCGTCAAAGCGTCGAGGGTTGGCAAAAGAGAAGTCTCCGACGGGACTCGAACCCGCAATCTCCCGCTTCGTAGGCGGATGCCTTATCCATTGGGCCACGGGGACGCTTCGGAACCATCAACCACACACAACACTACCAACCCTGGGAACAACAACACACTCAACAAATACCACCGCCGCACCCACTCAACCCACTCCACACACATACACACACTCACACACACTCACACACACTCACACACAACTCCGCGCACCACGGAACAACTTACACACACACATACAAGCTCACAACACACAACCCGTCCTTGCTCTGGAGTCCGACCGACAACCACCAGACCACCAGCTTTCGATGCCAGACCACCAGCTTTCGATGCCAGACCACCAGCTTTCGATGCCAGACCACCAGCTTTCGATGCCATGCCGCGGTCTCACTCATGCTCACAGAGCTGCAGAGCGCTGTCAAACCTCGGTGGGGTTTCACACAAATACTGGAACACTGCGCTACAGCGAGACGGGGGACAGAAACTGCAGTGCGCGGGGGTAGCTCATCGTATTGGATATCTATCCACCACAAGCTCTCAACTCGTCATCGACGGAAGCCGCAACATACCAACATACGCGCGACAAACATGTAAACGCCGATGACTAGTGTCGGAGACAGCATGCACAAGGCTGGGCTCTCTTATGCCGTTCTAGCCAAACGGACGAGTCCAGAAGACTTCCTCCCGTTTCGGAAGCTGTCTGTCCAATCGCCATCGGAATCGATGCCGTGGTGGTTGCTTCAGTGAAGCGTCAAGTGGCATGCGACCAGAGCAGTGCAGAAGCGTAGATGCACAGCAGCAAGCAAAGCGACGGATGGCGCCAAAAGAAGTGGTATAAGAATACGTCGAGGCGTCGAGGCATCGAGGCGTCAAAGCGTCGAGGGTTGGCAAAAGAGAAGTCTCCGACGGGACTCGAACCCGCAATCTCCCGCTTCGTAGGCGGATGCCTTATCCATTGGGCCACGGGGACGCTTCGGAACCATCAACCACACACAACACTACCAACCCTGGGAACAACAACACACTCAACAAATACCACCGCCGCACCCACTCAACCCACTCCACACACATACACACACTCACACACACTCACACACACTCACACACAACTCCGCGCACCACGGAACAACTTACACACACACATACAAGCTCACAACACACAACCCGTCCTTGCTCTGGAGTCCGACCGACAACCACCAGACCACCAGCTTTCGATGCCAGACCACCAGCTTTCGATGCCAGACCACCAGCTTTCGATGCCAGACCACCAGCTTTCGATGCCAGACCACCAGCTTTCGATGCCATGCCGCGGTCTCACTCATGCTCACAGAGCTGCAGAGCGCTGTCAAACCTCGGTGGGGTTTCACACAAATACTGGAACACTGCGCTACAGCGAGACGGGGGACAGAAACTGCAGTGCGCGGGGGTAGCTCATCGTATTGGATATCTATCCACCACAAGCTCTCAACTCGTCATCGACGGAAGCCGCAACATACCAACATACGCGCGACAAACATGTAAACGCCGATGACTAGTGTCGGAGACAGCATGCACAAGGCTGGGCTCTCTTATGCCGTTCTAGCCAAACGGACGAGTCCAGAAGACTTCCTCCCGTTTCGGAAGCTGTCTGTCCAATCGCCATCGGAATCGATGCCGTGGTGGTTGCTTCAGTGAAGCGTCAAGTGGCATGCGACCAGAGCAGTGCAGAAGCGTAGATGCACAGCAGCAAGCAAAGCGACGGATGGCGCCAAAAGAAGTGGTATAAGAATACGTCGAGGCGTCGAGGCATCGAGGCGTCAAAGCGTCGAGGGTTGGCAAAAGAGAAGTCTCCGACGGGACTCGAACCCGCAATCTCCCGCTTCGTAGGCGGATGCCTTATCCATTGGGCCACGGGGACGCTTCGGAACCATCAACCACACACAACACTACCAACCCTGGGAACAACAACACACTCAACAAATACCACCGCCGCACCCACTCAACCCACTCCACACACATACACACACTCACACACACTCACACACACTCACACACAACTCCGCGCACCACGGAACAACTTACACACACACATACAAGCTCACAACACACAACCCGTCCTTGCTCTGGAGTCCGACCGACAACCACCAGACCACCAGCTTTCGATGCCAGACCACCAGCTTTCGATGCCAGACCACCAGCTTTCGATGCCAGACCACCAGCTTTCGATGCCATGCCGCGGTCTCACTCATGCTCACAGAGCTGCAGAGCGCTGTCAAACCTCGGTGGGGTTTCACACAAATACTGGAACACTGCGCTACAGCGAGACGGGGGACAGAAACTGCAGTGCGCGGGGGTAGCTCATCGTATTGGATATCTATCCACCACAAGCTCTCAACTCGTCATCGACGGAAGCCGCAACATACCAACATACGCGCGACAAACATGTAAACGCCGATGACTAGTGTCGGAGACAGCATGCACAAGGCTGGGCTCTCTTATGCCGTTCTAGCCAAACGGACGAGTCCAGAAGACTTCCTCCCGTTTCGGAAGCTGTCTGTCCAATCGCCATCGGAATCGATGCCGTGGTGGTTGCTTCAGTGAAGCGTCAAGTGGCATGCGACCAGAGCAGTGCAGAAGCGTAGATGCACAGCAGCAAGCAAAGCGACGGATGGCGCCAAAAGAAGTGGTATAAGAATACGTCGAGGCGTCGAGGCATCGAGGCGTCAAAGCGTCGAGGGTTGGCAAAAGAGAAGTCTCCGACGGGACTCGAACCCGCAATCTCCCGCTTCGTAGGCGGATGCCTTATCCATTGGGCCACGGGGACGCTTCGGAACCATCAACCACACACAACACTACCAACCCTGGGAACAACAACACACTCAACAAATACCACCGCCGCACCCACTCAACCCACTCCACACACATACACACACTCACACACACTCACACACACTCACACACAACTCCGCGCACCACGGAACAACTTACACACACACATACAAGCTCACAACACACAACCCGTCCTTGCTCTGGAGTCCGACCGACAACCACCAGACCACCAGCTTTCGATGCCAGACCACCAGCTTTCGATGCCAGACCACCAGCTTTCGATGCCAGACCACCAGCTTTCGATGCCATGCCGCGGTCTCACTCATGCTCACAGAGCTGCAGAGCGCTGTCAAACCTCGGTGGGGTTTCACACAAATACTGGAACACTGCGCTACAGCGAGACGGGGGACAGAAACTGCAGTGCGCGGGGGTAGCTCATCGTATTGGATATCTATCCACCACAAGCTCTCAACTCGTCATCGACGGAAGCCGCAACATACCAACATACGCGCGACAAACATGTAAACGCCGATGACTAGTGTCGGAGACAGCATGCACAAGGCTGGGCTCTCTTATGCCGTTCTAGCCAAACGGACGAGTCCAGAAGACTTCCTCCCGTTTCGGAAGCTGTCTGTCCAATCGCCATCGGAATCGATGCCGTGGTGGTTGCTTCAGTGAAGCGTCAAGTGGCATGCGACCAGAGCAGTGCAGAAGCGTAGATGCACAGCAGCAAGCAAAGCGACGGATGGCGCCAAAAGAAGTGGTATAAGAATACGTCGAGGCGTCGAGGCATCGAGGCGTCAAAGCGTCGAGGGTTGGCAAAAGAGAAGTCTCCGACGGGACTCGAACCCGCAATCTCCCGCTTCGTAGGCGGATGCCTTATCCATTGGGCCACGGGGACGCTTCGGAACCATCAACCACACACAACACTACCAACCCTGGGAACAACAACACACTCAACAAATACCACCGCCGCACCCACTCAACCCACTCCACACACATACACACACTCACACACACTCACACACACTCACACACAACTCCGCGCACCACGGAACAACTTACACACACACATACAAGCTCACAACACACAACCCGTCCTTGCTCTGGAGTCCGACCGACAACCACCAGACCACCAGCTTTCGATGCCAGACCACCAGCTTTCGATGCCATGCCGCGGTCTCACTCATGCTCACAGAGCTGCAGAGCGCTGTCAAACCTCGGTGGGGTTTCACACAAATACTGGAACACTGCGCTACAGCGAGACGGGGGACAGAAACTGCAGTGCGCGGGGGTAGCTCATCGTATTGGATATCTATCCACCACAAGCTCTCAACTCGTCATCGACGGAAGCCGCAACATACCAACATACGCGCGACAAACATGTAAACGCCGATGACTAGTGTCGGAGACAGCATGCACAAGGCTGGGCTCTCTTATGCCGTTCTAGCCAAACGGACGAGTCCAGAAGACTTCCTCCCGTTTCGGAAGCTGTCTGTCCAATCGCCATCGGAATCGATGCCGTGGTGGTTGCTTCAGTGAAGCGTCAAGTGGCATGCGACCAGAGCAGTGCAGAAGCGTAGATGCACAGCAGCAAGCAAAGCGACGGATGGCGCCAAAAGAAGTGGTATAAGAATACGTCGAGGCGTCGAGGCATCGAGGCGTCAAAGCGTCGAGGGTTGGCAAAAGAGAAGTCTCCGACGGGACTCGAACCCGCAATCTCCCGCTTCGTAGGCGGATGCCTTATCCATTGGGCCACGGGGACGCTTCGGAACCATCAACCACACACAACACTACCAACCCTGGGAACAACAACACACTCAACAAATACCACCGCCGCACCTACTCAACCCACTCCACACACATACACACACTCACACACACTCACACACACTCACACACAACTCCGCGCACCACGGAACAACTTACACACACACATACAAGCTCACAACACACAACCCGTCCTTGCTCTGGAGTCCGACCGACAACCACCAGACCACCAGCTTTCGATGCCAGACCACCAGCTTTCGATGCCAGACCACCAGCTTTCGATGCCAGACCACCAGCTTTCGATGCCAGACCACCAGCTTTCATGCCATGCCGCGGTCTCACTCATGCTCACAGAGCTGCAGAGCGCTGTCAAACCTCGGTGGGGTTTCACACAAATACTGGAACACTGCGCTACAGCGAGACGGGGGACAGAAACTGCAGTGCGCGGGGGTAGCTCATCGTATTGGATATCTATCCACCACAAGCTCTCAACTCGTCATCGACGGAAGCCGCAACATACCAACATACGCGCGACAAACATGTAAACGCCGATGACTAGTGTCGGAGACAGCATGCACAAGGCTGGGCTCTCTTATGCCGTTCTAGCCAAACGGACGAGTCCAGAAGACTTCCTCCCGTTTCGGAAGCTGTCTGTCCAATCGCCATCGGAATCGATGCCGTGGTGGTTGCTTCAGTGAAGCGTCAAGTGGCATGCGACCAGAGCAGTGCAGAAGCGTAGATGCACAGCAGCAAGCAAAGCGACGGATGGC